>CM038680.1:631506063-632106063 GCA_021605205.1 Aegilops longissima | reverse complement strand
CTTGCCTGCATCTACTACTATTACTCCACACATCGACCGCTATCCAGCATGCATCTAGAGTATTAAGTTCATAAGAACAGAGTAACGCATTAAGCAAGATGACATGATGTGGAGGGATAAACTCATGCAATATGATATAAACCCCATCTTGTTATCCTCGATGGCAACAACACAATACGTGCCTTGCAACCCTTTCTGTCACTGGGTAAGGACACCGCAAGATTGAACCCAAAGCTAAGCACTTCCCGTGGCAAGAAAAGATCAATCTAGTAGGCCAAACTAAACCGATAATTCGAAGAGACTTGCAAAGATAACTCAATCACAAATAAAAGAATTCAGAGAAGATTCAAATATTATTCATAGCTAAACTTAATCATAAACCCACAATTCATCGGATCTCGACAAACACACCACAAAAAGAGATTACATCGAATAGATCTGCACAAGAGAGGGGGAGAACATTGTATTGAGATCCAAAAAGAGAGAAGAAGCCATCTAGCTAATAACTATAGACCCGTAGGTCTGTGGTAAACTACTCACAACTCATCGGAGGGGCAAGGATGTTGATGTAGAGGCCCCCCGTGCTTGATTCCCCCTCCGACAGAGTGCCGGCGAAGGCTCCAAGATGGGATCTCGCGGATCTGAAAGGTTCTGGCGGTGGAAATTGTGTTTCGTGGTGCCCCTGGATGTTTTCGGGGTACGTAGGTATATATAGGAAGAAGAAGTACGTCGGTGGCCGCCCGAGGGGCCTAGGAGACAGGAGGGCACGCCCTATAGGGGGGGGGGCGCCCTCCTATCTCGTGGAGGCTCCGGTTGCTTCTTGACTTGCACTCCAAGTTCTCTGGATCATGTTCGGCGAGAAAATCACGTTCCCGGAGGTTTCATTCCGTTTGGACTCCGTTTGATATTCCTTTTCTTCAAAATACTGAAATAGGCAAAAAACAGCAATCCTGGGCTGGGCCTACGGTTAATAGGTTAGTCCCAAAAGTAATATAAAAGTGGAAAATATAGCCCAATAAAGCCTAAAACAGTAGATAAAGCAGCATGGAGCAATCAAAAATTATAGATACGTTGGAGACGTATCAGGCATCCCCAAGCTTAATTCCTTCTTGTCCTCGAGTAGGTAAATGATAAAAAGAGAATTTTTGATGCGGAGTGATACTTTGGCATAATTTCAGTGTAAATCTTCTTAATTGTGGTATGAATATTCAGATCCGAATGAATACAAAAGAAAAATTCATATTGATAATAGAAATAGTAATACTTCAAGCATACTAATCAAAGTAATCATGTCTTCTCAAAATAGCATGGCAAAAGAAAGTTCATCCCTACAAAATCATATAATTAGGCTATGCTTCATTTTCGTCACACAAAGATGTTCCCAACTTCTATACCCCCGATGACAAGCCAAGCAATTGTTTCATACTTAAATAATCTCAAACTTTTTCAACCTTCACGCAATATATGAGCGTGAGCTATGGATATAGCACTATGGGTGGAATAGAATATGATGATGGGAATTGTGTGGAGAAGACAAAAAAGGAGAAAGTCTCACGTTGACGAGGATAATCAACGGGCTATGGAGATGCCCATCAATTGATGTCAACATGAGGAGTAGGGATTGCCATGCAACGGATGCACTAGAGCTATAAATGAATGCTCAACACAAGAAAACTAGTAGGTGTGCATCCAACTTGCTTGCTCATGAAGACCTAGGTCATTTGAGGAAGCCCATCGTAGGAATATACAAGCCAAGTTCTATAATGAAAAATTCCCACTAGTATGAAAAAGACAACTTATGAGACTCACTATATGAAAAACATGGTGCTACTTTGAAGCACAATATATGAGACTCACTATATGAAGAACAAGGTGCTACTTTGAAGCACAAGTGTGGAAAAAAGAGATAGTAACATTGCCCTTTTTTTTGGGCCTTTCTTTTTTTCTTTTTGGCCTTTCTCTTTTTTTATTTGGGCAATGCTCTAATAATTATGATCATCACACTTCTATTGATTACAACATAAGGATTACAACTCGAAACTAGAACAAGATATGACTCTATATGAATGCCTCCGGCGGTGTACCGGGATGGTGCGATGAATCAAGAGTGACATGTACGAAAAATAATGCATGGTGGCTTTGCCACAAATATGATGTCAACTACATGGTCATGCAATGGCAATATGACAAAAGTAAGGCATGTCATCATGATGAACGGAACGGTGGAAAGTTGCATGGCAATATATCTCGGAATGGCTATGGAAATTCCATAATAGATAGGTATGGTGGTTGTTTTGAGGAAGATATAAGGAGGTTTATGTGTGATAGAGCGTATCATATCATGGGGTTTGGATGCACCGGCGAAGTTTGCGCCAACTCTCAATGTGAGAAAGGGAAATGCACGGTACCGAAGAGGCTAGCAATGGCGGAAGGGTAAAAGTGCGTATAATCCATGGATTCAACATTAGTCAAAATAACTCATATACTTATTGCAAAAGTTTAGAAGTCATCAAAAATCAAGTACTACGGCATGCTCCTAGGGGGATAGATTGGTAGGAAAAGACCATCGCTCGTCCCCGACCGCCACTCATAAGGATGCACAAGCCAGGTACACTCCATGTTTCAAATTTGTTACACAACTTTAACCATACGTGCATGCTACGGGATTTGCTAACTTCAACACCAAGCATTCTTTAAATTCATAATCACCCAACCAGCATGACTTTAATATTACCACCTCCATATCTCAAAACAATTATCAAGTATCAAACTTTTCTTAGTATTCAATGCACTCAAAAGAAAGTTTCACATATCTTAAATACCAAGTATATTAACTTTAAGCAAATTACCATGCTATTAACGACTCTCAAAATAATCTAAGTGAAGCATGAGAGATCAATAGTTTCTTTAAAACAAATATACCACCGTGCTCTAAAAGATCTAAGTGAAGCACTAGAGCAAAAATTATCACGCTCAAAAGATATAAGTGAAGCACTATGAGCAAAACTATCAAGCTCAAAAGATTTAAGTGAAGCACATAGAGTATTCTAGCAAATTCTAATTAGATAGGCTTCTCCCAAAAGGTGTGTACAGCAAGGATGATTGTGGTAAACTAACTAGCAAAGACGCAAATAATACAAGACGCTCCAAGCAAAACACTTATCATGTGGTGAATAAAAATATAGCCCCAAGTAAAGTTACCAATGAACGAAGACGAAAGAGGGGATGCCTTCCCGGGGCATCCCCAAGCTTAGGCTTTTGGCTATTCTTGAATATATTGGGGTGCCATGGGCATCCCCAATCTTAGGCTCTTGCCACCCTTTATTCCATAGTCCATAAAAGCTTTACCCAAAACTTGAAAACTTCACAACACAAAACTCAATAGAAATCTCGTGAGCTCCATTAGAGAAAGAAAACAAAAGACTACTTTAAGGTACTGTAATGAACTCATTCTTTATTTATATTGGTGTTAAACCTACTGTATTCCAACTTCTCTATGGATTATAAACTAATTTATTGGCCATAGATTCATCAAAATAAGCAATCAACACACGCAAAACAGAATTTGTCAAAAACAGAACAGTCTGTAGTAATCTGTAACTAACGCAAACTTATGGAACTCAAAAAACTCTACCAAAATTAGACATCCTAGAAATTTTTTTTATTGATCAGCAGCAATTGGAATCACTATTTTATCACGTTCTTGTGATTTTTAACAATTCGGGGACTGAGCGCAAAGTTTCTGGAAATTACAGCAAGATCAAATAACTATCATCCAAGAAGATCTAATAGGTTTAACTTGGCACAAACACTAATTAAAAGATAAAACCACACCTAAACAGAGGCTAGATGGATTATTTATTCCTAAACAGAAACAAAAACAAAAAACAAAAAGTAAAATTGGGTTGCCTCCCAACTAGCGCTATCGTTTAACGCCCCTAGCTAGGCATAAAAGCGAGGATAGATCTAGGTCGTGCCGTAGTAATAAGATAAATCGGTGAAGCTCATTTCATATTCTGTATGTTAGGCAGCAAGTTTTCTTTGAGGCAAGCAAATGTAATCAAAAGGGCTAAATTTAACAGGGAAAAAATCCCCAAGATCAATTTTAGGAGGTATAGGTTCCTCTTTTGGCCCTTCATAATGCACAACCAATTCATCATTATAAGCGTTCTTTTGACAGAACCTTGTGAGTCTACACTCAATAGAGTATCCTAACTCATTATTTCGAATAGCCAAATCATCATTAAGTTCAGAGATTCTATCAATTAAAATATTGGTTGGCACCTTTTTTCTAAGGTTCTCATTGAAAGCAACATAGTCAAGGGATTGAAAACGCATAATTTCTTCTTGATCAAAGATGATAGATTCTATGGGAGGACGGTCGGCGTCCACCCTATAATGCGCAAAGATTTCTTTGGCCTATTTTATTATAAATCTGAATTCATGAGCCAAAAAGATAGTAGCGGCACGCTTAACAGAGGAGTGTTCGATATTAGAAAATTCTAAGAAAATCCTTTGTATAGAAGGGTGCATATGCATAAATTGCCTTTCAAGTTCAACAATAAGCATGGCAATAGCGTCTGCAAGACTACTAGTTCTATGAAGAATAGAACTTCCCATAGAGGGCAAAGCACCGGCACAAGTAAAGAAATCTTGAATAACTCCTTTTCCAATAATATTACCACTACCGATTCGAAATCTCTTTGTATGATAGGTAGGGGATTCTTCAGCAGGAGCATCATAATTTTCTGTGACATTGTTATCGCCCATATCGGCGGTAACTTCCCCAATTTCAGACATAACAACAAGCAAACTAACACACGAGCAAACAAAAGGCAAGCGGGAAAAGGCAACGGAAAGAGGAGGAGGAGATTGGGAAAGAGAGGGTGAATAAAACGGCAAGGGTGAAGTGGGGGAGAGGAAAACGAGAGGCAAATGGCAAATAATATAAATGCGAGGGAGATAAGTTTGTGATGGGTACTTGGTATGTCTTGACTTGAGTGGAGACCTCCCCGGCAATGGCGCCAGAAATCCTTCTTGCTACGTCTTGAGCTTGCATTGGTTTTCCTCGAAGAGGAGAGGGTGATGCAGCAAAGTGTAGCTTAAGTATTTCCCTCAGTTTTGAGAACCAAGGTATCAATCCAGTAGGAGGCTCCTCAAAAGTCCCACGCACCTACACAAACAAACTAAGAACTCGCAACCAACGCAATAAAGGGGTTGTCAATCCCTTCACGACCACTTGCGAAAGTGAGATCTAATAAAGATAGTAAATAATATTTTTGGTATTTTTTGGTATAGATGCAAAAAGTAAAGATGCAAATAAAAGTAGACTGAAAGCAAATATGATAAGAGATAGTCCCGGGGGCCATAGGTTTCACTAGAGGCTTCTCTCGAGATAGCATAAGTATTACGGTGGGTGAGCAAATTACTGTCGAGCAATTGATAGAAAAGCGCATAGTTATGAGATTATCTAGGCATGATCATGTATATAGGCATCACGTCCATAACAAGTAGACCGACTCCTGCCTGCATCTACTACTATTACTCCACACATCGACCGCTATCCAACATGCATCTAGAGTATTAAGTTCACAAGAACAGAGTAACGCATTAAGCGAGATGACATGATGTAGAGGGATAAACTCATGCAATATGATATAAACCCCATCTTGTTATCCTCGACGGCAACAACACAATACGTGCCTTGCAACCCTTTCTATCACTGGGTAAGGACACGGCAAGATTGAACCCAAAGCTAAGCACTTCTCCCATGGCAAGAAAAGATCAATCTAGTAGGCCAAACTAAACCGATAATTCGAAGAGACTTGCAAAGATAACTCAATCACATATAAAAGAATTCAGAGAACATTCAAATATTATTCATAGATAAACTTAATCATACACCCACAATTCATCGGATCTCGACAAACACACCGCAAAAAGAGATTACATCGAATAGATCTCCACAAGAGAGGGGGAGAACATTGTATTGAGATCCAAAAGGAGAGAAGAAGCCATCTAGCTAATAACTATAGACCCGTATGTCTATGGTAAACTACTCACAACTCATTAGAGGGGCAACGATGTTGATGTAGAGGCCCCCCCCCCTCTGGCAGAGTGCCGGCGAGGCTCCAAGATGGGATCTAGCGGATACAGAAGGTTACAGCGGTGGAAATTGTGTTTCGTGGTGCCCCTGGATGTTTTCGGGGTACATAGGTATATATAGGAAGAAGAAGTATGTCGATGGCCGCCCGAGGGGCCCACGAGACCGGGGGGCGCGCCCTCCTATCTCGTGGAGGCTCCGGTTGCTTCTTGACTTGCACTCCAAGTTCTCCAGATCGCGTTCGGCGAGAAAATCACGTTCCCGGAGGTTTCATTCCGTTTGGACTCCGTTTGATATTCCTTTTCTTCGAAATACTGAAATAGGCAAAAAAACAGCTATTCTGGGCTGGGCCTCCGGTTAATAGGTTACTTCCCAAAAGTAATATAAAAGTGGAAAATATAGCCCAATAAAGCCTAAAACAGTAGATAAAGTAGCATGGAGCAATAAAAAATTATAGATATGTTGGAGACGTATCATTGAGGGATAGTTATGTGATCGAGTTATGTTATTATTGTTGAGAGAACTTGCACTAGTGAAAGAATGAACCTTAGGCCTTGTTTCCTACCATTGCAATACCGTTTACGCTCACTTTTATCATTAGTTACCTTGCTGTTTTTATAATTTCAGATTACAAAAACCTATATCTACTATCCATATTGCACTTGTATCACCATCTCTTCGCCGAACTAGTGCACCTATACAATTTACCATTTTATTGGGTGTGTTGGGGACACAAGAGACTCTTTGTTATTTGGTTGCAAGGTTGCTTGAGAGAGACCATCTTCATCCTACGCCTCTCACGGATTGACAAACCTTAGGTCATCCACTTGGGGGAAATTTGCTACTGTCCTACAAACCTCTGCACTTGGAGGCCCAACAACGTCTACAAGGAGAAGGTTGCGTAGTAGACATCAAGGAACCCCTGAAAAATTCTCTATTCTCCTGCATGAAAAAATTAAAACTGTTATTAATTAGACCACACCTAAAATAATTAAACATAGAATGCAATATTTTAAAATGGCCGGGTGTAAGTTCTTTCTCATCTCAAGACTTGGTTTGAGAGCTTTCCAACAGTTTGCATATCTATGGCCTTGTACACCACAATTGCTGCATGTAATTGTTCCCATCCTGCTTGTGTCCTTTGGTGCTGGCACCTCAAACTGGCCCTTCCTCCTAGCTGTCTTTTTCTTGTTTGTATTTTTTTGAAAACCGGGGGCTCAATATCCTGAGTATGGTTGTCAGGCTAGAATTCAGGACCAGGGACAGGGTACAGAATGTCTTTGTATGCTTCAATAAATAGTGGGTTTTTAAAAAAATTCATGCACATAGTCCTCTGGGTGCATGTGAAGCTTGCTCATTGCTACTATTGCATGACTGCATGTCACACCTATCATGTCCCACCTCATGCGGTCACATCATAGTAGCTATGTTCACACGGTACTGATTTTCACCACTTGACACTTGCCAAATGTTAGGACTAGCCCTATATGCCTCACAAAATTTGGCATACTTCTTATTCTCCTCCAGTTTCTCTGAATAGTTGGGTGTGATCATCCACCTGTTGGTCTCTGTCTTTTCCCTAGTCTTCTGCCTTTTGATCATCTGCTTAGTCCTAATTCCTTCAAACATTATCCTAATTGGTTTGGCCCTAACATCAAGGATCATTTTGTTGAAAACCTCACTAAGGTTGTTCACAACAAGATCAGTTTTGCAATTATAATCCATTCCAGACCTACACCAAGTCTCTTTTGGAATATTCTTAAGCCACTTCCAGGCATCCTCACACTCAGCTTTAAGCTCTGCCATTGCTAATTCATGCCCATGTTTGGTGAATGAGTAGTTAGCCTGATCTACTAGCTTCTTTAGTTCTGCTCCTCTGAAGCCAGCTGACTAAAAATTTGCATATATGTGCCTCAGGAAGTATCTCTGAGGGGAATCAAGGAACACCTCATTTATGGCCTTAAGAAGACCCTGTTTATAAATTAATGACCATGGTCATGAACAAAAAGAAATTATTCAAGTAATAGGACTGAACTACTGGCAGAGATAGGGTGCATACCCTTTGCCTGTCAGAAATAATGATGTAGGTTCCAAATTTGCTTCCACTTCCAATGGCTATGGGGAACCATGTCCAACTGTCAGAATCTTCCTTATCAACCACACCAAAGGCTATGGGGAAGATGTTGTTGTTGCCATCTCTTCCTGTGATTGCAAGAATTTGCTGTCCAGTGGTTAGCTTGATGAAGCAACCATCAAACCCTGCATCTATACCAAAATTAGCAACCGTAAATTTCTGAACAAGATATTTTGAAGAAAATACAGTTGTAAATTTAGCTATAAAGGGCCTGCAACCATTAAGACATCCTTGCTTTGATGCATGCAATTAGTATAACATGTACTTAAATCTAGGAGTTGGTGCAGGGTTTCTGGGTCCTCAAATGTTGTAACTATACACCTGCTACCAGGGTTTGTATCAATAACTGCTTGTAGGTAGTGTTGGGGAACGTAGTAATTTCAAAAAAATTCCTACGCACACGCAAGATCATGGTGATGCATAGCAACGAGAGGGGAGAGTGTTTTCTACGTACCCTCGTAGACCGTAAGCGGAAGCGTTAGCACAACGCGGTTGATGTAGTCGTACGTCTTCACGATCCGACCGATCAAGTACCGAACGCACGACACCTCCGAGTTCAGCACACGTTCAGCCCGATGACGTCCCTCGAACTCCGATCCTGCCGAGTGTTGAGGGAGAGTTTTGTCAGCACGACGGCGTGGTGACGATGATGATGTTCTAACGACGCAGGGCTTCGCCTAAGCACCGCTACAGTATTATCGGGGTGGACTATGGTGGGGGAGGGGGGCACCGCACACGGCTAAGAGATCAATGATCAATTGTTGTGTCTCTAGGGTGCCCCCGTATATAAAGGAGCAAGGGGGGAGGTGCGGCCGGCCAGGAGGGGGCGCGCCAGGAGGAGTCCTACTCCCACCCTTTTCCTTGTTGGATTAGGAGAAGAGGGGGAAAGAGGTGGAGGAGAGGAAGGAAAGGGGGGGCGCTGCCCCCCTCTCCTTGTCCTATTCGGACTAGGGGGAGGGGGGCGCGGCCCTGCCCTGGCCGCCTCTCCTCTTCTCCACTAAGGCCCACCATGGCCCATTAAGTCCTCGGGGGGTTCCGGTAAGCCCTCGGTACTCCGGTAAAATCCCGATTTCACCCGGAACACTTCCGATATCCAAACATAGGCTTCCAATATATCAATCTTCATGTCTCGACCATTTCAAGACTCCTCGTCACGTCCGTGATCACATCCGGGACTCCGAACAACCTTCGGTACATCAAAATATATAAACTCATAATATAACTGTCATCGTAACTTTAAGCGTGCGGACCCTACGGGTTCGAGAACTATGTAGACATAACCGAGACACGTCTCTGGTCAATAACCAATAGCGGAACCTAGATGCTCATATTGGCTCCCACATATTCTACGAAGATCTTTATCGGTCAGACCGCATAACTACATACGTTGTTCCCTTTGTCATCGGTATGTTACTTGCCCGAGATTCGATCGTCGGTATCTCAATACCTAGTTCAATCTCGTTACCGGCAAGTCTCTTTACTCGTTCCGTAATACATCATCCCGCAACTAACTCACTTGTTGCAATGCTTGCAAGGCTTAAGTGATGTGCATTTCTGAGTGGGCCCTGAGATACCTCTCCGACAATCCGAATGACAAATCCTAATCTCTAAATACGCCAACCCAACAAGTACCTTCGGAGACACCTGTAGAGCACCTTTATAATCACCTAGTTACGTTGTGATGTTTGGTAGCACACAAAGTGTTCCTCTGGTAAACGGGAGTTGCATAATCTCATAGTCATAGGAACATGTATAAGTCATGAAGAAAGCAATAGCAACATACTAAACGATCGAGTGCTAAGCTAACGGAATGGGTCAAGTAAATCACATCATTCTCCTAATGATGTGATCCCATTAATCAAATGACAACCCATGTCTATGGCTAGGAAACATAACCATCTTTGATCAACGAGCTAGTCAAGTAGAGGCATACTAGTGACACTCTGTTTGTCTATGTATTCACATAAGTATTATGTTTCTGGTTAATACAATTCTAGCATGAATAATAAACATTTATCATGATATAAGGAAATAAATAATAACTTTATTATTGCCCCTAGGGCATATTTCCTTCAGGTTGTCCCTCAGTCTATAGTACTGCTAGCCTGAATAGCCTTCCTCCTTGACCTATAGGGCACACTCCTTAATACATCAACTGAAAACTTGACTTTGCTGTTTCTAATAAGTGCATTCACAGGTGCTCTAGGATCTGCTCTAAGAGAAGGCTCAACTACTTTGGAAAGCCACTTAGTAGTAACCTTTGTGTTCTCTGCTGATGCTGGACAAGTGTGCTCCATGTTACACTTCTTAATGCAAAAAGTTCTTTCATGAGCTATCCTGGGCGCCACGTGGTTGGTTCCTACGAATCCTAGCCGCCTCCTCGTCCAAACCCTAGCCGCCCCTCCTCCCTCCCTTGCCGCCGCCTGAGGCGGCCGTCGGGCAAGCCCGGGGCGCCAAGGATGCTGGCGGCGGGGCCTCGGTTGCCCTGCTCATCTGTGGGGAACCCCGGATCTGGAGCGGCGGCTCCATTTGCAAGGCACGGCCGGCTACAGCCGTGTGGGTGGTGGATCGGGTGTCCCGGCCGCGCGGGCGGCGGAATCTGGTGGTCGTTGGCGGCCGGCGGCGGCTTCTGCGGCGGTCGGTGTGCGCGATCTGGCGCGTCCCTTCCTCCCCTGTTTGGCGTGCGGGCCATCCTGGTCGGGTCGCACTTCCTCTTGATCGCCGGTTCTGTACAGGAGGTGCTACCAGTGGCGGGGATCTAGTTCGAGGGAAATCCCTAGCCGACCATGACCGGCCGCGCCGACGGCGTCGCCTGAGGGCGCCGGTTCCCTCCTTGGAGGCGTTGGTATGGACTGATCTCCTCACTTCACGTTCCCCTAGATTTCCCGGGCGAAAGCCCTAACTCTGTTGGGCGGCGGTGGCGCTCACGGAGCCGTCCCCTTCTTGAAGGCGCCGCTTTGGGAACCTTGGGGTTGGGTGGTGCTTGTGGGTGGTGGGCGACAGCGGTGGTGCGGCCCTTTCCTAGCATGGATTTATGTCCATTGCTTGGAGATGGACTCGTGTAAGTGGAGGTCGTCGGCTGGCGTCGTGGTGGTGTCAATGGAGGAGGACCTGCCAAGGCTCGCGTAGGTGGAGGTCGTCGTTTGGCATCATGGTGGCGTCGATGGCGGAGGACCTGCCAAGGTTGTCACCTCAATCTGCTCTGAAGATGGACTAGCAGAAGATGGTGACGACGACACATGTGAGTGCGTCAGACCGGTTTGAGCCCCAGACCCGGCAGATGGCTCAGCCGGGGCCTCCGGCTTTAGATGTTAGGCTTAGGTGAGAGGTATGGGTATGTGGCCTAGCTTGCACCCCTTCATCATTTGGATACGAGTAGCGTCAGATGCCGCCAAGATGGCGGATTCAGGCATATTGTTGTTATACTTTGTAAGGTCCTCAAGAATAATCAATAAAATGGCCATATACATCTCCGAGATGCAGAGGCTAGGGGTCATCCTCCTTCTCGAAAAAAAATTAGCTATCTTGAAGGCACACATGTAAAATTCACATCCATGCTCTCTCCGTGACCACCAAACAATAATTCCTGTCGGGGAGTTCCTGTGATAGTGAAAAGACATCAAAGTCCTTATATGAAAATCCCTTAATGCTTCTCTGAACTGGTAAACACTCTCAAAACACAAGCTCTTGCACAACAGTAAATGTGAACTGGGAATTGAGGGGTCAAAATATACCCTATCCTTCATATTTTTCTTATTACTCTTTGGCTTCTTTAGGAGGTATGGTAGTTCAACTTCATCTTCTTCTTCCTCATCACTTATGCCTAAATCACCATTAAAACAAAACTCATCTGCTTCAGGAAACCAATCTTGAAAGCGTTTCTTCCCTACCTCATTGTTACATCTGCTAGTTGGACCAGGATTCTTCACATGTTTCACAATAGTAGTAGTTTTCAATGCTCTATCCTCTTCAGAGGCACACTCTATTTCCATTTGAACAGCTTCAACACTCCCATCTGAATGAACTGAATCATCAGAATAAAATTCAGACACTTCAGTGTCTCCTTCAAAGTGGTTCAAATCTGCCTCTCTTTGAATCCTGCTCCTCTCAAGCTGAGCCTTTCTATCATTTATCTGATTCTGAAGCTTAGATTGCTCCACAACCTTTTTCACACAACAGCTATCTTGAGTGTTCATGTAATTCTCATTAGCCTGTGTACTACCTGCAGGTTCAACATCTCTCACAACCTTTATGTTCACAACCTTGACATGATGAAAAAACTCCAACATTTCATGAACACGAGCTTGATTACCTAAATACTTTACTCTTTCAGATCCAATTTCCTCCTCCTTCACATATTACATGTAATCACTCTCCCCATACCCTTCACTAGCAATGAGTGATTGTAGAGTAAGAAAAGAAATATGTGTCTCATATATACCTCTTTTCACAGGGTTTCTTCCTTCGAAATGAAACCATATATATCTCTGACTTCTGGTCAGCCAAACTGCACAAATAAGTGCTCATCAATTGAATTGAAATCGACAGAACTAGAGGTGCAATAAAGCTTACTAATCATGTTCAACAAACAAAAAAAAACTCTTACTAATTTTCCAGATTGAAGAAAACATGTTCATTTAAGCAAGAGAGTTTTCCATACCTGCCACCCATAGAACATCCAGGCGCCGGCGATGACTGGGCGAGCGGTTCCTCCGGTTGCTGCAACCCTGCCTGCGTCGCGTAACTGGTGCTCCCCAACCAGTTATCGACTTCAGAGAATAAGCCCGCAACGTCCAAACTTGTGCCACCGCCGCTGCCGTCGCTGCCACCCATATCACCGCCGCCCCCGTCCGGAATCACCGACGCCGTGGGGGCCGCCACCTAGGTCAGAGAGAGGGAGAGGAGGGAGAGAGTGATGCGATAGAGGGAAATGGCTCAGATCTTGACCCGCACCCGACCGAAAGTCGTCGTTCCGAGCGCAAACGCGCTGTTAACGGCCGTTAACGCGCGCGGGCATTGGTTGGCCGCGGTGACAACTGATTCCTGTAACATCTAAATTGAATAAGGCATGTGTACGTTACTACATACACAATGAGCCTCATATCTATATGTGGTGCTGCCTTATACGTACATGGTTAGTCCCAAATCCAATGTCAACCTCGGTGATGTGGATTAGTTTCATGATCAAGCATGGCTTGCGGTTTGACAGTCTAGCCCAACAAACTAAGAATATAGCATATACAGAATCAAAGAGCCTAAAGGAACAATTTATTTAAACTCCAAACTGCATGTGCTTTTAACTATTTTTACTTCTATGTGGGATCGTGCGGGAGAGGCAGTACTCGAATTTCCTACTTTTTATGCCAGAACACGAGCTATCAACAGTGGGCATACCGAATGTTCGCGAACTGATCGCTATAACAACCTGGTATTTATGGTTGGAAAGACGTTCGCTAGTCCATCAGGGGAAATCCCAAGATGCATAGCAAATTTCGATGGGACCCCCATGCTATAACGACAAACTATGTTAATGCCCAATCCTACAGGGAAACAAATAGAATAAAGGGATCACTAGTAGAAAAAGGGTCATACGTGAAGCACATTAGTGCCGGTTTGAATTTGAGCCGGTACTAATGTATACATTAGTGCCGGTTCGTGGGGCCGATCAATAGTACCGGTTCGTGGCGAACCTTTAGTACCAGTTCATGCCACGAACCGGTACTAAAGAGGCTGTGTCAGCCTGCGGTCAGGCTATGGCCCCACCATCACCATTTAGTGCCGGTTCGTACCACGAACCTGCACTAATGACGTTGTGGCAGGATGTTTTAATTAGTCCCACCTCGCTCCACTAACAAGCCTTTTACCACCTTAAATATGTTATTTCTCAAACTATCATAAGCACTTGGTCTTCATTGAACTCTATGTGTAGAATTTGTGGCCTCAATATGAGTCTTCATTGGTTTATAAATCGTTGATGACTCATATTGACAATTCAGATTGTACACACAAAGATCATTGATGATCAAAGTATTTTTTTTGATGTTATATGATCATATTGACAATTTAGACTGTAAAGAAATATAAGATCATGATGTAAATGCTCTTATATTTTTTGCGTTCAGTATGCACCATTCAAAGCGATGCCATCAACTTTCAACCATTCCTGCCTTCATTTGCTATTTTTCATGCATTCAATGATTTGTTTTGAGAACTAAATGACCTGGAAATTGAAAAGCACTACAAATGAACTCTGAAAAAGTTGAAACTTGGCATGGTATCATCATTTCACCCACATAGATTGTTCAAAAAAGTAGAGAGGGTTACGGCAAAAACTAGATGCACTTCGTTCACAAACTGGACAATCTCTTTCGAAATATTCAGGTTTCGGACGAAATTAAACTCATCTGTTATACAAAGGCATTTCATTTTTTTTAAATTATTGCAACTCCAGACTTTTCGTGCATTCAGTATGCACCATTCAAAGCGACGCCATCAACTTTCAACCATTTCTGCCTTCATTTGCCATAACTGTTTTAAGCTCATCACCTTTAGTGCCGGTTGGTGGCTTCAACCTGTACTAAAGGGTGACCAGTACTACAGTTGCTTAGGAAGCTGTTATTTAGTCCCACCTCGCCAAGAGAGAGGGACTAGGAGCAGTTTATAAGCCCTGAGTGCAGAGACGATGAAGAAGAGGCTCAATGCTCACGTTGCTTAGCTTCAAGCCTTGCGGAATATGGTAGATTGCACGGAGCTATGCGCAGTGCAGTTTACACTATTCTGAAAGGCTTGAAGCAAATTAACGAGCATTGCACCTCTTTTTTATTTTAATTAACTTATTACAACTCCGGACTTCTTCTGTTATGGCAAAAACTAATTGCACGTCAGGATTTCTTTTTTTTAACTTTGGTTATAACTCCAGACTTTGACCATCAAGTTTTGCACTACAAAATGAACTCTGAAAATGTTGAATTTTGGCAAACTAGATGAAAAACTACTCAGAAATAAATAGAACAAAATAAATATAGCAGAAAAGAAAAAACTGCTCAGAAATAAATAGAATAAAAAATAAAGCAGAAAAGGAAAAAATTATATTTGCTATTTTTCAATCGTTTACAAAATGACCGTGAAATTGAAAATCACTACAAAATGAACTCTGAAAATGTTGAATTTTGGCAAACTAGATGAAAAACTACTCACAAATTAATAGAAGAAAATAAATATAACAGAAAAGAAAAAACTGCTCAGAAATAAATAGAAGAAAAATAAAGCAGAAAAGGAAAAAATTATATTTGCTATTTTTCAATCGTTTACAAAATGACCGTGAAATTTAAAATCACTACAAAATGAACTCTGAAAATGTTGAATTTTGGCAAACTAGATGAAAAATACTCACAAATAAATAGAAGAAAATAAATATAACAGAAAAGAAAAACTATACAAAAACTACACAGAAGGAAATAGAAGAAAAATAGCAGAAAAGAAAAAACTACAAAAAAGTTGGGCGTTGCCTGTGGGCCTGCTAGGCCACAGAGTGCAATTACAGGCCTTAAAGGCCCAGCAGACTCACAGGCAGCGCAGAATTTAGGCCCACAAACCTGCTATATAGAGGAGTTCAAGAGGTAGCCGTTGTTGGGTTTATAAACCAGTCTGGCTGCCCTTCGCTTTGGCGAGTGGGACTAAACTTTGGGTGGCAGCGCGAGGCCTTTAGTACGGTTGGTGGCTCCAACCGTACTAAAGATCACCCTTTAGTACGGTTGGAGCCACCAACCGTACTAAAGGCCTGCTCTTCCGCCTCTTTGCTCGGCCTTTAGTACGGTTGGTGGCTGCCTTTAGTACCGGTTGGTGGCTCCAACCGTACTAAAGGCTCACCCTATATATATAGCACTTACGAAATTTCAGTTACATCTCCCACTTCTTTCGTCAACCTCTCGCGCCGCTCCCATATCGCCGCCGTCGCGTCATCATCGTCGTCGTCGTTGCCCCGCCGCCTTGAACGCTGCTGCCGCTCGTCGTCGTCGTCCCCGCCGCCGTCAGACGTATCTCTCTCCTCACGTACCGCCGCCACCGTCCGCCTAACGCCCGTGCCCCGTCCATCCCCCGCCGCCCGAACGCTGGCCCCCGCCAGATCTTGGCGCCACAGACGTCACGTCTGAGGCGGCGACGGCTGGCCACACACACACACACATATATACCACACACGCATACACACACATACACACATACATACGTATTTAGATTAATGTTGAATGTTAGATTAATGTCGAATGTTAGATGAATTAGCTAGCTAGATAGAAAAATTGTCGAACTAGAGATTAGAACTAGTTCAATTATTAATATAACTAGTTTATTTTAGTAAGAAAATTTAGGTATATGAGATTTGAACTAGTTCAATAATTAATATAACTAGGTTAATGAGTTTTTTGTTTATTTAATTTTTATATATTTTGAGTTTATATAAATGTTAGATTAATGTCGAATGTTAGATGAATTAGATTTGAACTAATTAGATAGTGTTTAATGGTTGAACTAGTTGATTTAATAAAACTGGTTCATTTTACTATTGAAGGCATCCTAATTGGAATACTACTTAATTTTGCGATTTGATTTTTCTTATTGAATGCTCAAATTGGAGAGCACTATGCAAGGCATATGCATATGATTAGTTGAATAATAATGATCTAATTTAGTCTTTGAATTATGAACGATAGGAAATGTCATCATCGGAGGACGAAAGTCTCCCGGGGGAGTGCGACTGGTGCCACGACGATCGAGGTGAGTGCGACAGGCCTCACCTGGACGATGGTCGGCGCTTCAGCATTAAGCTCGAGGAGACCTTGAAGTTGAAACGTACGCAACGCATTTACAAGTGTTTTTTTTCATAATTAAGCATGACTTCAACTATTTGAACGTGTAATTTTCATCTTTTACAATTCGAGTATAGTTAATCCCATGCCATGCAAGACGCTATGTCTTGGAGAGGATGGATTTTGAAGACCATGAAAATTTTGAAACGAAGAAAATTCACCTAAGGACCCATCATGATGTGGATTTTGAAGTAAAGTTGTATAATGCTGAGAGCGTAACCCATTTTGGTTGCAAAAATTGGGAAGCATTTTGCAAATTGTATGGTTTTGATGAGGGTATGCTTGTCACCATGGATCTTGGTGATCCTGAAATCGAGCAAGACAATATGGACATTTGGGTCCTTGTTGATACTCCTCCAGTTCTACCGCTATGTGAGTTTCTCAAACATAGTTAATTATTAATAGAACTTATATTGTTCATTTCAAAATAGTTGACAGCTTATTTCCATTGACAGCTTATTTTGAAGTATCAAAGAATGTGCAGAAGATGGTAGATAGAACTTACTACACCGATGGCTCTGAGTTAACTTATAAGGAGAAAACTCATCTGGTTGGATTTTGTAATGATATTGAGAATTACAATATCTACAATCGAACTCCTCAACATTATGGTCAATACTTGCCACTAGTGCACGTGTTGAACTATGGTAACTACCATGGAGATGCCCTGGTAAGTTTTATTACTATTACGACATCCGTGCATCTTTTTGCATACTTCTAAAACTAGTACATCATTGCTAACTACGAAGTTATTACTATGTTTTTCAACAGAGAATCCCAGAGGATTGTGTGCCTCATTTGATGTATCAGAATGGCGGCAGCCTTCGTGTTATGAACATATATCCAGGTCATCCTACGAATCTCAACTGTCCATACCGGATTTCTAAAACAAGTGGAGACATGACAATCAAAGGATGGAAAAAATGTATGGACAGTCGTAAGGAGCTTCTTGGAAGCAAAAGGAAGCGAGGCGCAAGAATTGGAGACAGGATGATCTCCATTCTTCATAATGGAGAGTCAGGGTCTATATTGTTTTATGCTATTTTACCTTAAGTGTGTTTAGGTCCGATCCTACCTGATACTGATGATCATGTGCTAAGAACAATTATGTAGGGTTCGGTTCGATGACTATGAGGATGATGATCGTATGACTTATTATTAATAACGAGTAGAAGTTGTATGATGATGCTTGATTAATTAGCTAGTAATACTTGTTATTATATATGATGATGTATGATGCGAGCATGCATGAGTTATTATATATATATATATATCTGCGGGTAAAACGAAAAAGAATTAAAATGGAAAACACAAAATTAAATGAAAAAGAAATCATAAAACCAAAAACCCCCCAAACATTTTAGTACCGGTTGGTGTTACCAACCGGTACTAAAGGGCTCCCGGCCCCCGGAGCTGGCACGTTCCACGTGGTTGCCCTTTAGCACCGGTTCGTGCTGAACCGGTACTAAAGGGGGGGGGGGCTTTAGTGACCACACTTTAGTGCCGGTTATGTAACCGGCACTAAAGGGCCTTACGAACCGGTGCTATTGCCCGGTTCTGCACTAGTGGATGGACGAGACCCCCTATAGGTTTTGTGAAATTAAATGTCGATGCTTCTTTCGATCAAGACATGCTTACAGGCATAGTGGGAGCTGTACTTAGAGATGACAAAGGAAGATTCATTATTAGATGAAATTGGAGGATGGATTGGTGTGCAAATGTTTTAACATCAGAAGCCATGGCACTACGATTTGGCATATTACTTGCACAAAAGGAGGGAAGCAACCATCTTGTTTTTAACTCCGACAATATGGAAGTAATTGACAAAATGAAGAATGAAGGACATTTAGCGGGAGCGGCGGCTGCTATGTTTGATGATTGTTATTTTATGGCTTGTGATTTTCTGTTAATTAGATTTGAACAAATTGTAATAGGGAGTCAAATAAAGTAGCCCGTGAAATTGCTAGTTTAGCTAAATTTTCTTAGACAAGGGATTGGTTTGAGGAACCTATGAATGATATTGTAAATTTTCTTATTGGTGATGTAACCATTATTTCTAATAAATAAAGAGGATGTTTTACTTCAAAGTAAACTATTTTTTGACACCCATCCATAGTAACACCAGACCGTCCAAAAAAACTCTTATTGGTTTCTCTTTTTTCACACACCTGTGTTCGTGGTGCTTCTCTCTCTTTTTTCACACACCTGTGTGTTCGGAGTGCTTTATTTCACTTTTTCGCTAAGTACATAAAGATAAGTTGCTCCTTACGCAAATGGCGAGCCTTGCAAGTTTATTTTGGAAAGGGCCAAGTCGGCTTCAAGGCAATGTCAACAAATCACGTTCGATTTAGCTAGGACATCGTATGCAAAGTGTTCTTCGATATGAGCGTACATCTTACACAGGCTGTGCAGGCTGAGATTACGTGACGGAACACAGATTTTTGAGCGCAGCTGGTTTCTCATCTCTGCCTGTGTGCTTTATGAACTGATCAAATATCATTCAGGCTGCAACCAGGCTAATCTTACTCCTGGACGGACCCCGGCCAGGCAAGCCAAACATGCATCTGCACCTGCCCTTGTTAAAGATACTTTCACGATGCCACTCGTTCCGAAGCCAAGCTTCGGTGCACCATGTTCGCGTGATTTTGTCTACACACGCTTATCGAACAAAAGGTCCTCAACGTGTGTTTGTCGTAGGATCACAACATTGCTAATCATGGGTTCTGATAATCGTGTGTGTCATGTGTGTGAACCTACTTTTAAGAAGGGAATGACAAAGATGATACTACAAAAGACTGCGGGTGACAATGACGATGACGATGAAGGTGACGCCTAAAGACGGCGACGGCATCGGGGGCACGTGGGCGGCAGATCTATCATTTTTTTTATTTTAACTTAATTACTATGTGCGGGTCGTGACTATTGTGGACTGTTTAATTAAGTTATTGTTATATATTTATGTTTTAACCTATTTTGCATTGCCTTTTCCATTTTTTAAGTCCAACACAGACGTAATGTTTGGGATGTGGCCGCGCCTTGGGTGCACAGCCCGGTGTATGGCCAAAACCGGACACATGCGTCCATTTTGTCGACTACAGCGGTAAGCCCATTTCAGAGATGTCCGTCAAGTTAGCAGACGCTGAATCGTGATCCCATAGCCCTCCTCTGCAAATGCATACTCCTGCAGTTGGATCCCACCATTTAGCTTATTTGCTACCTCTGCATCGCCACCATCGCCTTCACTCATATCCCGAACACCACACGAACTGTTAACACGCAGGCCAAAATGGTTTTGTAATGGTCAGTTACCATGTGCTCACATAATCCAACAGTGAATAAAGCACTGAGTGTGCACTCCTCACCGGTTCAGGATCCGCTTGTTGATTGACTGGCGCCTCCGAAGATGCAGCAGTCTGCCGTGTTCAGCAGATCAATCTACGTGTACTTAACAGTTAGCAAATGGATAATCACTGGACTGGCAATGCATACCTGGATCGAGATGTCGCTCCCATGGTTGTATTCTTAAGACTTGGTCACTGCAGATGCACCCTGTGACAAAGAAGCTCGGCCCATCCCACACACCCTCTGTCTCTGATGCCACTGACTGAAGCCACGCAGTTGCATCTGCTGCATGTACTTGCCACATGGTAATTCAAATCGAAAAGACCATGTAGAATCTCAAATTTGGGCATGAAAATCCTCCGAACATTGCAACCCTGCAGTATCAATACACTCACACTGAAAAAGTCTAATTTATGAATACTAGAGTCATTACCAACTATGCCATAGAATCCATTAAAGTTTATGAACCGTCACGGCAAGGTCCTATGGAAAGCAAATTATTTTATAAGCACATGTCCAACAAACAAGCTACAAATTCTATTATACAAATAGACCACAAATTCATGACATTCCCTGTGTAAATTGGGAAGCGTTTCTACCTGCCGTAGCAGGCCGCGGTTACGTGTTAATATAGGGATGGAAAAGCCCCATCCGTGGCGTACAAGAAAGGGTCGTTACATACTTGAAACGTACGGAACAATCTCAACAGATTCGGTATTCATCCTATCTCTACCAACCGTACAAACCATCTAGAAGATTCCAAGATATCTTAACAGCCCACCTCAATCACACCTTGGTTAAGGTGAGATTGCGTCTGAAGTCTTCTAGATTTCGAACTGGTAGAGCCTTAGTGAATCCATCCGCCACCTGGTCCTTTGAAGACACAAAACGAACATCAAGTAGTTTTCTTGCCACCCTTTCTCTGACAAAATGATAGTCAATTTCAATGTGCTTGGTACGTGCATGAAAGATAGGATTAGCTGACAAATAGGTTGCCCCAACATTATCACACCATAGACATGGAGTATGTCTCGTGGGTATACCCAATTCTCCCAATAGTGACTGCACCCAAATGACTTCAGCCGTTGCATTTGCCAGCGATTTATACTCAGCCTCAGTGCTTGAGCGAGACACTGTAGCTTGTTTCCTTGAACTCCAGGAAATTAGATTTGCACCATAAAATACTGCAAAGCCACCTGTTGATCTTCTATCATCAATACATACTGCCCAGTCTGCATCTGAGAAAGCACTTAACAGAATAGATGAAGACTTACTAAATGCAAGTCCTGTGTTGATGGTATTTTTGACATATCTAAGAATTCTTTTTACTGCTGACCAATGAACTGTAGTTGGAGCATGTAAATACTGACATACTTTATTGACTGAGAAAGAAATATCTGGTCTTGTGAGAGTCAAATATTGTAATGCCCCAACAACACTTCTATACCTTGTACTATCCTCCGGTTCTAGAAGCTCACCATCAAAAGCTGAAAGTTTCTCAGTGCTTGACAGAGGTGTGGGTGCAGGCTTACAGTCTTTCATGCCAACTCTGGTCAAGATTTCTCAGGCATATTTCTCCTGTGTTAACACAATGCCGTCTCCAGTTTTCTTGACCTCTATCCCAAGGAAGAAGTGTAAATCTCCCAAGTCCTTGAGTGCAAAGCTGGAACCCAAATCATGTAGTAGTGCTGACACTGCTTCCTGAGAGGAGCTAGTAACAATAATGTCATCAACATATATGAGCAAAAATATTGTTACTCCGGATTTATTAAAAATAAATAATGAGGTGTCAGCCTTTGAAGGGGTAAAACCCAATTCTTGTAATCTTGAGCTTAACCGAGAGTACCATGCTCTTGGTGCTTGCTTGAGTCCATACAAGGCCTTGTCCAGCTTGCACACATGAAAGGGTGAACTTTTGTCTTCATAGCCAGGTGGTTGCCTCATGTAGACCTCTTCTTCCAGAACACCATGAAGAAACGCGTTCTGCACATCTAGCTGTCTTAGGCTCCATCTCCTGGACACAGCAATAGACAAAACAAGTCTGATAGTAGCTGCTTTAACGACTCGACTAAAAGTGTCCTCATAATCTAACCCGTACCTTTGTTTAAAGCCTTTTGCAACTAATCTAGCCTTGTATCTATCTATGCTACCATCTGCTTTCTTTTTAATTCGATACACCCATTTATAATCAATTACATTTTTACCATGACTAGCTGGAACTAGATGCCATGTTTTGTTGTTCATTAATGCCGAGTATTCGGTGTCCATTGCCTTTTTCCAGTTTATACTCTCCAACGCTTCCTGTACACTTTGCGGCTCACCTGTGGAACAAAAAGATCCATATTTAACTCTGAAATTTTTTTCATACAGTATTGTACCGTCTTTTGGTTGTAGAGGCTTGTGTATCCCAGATTGGGATCGTGTACGACCGCGCACATGAGGTTCAGCCGCAGAAGATTGGGGCGCTGCTTCAGCCGGTCCAGCCGCAGAAGATCCGGGCGCTGCAGATTGCCCACTTGCCGCAGAAGATCCCGCGGGCTCAGCGGGCGAGGCCGGCCCGTCAGATCCTCCTGATCTGTTGGGCGCGGGCGAGCGATTCCCCACACGTGAAGGCGCGCGTGGCGAGGAGTCAGCGGGGCGCGCCATTTCTGCGGAGTCAGCGGGGCGCGCCGTTTCTGCGGAGCAACGCACCGGCGCGCGTGCAGGAGACCGATTGGCCCGCGGCTGCATGCGGGAGGCGGGCGAACACACGGCGCCAGTTGGTTCGCGGCTGGGTTGGGCCGACCCTGGCGCGCTGGAAGTTTCCGCTGCAGCCGGATCAGCCTCGGATCGGGCGCCCTGATCAGCACAGGATCCTGTGCCAGAATCTGCTCCGTGTTCCGTGCTTCTGTCATCTTGTACAGCATAAAATAAGGGATCACTTGCCTCCAAATTTAATCTGTTTTGGGCGAGATTTTCACCCAATTGTTTTTGTACATCTCCTGTATCCTGCACACCATCCTTTGAAGAAGTTTGGTCAGTAGCACATGCCATATTTTGAGCATCACAATTATTATCGCCCCCATGATCAAAAGATGGATTTTTGAGAAAATCAGGAAGAAGCAAAATTTCTTTTCGAAGGAGAGCTCCTGCATTTGGATGGAGTGATGCAAAGGGAAAAAGAGTCTCATCGAAGACAACATCTCGAGAAATATAAACACGGCCAGTGGACACGTCAAGACACTTAACGCCTTTGTGCCGAGGACTGTAGCCTATGAAAACACACTTTTTGGATCGGAAAGATAGTTTTTGAGTGTTGTATGGGCGGAGGTTTGGCCAACAAGCACAACCAAACACCCGAAGGGATGCATAGTTAGGCTTAGTATGAAAGAGGCGCTCAAAGGGAGTGTCGAAATTGATGACGCTACTGGGAAGAGTGTTGATGAGATAGGTGGCTGCTAGGAAAGCTTCATCCCAGAACTTTAACGGCATGGATGCGTTGGCAAGGAGAGCAAGACCAACTTCAACAATATGACGGTGTTTTCGTTCTGCTGACCCATTCTGTTGATGGGCGTGCGGGCAGGAGACATGATGCGATATGCCTAGTTGTTGAAAGAATGAATTTAATTTTTGGTATTCGCCTCCCCAATCAGATTGGACGGCGAGAACTTTTCTACCAAATTGACGTTCAACATGTGCTTGGAAATTTTTGAATACTTCGAATACATCAGATTTCTTTTTGATAAGGTAGATCCAAGAAAATTTACTATAATCATCGATGAAACTGATGTAATATTTGTATCTACCAACAGAAAGAGGAGCATCTCCCCATACATCAGAAAAAATTAATTCAAGAGGAACAGTAGACACACTATTCGAAACTGGATAAGGTAATTGATGACTCTTTGCTCTTTGGCAAGAGTCACAAACAGACTCAATGTCTAGCTTGCCATGACACGGCAACTTATTATTCCTAAGCACACGTTGAACGGTAGAAAAAGATGGATGCCCAAGTCGATCGTGCCACCGTGAAGGTGATAGCTTGATGGCACCGAAGGCTTGTTTATTGGATGTCCTATGCGGGATCAAAGGGTAAAGACCGCCTCTACATCTGCCTCGATGAAGAATTCTCCCCGTTGCTTGGTCCTTTATGAAAAAGAAAGTAGGCCAAAATTCAAGATAAGCATTGTTATCAATAGCAATTCGATGAACTGAAAGGAGATTTTTAGAGGCAGATGGGACATGCAATATATTTCGTAGATGAATTTTATCATAAGGGGTTTTAATAACCGAATGCCCAATGTGGCTAATGTGCATACCTGACCCATCTGCGGTGTAGACTTGATCACCACCCGGTAGTTGTCACGAACCGTAAGCTTCTGGAGTTCGCCGGTGATGTGGTCAGTAGCACCACTATCGGCATACCAATTGGTATCTATGCCGTAGCTGGAGGTGTTGATGGAGCCGGCTGTTTTCTCTTCCGGAGGGTAGTCGTCGGTGTAGCGGTACCAACAGTTTATGGCGATGTGCCCCGGTTTGCCACAGATCTGGCACACGGGAGCACGGGAGGCACCATTGTTGCCACCACGCCCACCCCTATTGTTGTTGTAGGAGGGATAAGCACCACCACCATTGCCGCCGCTGTTACCACCACCGCGACTGTTGCCGCCTCGCCCTCCGTCGCGACCACGAGGAGCACCCCGCCCGCGATAGCCAGCGCGTCCACGAGATGCAGAATTGGCCGAGGATTTGAAGCCACCCCGCGCTCAGAGGAGCTCAACCGCTGATCAAAATTGGCCATCTGACCATATAGCGCATCAAGAGAAACTGGTTCAGTACGGGCATCTAGAGCAGAAACAAGAGGGTTGTACTCCATGTCAAGACCGGCTAGGATAAAGGAGACGAGCTCATCCTCGCCAATGGGTTTCCCGGCGGCTGCAAGTTCATCAGCCAGGCCCTTCATGCGAGAGAAATACGCCGGGACAGATTGATTGCCCTTCTGGGCGTTGGAGAGGGATATGCGGAGGTTGTTGATGCGAGATCGGGAGTGTGATGCAAACATGGTGGTGAGGGCGCTCCACACGGCTTCAGAGGTCTCGAGATGAAGGACATGGATGAGAACCTCCTTTGAGAGGGAATTGAGAAGATAGGAAAGGATCTGCCGATCGATCCCTACCCATGCGGTGTGGAGAGGATTCGGCACAGTCACCGTCTTTCCATCTTTGTCGGTGGAGGAGATGGTAGGCTCGGGAGCAGGCTTGCTGCCATCAAGGTAGCCATAAAGGCCAGGGCCACGAATTTGAGGAAGGACTTGTGCCTTCCATAGGAGGAAGTTCTCTCTGGTGAGTTTTTCGGAAACTTGGTCGGAAAAGAGGGAAGGCGCCGCAGAGGATGAAGACGCCATTGATGGTAGATCGGAAAGCTAGATGTGGTAAGGAAGATTGGCTCTGATTACCATGCAAATTGGGAAGCGTTTCTACCTGCCGTAGCAGGCCGCGGTTACGTGTTAATATAGGGATGGAAAAGGCCCATCCGTGGCGTACAAGAAAGGGTCTTTACATACTTGAAACGTACGAAACAATCTCAACAGATTCGGTATTCATCCTATCTCTACCAACCGTACAAACCATCTAGAAGATTCCAATATATCTTAACACCCTGGTCTCATGATTCACACGTTTATGTCAGTCCCAGCTCACCCGCCTTATGACAACTGTTCCGACGGCGACCTTTGACGCCACAATTATTGCATCTTTCCGGCTTCCATGGTTGTTTCGGTACATTGCCACGATGAGGACAATGTGTTCTCTTGTGGCCTTGTCGCCGAAAAATGCTGCAGAATCTGGTCCATTTATTCAACCCTTTGTATGGTGCCTTATCCCTACTTGTGGTAGGCCTCCTTAGCTCCCTATCTGCTTGCGCTTAGCTGGAGGTAATAAACCTGCAAACTTATTCCCGATTCATTTACTGAATTGTTGACGTCGTTCTCCATATCAACATGTCCACCTAATGTCGCAGCCAACATAGCGCCTTCTGACTGAACCTGATTCAGAACATCTCCATTCTCAGCCAACCTGTCCTCCAGTCCTAGGCCGTCCCTCATTTATGTGTCTGGCTTCATTTTAGCCTCACAATGCTTGAACAGTTTTATCATGTGCTCAGATGCTTCTACACTACTGTCTCGGTGTCTCTCATCCGCACAAGCTCCATTGCTTGCATACACATATTGAAATGCCTGAAACTAAACGGGTTCTCCTGAGCATGGCCGCGTTGGTACTGAGTTAGGTGCGGCGGGAGGATATCACGCACATCCCGGGTCCACCTCTTTAACTATATGCTTCTTTGGGACTTTAGTAACTCGTATAAAGTTCAGGACCTGCATTAAGAAGAATGTACGATCATCAAATTTTATAAAGACTGGATTACTTATGAGAAAGCTGGAAGGGATATGTTCAGATGCAACTACCTTTACTACATGACAGCATGCCTCTCGGTTGCCATGTTTGCGCGTAGGAGCGGCCGTCCCTACAAAATCAGAAATTAATTTGTTAAGACGAGTCATCAAGAGCACAATAAAATAGCAGCTGTACATGTTGTATCCATCTTACTATTGTTTTAGTTTCTCATAATTTTCTTCAGATTCTCTGTCGAAGAGCAATTGCATGTACTTCCTCATGAACTTATGCATCAGGCATCCAGGAGGTACATAATTCTTCAACATGTGGTTCGCACTTTCACTCTGCTGTGTACTCGTCATTTTAGCACAGAATACACCTTTGAAATAAGGCCTCAACCACTTGTGCCGGATCTCATACAATTGCATCATGTAAGTGTGGTTCTTTAGGTTGTACTTCTCCACAAGATACTTCCAGGCTTCTTCAAATTCATCTATGGTCAGCATGTTATTAATAACCTTATGAAATTCAGGACGGAAGTCACTCTTCTTTGAGTACAAAGGACCCAAGGACTCTTTTGCCTTCTTCAGCACGTGTGTTTTGCACCATCTGTGAGTTGTGTCCAGCATCACACTTTCTATTACTACTTCCATTGCTCGATTTTGATCTGAAAATCAAATACATCATTTCACTGTCGGGTCTGTAATGATCTACAGTAGAAATTTTTAATATGATTCACATAGTAATTCAAATCATGATACCTGTTAGGATTGTTTGTGGAGCAGTACCGCCCATTATCCTGATAAATGCTGTGAAACCCCACTCAAATGTTTCAACCTTCTCATCACGAACCAACACCAGCTAGTATAATGCTCTGAAAATGGTTGTTAATAGCCACAAAAGTCAAACGGCATATCATATAGATTGGTCCTGCAGGTTGTATCAAATGTTACTATCTCCGAAGTTGTACTGCAATCTGTTGTTGCCAGTTGCCCACATTAGAGTGCTGATCCTTCCTTCTTTGTCCTCCTGAACTCGATATGTGAACGGTGGATCCTTTTAGCATCGTTCCTGGAATACCACCATTGTTTTCCTGACGTCATCTTCTGCTTGCTCACGACTAATTTTGCCACACAGATTACACAATGCTCTTTTGGTGAACTGGTTCATTTTCCATCCCGCCAAAGAAGCTCCCAGTTATGCTGTACACCTTTGCAAGGTTAAGTGTTCTGCTACAATTGTTTAACCAGATCCTTACTGTACACATCAATATGCTTGTGCGATGGCCAGTGTATTCTCTGTCTATACGTGGGGGACAACGAATGGTTGTGCTCATCACGATGCTCGGCTATGTACCACCCATTGTCCTTCGAAAGCAGCAATCTTATAAGGGCAGGGCACTCACACCGACAAGAGCGTGTATTTTCAACTATTGGTTTCCCCTGAAAATAGCGTGATCAGCATGATTTCAGTTATTCATGGCATAAAACCTAAATGCCCAAATCAGAAACTTTCAAAAATGAACACACAAAATTCATACCGAGCAGCCACATACTATCTCTTGCATGCATTGCCCGGTTTACGTTCAGCCTGCTCTTCCCATATCTTATTCCGAACCCCTTCTCCCACGAATATAAATTGTAGAAACCATAAGCCTCCCCGAGTGTATCAAAACTTGTTCCTATCTTCAGCACGATGACAATGTCTCCAGGTTCTTCGAGGAATCACCGGACAGATTTCTCCAGTGATGAAATCTGATCAGCACACGGGACTCTGCCTAGTGCGGCAGCCCCAGTTCGGACCGTTCATTTTCGAGAAAGCATGCCAGAAATTTTCAGTTCACTGTTACAGTTCAGTATGCCCTGAAACTATATTCACTAGTAATTTTGTAAATATATATTGTGCAGACTTATTCATCTGTACCCAAGTGGATATACACTTTGTTGTTTTGACACTAGTACAACGCAATAATTGACGTACGAGATACCGAGCTCCTCGGAGCTCGTGTGAGCTCGTGATCACATACTCCGCGTCCCATTTACCACAGCTTCTGTATATTATAAGTATCATCATATAATATACACAGATTGATTTCTCCAATGCTGTCATCCTATCCGGGCAGGGGGCACGCCCTGGCGCAGCAGCGCCAATCCCGACCCTGCAATTTCAGTGACCCAAAATGTGCATTGCAATTAGCTTCGCCAATGATTAAAACGGAGCATTATATTCCACGTGGTCTGCCGGGACCAGCACCGGTCACGTGTGGTGTGCCTGCTTAAACGAATCACGAGAACATGCATATTCGGCGGGATAGATTCTGAGAGCGTGCCTCGTGATCAATTCCTCCGCGTCCAAAAGCTGCATGCTCTCCTCTCCTAGTAGTAACCGACGCTGGCCATCATCCAACAAAGGACGGCGGTGTCCGCCATACAACCCATCGTCCTTCTCATTTATTCATGACATGATGCAACACGTCATCTTTCCACCTCTTCTGTGGAAGTAATTTGCGTCTATAAAGTACCATCAAATGTGGCTTACTAGATACGTACTTGCATATTCATCAGCCACAAGCCGAGGAAAGTTCCAGTACCACCCGTCAAAATGGGGAGGGTTGAGCCCGCAGGTGCCATCGCCGGCAGCACGAAGGCATCATGGCCGGAGGTGGTGGGCTGGCTGGCGCACGACGCAGCGCTCCAGATCAGCAAGGACAGGCCTGACGTCTCCATCTCCTTCTACATAAACACGGGACGCTGGCCGCCGAGCCCGTACCTCTCGCGTGTCATCGTGGTGTCAGACGCGGCGACCGGCGTCGTCGTCCAGACACCCTTCGTCGGTTAGGCCGCATGCACCCCTTGTGCCTGCACACGGATACGCAGTAGTATCGTATTTGCATTGCTGCAGTTGCACAGCACATGAATAAGATCCAACATTTGAAAGCATGTTCCAATTTGAGGCGGTGGAGTGCATGAATAAAATCCAACATTTGAAAGCAGGTTTCATTACGTGGATGATAGATACTATGCTTTTCATATTTGTCTTCTCTAGCAATTCTCATTGCATTATCATACATGTAGCACATATAGGTTCGTTTGTTGCGTCTCTAACATCAGGTTCAGCTCCACTTGTCGAAGAGAACTTAGATTGATTTCTTTTTCCACTAATTACGTTTGATGTATATATAGTCTGTGACATCTGACACCATCAACTCGAGGTAAAAACATGTGCGGTGTGGAACTAGGTTGTTTCCGTTCTATGGTCAACCTAGCTAATGTACTGGCGGCACCAGCGGCGACCCGATCTACCACCCCTTAACTCCTTCACCTGCTCCTCCCCTCGTCGCCACCGGAGACCAGCGCCGGGCAAAGCCTGTGCGGTGGCGGCAGCGCCGGGGCCTCTCGTGGCGAGAAGGCGGTTGGCGGTTTGACAGCGCGTGTAGCAGTGGGCGGAGGAGCCTCGGCGGCGTCCGTCGGATGGTTGATGGCGGCGCGACGTGCTCTACCTCGGCCTGACAGTTCCAGCATTGTCCGATCTCTCTCGAGTTGCATATTGTGCTGACCATCATAGGGTCTTCGCGTGCCAGCAGTGGTGATATGGCTTTGGTGCTCCAGTTCAGGCTATATTGGCCCTGAGCCGACGGGGCTGGGTGGAGCTATCTCCGACGAGGTGTTAGTCGGCGGTGGTGTGCTCCGCGGTTGATGTTGGTCCGTATGGTGACCACCCCAGATGATGGCATACTCACTGTGGAGTGCGACGATAACCAAAAGGTCTTTGTGAGGGTTCCTCGTTGCAGATCCGGTGTTTGACTTCGGAAGGGAGATGCAAACTATGGACGACGACTTGACGCAGAGGGATGGTTGTACAACGGCGATGGTTGCAGATCGCGTGAAGTTACTGGGACCACGGAAAGTGGTAGCGACAACACATAAATGATGTTGATGGTGGTGCTTGTCGAGCACCCATTCCTGAGCTCCGGGGTGAAAACCTAGGTCTACCACTATTTGGTTATACCTGGCAATGGCAATATTTTTACGTCACTACATTCTTGAAGGCATTGCTCGGATATGTTCGATCTGATTCTTCAGTGTGAAAACCTAGATTCTGGCCTTGGGTGGTTCGATCCGGTGACGGCTGCACCTGAGCGTCGCTCCCTTCTTGAAGGTGATGGTGTTAAAAAATCTCGTCTGTGTGGCATCATGAGATGGTGGTGTGGATATGATCCTTGATGCAGGCCCGTTGACAAGGGAGGCCAAATTGGCCGACCGCACAGGGCCCCCAAATTTTGGGGGCCCCCAGTCCAGGAAATATTATGTGTATAGATGAGAAAAATGGCCCAGTAAACCAACACTCAGGCAGCCCATTCTAGCAGCCAAATACAAGCACGCACGCACCCTCGCAGCCTGCGTGTTGGTTTTCCGTAAGTCCCGATCGCATCGCACGCACGTTTCACCTTGTTTAGCGATTGCTAGGTTGAGGAGAGGTGTCAAGGAGCGCAAGGGGCGGCTAGGCGACGGCAGCCCGCAGGCGAGGGCGGCAGGAGTAGGAGACGTGCGTACACGGCCGCCGGCCGGCTACGCTCCACGGCGCCGTATTAGGTATTACAGCCGCTACGGCGCATCGTCCCTGCCGGCGTAAATCTTTTTATAAGAAGCCCTATTTTATTTTGCTAGTGTAGGATCGTTTTTGTTAAACAATTTTTCACGATGTTACATCAAGGTGAAATATGTTTTATGAAAGGTGAGATGTTAGATAGAATTCGAAATGATTCATATTATGTTTGTCTGTTTTATAAAACAGAAAGAATCATGCATAGAAGGACCTATAATTCCGGTGCTGAAAACATAGGAAGAAAACAAAACTATAAGCGGATGCTCGATCCCAAAAGGCTGCTATTGATAAATGTCCTGAAAGAATCTGATCACAAAAAGGAGAAAGTTAATTATGAAGGTATGATCGAAGATTTCATTTCAAGAAATACTACATGGGTATCTTTTTTTAAGTCGAAATGAGGTCAGTTGTGCTACAGTACCATCTTTACTATTTTACAATTAGTATTCGGTATATTTTCTAAATATTGTACCAAATAACACATATTCCAAGTTACCTATTTAAATGAGAGTATGCTTTACTTACATTAGTTCTTTAGGCATATGGTTTAGAAAAAACAGCGCCCTGCTTTGATTCTCGTCCCGGGCCCCCAAATTTCTGAAGACGGCCCTGCTTGATGTAGTTTGCGAAACATAGATCTGATCGCTTTGTGTATTTTGTTTTCTCGCCTACGCCTTTGCTATTTGTCGGCGTGTTCTGTGTGCATACGTTGGTGTTGGCTGTGTGCATTCTAACTATGCAGAGGCTGGGTGTGTGCTCATTATGTTTGTATTCTCTTGATGCTCCATTTTAGGCCAATAAAATACATCCTTTGTCAAAAACAAAAAAGCTAATGTACTGGACATAAGGATGGGGTACCTATTCGTTCATATGACATTTGGCTGGCCTTGACATTGCGAGAAGGCAAAACAAACTGGTGTAGATGTTGTTAGAGAGGTCCTCCTGATCAGACCATGGTCGATCGTCACCTTGGAGTGGACGGTTTACTATGACGAAATGCAGCTGATTGCTGCTTTTCATTCATCAAGAGAAGAAACGAACTACAAGACAGTATATGAGCTTTACAGAACCTGAGAAGGACTCAGGCCAGCAAAATTTGAAAATTTTGCAAAGAGGGAAAGCAGAGGAAAGAAGATCTCACAGGGGTAACATCTCACCCGTCCAGCAAACTCCCCAGGCCACAACCTTAGGCTGTGTTTGGTTGAGCTTTTGAAGCCAACTTCTGGCTTTTGTAAGCAATAAGCTAACCAAAGGGGGGAAAAGAGAAGCAGAATCTGGAGAAGTGGCAGCTTTCTCGTAGTGTATTTTTCGAAGAAGGTGAACCCCCAACTTCAGCAATGCATTTTTAGCTGTCCCCTGAGAGTTTGATGGTATTTACCCACCTTTGCCACTGGTAAGTGGAAAACTATTCGGTCGATGGACAAGGGCAGCCCGCACGAGAGGAGGGCTATCCAGAAACCTCCTGTTCGATCCCCATCCACCCGAGCGGCAGCTAGGGTTCCTAGCCGTCGCCAGCGCCGCCGCCGCCCCTCCACCGCCGCATGCCAACCCACCGGTGCCGCCTCCCGGGTTCGGCTCCCCTCGGCAACCTCCTCGCTCCTCCACTGCTCGCCGGACCTCCTCCATCCGCCTCCCCGCCGCGACCTCCTCCTCCTCCACTGCTTGCCGGACCTCCTCCAACCAGCAAGGGCCGCCGCCCTCCACCACCGGTGACGCCTCCCGCTGCCTCGCTGTGACCTCCTCCCTCCATCCTCCAAAGTAGCCGCTCCGCTTTCCTCCCACTTCCCATTCCCCTCCCGCCTCCTGTACAAGTAGAAAGAGGATGGGTTTTTTTGCTCTATCATATTGTTGTCAATTGAGGATTTAAAGTGGATGAAATTTGGATGCGATGATGCATATTGCTTTTCATATTTTTGTATATTGGTGTGAAGTGGAAGAGATTTTGATAGTATTGCTGCACATTGTTGTATGTCCAGTACACTGGCTGTTTATTGATGAATACTTGTTGCATTTTGTTGTACATTGGATGATTGTGTGCTACAACGGGAAGTAGCACCAACACAAGCGTATCCCGTTGAAGTGGAGGAGAACGAAGATACCATGGATACTATTCGTAGTACGATAGCCAATGCTTGTCTTGCGATAGCAACGTAGGTTAGCTATCTTGATGGAGGTCATCATCATGTGAACCATATGTATATTCCCATATGTATGTTCTATGGTGCATGCCGTTTATAATATTATTATGGGGTCAATATCTATTTATATGCAATATGCAACATTAAAGTATAATCGTTGAATTCGTATGTGTTAGCTATGAATCATCTAAATTGTCATAATTTTTCTTTGCAAAACGGTCGTTCTATTGCTACCAATGTACATACCACTATTTTACGGTCTACTTGCACATAAAAATATTGAATCATTGTCCAAGGTCATTACAGACAATTCACAGTTAAATGTACAATTTCACAGTTGTTTCAGTCAAATAGCTTCTAGCTTTTCCACAGCTGAAAGTTCACAGCAGCTTTTTCACAGCTCATAGCTCACAACAGCTTTTACAAAATCTACAGCTCAACCAAACACAACCTTAGATTGAATTGCTATCATAGACCTGCAGGAAAGTTGCTGCCTTGGCATTGAAGACCCTATTGTTTCTTTCCTTCCAAACCTGCCACCAAATCAGAATGACCAGCGCAGAAACATGGTTCTGACATCGAGGAGAAGTACCTGAAGCGCATCCAGCCACCTGTTGAGCAGGCCGACCGTGTCACTGTTGGGCATGAGCTTGAACAGAAAGTTGTATCTGGTTAGAAAATGACCCCATATCCCGGCTGTGAATGGGCATTTGACAAAGATATGCAAAACAGATTCGTATCCAAGGTGCCACAAGGGGCAAATGGGATTATGAAGCCAATTTCTGTTGGCTAGATTTTCAGCCGTAAGGCACTGTCCATCTCACTGTGAACGATTTACTTTCTCCAATAAGATTTCAAACTGTGAATGCCTAGTTGTTCTTGCTACGAAGTGAAGGCAAAACGAAAGTTGGTCATATGCAAGGAAAAATGATACAAGATGATCTCATAGCTTAGTGTTTAAGAGAAATGTTTATTTTCAAACAACTCTCTATGCATGAAGTCCCAACTTAGCTACTAGTAAACACCAAGAGAAAACCATAGAGATGGAGAGGGGTTGCGCAGTACAACATGTTGAAATATATTGCCCGCCTCTCTTCATCAGTTCAGACTTTTGGATGAGTTGACTGGAGCATGAATTCCATATGGTATCCGAGCCAAGAGGTCTTTAGTCAAGACCCTGCCAACACAGTATTAAATAAAAACGATTCTGCGGCCTACATCGATCCAACGTCTAAGGACTAACATAGTCTAGACGTGAGGGGCCAACACGGTGCTGCCGTTTCCACTGCGATCGGACGCAACTTTTTGGGCACATCCCACTGCTCATCTTAGCATGCATGCCCCGAACTGGCAACCATCTTCCGCCGGCGGCGCGGGCTGTGGGCGGCGCGGACCGGTGGCAATGAAGTCGGCGTTGTGGAGGCAGCGGTGTGGTGGCGGTCTTAATACTCTTATCGCACCACGGCAACGATCTGCATGATCGGTCCTACCTGATCTAGCCGTCGACGTGTTCCGGATCTGCTGTCAGAGATCTTGCCCAAGGATTTCTGGAACGGATAGTTTCTGGTCGTGCGCGTCTATATCGGCCTAAGCGGCTTCATGAGAATGTGACGCGAAGCTTTGTTGTTTGTTAGAACCATGGGACATGTCGGCATCTTGATTTCCATGGCGTAGACAACAGTGGAGAAAGTCATGCTGGCTAAGATCGAAGGATCAGTAAGGCAGAGGGGGCCTTGGAGACGATGGAGTCAGCCAAGTGTTTGATAATTTTTAGAAGCAGCGGTGATATGTGGGGCGGCAGCACTGGAGGATTTCATTATAAGTGGTGCTCCTCGGGAGCCAAGTAGGGACTTTCAGGGTGAAAACATAAGGTCTGGCCTTCATTGATTGTGCCTGGCAATTGCCTTATTAAAGGTATTGTTTTGAAAGTTCGGACTTTCTTCAGGGTGAAAACCTAAGATCTTGGGTCGTGCAACGACGGTGCTAGTGCATTGTTTCCTTCTTGAAGGCCTCTCTTTTGGAGACCTTCTATGTTTTCCGGGTGTTGCTTTCGGTGGTGGTTTGTGTGCTGCTAATGAGACGAGTCAATCACTGTGGCGAGGCCTTTGGATTTTCTTTTACTTTCTTCTTGTATTGTTTTCGGGTTGTGTGCATCCTAGATGTCCTTGTGACTTCTTGTTGATGCAGAGGCTGGGTGTAATTGGTATCTTTTTAATATTAATATATTCTCTTTTTCGAAAAATCTTAGTATGCATACTTTTGACACCGAACGAGAAGCATGCAGGCTGCAACCGGCACACGCCCAGACACTGGATCTGAGCGTACATGTGCGTGCGTGTGTGTGTTGTGCGTGAATAAAATTTTAGACAGGGAACTGCAGAGGTGATGCTACTATATAATAGTAGTGAGCGGGGACTCGGGTAATAAGCTTGGACATGGCGAAGTTATTTTTCAAGTCTCTCCCTGACATGTTGATGGCAGACACAATTATGAACCATGATAGGTCACATGTAGAATTAATTAATCATTTTACTAATTTTTTGGTGGAACCTCTCATTTTCGTGATCAATGTAAGGCCCGAGTTATTTCAATTTTAAGTGAAATATGCTTCCACGGCGCTGACTAGTTACAAGCATGTGTGACCAAATAGCAACTTGCATACACTCTGTAAACAAATGGAAAGATCGTATCCCATCCTTTGAATCATCTGATGCACGAAATTCATTTTATTCATACAAAACTCAAGACGTCAAGGCTCACAACAACATGCAAATAGAAACTAGCGGACATTGCCAAATCTTACAACGGTTAAACGACCACAGGCTAATCTTGCAACTTATTACTCTGTTTAAAACCATCGAAAACAAGAAACAAACATAGTATTGTATCATCAATGAAATTTTGCATATTTCAGCGGCGTCCGAAATATTTTTAAGACCGAAATTTTGAGGAAGATTCACACTAATTTCAAGATAAGTTTAGCGGATAATGGATGCTTACATGTCTTTAAATGCTGCGTTTAAATACAAAAAATTCAACGCTCGAAACACACATTACCCGCGGGCATCGAAACCGCTCGAAATCTCAAAATATCGAGCGGTAACAAAAACCTTTTGAGCCGCCAAGTCCATGCCTTGTCTTGTCCTATGGTGCGGTGGACCAAATGGTCAGAACTCCTGAAGGCGTTTGCAACTAGAAGTTCTGCAGGAGCGCGGTTTCATGGCTGCACAGAAGGTTGTTGGTGAATTTCTCAAAATTGTTGTAGGCATCGATCTCCTTCTCATCAACGGTAAGGCACGGGTGCACGGTACGGCGTGCCATTGGTGACTCCACCTCATGGACAGCACGCATGTCTGCACCATCTGCACACTAGTGCAGAACCGGGCTATAGCACCGGTTCGTAAGGCCCTTTAGTACTAGTTCTGTAACCGGCACTAAAGGATGGGGACTAAAGGCCCCTCCCTTTAATACCGTTTCTGCACGAATCGGGACCAAAGGCCCACCACGTGGCACGAGGCACGCCGTGGTTTGGGGGACCTTTAGTCCCGGGTTTTTTTGATTTTTTTTGAAATAAAGCAAAAACAGCCTGCCTACTGGGCCGGCACGGCATGCGTACGACTAGAAACCCAACCTCTAGTTGGGTTAGGATGCAGGCCCGTACGGCCCAGTAGGCCCCACAGGGCAGAAGACTTGCAATAGGCCCACAAAGGCCTGCTTAGAGAGGAGCTCGACACGGTAGCCGCGGCAGGGCTTATAAACCGGTGCCAGCTCCTCCCAACTAGCGAGGTCGGACTAAACATTGTGCACTGCGGGTGGCAGCGCACCATCTTTAGTACCGGTTGGTGGCTCCAACCGGTACTAAAGGGGGGAGGGGGTCTTTAGTACCGGTTGGAGCCACCAACCCGTACTAAAGGCCACCACCTTTAGTACCGGTTGGAGGCTCCAACCGGTACTAAGGGGGGGTCTTTAGTACCGGTTGGAGCCACCAACCCATACTAAAGGCCACCACCTCTTTAGTACCGGTTCGTGGTACGAACCGGTACTAAAGGTTCGCCACGAACCAGTACTAATGAGCACCGCCCGCCTAGCCGTTAGAACCGGCACTATTGATCATATTAGTGCTGGCTCAAATACAAACCGGGACTAATAAGCTAAACATTTGACCCTTTTTCTACTAGTGGCAGGACGTTGAGGTGGGACATGATGGCATTGGGAAGGTCGTCCGGCAGCGTGCTCAAACGGTCTCCAGCATGTCCGCCGCTGCCGCGACCACTCCCACATCACCGCAGCCACCACCTGCATGGCTTGGATGCTTGGGCTTGGCGGAGGCGTCTGTGCATCGCCCTGCAACCATTTTTGTTGGTTGTTGAACTAAAAACGTATGTTGGTTTGGATTGCTGCACACTATAGTCCACAGTACGAGGGAGGGGGGGAGACGACACGGTCGACGCTCGTGTTCATATGCAGTGACGGTGAAAGGGAGAAGAAGGCTGTTCGTTTGGAGGAGGCTCAAAAAAGTTTGCTGGCTGTTGCTGCGCCGCCGCCATGGCAACATTGGCGATCTTGGAGTCGGGAGGAGTGAGGAGAATGATGGAGGACGGAAAAGATGAGCCAAGTGGGCGTACGCCGGAGGTGTGGCAAGGGGGCTGGAGTACCTCAACACGAGGTCGCTGGTGCACGGTGACGTCAAGGATAAGTGTCTTGTGGAGGTACACACGAGGCAGCTTGATCTACTCTTAATCACCGAATTAGAGATACAATTTGTGGCTAGGGTTTCTCGGCAAGAAGGGGATCGGGGATGAGAGCCTGGAGGTGGGACAGAGATACGCCCTACGGCGCTGGTTCAGTCTGTGATCCAACGATACCCACCACACCACAATCGCTGCACTTAAGTACGGCTGAGTGGGTCCACTCTGGGCCTTGGACACGCATATTGGGCTTGGTGCTTCTCCGGGGTCGATCAAGCTGGGCTGAGCCTTGCTCCAGGCCATTACATAAGTAGTTCTCGTGAAACCCAACCACATGTCCGCTGAAAAAGAGCGATTTGTGCGGATTCTCCATGACTGCAGCCTGCGAACAAAGAGAATGGTGCAACTATTGCCAAAACTGCAGGTCCCAGACGGCGAGCTATGGAAGATGCGGTACGTGAAGATATATATATATGACACTTGAGACCCCAAGTACCAAAGGGTAACCAAAAATCTTTTACGGAACCATGGTTCAGCCGAATCTACGATCGACACCATTGATTTCTAGACAGTATTCATGAGGATTCATGCATAATTGATTAAAATATGCAGTTCTATTCATGAGGATCCATGCATGGTTGATTAAAAAATAAAGTTGACATGCATGTTACAGATCCACATGTAGTAGGATGTTAAATCGTACGGCACAGACCATAGGTTCGGATGAACCATGGTCCTGAATCCCGTCTCTCAAAGGGTAACCAAACTCAGTGACATTCAAGACAAACTTCAAGCAAAAAGAAAACAACGATGGGGACTTCTGTACCGGAATGAGCTCGACAACGAGGAGATAATAAACATCATGTACTATGCCATTGCGGCTACACGCAGGTCCTACAGTTACTACCACAAATCCGTATCCTTGAGCCTTGTTCATTGACGGTCACCGTGTGCAGGATGTCCAATCTCGTCTGCACCCAATACTGACCAAACAGTGGCATAGTTTCTCCCGAAGCCACTCATTCCATAAGAATTGGCAACGCAGAATAAGGCGGGGACATTGTTATCGCCAGGGACGCTGATGTCATGATCGAGCATGGCTTGCGCTCCGGCAGTCTCGTCCAAGAATAATGCTCACAAGAATCACAGAGGTTAGAGGAGCACGTGGCTAGAGTGTTAAACCATCACAAAGGCCTGGTGGTATATCAAGTGCGTACCCATTCGAGATTATATATAGAGATACATTTAAAACATAAAAGAGGCTAGCCAACTCCCCTACAGAAGGCTCCTCCGATTGGGCCTTCGTGGGCCGTCGGATCTGGCTGTCGGACACGCCTGAGCTGTTGGATCTTCACGGCGGTTAAATCAGTTTTCACCTCACGATCGTTTTTCACTGGCCAATGATGGGTGGGCTCACGCGGCATGCTGGTTGGCTGGGTCGCCTATTTCCGCGTGCAGGCCGTTTTTCCCAATCCCCACCACGCGCTCCGCACCCAATCCCCAGTCTCCCCACGCCCCAGCCCCCACCGGACAAACCCTAGCCTCACCAAGCCCCACATCTCTCGCTCCTCCCTCCTCCATCCTCGTTAGCCGCCGCCGCCGCCGTTCTGCCTCCCTCCTCTCTCCCCTACAACCACGTCGCCAGGAGGAAGCCGCCGTTCGTGGCGCCATGCCGCTGCTGGGTGTTATGACGCTGTTCTCACAGCCCTCCTCATCCTCGCTCATCACCGCCGCTGCCTGCTACTCCCGGGGCGGCCGAGCGCCAACGGTGCGGCAATGGCTGTTCCAGGAGGCGAGGGCGAGGGCGTTGGGCGTTGGGCGCGTGGACAAGGAGGGAGGAGTCAACTTGAGGGAGGAGATGAGAGAGGTGAGGGTTGGCAGCGATTGCAGGGAGAGGAGGAGGAGTCTGGAGGCAACAGACGATTTTTTTAGGGTGGTCGGCGACCTACAGCCTACAGGCAACGGTGAGCTCTCCCTTTCCCCGACTACGCTCCTCTCTCACATCAGATCGGATCGGACCCCTGATTTCTTTTTCTGTTCGATTCAGTCCGTAGCAGCAGCAGGCGACCTGCAACAGCTCCTTCCTACCTTCCATGGACGAGCTCTTCGGAGACCCGTCCAGCCCGACCACGGCCACGACTACCCCACGCACAAGGTCCCTTCCTGCTCCCCCACCTTCTTCCATGGATCAAGACGCTACATACACTACTGCTGCTATTTTTCAAATGAATGAACGGAACTTCCTTCCTTATTTCTAGAGGAAGGTTGATTCATTTGTCAAATTCATTCCACCTAAGCCATCTGCTCCGTCCACCAACCCGCCAAGAAAGGTAGTTACAGTGAATTGATGTTCGCACTGAGGCCGGAGGCGAGAGGCGAGGGCACGGAGGTCGGTGGCAAGTGCTCAAGAGAGAAGAGGAAGGCGGCTGCGCTGGGCGGTGGCTGCGGTTTACACGAGAGGGAGGTGACCCGCCCAGAAAGGTAGTTACAGTGAATTGATGTTCATATGAACTTCAATGATGTGAACTTTTTATTAGATCTGAGTTGCAATCCTCAATTTTTTTAGGTTTGAGTAGCAATGCTCCTGCTCTACTAGCTATGACATTTTCCATGCTTTTTCTTCTAATATCGTATAGCGTCCATGCTTGTGGGTTCAACTTGACGAGATTTTTTCACCTTCCATCCTGCTTTAAGCTCTGTTGATGGATGATTTCTGCCATATTTATGGAGGGGGAGGACGCCAACTACTAGGAGAAGGATCAGTTTAGCAAGTACAGGATGTAATTCTCTTATGATTATGGGTAGATGCCTCCTTTATTTAGTTACCAGAGTTGTTCACTATTGAATATGCAAATTCAACATCCATTATATAATGGGATCTTATGAACTCTTTTTGAAGATTACTGAGAAGCGCAACCTTTTGATCTTCGAGAACCGCAAGTTTGCTGACATTGAAAACACATTCATTATGCAAGACGAATGGTGAGAAATGTGTTATTCCCTATCCTTCCATTCTATTTGCATATTCGCGCAGTATGCTTAGTTTTTTCCTTTCAAGATGAATATTCTACACATGAGGGCAATATACTTGGTATTATTGATGCTCATATAATTCCTGGACCTGGAATTGTTGATGGCTTGAGGCTTAAAGTATGTTATGTGTTGCATACCTAATAAATATTAGCAAGCTAACATTGCAGCTTGACAGATGCTGTGGTAACTTCTCCTTTTTCTGTTTGTTAATATCCACTTCGAACTGAGCAGCCATGATCCGGATTTCCTCTATGTAGCTATGAGATGCATGCAATTTGTTATTGTGTATCGTGTGCTAAAACATTGATTATTTGACAATGAACACATGGCAATGCCTTAACTATTCAACTTTCCTAGCTCAGTATTTTAACCAATAGAGAAGTTTTTTTTGTTGCTTCCCCTTTTGTTAGATATTTTGCTCTTTGTATGTTGAGGGGAGATGGATATGGCCTCAGGACTAAACGCACAGACCACATGAAGTGATCTGATGGTAGGTGAAGTATTTTTTATTGGCAATGCTAATGTCTGGACCAGTTCAATGGTTTTAACTCTATGATGTTCAGTTTAGCATATCACATGTACAAATGCATATATACAAATTGTGGTAGGCAACTCACTATTTAGACGAGGCGACTATTCTCTTGATAAGGAGAGTCCCACCATACTCATGTGAGAGTTAGGCGTGGTAGTGGGTAGTGTTTTCTCATCATCCATTATGTGTTTCTTCTGTCTAGCTCGAAGTTGCTTAGTTAAATAATGATTTGCAAATTCCAGCATTGCATGTTGCCTGACACTTTTGCATTAGCATTGAATTGCAGCCTGCATTTTTGCAGCCCGCGAGGCGTGTAAATGTTGGACTATTGTTTCTCCGCTGATGCACATGTTTCGCCACAAAGACAGTACTCTGTGTGTGTGTGATCTCTGGAATTAGTTTTTATGTTTCTCTGTGTTGAGTACTTTTGTAATCTCCACGGGTGTGTTTTGTATTTTCTATGTATCCTCTGTCATTCTTTTAAGTGTTTAATGTTTTCTTTTGTAGTTTTTGATATTTTGGTGCAGTCAAGTTTCATTGTTCGCAGACCTGCACCCGTTAGGAAAATCATAGTTTCATTTCGATCATGTTTCTTTAAGTTGTTCAGTGTTTGTTCATTATGTAGTAGAGTAAGCAGTACATTTTGTCCATCAGTTAAATCACTCATGTCACATTCAGTTGATTGATTAGGTTTAGTTTTTGTTCCTTTCTCTTAGTTCCTTCAGTTTTTTGTTCCTTTATTTAGTCATTGTGCTTGCATCATTTGCCAGTATTTTAGTCCATCTCAATAGACCCCTATGATTCTTTTGATAGTTTATCTCTTTCGTAGATCAGACTTTTCCACTTTGTTAGTTAGGCTAATTTATGTTTTTTTTTTCAGTTTTTAGTCTTTACATGATTTAGTTGGACAGTGTGTTTGATATTTCGATAGTTTAGTAGTTTCATACTTTCATTTAATTAAATAGTCTTGTTTTTAGTCTCAGTACTTCAGGTTTAGTTTCCATACAAGTACTTTTTTACTCATGTGCTTTTCGGTCTTTTGACTGTATGTGGTTTTCAATCTTTTCATCTCTTGGTTTACTTGTCATTCTTAATTTATCCGCCTTACTATTCTCAGTCTTGTTTTTTATTGAGAGACACAACCTTTTCAATACATTTCTATTTTAATTTTTCATAACAACGGCTGTTTTTTTGTTTCAACTTTGACTCTATGCATTTAAAGTAAACCAAGTATATTAAAATAACCAACTATATTCATATATGCCTCAGTAATTGGTACAGCAGATTTTTATCGAGAGAGACAACATTTCAAAACACTTCTATCTTCATGTTTCATACCAACGAATATTTCTTGTGCTGACATGTGAGTTAATTATTTGGAAAAAATATAATCATATATGTATTGCCAACAATTTTTATGTTTAAAGCAACCAATTTTGTGAAAAGAGTGGAGAGAAAGATACATGTGCAATTTCTTGATGTTACAGCGGATGGATACTCGATCTTTAAACATAAGCACAGATGAATAGGTACAAATTCGAGGAAAGGCCAATGAAATAGTTGTCTGTACACATATGTGCCATTTTTATACCTGGTTGTCTGGTTGCATTATTTGTCTGGTTTCAATTCAGTTTGAGTAGATTGTTATTCGTGAGCGATACTTGCTACTATTTGTACCCATGCACCAATTTGCATACCTATTTTAGGCACAGAAACCAACCATGACTGAAAATCATGTATATATAATTTACTATGATTCATGGTGAGAAAATCATGATTTAATAAACGAAAGGTGGTTTGTTTTGCTAACAGTACTGAGTATAAATGTAAATCACAGATCGTACGCTGCTGCTACGGGCTCCACGTTGTTTATGCTAGACAACACAACGGTGCTTGTGTTATCTATAGTTGAAGTCGCAGTTTAATATTCTTTGCTTTATGCTTGTGTTATATGTGGTTGAAGGGACATCCTTGTTAGTTTGCATGGTCTATGTAAGAAGGGGCAGTACAATGCTTGTCAAGTTTGTTTATATTCTGATGGCTGTTGAATACGTGAATTTGTTACGTACATAGGTACTAGGCATAGGATACTTTACTCATTGATGACATGTAGTTTTAGAGAACTTCTGAAAATTCCAATTCAGGTTTTCTGTGTTCCATTCAGGAAGAACGCACAGTCTGCACTGGGGTATAAAATTATCTACTACTTACCTTTGTGTCTCGACATATGCTTGTGATGCATCGTGCTGCCAGAGGCCAACATTATCCAGTATCATAGCGATGCTAAAAATGCCTATTGGTTACTCCGCATATCTTCATCTGATTTCTCATATATAGATATTAATTTCCTTTCATGGGAGGCCTTCATTACATTTCAGCGGCGGTTGCGGATGTGATTGGCGGTTGAGGGAGGGTCTCCGACTAGAGCAGCAGGAGCAAGGTGCTCGAGGAAGTTCAGGTTTGCCTCTACATCCTCTCTCTTTCCTCCACTTTGTTCTTGCATTTAGATGATACAATTTGTGATCATGTGTATGTGCATTTATGAGATCTTTGCTGCTAGGCACAGAGTTTATGGTTACTGAAATTGGGTAATAGAACATGGTTGTTGTGCCTTTTTCCCTTGTTCTTTTGAAATGCAACATGACAGTAGCCAATGTCATATATCAGGGTTGTAAACCTATTAGATTTGGGACAGAGGAAAGTATGAAGATCTTCTTATTATTGCAAAGTAAAAGTTGATATTAGTGCCAACTTAGCTGATCTGGTCCGAAGGGGTATCTCAGCTTTATGAGTTTATAGTATATTTGCATCTAAGAATAAACCTTAGCTTTTAGATAGAATTTATGAGTGAAAGTATTCTGGTGTATACCATCCTTTGTGCACGATTGTCATGGTTATTGTGTATGTCAATTTTGTTGACAAAATAGATCCAAATGATATCTTTTTCGGTGTCTTATGGTAGATATATTTGGTCTGCTGTTTCATGCATTCTTCAGCTCATGGTTCTTATATTTTTGTATTTTCCATAGGACAATTTTCTGGATTAATATCTATACTGGAGATCTAGGAGTCCACCCCGAATTCAGTCTCTAAGAAGCCGTTCATCCAGGATCCACCAAAATTCAAATGATATGTGAAAACCGTGTGCTAGATGTGGCCCCTATCCAGCGTTTTGATCTGTCCACTCAGGTGCTTTTGTCTAGGTGGTAACACAACAAGCTGCTTATCTTATAAAAACTTATTATACGTACAGTCCTATGTTCGTTCTGCTTGCATGTTAGAGAAAGAGCTTCTTCCCCTATGTGAGTAATCCTATGGGAATTAGCAACGTTGGCTGTACTTTCAAGCGGGCTGAATCCAATGCAAGTTTTTGGAGCAGTTGGGTTCCAGAACAAATGACTAGGTATTCCCAAAGAGGTCATTCCACTGGTGGCTAGCATAATATCTTCATGTCGGGACAAGTAAGATGACAGATCATTTCTCAAATCATATGCCGCTGTTCTCAATTTTATTTCCTCTTCTTTTCTGCTACTTGCCTCACTAACTATGACCTCAACGATCTTTTGTGCAGCGATCCAAGCAAGCAACCATCATTCTACCAGCTCTTGTCATCGCTGAAGAAATTACAGTGGTTACATTGTTATAGAAAGCCTATGACAATTTGCGAGTGTTGTTTGTGCAATATACTGGTTTTATGGCAGGTGCATGTATGAATTCAGATGGTAGTGGTCTCCTTGTTTACAGTTATAAGAACAATAAAAATATTGATAATGGTCTTTCCACTATTACAATCTCATAGATTACATTACCTGCTTCCATTAGAAAGGAATTGTGGCTCATGGGTTTACTGGATGATCTTTTTGATAGACATTTTAAAAATAGCATGGTTTAACACATGGGCTTTCTATTACGAGTATCGAATATGTCCTTGTAAAATGAAACTATTTTCATCGACAACATGGCTTTAGCGGGTCTCTGTGCCATTTTACATGCATATGCCTCAGTAATTGGTACAACCGTTTTTTATTGAGAGACACAACCTTTTCAATACACTTCTATTTTAATTTTTCATAACAACGGCTGTTTTTTTGTTTCAACTTTGACTCTATGCTATTAAAGTAAACCAAGTATATTAAAATAAACCAAATATATTCATATATGCCTTAGTAATTGGTACAACCGATTTTTATCGAGAGAGACAACATTTCAAAACACTTCTATCTTCATTTTTCATACCAACGAATATTTTTTTGTTTTGGCTTTCACTCGATGCTATTAAAATAAATCAACTACTTTAAGATAAACCGGCTATATTATATCTTTTTTCCTTAGGTTTCTTATCTTTCCCCCTCTTTTTTTCCAAGAAATATATGCATGCCCAAGTTTTTCATCATGATAACCGTGTTTTCAAACTTGCTAAAAAAATACAACCAAGCCAACTTTGCTTTCTCATCATACTACATGTTTTCAAACTTGCTAAAAAAATACAGCCAAGCCAGCTTTGCTCTCTCATCATCCCAAGAAATATATGCATGCACAAATTTTTCATCATGATAACCATCATTTCAAACTTGCTAAAAAAATACAACCATGCCAACTTTACTACCTCATCATAGTGGCCATTTTTTCAGATTGAACATATTCATATTATGCAAAATTTCCCTTTTCCCAGACTATGGTTTAGTTCAAGGTTCTTGCAGCATGAAACTATTTTCATCGACAACATGTCTTCAGCGGGTCTCTGCGCCATTTGGCGCAGCGGGTCAACTAGTATAGAGAAAAATATGAATTGATGGGTACTCACTCCGAGATCCTGTTCAAGTAAGGTCGTCCCCCCTCGCGTCTCACCCCTCGCGTCGCCTCCCCCCGGGCGACGCCAGGGGCCCCAACCCTACCGCCGCCAGCACCTCTACCTCCACCCCTTCCTGCCACCGCTGCCGCCGGCGTGGGCTGCGGTGGCGGCGGGCCCGGTGCCAAAGTTTCTGGGCGGGGGAGGCGGCGGATCCCATCTGAGGCGGCGGAGGCGACCCTTCTCATGCGATCCAACGGCGGCGGCTAGGACGGAGATTCCGGGCTGTGCGGTGGGGGCCCGAGCACCATCGCCGGCGGAGCGGCGGCCCTACATGGACGGCGGCGGTGGCAGCGCCCCATCCGGCGAGGTGGGCTGTCCTGCTCGTGATGGTGACGACGGCTACTGCGGATCCAACGCCTTGTTTGGATCCGTCGCGGGGAGGCCTTTCGCCGACCGACGGCGCGTGGAGGGACCGGTGAGGAGATGCCTGATCTCCGCCGGAGTACCGACGGCAACATACGTCTTCGTGGCGAGGTTCCGCTCAGTTCGAGGCAGCCACGAGGTCGGGAAGACGTGGCTTCCGGTGAAAATCGCGCCAGACTGCGGTCTTGGCGGAGGATGGCGGCGTCTCAGACGTCGTTTCCTTCTGGAGGCATCGTCGTTGCAGGTCTCATCAACCTGATCGGGAAGTTCCGGGGGAAACCCTAGATCTGGGTTTACCGGATCGAACAACGACGGTGCTATTGGTACCGTTCTCCCTCCTGGGGGCATCGTTTTGGAGCGAGTGCTGGTTGGAGGGGACAAGAGGAGGAGCGGTGTTTCATCTGCTCCATTGATGACGGCGGATCTCGGCGGCGTGGCGCAGTGGAGACTCGGCGCCTGATGAGCGGAGATGGACTCGCGCAGGAGGGTGACGCTGCCTGGCGTCATGGTGGCGTCGGCGGCAGTTGGACCGGCCAAGGTTGATGCAGCAGTACAGCTCTGAAGATGGATTCGCGGCCTCATACTCGGCAGGGTCCTGGTTGAGAAGCACGCCGGACTGGTGGGTGCCCATACCAGGCAGGCGTCCTGGGTGGGACCTCAAGTCTTTAGATGTTTAGGTTTGGCTGAGTGGTCTGTTTGGTATTAGGCCCATACTTTCTGCGCCCCTATATCAACTGGATAGGGATAGCGACAGTTGTTGCTTAGTTTGGTGGCTTTAGACTTATTGTTGTATGACTCTGTACGGTCTTTTGTCAATAATTAATAAAGTGGCCGTATGCATCATCCCCGGGGGTCGTCCTCCTTTTCTAAAAAAAACTCATTCCGAGATATTTATATAGAGGACATGCTATCTCCTCAGCAGTCAACACTTTGACCAATCTGTCAAGCCATCGTGGTAGCTCATTTTGAGGACCTATCTCTTCATTGCTCTTCATGGCCAAGTCAATATTGAAGAGATCCAGGGATAATTGGGGCCTGCCATTTTTCTCTACCAATATATTGCAGTAGCTAGAGGTGAGTCAATGTGCTTGGCTTGCTCCCAAGGCTTATCCCGTGCCAGGAACGAGTCGATGAATGCCTCTATCTTACGTTATTCCAGAGACGCATCTGCCCACACCGCCATGTGCTTAGTGGAACTGTTCTTGGTAGCCATGATCGTTGCTGGATGAATATTGGTTGGATGCTGTAGAACAAAGGAAAGTCGGAGACGACTCCGGCTTCTCATCTGGTTGTAAAGAGGGCATCGACTGAAGTCAAGGTCGGATCAAAGCCACTTTGAGGGCCTGTCGGGGATGAATACCTTCCGAATGACCTGGATTTTGTCCACCAACCCACTACATATTCTATAATGTTTCTTAAAATTGGTTTATGTTTAGGAATTTATGTCATTTTATTTGTGAAAAAACTGATCACACGAGTAGTTCACAAAATTAAAATATTCGTGCATAATGGGTGATGCATCTTATGTTTTTTTTGTACGGGGAACGTCTCGCCAGATTTCTGCTCCCAGTTTTGCAAATACATGTGTTACATCATTGTTCGACAAAGACATGCCTGTACTATCTTAAGCAACATAGTAAAAATGTTGACTTTGAAGGAAAGTAAAAACGGTCAGCTTTTTCTTAACCAATTTAAAAGCTCGGAGCTTAGTGCTTGAGTAGAAAATATATTTTATAGGACTCTATATAAAAATTTCACAAAGATTATATCAAAAGTTCACAAAGATCATTCCGAGTAAGGCGTCTGTACATTACCACATACATAATGAACCTCCTATCGACATGTAGTGCTTCCTTATACATGGTTGGTCCCAAATCCACCATCAACCTCAGTAATGCAGATTAGTTTCATGATCGGGCATGGCTTGCGGTTTGACAATCTCGCCCAACAAACTAATATACACACGAATCATAGAACCTAACAGAAAAATCTTATGTTGTATATGTGTACTTTAGGCCATACTTATACTCCAAACGGCACGTGCTCTAAATATTGTTTGACAACCATCCCTATTAACAGGCGCAGGTCATCGAAACTCTTGTTGGTTTTTTATTTTCACACCCCTGTTGTTTGGGGTGATATTTCACATTTCTCCACACCCATAAGGATAACGTGTTGCTTATCCCAATGGCGAGCCTTGCAACTTTATTTTGGGAAGGACCAAGGGGGCGCTACAGCAATGTGAAACAAATCACATTCGACTTGGCTAGGAGGTCATATGGAATAATGCAAGGAGTTCTTCAGTGTCACCATACATCTTCCAGAGGTGGTCTCCACAGAGCTGATGTGACGGGACACAACTTTTGGGCGCAACTCCTTCCTCATCCCCGCGTGTGTGCTTTGTGAACTGATCGGGTAGCTTCTAGGCTAGAACTAGGGCACATGATTTTGATCGCTCGGGCCAGGCTAGTATCTCGCCTGGATGGATCCCGGTCAGGCAAGCCAAACATCGAATAAGCCAACGACAATGACATAGTCATTGATCACCATCTCGCAGTCGGCTAGAATCCGCTCGCCCTCCCGCGGGTACTGGCCAATGGGAATGTCGTCGCGCCATGTGGTTACCCCAGACGTGAGCGCAAGACAATGGCTTCATCATGGCGGCCAGATCTCCCATTGATGAACGCAGAGGAGAAGTATGCAAACTAGCGGAGATGCAGTGGTTTAGGCAACCAGCCAACCACGTCATCGGCCCACCCTAACAGAGTGCCAGCTGTCCATTCTTGCTTCCTGTGACCCCTAGGAGCAATGCTACACATACGGGGCAGATAATTATGGAATTCATGGGGATGCTTAGCTGGGATAATTTGATTGGAAGAAATCAGGGGAGGGGCCCACACCCCCAGAAATTTTGGGAAGCTGAAGAGTAGTTACAGGAGAGATCCAGAAATCCTCCAGACCTGCGTTCTAGTTCAAGACCTCAATGTTACCTCAATGAAACATTTCATCAGCATGTGTTAGCATCCTGTCGTCGTAGTACTGCCACCGGTCTTCTTGGCTGCTTCTCTAGCAACGATCACCAATGGCAACGAAGCAACTGGACACCTGGTAACTGCAACTGGGTTGGCACCTCGATTAGCCAGCGCAACAGCATGCCACCACTGTTAAGTTTTCTGGCATTTACCTTGTATGTATGTCACGCTTCTCATTCGGTAACCTCTCTTTCCTCTCGGTCTTGAACCTCAACAACACCAACATCACTGGCTCAATTCCAAATGATCTGGGAAGGCTACATCGCCTCAAATTTATATATCTTGCTTCAATTAATGTCCTGGCAGGTAGTATAGGAAACCTCATAAAGTTACAATGTCTTTGCGCTATATCTTTAATCATCTCTCTAATTCAATTCCGGGAAACCTGCAGAACGTACAGAGTCTTGGCTACATACATCTCTTTGGGAATTACTCCCTCCGTCCCAAAATTTTTGTCTTAGATTTGTCTAGATATGGTACATAAGTGGCTCCATAGCAACTAATCAATTCAATCAATGTTAGGGATAGTGCTTATCGGGAACTTATCAGTCGACCCATGAGAAGGGGTAAATCGACCATTTTATCGGCATATCGGCCGATTTATCGCCATATCGTCTAATTTATCGGCCAATTTATTTTATCGGTCAGACACCGGTAAGCGATAAATCGGTTGATTTATCGGAATATCTGAAGATATCTTGAATAATACATTTTTGTTAAGGTATTTGTGACAAGTAGTACGCTAAGTCTTGTTGGTAAAATATCCATATCATCAACCAACAAGTTATCATACAACTACTTCAATTGGTTGTATCTAAGCTATGCAATAGCAGGTGAGAAAATACTATTTTTTATTTGATCACCGGACATTTGAATGGATTATAAGGAAAGTCAATAATCTCCTATAGGCCCGGAGGTCGTATGGGATGAGTGCTTTCTTGACCCGTGTCGCCTAGAGCCAAGTAGGTGCCGAGTCATCCTGTGCCACGGGACACAGCTTTTTGAGTGTAGCTTGCCCCCTCATCTATATGTGTGTTCTTTGTGAAACGATCGAGTAGCATCCAGGCTGCAACCGGCGCACGCCTAGGCTCTGGATTTTGAGCTCTCGGGCCAAGCTAATCTCTCACCTCCACGGACTCTGACCAGGCAAGTCATTCGTTCTTGACATGTTACAGATGTTTTCACGATGCCACTCATTCCGAGTGATGCTTTCTTCATATGCTCACCAAACAAAAGTTCCTAACATGTGTTTGATTAGGATCGGATCACAAGTTGGAAGAATCTCGCGTGTGCGTGCATGCACGCACGTGAACTGACTTCTGGGAAAGGAACTGCAAAGATGACACTACTATATATCACTCGTGATCAGGGATCAGGGGTAACAAGTTTGCACATGGTGAAGTTACTTTCAAGCCTGTCCGTGCCATGTTGATGGCTCTAAGTAAATGAGCAATTGTGAACGGTGATAGGTGACTAATAGAAGAAATCAAAAAAATTTCTAAATTTGTTTAGTGGAACCTTCCATTTTCCTGATCAAGGTCAGGCCGAGGTATTTCAATCTGGAGTGGAACATGCTTCTACATCAGTGGCTAGCTAAAAGCCAATGCGACCAAATATGAACGACTTGTAGACATTTTTACACAGCGGAAGGACACTTTTACACAGCGGAAGGATCATTAACCTAGCCCTTGAATCGTTCGATACACACAACTCAATTTTTATTCATGTGAATCTCAAGATGCTGAGGACAAAAAACCATGAAATTGGAAATCAGATAACATCACTAAATCCCACCCGACTCCCTCCCTCCCGATCCGATCTAGGACTTCGGCCACCGCCGCCCCTCTCCTCGCCGTTGCCCGATCCCCGCGGGGCAAAGCCCAAGCGGGGATGATGGCGCAGCTGGGGCCTTCCTCCGCCGCAGCTCCGGGGTGCGGTTGTGGTGGAGATCCGCGGGCGTGTCCTAAACATGCGCGTCGTCCGGCGTTGGCGACTCAGCAGTGAGATGAGCTCCTCCACCCTTGATGGCTCACCTAGGCGGGGCGGTGGTGCGGCTATGATTGTGCGGTTTCTCGGCGGCATACATCACCCATGGCCATGCTGGATGAAGGAGGAGGCCGATCTGGTGGTCCATCCAGGGATCAGCATGAATTTGTCAGTGAAAGCTTGGTCCATCCTCGGCCAGGAATGTCTTCCCCGTGGCGCCGCGGTCATCATTACCTCGTTGGAGGTGTTGTGGGGTGATTCGCGATCCCTTTGTACCCCGAGTGAAACCCAGACTCAAGCTTTTTGAGATCGCATAATGGTGAGGTTCCTGCGTCGTCACCCCCATGGTGGCATCATCTTTGGGTTTTTACATCAAATGGATGTAGGGACAGCTGTTTGGCTTGGTGGCTGGGTGCAGGTCTCCGCATGCTTCTTGTGCGGTGACCAAGGTGGAGCTAGGGCTGCAAGAAAGGCTTGAGGCTTGTGATTTGCTTAAGATCGACTAGTATTTTTGCTTGACCCAAGATCAATTTGAAAAAAAAATGAGCTGAGCGTGAGCAATTTATGTAGCTCGATGTAGAAACAAGTTGATCTTGAGCCAACACTGGCTTGATAGCTCGATATCATATAGGTATATAATCTTGATACATATTAAATGAAAATAGGATGTTTATAGCCATATAAGTCGTGTACAATTTTTCTCCGTTTTACCTACTACAAAACATGAAAGGTTAATTAAGCAGAGAGATAATTAAGCCTCAATATTGTATGTGGTGAGCCTTGGGTTAAATGTCATGTTATTGTTGGTCAAAGTTTTAGAGCAGATGCACCTTAATTTCATCTAGAATCTCTTGCTATTAAGTATTATTCTCCGTTAAAAAGGAATAAGTTGAATTTTTAGTGACTTTTATGTTGTATAGTGGCCTATCCTGTTTGAAAAAATGCCTTAGATTATTAAGAACGAAACTAACTCCAGATCAACTCGAGGTCGATACAAGCTCAGCATGAACCACTTTCTACAACTTGACATTGAGCTTCACTCAGTTTGAACTTGCTCGGATTTTAATGTAAGTTGAGTTGAGCCGAGTGTGACTCCTTGAACTAGACTTGTTTGCAGCCCTAGCTGAAAGGTGCAGCGAGGTCTCTGCGCTGGATACCGTTTCATGGGCACTACACAGGAGGCTGACGTTGTCCGGCTTTGTGGTGGCATCGGCGACAGAAGGGTCTGGCAGGATCAGCGCACTATTTTCTCCTGAAGATGGGACTGCCGAAGAAGCAGGTGACGGATTCTTTAGCATGCGCATGCGGCACACACTGATGGTCTGATAGATTGGTTGGTGCTCTCGGCTAGCCGACGGGCGGCTTGGTGTGGCCACCATTTTGGTATGTGTGACGTGAGGTCAGGAGACATCGTCAACTTTGTAAGTAGGGCGACAATTTTCGTCACAAAGGTGTCTTTGGGTTTATCTATGTATTTATTTTGTAAGGACTTGTTGAATAATGCAATAAAGATGGTCGTGTGCATCGCATGATGCAAATGTCGAAGATAATCCTCCTTTTCATTTTTTTACTAAATCCAATCACCGACTGCGCGACAACATGTTAATATTTCAACTTAATACATTATTTAAATCATGGAAAAGAAGCAATGCAATACATGTAGTGTATGGATCGGGGTAATAATATAATATTCGACAAGGTAGAAACACCGGTCAGTTCAGCAACATTTCTTGAACAAGGTAGCGAAAGGAAAACATATGATTTTAGGGCAACATTTAGAGCCGGGACGCCGACTGAAACTTGGGTCGGTCGGCTCGCTAGCGGCGCGAGCAGGCGGGGCCACGCGTCCTTGACCTGTCAAGCTGAGCTGAGCCGCACTGCTTCGCTTTTTATTCTCTTTCCTTTATCCCGTCCGCTTCGAGTGCCTTCTTCCTCCTCTCAAAAGTTCATCTCACCTGAAAGCATCGAACACCATGGCCATGACTGAGCTGCCATGCTTTACTTCCAGTTCGAGGCGACACACCCTAGCGACAAATCAGGGGCCACATGAACTGCAACCGTCTATTTGGTCTAGCTGCATCCAGCGACACCGGGATGCATACAGCGGCGAGGAGGGCTGCAATCAGCTCCGCTCCTGAAGAGCGGAGTTGCAACCGTGCACGTCGGAGCTGCAACCGTCGTTTGGGGGAGCTACAAGATTGGATGTTGAGATGTGATTATTTGCTGGAACCGGTGATATTTTTTGCTGGAACCGGGTAATTTTTTTACTTCAAATATGTTCTTACCTGAGATTCCTACTTAATTTTGATTTCACTGGAACTGAGGTAAATTTTTGCTTCCAATAATTTACCTGAATTTCCAGCGCACAGGTTGTTTTGCTAGAATTGGAGTTATTTTTTGCTGGAACTGTTTCTGATTTTTCTTCAACTATATTTTTGGGCTGAATTTTGGTTTTCGCTGAAACTATGTGGTGCAGGTCGACGAAGGCGGTGAGCTGGAGATGGTGACATCATGCAATGATGAGCTGGGTGATTTGATGGATCGACTTTTTTTCAGAGCTGCATCTGGCAAGAAGTGGTGCTGGAGGAACGACCTAGGTTGGTCCAATCGAATGGGTGCTAGCCGACAGACCGAAATTTGGGCCGGTCGGTCGGTGCCTAGTAGCCTAGTAGTAGCCACGATTTTACGGCCGAGTTAACTCGACTACTATCTGCCTGATCCAACAAGTGAAGGATAAATTTCACCGGCGGCTTAGTCACTCCCGGTGGGCTTGGGGGCGCGGCTCTTCTATGCTCTGGCGGCGGCTCGCTTTGCGGCAGGTTGGAGGGCCTGTCCCCATCTAGTGGTGCCGCCTAGACAACGGCTACGGCCTAGGGCTCTTGACCCCAGATTGGATCTATGGCTGGTGGTGGCGGCGGCCGTGCACGGAAGTTGGATTCCTTTGAACAGATCTGAGTGAAAACTTGCTTTCGGCTACTGCCAAGGCCGGCACCACCAGGGGAAGTTCAAGGCCACTCTCTGCTACCTCCGGGGTAAACCCTAAATCGGATGATCGGATGACGGCGGCGCTCTGGTGTCGTTCCCCCCTTGGGGGCGTCATTCTTGGAGGTACACACGTGATCGAGGGTCCAGAGGACGGATTCTTTGGTGGAGCGGTGCGTCATCTCACACTAGTAGAAAAAGGGTCAAACGTGAAGCACATTAGTGCCGGTTTGTATTAGAGCCGGCACAAATGTATACATTAGTGCCGGTTCCAACGGCTAGCCTTTAGCACCGGTTCGTGGCTAACATTTAGCACCGGTTCGTTCCACGAACCGGTACTAATGAGGATGGTGGCAGGATGTTGTCAGTCTGGCCCCTCCAAGATTTTAGTACCGGTTCGTGCCACGAACCGGTACTATAGGTCCTCCTGCATATAAACCCTTCGCCCAGCTCGCTCTGTTCTTCCCCTTTCCCTCTCCTTTCCTCTCTATTCTTCCTCTTCTCCCTCGAGCTCATCACACATTTTGCCCAAAATTTGTCAAGATTTGAAGGCCCCATCCATTCAAGTGATCACAAAGGTTAGCAACTTTGTCCTTTCATCTCTCATTGCTAGATTAGCTCTTGCATTGGTTCATATAGTTATTAATTTGGGAGTTTAGTAATTTGGGAGGAAATATATATATATGTGCTAGTATTTGATTTATATGCAATTTGAGGTCAAAATAACACTTAGTTTGCATATGTAGGTGTGGTTTACTTAGTGCCTTCTAAATCTCTGTCAGAACCACTGCCGATCGCCCGCACCGTCTCTGTCAGCCGGCACCACCTTGTGGTGAGCCTCTTGTTCATGAAATTTTATATAAAAATTGATGTTTCTGTGATTTGGATATATAGTTACTCGATAATAATTATCTTACCCGACGTTGTTTGTTATACATAGTGCCATGGTTTTGATATCCGTCCCGTCGGCCCTCGCCCTTGTTATGATTCAGATGTGGTATATTCTCTTTAAAACTATTTGTTGCATTTTATGTTTATGACAAATTATGCCCATCAAGTTGACATAGATATTTTTATCTAGGAGGTATGTGAACCGGAAATTCCAACCGACCCTATTGTCGAGAGGTTAAATTTAGTTGAAAGAGAAAACGAGTACTTGAAAGAAAAATTGAAAAGAATTGAGGGGGAGAAGATGGAATTGGAGTTGCATGTTGCCGATGTAAATCGATGATCACAAGATCAAGATGGAGAAAATGCGCTTGAAGATTAGAAAGATTAGAAAATATGCCATCGATAGTGAGGCTTGGTATCATTATGCTGTTGGATCAATTGTTACCTTAGTTGTGATCTTGATCGCATTTGTTGTTGCATTTAAATGCTTTAGCTAGAGAGTTATTTGTTTGTTGCATTTAAGTGTTGTATGAACTTTATGTATGAACTTGTATTAATTTGGTCTATTCGTGTTGTGTAATGAAGATGAGCCGCAATGGATGTACGATGACCGATGCTCTCCCAGTTCGTTGAGGGCGTGCATACTTTTCTGCTTGCGGCTGAGGCAAACAAGCGGGCGGATGGTTTTATGCCTTGTCCATGTGCTGGCTGTAAGAATGGTCGCAATTACTACGCCAAGAACCATTCACGCCCACCTGTTTGAGTCCGGTTTCATGCCCCACTATAATGTTTGGACCAAGCACGGAGAAAGAGGGGTTATGATGGAAGACAATGAAGAAGAAGAGGACGACGACAGCTATCCTGGCCATGGGTTCCCTGAATACGATGATACAACAATGGGGAAGAAGCTGAGCCGGTAATGCGGAAGAAGCTGGGCCGGCAATGCGGAAGAAGCTGAAGAAGAGGCATCGATGAGCCCGCTGATGATCTAGGTCGGGCCATTGCCGATGCAAAGAGAAACTGCGCAAGTGATTTGGAGAAGAAGAAGTTGCAGCGCATGTTAGAGGATCACAAAAATTGTTGTACCCAATTGCGAGGTGACAAGAAAAGCTGGGCACCACACTGGAATTGCTGCAATGGAAGGCAGAGAATGGTGTATCCGACAAGGGATTTGGAAAGTTCTTGGTAATGATAAAGGATATGCTTCCAAAGGACAACGAATTGCCCGAGAGTACGTCTGGTTAAAGAAGGCTGTCTGCCCTCTAGGGTTAGAGGTGCAGAAGATACATGCATGCCCTAATGATTGCATCCTCTACCGCGGTGAGTACGAGGATTTGAACCCTTGCCCGGTATGTGGTGCATTGCGCTATAAGATCAGCCGCGATGAGCATGGTGATGTCGAGGGCGAGCGCCCCAGGAAGAAGATTCCTGCCAAGGTGATGTGGTATTCTCCTATAATACCACGGTTGAAACGTTTGTTCCAAAACAAAGAGCATGCCAAGGCGATGCGATGGCACAAAGAAGACCGTAAGAAAGACGGAAAGTTGAGAGTACCAGCTGATGGGTCGCAGTGGAGAAAAATCGAAAGAAAGTACGGGAAGGAGTTTGCAGATGAAGCAAGGAGCGTATGGTTTGGTCTAAGCGCAGATGGCATTAATCCTTTTGGGGAGCAGAGCAGCAACCATAGCACCTGACCTGTGACTCTATGTTTGTATAACCTTCCTCCTTGGTTGTGCATGAAGCGGAAGTTCGTTATGATGCCAGTGCTCATCCAAGGCCCTAAGCAACCCGGCAACGACATTGATGTGTACCTAAGGCCATTAGTTGAAGAACTCTTACAACTGTGGAATGGAACAGGTGTACGTGCGTGAGATGAGCACATGGGGGAAGAATTTGACCTAAAGGCGTTGCTGTTCGTGACCATCAATGATTGGCCTGCTCTCAAGAACCTTTCGTGACAGACAAACAAGGGATACCGCGGATGCACGCACTGTTTGGATGATATCGACAGATATATTTGAATAGTTGTATGAAGAATGTGTACAGGACATCGCCGATTTCTTCCGAGCAGGCATCCCGTAAGAAAGAAAGGCAAGCATTTCAAAGGTGAGGCGGATCACCGGACGAAGCCTCGCCACCGCATCGGTGCTGATGTACATGATATGGTCAAGGATTTGAAGGTGATATTTGAAAAGGGTCCTGGCGGAAAACCTGTTCCAAAGGACGCTGACGGACACGCACCCATGTGGAAGAAGAAATCTATATTTTGGGACCTGCCATATTGGAAAGACCTAGAGGTCCGCTCCGCAATCGACGTGATGCACGTGACGAAGAATCTTTGCATGACCCTGCTTGGCTTCTTGGGCGTGTATGGGAAGACAAAAGATACACCGAGGCACGGAGGACCAGCAACGATGCACGGAGAAGACGGCATATATCAGGGTCATGCAAGCTACGCCTTACCAAAGAAGAGAAGGAAATCTTCTTTGAATGCCTGCTCAGTATTAAGGTACCGTCGGCTTCTTGTCGAATATAAAGGAATAATAAACATGGCAGAGAAAAAGTTCCGAACTTAAAGTCTCATGACTGCCACGTGATTATGACGCAACTGCTTCCGGTTGCATTGAGGGGCTTCTACCGAAAACGCTCGATTAGCCATTGTGAAGCTATGTGCATTTCTCAATGCAATCTCTCGAAGGTAATCGCCCAGAAATCATACCAAGGTTACAAAATGATTTGGTGCAATGTCTTGTCAGTTTCGAGTTGGTGTTCCCACCATCCTTCTTCAACATCATGACGCACGTCCTAGTTCACCTATGCGAAGAGATTAACGTTTTGGGTCCTGTATTTCTACACAATATGTTCCCTTTGAGAGGTTCATGGGAGTCTTAAAGAAATATTTTCATAACCGTGCTAGGCCGAAGGAAGCATCTCCAAGGGCCATCAAAATGAGGAGGTCATTGAGTTTTGTATTGACTTTATTCCTGACCTTAAGCCGATTGGTGTTCCTGAATCATGCATAAGGGCAGACTGGATGGAAAAGGCACGCTAGGAGGGGAACAAATAATATGTATGGACGGACATTCTCTCACTGAAGCACACTACACAGTTCTACAGAATTCCGCCTTGGTGGCTCCGTATATGGATGAACACAAGAATTTGCTACGCCCAAACACCGGAGCGGTCTCGATGACTGGATTACACGTGAACAAACCAGGAGTTTCGCCACTGGTTGCGACACGCACCATGCATGACACCTCTATTGAAGATGACCTGTACTTGCTGTCCAAGTTACCATCTTCGAATATAATGACTTTCAAAGGGTACGAGATAAATGGTAATAATTTTACACGATCGCCCAAGATAAGAAGAGAACCAACCAAAACAGTGATGTCCGCTTTGATGCAGAAACCAAGACGGGAAAGGAAACATATTATGGTTATATACAGGACATATGGGAACTTGACTATCGACGTGGTTTAAAGGTCCCTTTGTTTCGTGCAAATGGGTCAATATGACACGAGGCGGGTAACGGAAGACCCGCGAGACGGAATGACAACAGTGGATCTCAACAATCTTGCGTGATGCGCAGACGAACCATTCGTCCTAGCCAATGATGTGGTACAGGTTTTCTATGTGAAGGACATGTCTACCAAGCCAAGAAAAAGAAAAGATAAGGAAGCGAATGCATCGTACGATGAGCCAAAGCGGCACATAGTTCTTTCGGGAAGAGAAACATCGTGGAAGTGGATGACAAGACAGACAAGGCCAGAAGATTATGAAAAGTTTGATGAAATTTCTCCATTCACAGTGAATATTGACCCGAGCATCCCGTTAAATGATGAAGATTTTCCATGGTTACGGTGCAAAGGGACACACGCGAAGAAAAAGTTTCACACCCAAAGATCTGGGATGTGATCGGCTTCACTATCATCACTTTCTTCTGTGTTTCACACCCAGAGGGGAATCTGTGTAATAGTTAGCGTAGTTATGTGTTTTGGCATTTGAAACGCGAAGAAATTTTATGTGCAAACAAATTCTTTCATGCCTTTACTGATTTTTAAAGTTAAATTATTCACAAACTAGTGATTCACACTAATTTCAAATAATTCAAAATTTAAACTATTCAAATTTGAAAACTACAGGCACTAACAGAATGTTTGTAATTTTTTGTACCTAAAGCAAAAATATTCACAAAGAAACTCCAAATACACAAAAAAAACACAAAAATAAATAAAGCAAAAAAAAGCCCGCCTACTAGGCCGTAGCGGCCTGCATACGACTAGAAACCCAACCTCTGTTGGGCCAGGATGCAGGCCCGCAAAGGCCAAGTGGGCCAACAGGGCAGCAAAGAACACGTAGGCCCAGTAGGCCTGCTTTGAAGAGGAGCTCGAGAGAGCGACCGCACGGGGGTTTATAAACTAGTGCGGTCGCCACTCGGCTAGCGAGGTGGGACTAAACTTGCCGCACCGCACCTGCCCCAGCGCACCCTCTTTAGTACCGGTGGTGGCACAAACCGGTACTAAAGGGGGCCTTTAGTACCGGTTTGTGCCACCACCGGTACTAAAGGGGTCGCTTCCGCTGCTTGGCTGGCCAAAACAGACCTTTAGTACCGGTTGGTGGCTCCAACCGTACTAAAGGTGCCTTCTATATATACAACACTTCAAAAATTTCATTCTCCTCTGTTTCTTCCTCTGTTTCCCCATTGAACCGCCGCTTCGATCGATCGACGCCGTCACCGACCTGTCGCCGTCGCCGCCGCCCTCCCTGCTCGCCGCCCGTCCCGTCCCGTCGCCTGCCCCTCGTCTCCGTCGCCGCCGGGCCCTTCCCGTCGCGCCGTCCCCGTCGCCGCCCGCAGCACACACGCCTGCCCGTCGCTGCCCGGCCGTCGCCTCACTGTCGCCATCGCCCGCTGTGAGCTCTCCCCTCTAACCCTCTCCCTCGCCCAAGGCCACCATGGCGCCGCCCTCCCCGAGCCCATACACACACACACAAGCATGATGAACACACACACACATACACGTATATATTTAACTAGTTTAGATTTTGTATGTTTAATTAGTTTAGATTTTTAGATTATTGTTTTTCACTAGTATATATGTATGAATGCATGTTAGATGGATATAATTAGTGTTTAATTAGTATGGAATTTTTTATATAATGTTGTTTTTCTGTTTTTAATGGATGTATAGAAATTGTTTTTATGTTTTTAGTGTTAGATGCTTAATTAGTATGAAATAGTATATAGATTTTTGAAATAGTAGAAATGTTATAAATTTTAGTTATCAAAATCCAATCATTAAAAAATATTATTTTTGCGGGCATATAGCTAGTATTTGTTATCGACGATGCCCGCCCGCATCCTCGTCGTCGACCCGTCATGACGACGCCCAGCCGCCCATGTCGGGACTGGCTCCGCTGGCTGGCACTGGGAGGTACTGCCTGGAGGGGCGCGCCGCTTGATGAGGAACCCGGCCCCGGGTCCCGTCGTCGACCCTGATCTCGTTTGGTGGCGTTCGCGTGGGCCAGTCTCGGTGCGGAGGGACCCGACCCCGCCGGAGGAGGTACGTCGTCGTGTCAGGGAGGAGGACGAGCACGTCCATCGCTACATGGTTGCGTTAGAGGGCGGCAGGTTCTCCAATACCTGGCAGTATCTTCAGGGATCTCACATCAGCTATGATCCTGTGAGGGTTCCTTCTCTTTGGGTGTCCACCGCCCGCGACGCAAGAACCACGAGTGTCCTAGATTCTTCTGTAGTATTCGATCTTTAATTAGCTAGCTAGTGATGTACTATTCAATATTATATATTATTCGAGACGATGTATTCGAGATTGTATCTATTATTCTAGGCAAAGTATTCGAGATTATATCTATTATTCGAGACGATGTAATTTGAATACTAAATTGTTTTATATTTCTTTTGAATTAGTTAAATAAAAGCTATGGCAGACAATACCGACAGAGAGGGAGAACAGACCATGTTCGATATGATACGCGGGCCAGATGATAATCAGAATGAAGAAGATTATGACGGCTCCGAATTTCTAAACAACACCGAAGAGGGTGATATGATATTCGATCGCGACGACCGAATTGATGAAGTCATGAACTACGAATATGACGATGACGAAGAACATGTTGATCCTGAAACAACAAAGACCGGCGAGGTATATATATTTATATAAGCAGGTTTCGGTGATCATCACATGTTTTAAATGACTTGAAGATATATTAACGAATCGATCTTTGTTCTTTCAGCCATCCGGTCGAGCAAATCTTGAGGCAAAATGACTAAACGAGGCCCGAACAAAAGTTGAAGGAGGTGTAAAGTACAATATCGAGGCAGTCGAGACCTAGTGGCGAACCATTAGCGCCTAAGAAGATTGCGGACAAGTTCATTCGCGGTGCGGAGTTCTTGTGAAGGACCAACTCCGATCTCCTTCAAGAATGGAGAGAGCCAGCAAAAGACAAAGGACAAAAAGGCAAAGAGGACGCTGCTCCACGTCCAAATGTTACTTTTGTCGACAAGAATCAAAAAGATCTGCTTTGGGATACTCTCATGGAACATTTCACCCTACCAGATCATTTCACAGAAGCAGATGTGCAGAAAGTCAAGGACGCTGCTCTTAGGACGATGGCGGTTGCATTCAAGAACCACAAGAATCGTGAATGGGACAAGTACATCAAGGGAGGAAGGAAGACTCCAGTATTCGAGGGAACACTAGAGAACCAACGTGCTCATTGGGACGATTTCGTGAAATTCAAGGATTCAGAATTAGCTAAGGAACGGTCGAGAATAAACAAGAAGAATGCCGAAAAAAAGGATAAGTTCTATAAGCTGGGGCCAGGTGGCTATGCGGTTGCAATTCCTAAGTGGGATAAGTCTGAGAAAGAGATGGAGGATGCAGGTGTCACTCCGGTTACTAAGAGCTGGCCCCCCAGGTGCAGGACTTGGTTCTATGCGCATGGGGGGAGTTGGACCAAGACAGTGAAGTTTCGACGAAGGCATGTCTGAACGGAGCCGACGATGCGATACTTGTTGCAATAGAAGAGGCACGATCGGGGTGTTCCAGCCCAACAGAGAGAACGACGAGCTTACGCGCGTGCCGGGAAATCCTGAACACTGGAAGAACACGAGGCAAGGGCGCTATTCCGTGGTATGAGGGGTTTTCAGATGGAACAACGACTACGTAACCCGTGCGAGAAAGAAGATTGCGGAGGAGAAGAAGAGGAAGATGGAGGAGGAGCAGAGGAAGCGGGACTATGAACGCCTTCAAGGCCTAGAAGCAAGTCAAGCGGAATTGGCAGTCAAATTCCAGCGGCAGCAGGAGCAGATCGACTCACTTAGCCAGCAAAGGGCGTCTCAGCAGCAACAGCAGCTAGCGGATGATCCAGCATTGGATAGCACCGCCCCATCCATGCAGAGAAGCAGCGTGGGTTCCGCCCCGGACGATGCAATGCTGGGTAGATACCCCGTGGATGACATCACGGAGAACACTAGCTGCGAGCTACACGTCAAAATGAAGAACATATCCATGAAGGTGGCGGACGGAGAAGCTTTTCCAGTTACTCCCAAAGCAACCTACCATTGCATCCCGATTCCAGAGGGCTATGCTCGTGTCATGGTTGGTGAGGTGGTGCAGCCATATTCGGGGCTAGAGCTTGACATTCCTGGAGGTGAGGACGAGCGCTTTCTCGGAGACGCCAACCATCGTATCATCCTATGGAAAAAGGATTGCATCATCTTTCGAAGGCCACCGACACCGCGTCATCTGACTCCTCGTAGAAGTCCGCCACCGAGTCAGCAGTCTCCCGCTCCTGCAAGTCCACCAAGTCCGCAAAGTGTCAGCCACTCCTCCTCCAAGTCCGCAAAGTGTCAGGCCACACCTCCTCCTCCAAGTCCGCCACAGCGTCAGACGTCCACTCCTCCTCCAAGTCCGGCACAACCTCAGGCCACTCCTCCTCCAAGTCCGGCACATCTTCAGGCGACCACTCCTCCTCGTCCAACTCAGCCCCGTCAGCCGGCGTCTCCGCCGCCTCAGCAATCGCAGAAGAGACATCCCGCAGCTATGGTGCGTAGCGGTACGAGTCGAGGTAGTACAGGAAGTACAGGCGGTGGCAAGCGATATAAATATGGTCCAAGCCTCACGCCTCTTCCGCAGAGGTCTTATGACAGGTCCGAGGAGGAAATCGCAGCCATATCGAAGTCCGAGGTGGAAGCCCATTTTGCACCGAAACCGCCACCGCCGCCAAGGGAGAAAGTGCCTAAGGAAACGATTGACCACTTCATTCGTATGGCTCAACCACCAGCTCCCAAGCCTGTTGACACAGACTATGAGCACCACATCAGGAAGTTAAATCGAGCACGTCTACGTAAGGAGGCGAGCTCGGGATCGAGCAAACAAGAAGCAGTTGTCAAAAAATGCGGGAAAACCATTCCCCAACTGGGAGAACAGGCGGCGCAATCGATCCCCTCGCTTGTTGTGCCAACAACACGTGACAGTACGCGCGCCCAATATTATTGTGGGCAAACAGTTTACGTTCCTGAGGTGGGCAATGTGGTAATAACGGAGGACCATATAATGCAGGCTGAAGTTCTCAAAATCACTGTTGGACAACTCCTCGAGATCGAGCCCATGCCTGTGCTTAGAGAGGATGAAATAAAACGGAAATATGTCCGGGGCCAACCTTTGGTCCATCCAGACAAGGCCAAGAACCTCCCAACGAGAATGTATGAATTGCATCGATGGTACATGAACATTACCAAGATTTCCGATTGAGTGTCCTTCATGGTGAATGTCAAGGAGGAGCATTACTTTCATGAGAAAGCTTTGTCCGTTGAGTAATCTGAACTGTTTCAGTTATACAATCAAGACGCACTCGACAAATCTATCGTCAGTTGCTATTGTCTGTAAGTGATTTCTTTCTGTAATTTAAGTCTCAAGCTAGCTGTACTGATCCTTTTGATCAATCATTACCTATAATTATCCTCACTATATTCTTTTCTGTGGTATTATATGCAGGATGAAGATATATGAAATGAGAAAAGGTGGACGCTTTGGCATCGGGTTCATTGACCCAAACACCGTTAATGAATACACATGGCAAATAAATGCACATCATCAAAAGGCCGTAGAGGACAACATGCTAGAGTTCTTGAAGCGCCTCAAATACAATGAAGATATACTACTTCCTTACAACTTCCAGTGAGTCACACTGTCTTGTATTACAAATTCTCTGTGTTTTGCCTACTAGCTAGCTACATGTTTTTGCTTTACATATGCCCGCTTAATTAAGACATGCAAACGTGTGTGCATGCAGATTTCACTGGGTCTTGTGTATCATTAAAGTTGACGCCGGAACAGTTGAAATACTGGACTCACTACTCAAAGAAAAAAGTGACTATAACATCTTGTTTGGGATAGTCAACAGGTAATTTCAATCATTATTAACTATATATCTCGGCCTATTTAGTTCGTCATTTTTCATGATATGAACTATATTGAATAACCCCTTTATTCATTTTCATTGTCGGCGGGCAGGGCTTGGGCAAGGTTCATCAGCGTCACGGAAGGCGAATGGAAACAAAAGCCTAAATGGTTTCAATCATTATTAGCTAGCTGCCATCTCTTTAATTATCATGCTTGATTAATTATTATCTGATCAAATTCCATTCTCGTAAAGGCCCTGAAGCAGGCGCAGGGGACTGATCTGTGTGCATTCTGCGCTTATGCGAGAACATTCGCATGATGGCGTCCAAAGGAGCAGATCTCAAAGACAGGAATGGGTACGCTTGTCAAAACACTATTCACAATTTTACACCATTATCGATATCTAGTCACACAACTAATACACATGCATATTGATCTCCTTCTTAACAGTTCACAGAGGTGCGGAGAAGCTCCTAGAAACGGAGCAGAGAAGCACTTCAAGAGGAAATAGCGGGATTTTTGCTCGACCAGGTCATAAATCCAAGGAGAATACTATTACCGCTACGCCCCCATCGTGTTCAAGGCACCAATTAGGCTAATGCCACTGGCTCAAGGCAACATGCATATGTAGGAGAAATTGTATATAGCTATACATGTGTGTATGTGTGAATTAATTAATATGATGGTTTGTGAGACATTGATGATATATATATATATATATATATATATATATATATATATATATATATATATATATATATATATATATATATATATATATATATATATATATATGCATAACGTGTACAATGTGTAGTATTGTAAAATACCAGCAAACGAAAAAGAATTAAATTGATAACACAAATTTAATTGAAAAATAAAAAATAAAACAAAAACCCACAAACATTTACCAACCGGTACTAAAGGGCTCCCGGCCCCCGGAGCTGGCTCGTGCCACGTGGTTGGCCTTTAGCACCGGTTCATGCTGAACCGGTACTAAAGGGGGGGGGGCCTTTAGTGACCACACTTTAGTGCCGGTTGTGGAACCGGCACTAAAGGGCCTTACGAACCGGTGCTATTGCCCGGTTCTGCACTAGTGTCACTCATTGATGGCGGCATGGTGCTGTGGTGACTCGGCGTCCGATGTGTGGAGATGGACTCATGCAGGAGGGTGATGCGGTCTGGCGTCGTGGTGGCATCGACGACAGCTTGACCGGGAAAGGTAGATGCAATAGTACAGCTCTGAAGATGAAGTGGTGGCAGGTGGCTGCGGCAGCCTCATAACCGGCAGGCGTCCTGGTTGAGGAGTGCGCCGGACCGGTGGGTGCTCCATACCCGGCAGGCGTCCTGGATGGGACCTCAGGTCTTAGATGTTTGGTTTGGCTGCGAGGTTTTGTTTGGTATTAGGCCCAGACTATCAGCATCCCTTCGTCAATTGAATAGGAGTAGCAACAGATGTTGCCTAGACGGTGGCTTTAGTCTTACTGTTGTATTACTTTGTAAGGTCTTGCGTGAACAATTAATATAGGGCGCTGATAGGCGCCGGTGCGCCGGCCGAAAGTTTCGGCCGGTCTAGCCCAGGCCGTTGGATGTGAGCCGCGCGGGTCGTTGGATCCAGGTAAAAAAAACAAAACGAGTCGCCCCCGGCTTCTTCTTCCTCCCACACGCGGATCTCCGCGGGTCAGCCTCCTCGTGCTCGCCCTTGGACGCCGCGTCGCAGCTCACCGGGGCCGCTCGCCGTCGCAGCTCACCTGGGGCGTTCGCCGTATGCAGCTCCGTCGGGTCGGGCGTGTCTCCCTTCCTCTGGTTGTAGCACCGCCGGGTGAGGGTTCCAGCATTGTCGCAGTCCGCCATCATAGCTCGCCGCGTGCCCGTCGCAGCACCGCGCGCCATGCAGCTCCGTCGCCGCCGCTCACCATTGTTAGCTAGCCGTTCTCGGTTTGAAGCTTTTTTAGAAGCGCGTTGTAGCTTTCCTCCAAGCCGGTTGCAGCTTTTTGTCGCTGCGAGATGCCGACCCCCAACTACCTCATAAATACCTCATATCCAGTTGAAGCTTTTTTCAACCTGGTTATAGCTTTCATGGCTACCGGATGTAGCATTTTTCAGCACTGGTTGCAGCTCTGACGTACATCCGTTGAAGCCCCTGCTTCCTTTGATTCCAACAAAAAATGTTGTTGGTTCCAGCTCTCGATTTGCAGGTTGTATAAAAAACAAAAGCTAGTTCCAGCTCTGGGTTTGCCGGGACAAAAATCATTTGCTGGAAAAGCATTGCTGGTCGCTGCTTCCGCCGGTTGCCGTGGTAGCAAAAACTCTTGCGGGGAGAAGCTTTTGCCTCGTCGTTTGCAACAAAATGAGGCGGCCGCCGACGGTGACATGGAAAACACTCCAGGCGATGCACCAAACCTACATGCTGGTTCCAGCTCTGGATTTGTCGGTTGCAGCAAAATCAGACGCCGGTTCCAGCATCCCCTGTGTCGTGGGGTGTGCCTCGCCGTCGAAGCTATGCAGCTCGTCTATCGGAGCTGGGGGATTGCTGGTGCTGGAAACGGCGCGCTGGGAGAATAGCTGGAGCTGCGGATGAGAGGTGGTCGTGTGTGGGGGGAAATTGCCGGCCATGGTGTGGACAACGACCTCACCAGCGAGATTTGGCTACGGCGGGGGGAGGGGACGATGCGGGGGAGGGGGGGGGGGGTAGACGACAGCCACGCCGGGGCCGCTCGCTGTCGCCGCTCGCTCGTAGGGGCTGCTCGCTCGCCGGGGCAGCTCGTCGTCGCAACTCGCCGTAGCAGCGGGGTGGGATGGGAGAAGAAGCAGGAGCGCTAGGAAGAGGGAGACCGGCCGAATCGTTCCGCCGGTGCCCCGGCCCCAAATGTTTCCCATTAATAAAGTGGCTGCATGCATCGCCCAGATGCAGAGGCAGGGGGTCTTCCTCCTTTTCTAAAAAAAAACATCCAACCAATGAAGGCCAGAATGAGGATTTTGCCTCACAGCTGTTTGCCATCACTCGACCCAACCAACAAATAAAATGAATAGGTCTTTGTCTGGCAAAGCCATGGTGATCGAAGCAGCTCCCTACCGTGAAGTGTACACTAGCGTTGGACCACCATAGAGCATAAAAATCACACCTATATGGAAGCAGTTTAAAGGATTCTAAGTTGCCGAGGTTACCAGAATCCTCTGGCATGCAACTAGTGAACTCATCTACGTAGGTGCTACCAACTATATAAGCAGTTTAAATGTTTCATTGTGACTGAAACATTGGTTTTCTGGCATGCTTCAACTTACAATTAACGGGTGGTGTTATCAATAGCCAATTGAAACTTGTTGTGTACAAACCCACTCCAGTAAAGCAATACTCCTCCACTAATAAATAACATCATACTATTTACTGTGGATAGTATCATTGTTCTTAGGTACTGATCTAGCGTCGCTTCAAACAGTTTAGATGTTTAGTACTGCCTTCGCGCCATTCGTATCATAGTAAGCAAGAACTGCCGCAAAACAGAGCTTAAAAGTCGATAACACATATCTCAACAGGGCACAAGTCTAAAATCATCGAGACGACATGATATAACATACTTCCACTTCAACCAAAAAACCATCTTAGCCATCCAATATATTCAAAGTGGGAATATTTTGTATCGCTTTGTCCGAAAAAGTAAATCAGAACCAACCTACACACGCACTGTCTCAGTTTTAGTTAAGACTGCAAAATTTATAGTAGGACCTTTTGCTTCATTGCTGATGTCCCTCTTGTACACGTACATGGGAGGATGGAATGCTTGTGTCATTCCAGTCACGGTAAGCAAGAACGTCAGTAGAAGAGATCTTAAATGTAAATGTCAATACCACGTCCCAAAGGTAGCAACCTTAAATCATCTAGGCTAGCTGCTACAAGATACTTGCACTTCACCATGTGATAGTTAATCAAAATAATTTTGAAGTGGAAGTATCCATGCTTCACGTAAGATAGTTAATCAATCCCCTGTTGAAGTTTAATATGTTCATAAATTGCCAAACTAATAGAGATGACACACTTAAATGCACATTTGCATGGTTCTTGCAATATTTATTTGTATAACATGGATCGTACATGTGAAGCCAAACTTGAATACAGGAAGATCCACATGAGTCACATAGAACAACAAATGAAAGCCAGGCATTCACTTTCTTATCTTTTAAATGGGTGAAGGTATAGGAGATGCAAACTGAGTAAAATGGCAGAATATACCATGACCCCAAAATGTGACAGGTGCAAACTTGTCACACTAGAAAGTGCCCCATGAATACCAATTGGTGATTCATGAGCTTCTCGACCCTGGGCATATGAATCGATGCATCAACAAGAGATAGCATGGTATGTGGTTCTGTCATATATCACCAAGGTGATAAAACTCCTCATCCAGGCGTAGAGAAACAAGACCAGGAGCCTCTGTAATTAACACAACGATCTCTTCATCGCAAGAGTTGCTATCCACGACGGCCAATTTCTTGAGTGGGGAGGAGACGATCTTAATACTGCTGGTGAGCAAAAAGCTGCAGTTTTTCAGTGAGGTGGAGCTGATGTGGCTCCCAAGATTTCTCAGTGACAGATTACACAGGCTGAAGAGATGCAACCTTTTGAGCTATCAAGGCCATGCCTCGTCTTGACCTATGGCGCGGCGGACCCAATGGTCAGAAGTCCTGGAGACGTGCAGCCGGAAGTTCTCCATGAGCGCAGTTTCATGGCTGCACAGAAGGTTGTTGGTGAATTTCTAGAAATTGTCCCAAAGCTCTAGTTTCTTTTGTCTGTTTTTTTTTGTTCTTTGGTTTTCTCTCGTTTTTTACCGGGGTTCTATGGTTTTGGGGCTAGTTTCCCTTATAAACCGGGTCACTCTATATATTTTTCTATCTCTATCTTAATGAATCGGCAGAGCTCCTGCCATGCACTGTCAATTTTTTTTCTTGTAAAAATTGTTGTAGGCACCGGTCGCCTCCTCATTGACGACGAGGCACGGCACGACACGCCAATGGTGCCTCCACCTCGTGGAAAGCATGCACGTCTGCACCATCTGCAGAGGATTGAGGTGCGACATGACAGCATTGGGAAGTGTTAGCCTTAATATTGATTCCATGTATTTGCATGTTTAAGTTTTGTATGTAGTTTAGCCTAGGTTGTCAAGTGTCGGTGAAGCTTCAGTTGTACGCGCGAAGGAGGAGAGATGCGGGACGGCTGTGTGAAGCGGCGAGCATGGCAAGATGCCAATGGTGATGTGCGATACGGCAACGCCGTGAGAAGCGGCAAGACGCGACGAAGGTTGAAGCATAAAGGGGTGCAATCATGTAAGATCAGGTTGAGCCGGGTGATCCGGCAAGTTCTGGTCGTGTTGAGCTGCATGAATGGGTTTGCTGCATGTAAGTGTTACAGTAGTTATCTAGCTTCATTGTGAATTTGTTAGCACATGAATAGGAAGGATGGTAGAGTTGTTATTAGTGGCCTAGTGCATGGGCTAGTGGGGGTTAGAGAGCTTTGAGAGGCAGTTCAGAGGAAGAAGAAGGCGCCAAGGAGCAGCGTTGTGAGAAGAAGAAGAAGAAGAAGAAGAGGTGCTGCAAGGATGCAACGCCAACAGGAAGGTCGTCTGACAGCATGCTCACACACTCGCCGGGATGTCTGCCGTCGCCACGCCCACCCACATCACCACAGCTGCCACCTGCATGGCATGGATGCTTTAGCTTGGCGGAGGTGTCCGCTATCGCCCTCCAACCATTTTCGTTGGCTGTTGATCTAAAAAAGTCCATTGGTTTGGATTGCTGCAGACTACAGTATGAGGGAGCGGGGAGACGAGATGGTTTATGCTTGGCAGTGATGGAGGTAGGGAGAACAGGGTTGTTCGTTTGGAGAAGGCTAAAAAAGTCTTCTGGCTGTGGCTAGGCCGCCACCATAGCAACATTGGGGATCTTAGGGTCGGGAGTGAGGAGACGAAAGAGGGCGGAACGGATGAGCCAAGGTGAGCTGTGCTGCATGGAACGGTCCCTTTGCCTCCCGGTGTTTGCCATCTGGGCATACGCCGAGGATGTGGCCGAGGGAGGAATATCATATGGAAATCAACATTCAAAAAGAACTTTACGGAAACCACATTTGAAAGTTAAAAAAATCAAAAAAAATACAAGATGCTAAGAGGGTAATGTTTTGTTGACATGCAAAATTTTGAGTTGAAACACATTACCAGATGTGAGCTACGAAAAAACAAAACAAATTCAGCCCCGAATAGTAATGTTATTGTTCGGCACCATTTAACGCTGATTTTTTCATTTTCACAACTCACATTTCGTAATATTTGTGAACTTAAAATTTAACATGGCAGTAGAATATCACCCTCTTAACATCCCATATTTTTTTAAGTTTTTTTTTCAAAATCTCGAAACACTTTTTTCGCGTAGTTTTTGATGGTTTCCACCAAATGTTGGTATCCGTATGATATTCTCCGGGGCTGGAGTACCTCCGCACATTTTCACTGGTGCACGGCGACGTCAAACACGAAAGGTTGTGATTGGCGGCGATGGACACACCAGGCTGAATGACTTTACGCGAGTGTCGTGGACTCCCTGCTCATTATGCCGGAGGTTGCGCTAGGTTTCATGTGTTTTCGCGCTGGAATAAGTACGCATAGCTATAGCTAGCTTCACTTTTGAATCGATTGTGTACGTGAGAGTTCTTGGCGGAACTGAACTTTACACTAGCACATCCGGGCGGAAAGCACACGGTCGTAGCTAGCTCGTAAGCCGGAAAGTACACGGCGAATCCCAGCGCCGAGGTTGCGCCTACACCAACATCCTTTGTCCTCCGGCGCAACTGACATGTCTAGTGCAGTCCGCCTAGTCACGGCAGCTCGTGTCAACCAATGCGCAGACGGGCAGTGCAAAGTGCGAACACAGCGGAGGCAACATATATCATGGGTGACTGGGAGGCCCAGTCGGGAAGTGCAAAGTGAAAACACGGCTGAGTAATCTGAGAACGCCAGGCACCCACCATCCAACACTGACATGACGTTGAACAACTTTGACGAAGCTTATGTTTACTATCGGAAGTACGCAAAGGTTCCACGGGTTCGCACGTCGATTACCACCACCGCAATGTCAAAATTGGGGACAACAGCAGGGTATGATCATGTGCTTCAAATAAGTAAAGAACAAAAAGATTGAAGGAAAGTGTTACTTTAATCTCGAGCACAAATGCACCTGCATATGAACAATAAAATCGGAAATAATAGTAAAAAAATAAATAAATAACATCTGAATTTTCTGTGGATGAACGTCAAGAAGTTTTCCGTGATCCTGCAAAATCTTGCCCCGAAAAGACATCAGTAGAGGTGTGTTCAATAACAAAAATGTGTGCTTCAAAATGCGCCTTTTTTTGTCCCAAATTTTCTGTTTTTTGCACAGGCCACCATTGGTGTCTTTTGAAAGTGAAACCTTGCTGGATGTTAGAACTTTCGTTGATGTTCATATATGCAAAAGAAAAAAAAACAGAATTTTTTATTTATTTTACTATGTGTTTGGAATTTACTGTTCATACAGGTGCATTTGTGCTCGAAGTTAGATACTCCATTTTATAGAAACTACTCACAAACCAAAGTTGGTAGTAGTACAGGAGCACAAGAGGAGCATGACGGAGAGGACAGAGTGCCCTGTTAAGTTGAAGCCAAAAAGGAACTTTTGTACAAGTGTGCGCTCAACAAGGAGAACATAATAAATATCATGTGCTGGATTGTTGGCGCCGCACACAAGTCATACAGGTAGTACCACAAAAGCGCATCCTTCTACACTACATATCTCACAAACATGTACACGATGCTAAATGTGCCCTCTTCATCGACGGCCACTGTGTGCAGGACGTGCCATCTCCTCTGTTCAACACTGACCAAGCAGTGACACAGGTTCTCCCGAAGCCACTCATTCCATAAGAATTATCAACGCAGAATAAGGTCGGGGCACCGTTATCCTCGGTGACGCTGATGTCATCATCAGGCATGGCCTGCGATCGATCTGGCAGTCTCGTCCAAGACTAATGCACACAAGAATCAAAGGCTTAGAGGAACACGTAGCTAGAGGGCTAATCAATCGCAAGGCCTGGTAGTATATGAAGTGGGTAGCAATTCATGGTTATATATAGAGATACATGTGGAGATAACTACAACTGATAGATGACAAAAGGTATGCTTATTTAAAGCACTAGCTCAGTTTGACTTGTCCAAGTTATACATATAGGCTCCCGTATGAGGTGATATGGGCTCCCATGTGAAGAGTTGAGCTAGGTAAATGCTGCATGTCTCTCTTGCCCTTCAATACATGTGAAAATGTCTTGAGCTATTGTAGGATCGAGTCTACCAGAGACAAGACACTGGGTGTGCTCTTCAATTTAGTTCCAGGCGTGTAATTGTGTCAAAGAGCATTAAAAAATATTTTTATTGGACTCAAGAGTCCCTCCTCTCGACCAGCTTGCATCACATCCCCACAATTCTGTAAAGCGGGTCGGTCACTGGATTCTGTGTATTCGATGTACCCGCTCTTACAATTTGTTCATTTCCTCAAGCTTCCAACCTAATTCACTTGGCCAACCATGTTCGATATTCTTGTAGAGGGCCACCCTCCTCTTTGAGGATCTCGCCTAGTATGACTCTATGTCATGATCGATATTCTTGTAGAGGGCCACCCTCCTCTTCTCTCCCTGCCTTCTCATCTAGATCCACTCAGGCAGAAACAGTTTGACCAATCCGTTAGGCCATCGAGGTATCTCTCTTCATGGCACTTCATGGCCAAGAAAGAATTGAAGAGTTCCAATGATAGTTGGAGATTGCCATTTCTACCTATTGCAGTAGCTAGTGGTGCATGGATGTGCTTGGCTTGGTCCGGAGGCGTATCGCGCGCTAGGAATTAGTCGATCAATGCCTATACCTTCCGTTATTCCAGAGACACATCTACCCTCACCACCATGTGCTTAGTGGAACTGTTCTTGGCAGCCATGATCCATGTTGGATGAAATATTGGTTGGATGCAGCAGAACAAAGGATAGCCGGAGACAGACTCCGACTTCTCTTCCCTGGTTGTAACCAGGGCATCACCTGGAGTTGAGGTCGGAGCAAGACACTTTGAGCGCGAGTCAGAGACAAATACCTTCAGAATGACCTGGATTTTGCCCACCAACCCACTCCATATTTTATTCACCAAAAAGAAAATATTTGTGCTAAATGGGAGATGCATAGTATGTCTTTTGCGATACGAGGAACGTCTTGGCATACTTATGCTCCCAATTTTGCAAATACATGTGTTTCTACATTGTTCAACCAGGAGATGTCACCATTATCTTAAGCAGCATAGGATTTGAACGAAAATAAAACAATGGTCTGAATTTTCTTAGCTAATTTATGAGCTCAGAGCTTACTGCTTGAGTAGAAAACATATTTTATAGGACTCTATATCACAATGAAATTTCATAAAGATTTTCTTATTATAAATTATGTTATCTGGGATGTAAACTCAATACCTCTTAGTGTATCCTATACTGAATTGCATATACCACCAAGCTCACCAAAAATCTGAACGGATGATAAATATGTTTCAACATAACACATGAAAGAACAATTGTAATGAGGTAGAAGCTACGCATTGTGAACATGAACCCAGGTGTGATAGATGCTTTTCTGATGTCACTCATTCCGAGCAACATATCAAACACAATAGTCGGTGGAGAAAATTTCGTTCCGTATTGGCGTAGTTTTTTTTGTCTCGTTCAGTCATCGTCTCCTTTACTCCTTTCCCACTCGTGCAGATCCTCCTCTACCGCTTTCCCACTCGTGCGCGTCGCCTCCTCCCATTCCTTCTCCCCTTGTTTCAGCGCACGCAGGTGCCTCGTGGCTCCTCAATCTGCTACCGTGGCCACTAGGGAAACAATAGTTCAAGGATCTCACTGGGGCACGTCCAGCACACCCCTTTGATCCTGGCTGCTCTCCAGGCGATAATTTCAGATTGAATGTTGTCACGGACCTGCCTGCCTTGGCATTGGACACCCTATTATTTCTTTCCTTCCAAACATGCCACCAAATCAGCATGATCAGTGCAGAAAGATGGTTCTAGCATTGAGGGAATCAGCCTGACCGTGTCACTGTTGGGCATGAGATTGAGCGGGAAGTTGTATCTGATTAGAAAATAACCGCATATTCCGGCTGTAAATGGGCATTTGGCAAAGATATGCACAGCAGATCTGTATCCAATCTGGCACAAGGGGCAAATGGGATTATGAGGCCAATTTCTCTTGGCTAGATTGTCAGCCTTAAGGCACTTTACGTGTAACTGTGAATGATTTACTTTGTACAATAAAATTCAAACCTGTGAATATCTAGATCTTCTTTCTACGAAGTGAAAGCAAAACAAAAGTTGGTCATATGCAAGGAAAATGATACTATATGATCTTGTAGCTTAGTCTTTAAGAGAAATTTTTATTTTCAAAGCACTCTCTGTGCATGAAGTCCCAACTTACCTTCTTGTAAGCACCAAGAGAAAACCATATAGACTGAGTGGGGGTTGTACAGTGCACAAGCCAATGCCGTGCTGCCGGTTCGTGTTCGACGGGACACAACTTTTTGGGCACATCTCGCTGCTCATATTAGCATGCATGCTTTGTGAATCGAGCGAGAAGCATCAAGGCTGCAACCGGCGCACACCCAGATGCTGGATTCCGAGCGCTCGGGCCAGGCTAATCTCTCGCCTGGACGGACACCAGGAAGGCAAGCCATTCATGCATATGTGACTATGCATGTTAAAGATGCTTTCACGACGCCACTCATTCTTAAGTCGTGCTTGCTTGCACCACATTTGTGTCAATCAAGTGTTCCTTTTCTTTTCTTTAGCTGCTGACCAAACAAAAGAACCTATGAGGTGTGGGCCGGACTAGGCTCACAAACATTGCTAATCACAGGTAGCAAGAATGGGTGTGCATGTGCGTACGCGCGCGCGCGCGCGCGTGTGTGTGTGTGTGTCTGTGAATCAAATTTTAGACAAGGACTGCAAAGATGATGCTACTATATACTATGGAGTACTCCCTCTGTAAAATTTAGTGATCTAAACACTTATATTACTCTACAGATGGAGTACTAGTGAGGAGGGACCCAAGGTAATAAGCTTGCACATGGCGAAGATATTTTTCAAGTCTCTCCCTAACATGTGGATGGCAGGCGCAATTATGAACCATGATATGTGACAAGTAGAAGAAATCAATTATTTAACTATTTGTTTAGTGGAACCTTTCATTTCGTGATGAAGGTCAGGCTCAAGTTATTTCAATCTTAAGTGAAATAGGCTTTTACGTCGCTGACTAGTTACAAGCTCGATCATGTGACCAAATCACGACTTGCATACACTTTGTACAGAATGGAAGGACCGCTATCGATGCACACAATTTAATTTATTCATACGAAGTTTAAGACGTCGAGGCTGAAACCAACATGCGAATAGAAACCAACTAAGAGCGCCAAATCTCATGACCGGTTAAACGATACCATGCTAATCTTCTTACTTGTTACTTGGTTTAAACCGCTGAACAGAAGCAACAAACATAGTATATGGATCACGGCACCAAGAGACCAAGACAACAAATTTGGAGGTAGCAACACCACTACAACATCATTTGTTGAACCGGTCAGAGAAGGCAGAACACATGATTTTACCGAAAAGTCCACCTCACTATCATCTGCCTGATCCAACAAGTGAATAATATATTTCACTCGAGGCATACTAATATTCCAAGACAAGCCTTCGGTAGGCGATGGCATATGACTTGCCGTTGTTACATCAAACCAATCAAGGTAACGAGGCTTTTGCCTCAGAGCTAAAAAAGGTATCATCACTCAACCCAACCAAAGAAGGAAAACTGACATGTTGTTGTCTGGCAAATCCATGGTGGTAGAAGAACCTCCCTACCGCTTGTATCTGATTGGAGAAGAGTAGTCATTCACTGTGCGCATTGTATTGCGCCACTGTGGGGTTTCTAAAGGTGGAAGAAGGAAGAACACACACAAAAGCTTGAGGTAGAAAAAGAGCACACAAGGAGTTTTGCGGCACCGCACACACTTGTGCCTTTTCCCTGTTTCTTCTCAAGAAACTCAGCTGGTTACAAGTCCTTAAGTACCCGGACTAACCACAACACACACGCACCCACTAAGCCACGCCCACACGCACACACTTTTGCATGCAGCAACGGTCAAGCCACACACATCGGCTGAACCATGACTAGCTCCACTAGCCGGTAGAAACGGCAGCTGATAACCACCTCTCTGGCCGCTCAGTTTCGGCCGATCTCCTCGCACTTGGAGACGCAACACTGGTGATTATCAGGTCCACAACTAAGCCATTCTAACAACTCATCTTATCCATGCAGTGCGTGCATGCTACTCACCTAACGGACGCCCACACATGCATCCACTTCCTTCTAAGACTGACTCAGAATTAAACATGATCTAATTAATCAACTACACTTAGCACTAATAACAAGATTAGTTCTAACAGCCACCACCACACAACGTCGAAGTAACCTGATCATCGACACACTTTGTTAATGAAATGCAGAACTTTTGGCAACATATGGATGCAGGCATGGAAATTAGTTCATGATACGTCCAGTAAGGGTAGGTACATTGGCAAGATCAGTTATTAACAAACCAAGCCTTTGGTTTGCTGTAAATGATATGTATATTGTATGGCTTTTCTCTCAGCCAATCAGACCTTGTTTCAGTGTGACTGAAACATTGATTTTCTGACATGCTTCAACTTCCAATAAACAGGTGGCGCTATCAACACCCAACTGTAACTCTTTGTGTACAAACCCAGCCCAGTAATGCAATACTCCATTCATGAATAACATCATTCTATTGACAGTGGATAGTAGCATTGTGCTTGGGTACTGATCTAGCATCCCTGCAAACAATTTTGATGTTTAAGACCGGCATCGCGCCATTCAGATCGCAGTAAGCAAGAACCGCCACAAAACAGTGCATTAAAGTCGATAACATATCCCACAAGGCACAAGCCTAAAATCAGCGAGATTAGGCGATACAATATACTTCCACTTCAACCAAGAAACCATCTTAGCCATCCAATATGTTATTTTGTATCGCCTCGTCCGGAAAAGCTATTGGAACTAACCTACACATGCAGTGTCTCAGTTTCAGGTATGACCACAAGATATGTCGTAGGGCGGGCCTTTTGCTTCATTACTAATGTCCCTTGTACACGTACAAGGGTGGATGAAACAGCTTGTGTCATTCGAGTCACAGTGAGCAAGAACATCTGCAAAAGAGAGCTTAAATGTGAATGTCAATACCACATCCCAAAGGTAACAACCTTAAATCACCTAGACTAGCTGATACAGGACGTCTAGGGCTATAATACCGCTTGGTCTTTGGGAACTGTGGAGGCACCGAAACGCTGTGGTCTTCGATGGTGTTACTCCGAGTATTGCCAAGGTCATGCGACATGTGGAGCAGGAAGGAAGAGCATCGTGGAACGCATGGCTCATGAAGAGTAGCGTACATAGTTTCTTTGGTAGGCTAAGTAGGTGGAGCACGAGTAAGTAGTCGGTTGTATGTGTTAGACCACAAGGGTGGTGTGGAGTGGAGTATTGCTACGGTGTAGCATGTAAGATGCAATTGTCCCTGTGGAGGGCTCTTTCTGCCCTTTCCCCCCTTATATAGAATGATATGGATGATGTGCGTATTCAAGAAAAAAAAGCTGATACAAGGTACTTCCACTTCAACCAAGAATACATTTGTATATTAGTTTAAAAGTAATGAGTTGGTGAAATAAAACTATCTCAACCATCAAATATTTTTGAAGTGGAGCATCCTTGCGTCAAATAAGAGAGATTTAATCAATCCCCTGTTCAAGTTTTTTCTCTCCATAAATTGCCCAACAAACAGAGATGACACGCTTCACTGCATTTTTACATGGTTCTTGCAATATTATTTATAAAACATGGAATGCACATGATGAACTACTAGTAAAAGGAAAAGCTGATGATTCAAATTGGTCAGACATGCAACCTGGGCGAAATTCAGCAAACTGTAGACAAACATGACGTATTTGACAAACAGTTCTGCTAATCAACTTTAGTGAACCCGATCTTATTGTTTGGTAGATTTGTCCGCATGCCCACCAAAAACTTCACCAGTAGGTGGACAGAAGTATCACCATCTCTGTATATGATTTCATTAAGCCTAAGGTTCTCGCGGTTCAAATCCAACGGGTCCTCAGAAGATTCGTGCAGGCGTTCTCTCGTCTCCTTGTTGTGCATATAATCCAATACCCGTTGGATAGTATTGAATTCATGCTCCAGCCAACTGATACAAAAGTCCGAACTGATGGAGGGAGGCGGGCAATATATTCCAACACCCCCATTCACGTCTAGGCTATTTTAGTCCTTAGACGTGGGATCGATGTAGGCCACAGAATCATTTTATTTAATACTGCATTGGCAGGGTCTTGAACTCAAATCCTCTTGGCTCGGATACCATATTGAATTCATGCTCCAGCCAACTCATTCAAAAGTCTAAACTGATGGAGGGGGGCGGGCAATATATTTCAACAAATAGCATAAAAGAACTAATATTACATACTAAATTGAGTTATGGTAATAGATCATGAAAAAAGACATCGAAGCACCTTGCAACAGCGCAAAGTGAGTTTCTTCAGGTTACGGGAGTCGTCCAGGTATTGCTGCAGCCCGAGGAAGTCATTGGTGAGATGACACTCATCCAGCAACAAGCTTCTCAGGTCCTTAAACTTGAACACCGAAACATCCTCACAAGTCACATAGAACAACAACTAAAACCCAGAATCATTTTCTTATCCTAAATTGTTGCAGATATAGGAGATGCAAATTGAATAAAAGGGTATGCCAAGAAGAAGAATATACTATGACCAAGGTTGTCATATTACACAGAACACCAAGAATACCCACTAGTGATTCATATTACACAAGGCTGATGAATTGACACGTCGACAAGAGACAGCATGGTATGTCCTTCAGTCGTATCAACAATGTGATAAAGCTCCCCGTCTAGGCTTAGAGAAAAAAGCTGTAGTTTTTCCATTGCACGTCAGCTTCAGAGCAGGGCAGCGGGAGTTGATGTGGCTCCCAGGATCTGTCAGATTCAGATTATGCAGGCTGAAGAGATGCAACCTTTTCAGCCGCCAAGACCATGCCTCGCCTTGAGCTATGGAGCGGCAGACCCAGCGGTTAGAACTCGTCGAAGTGTGCAGCTAGAAGTCCTTCAGGAGCGCGATGTCATGGCTGCATAGAAGGTTGCTGGTGGAGTTTTCAAAATTATTGTAGGCTCCTGTCTCCTCCTTGTCGACATCGAGGCTTGGCACACGAGGTGATGTCATGTCCTTAGTCCTCACCATCTGTAGGGCATTGAGGCTAGACATGCTGCCGTGGGGGAGGTCGTCTGCCAGCTCGCTCAGACGGTCGTTGGCATGCCCGCCGCCGCCGCCACCACCCAGATCACTGGCGCTGCTTCCATCGTCACCACTTGCATCACCGCAGCCGCCACCAGCATGGCGGAGATACTTTGATTTGGCGGAGACATCCGTGCAGCGCCCTCAAACCAATTTTGTTGGAGACGTCCACTGCACAAGAACCACACGCTTCATCAATGCACGCCCCATCACTAACATCGTATACACTTGAGATCCTCCAATGCATCGCCAACAACAATGGCTACCACGTTTCGGTTCCATGCAATCGGGTTGGCCGGCACATCTCGTGTGAGTAGGCCCTTGAGCCGATCAATTGAAGAGGATTCGTAGGGCTGTGACGACTGGCGAGCACATAAGAGTTAATTGCAAACAAGCACATCAAAAGGCTAGGTTAACAGAAACCATTTTTTTTTTTACAAAAAGCATCCAGCCGACATAATCATTTATAAATAGGACTGATCGGCGGCTTAGCACGTTCCGATGATGAATATGATAAATGGGGCCTGCTTGTCGGAGCCGTAGTTACAAAAAAGAATGCCACGTGTGGGTGTGGGTGTTGATTAGTTTCTCTTCTTCTTCTCTTTTTAGGGAAAGTTTCTCTTCTTTTCAAACTACCCATATGTATCCTTCTCCTCGCGAACTAACCTATGGTTGGATGGTTAGAGAGACAGTGGCATCCCAAGCCTACCAGGGTTTAAATCCTAGTGCTCGCGTTATTCCTGAATTTATTTTAAAATTTCTGGCGATGCGCTTTTAATAGAAGGAGACATTCACGTCGACGATGAAGCGTCTACGGTGACTTGCTAAATGTCAAGATGATATGCCGGTTCAGTCTGTCAAAAGTGATCATAGGAATAGGGTGTGCGTGTATGTGTTTATAGGGGTGAGTGTATGCACGTATGTATAAGCGCTTGTGTCTGTACTGTGTTGAAAAAAAGCCTAAACTTCTTGACATCTATCTATTTATTATGTATAAAAAGTAATTGATGGGTTAATTAGAAGCAAGAGAATTAGTCTAAAAAATTCCACATTAATCAGAAAATACTAGCCCTCGATTTGGTGGGTCTTTTAATTATAATCATGTAACCGTTAGATATGCGTAACATATATAGCATCTTCCTAACAGATCACGAGTCCTTAACATGTCATACCTTTATTTATTTTATACATACATGCCAACGTGCCGTACCTGATCTCTCACGAACACTCAAATTTTTACCCAATTGAAAGAAACGCCAGGTAAAAAAACTCACGTATCCATCACGCAGGACACATCTCCCACTACTTTTTTTCCTAACATCCCACATCCTTAATCCAGGGAAAAAAAGTAAGAACTTCTTCTTTTCTAATAAAAAATAGATATGTCCATCGTTTGATTTATGAGATCAGAAAATCACAACCATTAGATCTCAAAAGTTATTTATCTATCTATTATATATAAAAAGTAATTAACAGGCTAACCAGAAAAAGACAAATAGATTAGAAAATCTCACAAAAATAGAAAATTTTGATATTTAATTATGTACATAAAAAATTCACAACTGTTAGATCAACTTTAAAAGTAAATATTTATATATAAAAAGTAAATGATGGGTTAATTAGAAGTAAGAGAATTACTCTAAAAAATTCCACGTTAATCAGAAAATACTAGCCCTCGATCTGGTGGGTCTTTTAATTATAATCATGTAACCGTTAGATATGCGTAACATATATAGCATCTTCCTAACAGATCACGAGTCCTTAACGTATCATACCTTTATTTATTTTATACATACATGCCAACGTGCCATACCTGATCTCTCACGAACACTCAAATTTTTACCCGATTGAAAGAAACACCAGGTAAAAGAACTCACTTATCTATCACGCAGGACACATCTCCCACTACTTCTTTTTTCTAACATCCCACATCCTTAATCCAGGAAAAAAAAGTAAGAACTTCTTCTTTTCTGATAAAAAATAGATATGTTCGTTGTTTAATTTCTGAGGTCAGAAAATCACAACCATTAGATCTCAAAGGTTATTTATCTATCTATTACTACATCCGTTCCAGAAAATAAGGTGTATTGGTTTCCGTGCAAGTCAACCATTTGAAAGTTTGATCAAGATTATAGAACAAAATAGAAACATCTGCAATACCTAATAGATAAAATACAAAACTAACTTTCATGATCGATCAAATCATATAAATTTCATAATGTAGATATTGATATATTTTTTCTAAAAACTTGGTCAAACATGCACTCGTTTGACTTTTGAAAAAACAAATACACCTTATATAAAGGAACGGAGGGAGTATATATAAAAAGTAATTAACAGGCTAATCAGAAAAAGACAAATAGATTAGAAAATCTCACAAAAAATAGAAACTTCTGATATTTAATTATGTACATAAAAAATTCACAACTGTTAGATCACCTTTAAAAGTAAATAAATTACGGCGCCATATGACCGGACACGCCCTACCTAAATTATGTAATCCAGAGCCACTCAACTGCACTTTTGGCAGAAACACCCCACAGATCGGACAAAATTCTGGGGAAGAAGACATCCGACACATAACAGTCTCGATGTTTCTCCGTCTCTCGGGAAACAGAGGAGTCTTCGGGGATCCCTCTCAAATTCCTCGCCGGCGGCCCCTCCCATCTCTTCCGCGGCGACCGCCGGAGTTAATTTGCGTGAGGGATCCTCCCACTTGACAATCTTCAGTTGTAGGAGTAGTTAGCGCCTCGCTAAATCGGATTTTGACTACTAAGCTTCCCCGCATCTCTCCTTCTAGATCCGGCCGTGCAGGCCGTCGGAGAGGGAGCCATGGCGGGGGTTGCTGTCATGTCCAAGTTTCTTTGCTCTCCCGTCCTACCACCCCCGGAATGGATTTCATCTGGAAAAACTATGACCGAAAGATGGGATGAGCCCTACTCCCGGCACAATCCACGCACTGGGCATGATTGAGCGTGACTTTTTCTTCTTCTCCATTGGTGATATTCCACATCAACCCATTTAGAAAGATGGCCATCTACGCCTACGCTCCCGGCCACCCGGCAGGAGGTACAGGCTTCCGTTGCCAAGTAGGTCGGGCTGTGGCCTGTGGGCGCTCCACGGCACTGTCCGCTGGCGCCGTGTGCTGAATGCTGCTGGTGCCTGCGTGTACGCCAACACGAGCCCGAGCAGCATCAACCTGCAACCGGTCGCTTCCTCCGTGTGCTCACGAACAGCGGCGGCGTCCAATGCAGAAGAGAAGTATGCTGTGTTAATTTAGACGAGCCTGCAAGACCTGAATCGTACATATTAACTTGACGAGGACGTGTCGCCTCAGTTCTCAGGTTCCACCGTTCTAGATATCCGCTGCCGCCGCTGGCAGCGCAATCACATTGGCACATTGTCTTCCCGTCAGCTGAGTGTCCGTGCTGCTTCCTCGGCATGACGCGCCGCTGCTGGCATGCTCGGACTCCACGCTTTGCTTTGTATAATTTATTTTGCTTATGATCAGAATTTTCATCACAATAGATCATTAAGTTATCTTCTGCGACTATTGTTTATTGTTGTTCTGTACTCCAATACAGAAGTAAAACTCATTGCTACGCGGGCTAGAGTCAGGGAAACACAATAAGTTGCATGTATACAAAGTTCTTGATAATAGAACTACAAATTTGGACAATACCTTCAGAGGAAACTTGTATGCTTAACATGGTGAGCTCCAAATTTTTGTGAACAAGCATTTGCAATAGTTCAGTGGAACAGGGCTGCTACTTTACTACCAGCATTTAGGTGTGTCGTCTGTGTTTCAAATATCTAATGCACTACTGGAAGTTCTATCTATTGCTTGTCCATGCTGTAATATCTTATATAATTTCATGGCAAGCACCCAAGAACTGCAGCTCTATCGCCGTTCATGATTGTTGGCATATCCCCTAGACCCCTACAAAGAGAATAATTAGTACTCCCTCCGTTTGAAATTACTTGTCTTCAAAATGGATATATCTAGAAATAAAATACATCTAGATACATCCATTTCAATGGCAAGTATTTCCGGATGAAGGGAGTATTTGCCTCATGCATTATGTGCCATACTGTAGTTGTGCCGTATGCTCTACTGAATACCCTAGTCAGCAGTCAGCACGGACCAAGCTATGATATATATGTCTTCCCGAGGCCACTCATTCCGTATAAATTATATACCATGTCATGATCGAGAATGGTTTACAGTATGGAGGTCTCGTCTAAGAATAATGCACATTAGAATCACACGCGGCTGGACTGTTGAAACAATCACAAGGCCTGGTTGAATATGAAGCGAGTAGTAAGGATGCGTTATTATATATAGGGAAAACACAACTGGTAGATGACAAAATTTATTCTTATTTAAAGCACTGGTTCAGTGGAACAAGTCAAAGTTATACATATAGGCTCTTCCCTATGAGCTGGGTAAATGCAACATGTCTCGTCCTTCGTCACGCATGATATTAAACATACGATATATTGTCAGATCGAGTCTATTAGTGACATGACAGGGCACATTGTGTGTTCTCCAATTTTGTTCCTGGTGCGCAATTCTGGATAAAGAGTGTGAAAACACAAAACGTGTCGGCGCTTGTACTGAATATTTTGCTATAAGCACTAGTAGAAAAGGGGTCATTTGTCCCGGTTTATACGCGCCTTTTGTCCCGGTTGTTGAACCGGGGACTAAAGGGTCGTTACTAATGCCCTGGCCCTTTAGTCCCGGTTTTTACACGAACCGGGACAGATGGGCCTTCACGTGGCCGGTGCGCCGAGCCCAGGTAGGACGGCCTTTGGTCCCGGTTGGTGGCACCAACCGGGACAGAAAGGCATCCACGCGTCAGCATTTCAGGAGCTGGGGTTTTTTTTTTTTGAAAGGCGGGGAGAGGTTTGAGGGTTTTGGGGGGTTAATTTAGGTGTTTCATATATATTGTGTTAGCTAGCTAATTAATAGGGAGAAGTGTCCTCTCTTATCTCCGTGCTTGGTCGACGCTACGTAATATACATAAAGAGGCCCTCGACACGCTAGCTAGTAAGAAAATGAAGGAAACCATTAAGTACAGAAGGTCGTCATGCATACCGAGAGAAGTGATCGATCGACCTCTCCTTCTCTGAGAGATTGGTCGAACAACAAGTTTTCGTATTATTTATCCCACGCTACTGGCTACATACATATACAATATGTAAGATCTCTTACAATCCCCTAGCAATTGAAATCAACTTCAACATGGTATTCTCCGGCTTTATTGATGACGTGGTCAAGAAAGAATCCCGCCAATTCCTCTTGAATTGCTTTCATGTGATCTTGTGGTAGGAGTTCATTCCGCATCTGCCACGTCTAATTTGAAGAAGGGGGTTAATACATATATATGAATGAAACTCAACAGAAATGATGATGTAATAAAATGAAATTGTGAATATTATTGCTGACGCACTTCATATTGTCTTTTAGAGTAGCCCTGCTTATTTTTCAAAGTCGCGTTGTAGATGAACTCGCACACGTAGTATCCATAGAAATCATTCCATTGTTCCTGCCACAAGCACTTTTTACGAGAAATAAAGGTCAATCAAACTGATAATGAAGCATTATAAATTGCATTGATGAAAGTATAGCTATAGAATCAACGGGAGATGCGCGCAACTAGCTAGCCAGTAGTACTTACTTTCGGGGATGTATATCGCAGCTCCTTCGGCAGTCCCGGAGCTTCTGCGGTGAACTGTTTCCAAACCCTACAAGACAAAGAAAATAATTATTATTACTTGAGATATCAGGAAATGAACAAAAAAGTTGCCGATATGGTGTGATAATGATCGATTGAACTTACTTGTTGAGCATTTTAGTCATGTCCGCAGAGGTTTCGGGAGCTTTTCGTCTCGAGTCTAACACGGTTACTAGTCCCCGCTCAAGCTTAATCTCCAGAAGAACATAGTGGAAGCTGCACACGCATGCATAACTCATCAATTACATTACTATAACCTCGCTCGAGTAACAAGGGAAACCGTATATGCACACGACAGTAACACTCACTCGAAGTTGTAAGGAAAGAGTATGGTATCTTTGTTTTGATTTTTGATCAACGATTGTAGCAAGTTGGCCTCGGCCTCTTCGGCGTGCTTTTTAACCTGAATTTCATCTATGATATTTGTGTTAATGAACCCAATATCATACATTTCTTATTTTCTGCACTCGACGATCTTCAATCTGCATAATATATTGAGGATAATTAATTATAAATACATGCAATGAAAGAGCCGAGCTATATATAGAGACTTAATGACAGAAATAGTACTTACAGACAGTAGCAAAAGACCGTTAATTTATCGAGGGCCTTTTGATTGAAGAACTCGAAGAACTCCTCAAATGGAACATGCAACAGATCAGTTCCAACGACGTCGTGCTCCTCTTTAATTCTCATATACAAACTATTCGTCCCCCAGACTCTCTGCAGGTTTTCATGTATCAATTATGGAATCTTCGCATCATCGTTGTTAGAGATTTTTCATCTTTGACGAGAGACTTCCCGTACTCGTATCTGTGTTCGTCCACCTCCATGAACTCAGGAAGTTGATCGTCAGGCAGGTAATCTGCAAGATTGCCATAACCAGCCACCGTCCCCGGAGTATTAGCGATGATGTCGCCGCTAGACACATTGAACGGGGGGGACGATTGATTTGCTTGTTCGCCGAGCTGGGCAATTTTTTTCGCAGCTGCTCGTTCTTTTGACCTTTGATGTCTGACAGTACTTCCCGACCGCTCCGCTTCGAGATATGTCATTCGATGTGCGCTCATAGTTGGTTCTCGGCGGAGACTTTCGTGGTTTCCTCAGGGCATCGATAGTGCGCTTTGCTTTCACCGGATCTACCTTCTCCTCCGGAGGTGGATGTCTCTTTTCTTTCAACCCTTCAAAGAAGTCATCCACTTCGGCCCGCACGATCTTCGCATTTTCCTCCTCGGTCCTCTCATACGGTAACTTCTTTAGAGGCTTGAGAGAACGACCGTATCTGTATTGCCTCCCGCCTCTGGCTGTACTGCTAGACACCGGAGCAGACGGAGCGGCTGCGGCGTTTGTCTTCTTTCGTGCTTGCTTACGAGGTGGAGGAGAAGGACTACGACGCACCGGAGCAGCTGGGGCGGTGGCGGGTCTCTTCCGCCCTTGCTGGCGAGGCAGAGAAGGAGGAGGCTGCTGGCTGCTCGGGCGCGCCAGCGCAGGCGAAGAAGGAGGCGGAGTGCCGCCACGCGCCGGAGAAGGAGGCCGAGTGCCCTAATCGTCACTCGCCGGAGGAGGAGGCGGTGGAGGAGGCGGAGTGCCCTGACTCGCCGGAGGAGGAGGAGGAGGCGGATGCGTCCAGTTCGGAAGGTTGATGAGCTCCTTCCGCCATAGGCATGGAGTCTTCAGAGCAGAACCAGCCTAGTCTCCCCTTCACCGGTAGGGTGGTCAAGCTGGAGGTCCTCAAATCCCTCCGTTATTTCATCCACCATCACCCTAGCATATCCTTTTGAAATCGGTCGGCAGTGAAAAGTTGCACCGGGTTCAGTAGGATAAACAGAGCCAACAGCCGCATTGACCTTCAAATTCATCCATTGCGTCATAATGTGGCAATTTTGAGACTCCGTGATAGCATCCACGCGATAGCTGGCAGGAGCCGTCAAGACATGCTCCGGCTGAAGCAGCTCGGTGGAAGCCACGCTGCTTCTCCACCGAGATGGCGGGGTAGCTTCGGGGGAAGCTTCGTCAGGTCATTTGTTGTGATCTGCTTCTCGTTCCTCTAGCCCCATTACCCTTTCGTGCAGCACCTGCAGTTGCCTATGCTCCACTTTCTTCCTTCTCTCCTGGGTTTTGTAACCCCCTGCGTCCGGAAAACCAACCTTCCATGGAATGGAGCCTGGCGTGCCTCGTGTCCGTCCAGGGTGCTCAGGATTCCCGAGGGCCATTGTGAGCTCGTCCTTCTCCCTGTCTGGAACGAACGTCCCTTGCTGCGCTACATTGATATAGTGCCGAAGCCTCTTGACTGGTATTTTCAGTTGCTCGTCCGTCCAATGGCACTTTCCTGATACAGGGTCCAAGGTTCCGCCAGCCCCGAAGAACCAAGTCCGGCAACGGTCTGGCCAGTTCATTGTCTCTGGTTCGATCCCTTTATCAAGCAGATCATTCTCAGCCTTGGCCCACTTAGGCCGGGCTTTGAGGTAGCCACCTGACCCCGTGCGATGGTGAAACTGCTTCTTCGCATCATTTTGCTTGTTTGTTTCCGACATCTTCTTACTCTTTTCCGATGTCGTGTGGGCCACAAATGCGGGCCAGTGATATCTGATCTTCTCATATTTGCCGATGAATTCTGGTGTCTCTTCTTTGTCAACAAACTTTTTCAGCTCTTTCCTCCACCTCCTGAATAGGTCTGCCATCTTCTTAAGAGCAAAAGACTTGATTAATTGCTCTGTAACTGGCTTCTCCGGATCCTCCTCTCGCGGTAGGGTGAAATTTGCCTTCAGCTCGGTCCAAAGATCATCTTTCTGCATATCATTGACATAAGACACCTCAGGGTCTTCGTTCTTAGGCTTATACCATTGGTGGATGCTGATCGGGATCTTGTCCCTAACAAGAACCCCGCACTGAGTAGCAAATGCGTTCTTTGTCCGGATGGGTTCAATCAGTTCGCCGTCGCGCGCGATTGCTGTGATCTCAACTTTTTCTTCGGGCCTCGTCTCCTTACCGAAGTTTTGCTCGATCCGGATGGCTAGAAAAAAGTAGAAAGACGAGAGTTAATTAATATGTGTACATATACCAAAACAATGAATGCATCAATTAGCTAGTCAGCACAGGCTTAACTAATATATATACCAGGCCAGACTCGGTTCGGTCACCGGAGCCGTCATCATGGTCTCCTTCTTGCACCGTCATTGCGTCACCGGAGCCATCATAATCATGTCTTTCCTCCTCCATTCTTTGATCACCGTAGCCTGCTTCTTCACCCTCTTCTTCCAGACCATCATTGTCGTTAAGATACGACAAGATATCACCTCCGGCTAAGATTATGTCCCCCAACACCTCTTCTGCTTCCTCGTCTCGTATGTGCTCCATTGTTTCTACAAATATTACACATGGCAATTATTACACAAACATGACAGCACGTGGATATATTAGTGGCAAACGTAGACCAAGCTTATTCCGGGTTTGGGGTGGCCTCGGCAACGCTTCAAGGGTAGGGGCGCGGCGGGAGGGGTAGGAGACCGACATCGTTTTTTTTCTAGGGTTTGGGTGTCCTCGAGAGTTTTGGTCGAGCGAGAGGGGGTGGCCTCGAGAGATTTTGTCGGGTAGGGGCGCGGCGGGAGGGGTAGGAGACCGACATCATTTTTTCTAGGGTTCGGGTGTACTCGAGACTTTTGGTATAAGTTATCACAGTCGAGAGGGGGTAATATCGACAACGACGACATACATACATGGGAAAACAATGTTATCGGGGAGGGGGTATATCGACCCCCCCACGTGTTGAAGTTATCGGGAGGGTATTATATCGACAACGACAACATACGTACATGAGAAAATAATATTATCGGGGAGGGGGTATATCGACCCCCCCTCATGTTGAAGTTATCGGGAGGGGTATATCAACGACGACAGAGGAAGATCGAAGAAAAAAAAGAAGAAGAAAAAAAGAAGAAGAAGAAAGGAATAAAGGAGAAGAAGAAAAAAAATAAAATTCTATTTTTTCTTCTTCTCCTCTATTCCTTTCTTCTTCTCCTCTTCTTTTTCTTCTTTTTTCCTCTTCTTATTTATTTCTCCTCTTCTTCCTCTCCTCTTCTTCTCCTTTCTTCCTCTTCTTATTTTCCTTTTTCCTCTCCTTCTTTTTCTTCTTCTTCCTTCTTTCTAGCTAGATATATAAAACTTTTCTAAAAATGTAATTTTGCATATATAAAACTTTTCTTCTTATTCCTCCTTACTTCTCTTCCTTCTTCCTAAATATATAAAACTTTTCTAAAATAAAACTAACCTAAAATTAATGTACTAAATCAGAGAACATTAATATACTAAAATTAATGTATTTTTAAAACACCATGCATATTACAATTGAAAAATACATACATTCATACAAAAACATGTAGACAATACATACATACATATATGAACATACATAAGAAATACATATATCTAAAAACATACATACATACATATATGAAAATATAAAACATCTAAAACATGTAAAAAAATGGCATATATATATATATATATATGTATGTATGTATATAACTAAAACAACTTGTGTGGTGGGGCGGCAGGGAGCGCAGTGCTCACAAGGGCGGCGCCGGCGCTGGCAGGGGCGAAGCGGCGGGAGGGGCGGCGGCGACGGTGTCGGGCGCGACAAGGCGGCGACAGCGCGGGATGGCGCTGGAGGTGATCGCGACGGTGTCGCGCGGCGTGGGGTGGTGACGGCGCTGGGCGCGGGCGGCGGCGACGGAGCGCGCAGCGTCGCCGGGTGTGAATCGGGCAGCTGGCGCGTCGTCGGCGCGGGCAACTGCAGAGATGAAATGAAAACGCTAAGTCTTTACTTATATAGCAAAGCCATTGGTCGGTTAAGTAGCACGAACCGGATATCTGCTAGTCGGTTGGTGCCACCAACCGGGACCAAATGCCTCTTTTCAGCAGACCAAAGGACGGGAAGCGGCGGCCTTTGGTCCCGGTTGGTGGCACCAACCGGGACTAAAGGGTAGCATTGGTCCCGGTTGGTGCCACGAACAAGGACCAAAGGGTGGCATTGGTCCCGGTTCGTGCCACCAACCGGGACCAATGGCCTTGCATAGTGGCGTGGTGGTGGGAGTTTAGTCCCACCTCGCTAATTGAGAGCGTCGACCACCTGCTTATAAGCACTGCTGCCTCCTCTCTCTCAAACTCCTCTGAACTGCAGGCCTATGGGCCTAATCTGACATTGCTTTGCCTATTGGCCTGCTGGGCCTTGATACGTCTCCAACGTATCTATAATTTTTTATTGCTCCATGCTACTTTATCTATTGTTTTGGACTATAATGGGCTTTATTTTCCACTTTTATATTATTTTTGGGACTAACCTATTAACCGGAGGCCCAGCCCAGAATTGCTTTTTTTTGCCTTTTTCAGTATTTCGAAGAAACATAATATCAAACGGAGTCCAAACGGAATGAAATCTTCGGAAACGTGATTTTCTCATCAGATAAGACCCAGGAGACTTGGACCCTCTGTCAAGAAAGCCACGAGGCGGTCACGAGGGTGGAGGGCGCCCCCTCCCCTGGGCGCGCCCCCTGCCTCGTGGGCCCCTCGAAGCTCCACCGACATACTCCTTCCTCCTATATATACCTACGTACCCCCAAATGATCAGAACAGGAGCCAAAAACCTAATTCCACCGCCGTACCTTCCTGTATCCACGAGATCCCATCTTGGGGCCTGTTCCGGAGCTCCGCCGGAGGGGGCATCCACCACGGAGGGCTTCTACATCAACACCATAGCCCCTCCGATGAAGTGTGAGTAGTTTATTTCAGACCTTCGGGTCCATAGCTAGTAGCTAGATGGCTTCTTCTCTCTTTTTGGATCTCAATACAATGTTCTCCCCCTCTCTCGTGGAGATCTATTCGATGTAATCTTCTTTTTGCGGTGTGTTTGTTGAGACCGATGAATTGTGGGTTTATGATCCAGCTTATCTATGAATAATATTTGAATCTTCTCTGAATTCTTTTATGTATGATTGAGTTATATTTGCAAGTCTCTTCGAATTATCCGTTTGGTTTGGCCAACTAGATTGGTAGTTCTTGTAATGGGAGAAGTGCATGGCTTTGGGTTCAATCTTGCGGTGTCCTTACCCAGTGACAGAAAGGGTTGCAAGGCACGTATTGTATTGTTCCCATCGAGGATAACAAGATGGGGTATTTATCATATTGCATGAATTTATCCCTCTACATCATGTCATCTTGCTTAAGGCGTTACTCTGTTTTTAACTTAATACTCTAGATGCATGCTGGATAGCGGTCGATGAGTGGAGTAATAGTAGTTGATGCAGAATCGTTTCGATCTAGTTGTCACGGACGCGATGCCTATATACATGATCATACCTAGATATACTCGTAACTATGCTCAATTCTGTCAATTGCTCAACAGTAATTTGTTCACCCACCGTAGAATATTTATACTCTTGAGAGAATCCACTAGTGAAACCTATGGCCCCAGGGTCTTCTCATCATATCAATCTCTATCACTTTTATACTTGCTTCGTTTTACTTTGCCTTTTACTTTTCACTTTGTATCTTTATACCAAAAATACCAAAAATATTATCTCTATCAGATCTCACTCTCTTAAGTGACCGTGAAGGAATTGACAACCCCTAATCGCGTTGGTTGCGAGTAGCTATCGTTTTGTGCAGGTACGAGGGACTTGCGCGTGGCCTCCTACTGAATTGATACCTTGGTTCTCAAAAACTGAGGGAAATACTTACGCTACTGTGCTGCATCATATTCTCCTCTTCGGGGAAAACCAACGCAAGCTCAAGACGTAGCAGGCGTTCTGCGGGCCTGAATCCTGGCCCATGGTAGGGTTTCTAGTTGTATTCAGGCCGTGGGGGCCCAGAAGGAGGCACTTTTTTTGTTTTTTGTTTTCTTTACTTATTGTTGCTATTTTTATTTTTTTTCCAGTTTTTTTTGTTTTGTTTTCTGCATTATTTATTTTCTTTTATTTTTTGCTTTATTTTTTAATTCTTTTTTCTTTTAGTTTTAGAAAAATTATAAACTTTCTGTTAGTGCCATTAGTTTTCAAATTTGAGAACACTTTTTTTGCTTTTTTGTTTTCTTTGTTGCTTTATTTATTTTATTTTGTTTCTACTTTGCAACAAAATACTTAATGTTGCTATTTTTATTTTGTTTCAGTTTTTGTTTTGTTTTCTGCATTATTTATTTTCTTTTGTTTTTGCTTTATTTTTAATTCTTTTTGCTTTTAGGTCAGCAAAATTATAAACTTTCTGTTAGTGCCATTAGTTTTAGAAAATTATAAACTTTCTGTTAGTGCCATTAGTTTTCAAATTTGAATAGTTAAAATTTGAATGCTTTGAAATTTGTGTGAATCACAAGTTTGTGATTAACTTTACTAAAAAGATGAACATAGATGCGCATATAGAGAAAATTCAACCTAAATTCATAATAAATTTCTATGAATTTCTGAGAAATTCACTATGAATTTAGGTCAAATTCCTTGTATAGGGGCATCTATTTTCACTTTGAGAGGAGCTCAACAAGGCAGAGAGGGACGGGCTTATAAACCGGTGTGAGCGCCCTTCGGTTGGCGAGCTGGGACTAAACTCTGAGCGCAACGAGGACCAACCCTTTAGTCCCGATTTGTGGCACAAACCGAGACTAATGGTCATAGGCCAGGGGCGAGGCGCATTGGTCCCGGTTCGTGCGTGGAACCGGGACCAAAAGGTCTAGACGAACCGGGACCAATGGCCCACGTGGCTGCCCTCTTGAGAGTGTTCTTGGTGAGAACATAGTTGACAAGGAGCGAACCGGGATTAATAGTATTACGAGGGCCGAACCATAAGACATTAAAGCATTTCAGATGAACTCTGAAAAAGTTGAAAGTTGGCATGGTATCGTAATTTCACCCACATAGCATGTGCATATACAAAACGGACAATGGTATCATACTCGTCTGTTACAAAGTTTGTTGGGGAACGTAGCAGAAATTCAAAATTTTCCTACGTGTCACCAAGATCTATCTATGGAGAAACCAACAACGAGGGGAAGGAGAGTGCATCTACATACCCTTGTAGATCGCTAAGCGGAAGCGTTCATGTGAACGGGGTTGAAGGAGTCGTACTCGTCGTGATCCAAATCACCGATGATCCTAGTGCCGAACGGACAGCACCTCCGCGTTCAACACACGTACAGCCCGGTGACGTCTCCCATGCCTTGATCCAGCAAGGAGAGAGGAGAGGTTGAGGAAGACTCCATCCAGCAGCAACACAACGGCGTGGTGGTGGTGGAGCGTGGCAATCCCGCAGGCTTCGCCAAGCATCAAGGAGAGGAGGAGGAGGAGGAGGGGGCTGCACCAAGAGGAGAAGTTCTCATGTGTATTGCAGCCCCAAACCTCAACTATATATAGGGGAAGGGGCTGCGCCCCTTTAGGGTTTCCACCCCCAGGGGTGCGGCCAGCCCTAGATCCCATCTAGGGGCGGCTAAGGAGGAGGAGTGCCTCCCAAGTCAAGTGGAGGCCTCCCCTTTAGGGTTTTCCTTCCCATGCGCATGGGCCTTGGGGGCTGGTGCCCCTGGCCCATTAAGGCTAGGGCGCCCCCACAGCCCATGCTACTGTATTGGATGTGGTGGAACTATTTCCGGACCTCCGGACCCCTCCGAATCCTCCGAACCTTCCGAAGCTTCCGGTACAATACCGAAAAACCCGAACTTTTTCGGAACCCGAACAACAACTTTCCATATATAAATCTTTACCTCCGGACCATTCCGAACTCCTCGTGACGTCCGGGATCTCATCCGGACTCCAACAACATTCGGTAACCACATACAAACTTCCTTTATAACCCTAGCATCATCGAACCTTAAGTGTGTAGACCCTACGGGTTCGGGAGACATGTAGACATGACCGAGACGTTCTCCGGTCAATAACCAACAGCGGGATCTGGATACCCATGTTGGCTCCCACATGTTCCACGATGATCTCATCGGATGAACCACGATGTCAAGGACTCAATTGATCCCGTATACAATTCCCTTTGTCTAACGGTATTGAACTTGCCCGAGATTCGATCGTCGGTATCCCGATACCTTGTTCAATCTCGTTACCGGCAAGTCTCTTTACTCGTTCCGTAACACATCATCCCATGATCAACCCCTTGGTCACATTGTGCACATTATGATGATGTCTTACCGAGTGGGCCCAGAGATACCTCTCCGTTTACACGGAGTGACAAATCCCAGTCTTGATTCGTGCCAACCCAACAGACACTTTCGGAGATACCTGTAGTGCACCTTTATAGCCACCCGATTACGTTGTGGCGTTTGGTACACCCAAAGCATTCCTACGGTATCCGGAGTTGCACAATCTCATGGTCTAAGGAAATGATACTTGACATTAGAAAAGCTTTAGCATACGAACTACGATCTTTGTGCTAGGCTTAGGATTGGGTCTTGTCCATCACATCATTCTCCTAATGATGTGATCCGTTATCAACGACATCCAATGTCCATGGTCAGAAACTGTAACCATCTATTGATCAACGAGCTAGTCAACTAGAGGCTTACTAGGGACATGGTGTTGTCTATGTACCCACACATGTATCTGAGTTTCCTATCAATACAATTATAGCATGGATAATAAACGATTATCATGAACAGGGAAATATAATAATAACTTATTTATTATTGCCTCTAGGGCATATTTCCAACAGTCTCCCACTTGCACTAGAGTCAATAATCTAGTTCACATCGCCATGTGATCAACACTCATAGGTCACATCGCCATGTGACCAACATCCAAAGAGTTTACTAGTGTCTGTAAACTAGTTCACATCATCATGTGATTAAGACTCAATGAGTTCTGAGGTTTGATCATGTTTTGCTTGTGAGAGAGGTCTTTAGTCAACGGGTCTGAACCTTTCAGATCCGTGTGTGCTTTGCAAATTTCTACGTCACATTGTAAACGCTGCTTCCACGCTCCACTTGGATCTATTCCAAATGGTTGCTCCACTGTACGTATCCGGTTTGCTACTCAGAGTCATTCGGATAGGTGTTAAAGCTTGCATCCACGTAACCCTTTACGTCGAACTCTTTATCACCTCCATAATCGAGAAACATGTCCTTTATTTACTCCAAGGACAATTTTGACCGCTATCCAATGATCCATTCCTGGATCATTCTTGTACCCCTTGACTGACTCATGGCATGGCACACTTCGGGTGCGGTACACAGCATAGCATACTATAGGGCATACGTCTGAAGCATAGGGGACGACATTCGTCCTTTCTCTCTTTTCTGCCGTGGTCGAGCTTTAAGTCTTAACTTCATACCTTACATGTCAGGCAAGAACTCCTTCTTTGACTGATCCATCTTGAACACCTTCAAGATCATGTCAAGGTATATGCTCATTTTAAAGTACCATTAAGCGTTTTTTATCTATCCTCATAGATCTTGATGCTCAATGTTCAAGTAGCTTAATCCAGGTTTTCCATTGAAAAACACTTTTCAAATAATCCTATATGCTTTCCAGAAATTCTACATCATTTCTGATCAACAATATGTCAACAACATATACTTATCAGAAATTCTATAGTGCTCCCACTCACTTCTTTGGAAATACAAGTTTCTCATAAACTTTGTATAAATCCAAAATCTTTGATCATCCTATCAAAGTGCATATTCCAACTCCGAGATGCTTACTCCAGTCCTTAGAAGAATCGCTGGAGCTAGCATACCTTTTAGCATCCTTAGGATCGACAAAACTTTCTGATTGTATCACATACAATCTTTCCTTACGAAAACTGGTAAGGAAACTTATTTTGACATCCATCTGCCAGATTTCATAAATGCAGCTTATGCTAACATGATTCTGACGGACTTAAGCATCGCTACGGATGAGAAAATCTCATCGTAGTCAACTCCTTGAACTTGTGAAAAACTCTTCGCCACAAGTCGAGCTTCATAGACGGTGATGTTACCGTCCACGTCCGTCTTCTTCTTAAAGATCCATTCATCTCAATGTCTTGCCGATCATCGGGCAAGTCCACCAAAGTCCATGCTTTGTTACGATACATGGATCCTATCTCGGATTTCATGGCTTCTAACCATTTGTCGAATTTGGCACCACCATTGCTTCTCCATAGCTCGAGGTTCATTGTTGTCTAGCAACATGACCTTCAAGACAGGATTGCGTACCACTCAAGTAGTACGCATCCTTGTCACCCTACGAGGTACGTCAGTGACTTGATCCGAAACTTCATGATCACTATCATAAGCTTCTACTTCAATTGGTGTAGGTGCCACGGAACAACTTCCCGTGCCCTGCTACACACTAGTTGAAGTGATGGTTCAATAACCTCATCAAGTCTCCACCATCCTCCCACTCAACTTTTCGAGACGAACTTTTCCTCGAGAAAGGACCCGATTCAAGAAACAATCCCTATTGCTTCCGGATCTGAATTAGGAGGTATACCCAACTGTTTTGGGTGTCCTATGAAGATGCATTTTTCCGCTTTGGGTTCGAGCTTATCAACCTGAAACTTTTCCACATAAGCGTCGCAGCCCCAAACTTTAAGAAACGACAACTTAGGTTTCTCCAAACGATGTCGCCTCAATGGAATTACGTGGTGCCCCATTAAAGTGAGTGCGGTTGTCTCTAATGCCTAACCCATGAACGATAGTGGTAATTCGATAAGAGATATCATGGTACGCACCATATCCAATAGAGTGCAACTATGATGTTCGGACACACCATCACACTATGGTGTTCCAGGCGGTATTAATTGTGAAACAATTTGCACAATGTCTTAATTGTGTGCCAAAACTCGTAACTCAGATATTCATCTCTATGATCATATCATAGATATTCTATCCTCTTGTCACGGAGATCTTAAACTTCACTCTGAAATTACTTGAACCATTCAATAATTCAGACTTGTGTTTCATCAAGTAAATATACTCAACATCTACTCGAATCATCTGTGAAGTAAGAACATAACGATATTCACTGCATGCCTCAGCACTCATTGGGCTGCACACATCAAAATGTGTTACTTCCAACAAGTTGCTATCTTGTTCCATCTTACTGAAACGAGGCTTTTCAGTCATCTTGCCCATGTGGTATGATTTGCATATCTCAAGTGATTCAAAATCAAGTGAGTCCAAACGATCCATCTGCATGGAGTTTCTTCATGCGTATACACCAATAGACATGGTTCGCATGTCTCAAACTTTTCAAAAATGAGCGAGTCCAAAGATCCATCAACATGGAGCTTCTTCATGCTTTTATACCATTATGACTTACATGGCAGTGCCACAAGTAAGTGGTACTATCATTACTATCTTATATTTTGGCATGAAAATGTGTATCACTACGATCGAGATTTAATAAACCAGGCCTTTAGGTGCAAGACCATTGAAGGTATTATTCAAATAAATAGAGTAATCATTATTCTCCTTAAATGAATAACCGTATTGCGATAGACATAATCCAATCATGTCTATGCTCAACGCAAACACCAAATGACAATTATTCTGGTTTAATACTAATCTTGATGGTAGAGGGAGCATGCGATGTTTGATCAAATCAAACTTGGAAACACTTCCAATACATATCGTCAGCTCACCTTTAGCTAGTCTCCGTTTTTTTTTCGTAGCTCTTTTATTTCGAGTTACTAACACTTAGCAACCGAACTGGTATCTTAATACCCTGGTGCTACTAGGAGTACTAGTAAAGTACACATTAACATTATGTATATCCAATATACTTCAATCGACCTTGTCAGCCTTCTCATCTACCAAGTATCTAGGGTAATTCTGCTCCAGTGGCTGTTCCCCTTATTACAGAAGCACTTAGTCTCGGGTTTGGGTTCAACCTTGGGTTTCTTCACTAGAGCAGTAGCTGATTTGCCGTTTCATGAAGTATCCCTTCTTGCCCTTGCCCTTCTTGAAACTAGTGGTTTCACCAACCATTAACAATTGATGCTCCTTCTTGATTTCTACTTTCACGGTGTCAAACATCGCGAATACTTCAAGGATCATCATATCTATCCCTGATATGTTATAGTTCATCACGAAGCTCTAGCAGCTTGGTGGCAATGACTTTGGAGAAACATCACTATCTCATCGGAAGATCAACCGCCACTCGGTTCAAGTGATTGTTGCACTTCAGACAATCTGAGCACAAGCTCAACGATTGAGCTTTTCTCCCTTAGTTTGCAGGCTAAGACAATCGTCGGAGGTCTTATACCTCTTGACGTGGGCACGAGCCTGAAATCCTAATTTCAGCCCTCGAAACATCTCATATGTTCCGCGACATTTCGAAAACGTCTTTCGTGCCTCAACTCTAACCTGTTTAACTGAACTATCACGTAGTTATCAAAACGTGTATGTCCGATGTTCGCAACATCCACCGACGATGTTTGGGGTTCAGCACACTGAGCGGTGCATTAAGGACATAAGCTTTCTACTGTCCGCATAATCGCTACTTTCAACTTTCAACTATATTTTCTCTAGGAACACATCTAAATAGTGGAACTAAAGCGCGAGCTTACGGCATAATTTGCAAAAGGTCTTTTGACTATGTTCAAGATAATTAAGTTCATCTTATGAACTCCCACTCAGATAGACATCCCTCTGGTCATCTAAGTGATTACATGATCCGAGTCAACTAGGCCGTGTCCGATCATCACGTGAGACGGACTAGTCATCATCGGTGAACATCTTCATGTTGATCGATCTACTATACGACTCATGCTCGACCTTTCGGTCTCTCGTGTTCCGAGGCCATGTCTGTACATGCTAGGCTCGTCAAGTTAACCCTAAGTGTTTGGCGTGTGTAAATCTGTCTTACACCCGTTGTATGTGAACGTAAGAATCCATCACCCGATCATCACGTGGTGCTTAGAAGCGACGAACTTTAGCAGCGGTGCACAGTTAGGGAGAACACTTCTTGAAATTATTGCAAGGGATCATCTTATTTACTACCGTCGTTCTAAGTAAACAAGATGCATAAACATAATAAACATCACATGCAATTATATAGTAGTGACATGATATGGCCAATATCATATAGCTCCATTGATCTCCATCTTCGGGGCTCCATGATCATCATCGTCACCGGCATGACACCATGATCTCCATCATCATGATCTCCATCATCGTGTCTTCATGAAGTTGTCTCGCCAACTATTACTTCTACTACTATGGCTGCGGTTAGCAATAAAGTAAAGTAATTACATGGCGTTGTTTAATGACACGCAGGTCATACAATAAATAAAGACAACTCCTATGGCTCCTGCCGGTTGTCATACTCATCGACATGCAAGTCGTGAATCCTATTACAAGAACATGATCAATCTCATACATCACATATCATTCATCACATTCTTCTTGGCCATATCACATCACATAGCATACCCTGCAAAAACAAGTTAGACGTCCTCTAATTGTTGTTTGCATGTTTTACGTGGCTGCTATGGGTTTCTAGCAAGAACGTTTCTTACCTACGCAAAACCACAACGTGATATGCCAATTGCTATTTACCCTTCATAAGGACCCTTTTCATCGAATCCGTTTGACTAAAGTGGAGAGGCGGCACCGCTAGCCACCTTATGCACCAAGTGCATGTCGATCGGTGGAACCTGTCTCACGTAAAATGCGTGTAAGGTCGGTCCGGGCCGCTTCATCCCACAATACCGTCGAAACAAGATTGGACTAGTAACGGTAAGAATATTGAACAACATCAACGCCCACAACTACTTTGTGTTCTACTCGTGCAAAGAATCTACGCAATAGACCTAGCTCATGATGCCACTGTTGGGGAACGTAGCAGAAATTCAAAATTTTCCTACGTGTCACCAAGATCTATCTATGGAGAAACCAGCAACGAGGGGAAGGAGAGTGCATCTACATACCCTTGTAGATCGCTAAGCGGAGGCGTTCATGTGAACGGGGTTGAAGGAGTCGTACTCGTTGTGATCCAAATCACCGATGATCCTAGTGCCGAACGGACATCACCTCCGCGTTCAACACACGTACAACCCGGTGACGTCTCCCATGCCTTGATCCAGCAAGGAGAGAGGGAGAGGTTGAGGAAGACTCCATCCAGCAGCAACACAACGGCGTGGTGGTGGTGCAGGAGCGTGGCAATCCCGCAGGACTTCGCCAAGCACCAAGGGAGAGGAGGAGGAGGAGAGGCAGGGATGCACCAAGAGGAGAAGTTCTCATGTGTATTGCAGCCCCAAACCTCAACTATATATAGGGGGAAGGGGGGGCTGCGCCCCTTTAGGGTTTCCCACCCCAAGGGTGCGGCCAGCCCTAGATCCCATCTAGGGGCGGCCAAGGGAGGAGGAGTGCCTCCCAAGTCAAGTGGAGGCCTCCCTTTAGGGTTTCCCCTTCCATGCGCATGGGCCTTGGGGGCTGGTGCCCCTGGCCCATTAAGGCTAGGGCGCCCCCCACAGCCCATGCTACTGTATTGGATGTGGTGGAACTATTTCGGACCTCCGGACCCCTCCGAATCCTCCGAACCTTCCGAAGCTTCCGGTACAATACCGAAAAACCCGAACTTTTTCGGAACCCGAACAACAACTTTCCATATATAAATCTTTACCTCCGGACCATTCCGAACTCCTCGTGACGTCCGGGATCTCATCCGGACTCGAACAACATTCGGTAACCACATACAAACTTCCTTTATAACCCTAGCATCATCGAACCTTAATGTGTAGACCCTACGGGTTCGGGAGACATGTAGACATGACCGAGGCGTTCTCGGTCAATAACCAACAGCGGGATCTGGATACCCATGTTGGCTCCCACATGTTCCACGATGATCTCATCGGATGAACCACGATGTCAAGGACTCAATTGATCCCGTATACAATTCCCTTTGTCTAACGGTATTGAACTTGCCCGAGATTCGATCGTCGGTATCCCGATACCTTGTTCAATCTCGTTACGGCAAGTCTCTTTACTCGTTCCGTAACACATCATCCCATGATCAACCCCTTGGTCACATTGTGCACATTATGATGATGTCTTACCGAGTGGGCCAGAGATACCTCTCCGTTTACGGAGTGACAAATCCAGTCTTGATTCGTGCCAACCCAAGACACTTTCGGAGATACCGTAGTGCACCTTTATAGCCACCCGATTCGTTGTGACGTTTGGTACACCCAAAGCATTCCTACGGTATCCGGAGTTGCACAATCTCATGGTCTAAGGAAATGATACTTGACATTAGAAAAGCTTTAGCATACGAACTACGATCTTTGTGCTAGGCTTAGGATTGGGTCTTGTCCATCACATCATTCTCCTAATGATGTGATCCCGTTATCAACGACATCCAATGTCCATGGTCAGAAACCGTAACCATCTATTGATCAACGAGCTAGTCAACTAGAGGCTTACTAGGGACATGGTGTTGTCTATGTACCCACACATGTATCTGAGTTTCCTATCAATACAATTATAGCATGGATAATAAACGATTATCATGAACAGGGAAATATAATAATAACTTATTTATTATTGCCTCTAGGGCATATTTCCAACAAAGTTGGCATGGTATCATCATAATAGTTGCGGGAGAAAGTCTTCACTTTTTCTTCGCTTGTGTCGTTTGCTTATTGCGCCGTAACCATGGATAATCTTCATCGTTTATCAGGATGCTTGGGTCAGCCTTGACTTTGAAGGGAGGAATTTCATGAAACTTTTCATAATCTTCAGACATGTCTGCCTTTCCCTCCACTCCCACGATGTCCCTTTTTTCCTGAAAGAACTATGTGGCGCTTTGGCTCATCGTATGATGTATTCGCTTCCTTATCTTTTCTTTTTCTCGGTCTGGTAGACATGTCCTTCACATAGATAACCTGTGCCACATCATTAGCTAGGACGAACGGTTCGTCAATGTACCCAAGATTTTTCAGATCCACTGTTGCCATTCCGTACTATGGGTCTACCTGTACCCCGCCTCCTGACAGATTGATCCATTTGCACTTAAACAAAGGGACCTTAAAATCATGTCCGTAGTCAAGTTCCCCTATGTACACTATGTAACCATAATATGTGTCCTTTCCCCTCTCGGTTGTTGCATCAAAGCGGACACCGCTGTTTTGGTTGGTGCTCTTTTGATCTTGGTCAATCGTGTAAAATGTATTTCCATTTATCTCGTATCCTTTGTAAATCAATACAGTCAAAGATGGTCCCCTGGACAACAAGTACAGCTCATCACAAACAGTGTTGTCACCTCTGAGACGTGTTTCCAACCAACTGCTGAAAGTCCTGATGTGTTCATATGTAATCCAGTCGTCGCACTGCTCCGGGTGTTTGGAGTGCAGATTGTTCTTGTGTTCATCGACATACGGGGTCAACAAGGTAGAGTTCTATAGAACTGTGTAGTGTGCTTGAGACCAAGAATATCCGTCCCTGCATATTATTGAGTCCCTTCCAAGCGTGTCTTTTCCAGTCAGTCTCCCCTCATACCGTGATTTAGGGAGACCTATCTTCTTAAGGCCAAGAATGAAGTCAACACAAAACCCGATGACATCCTCTATTTGATGGCCCATGGAGATGCTTCCTTCGGCCTAAGCGATTACGGACATATTTCTTTAGGACTCCATGAACCTCTCAAAGGGAACATATTGTGTAGAAATACGGGCCCCGAATGACAATCTCGTCGACTAGATGAACTAGGACGTGCGTCATGATATTGAAGAAGGATGGTGGGAACACCAGCTCGAAACTGACAAGACATTGCGCCACATCACTCCTTAGCCTTGGTACGGTTTCTGGATCGATCACCTTCTGAGAGATTGCATTGAGGAATGCACATAGCTTCACAATGCCTAATCGGACGTTTTCCGGTAGAAGCCCCCTCAATGTAACCGGAAGCTGTTGCGTCATAATCACGTGGCAGTCATGAGACTTTAGGTTCTGGAACTTTTTCTCTGGCATATTTATTATTCCCTTTATATTCGACGAGAAGCCAGTTGGGACCTTCATACTGAGCAGGCATTCAAAGAAGATTTTTTCTCTTATTTCGTAAGAGCGTAGCTGGCAGGACCTTCATACTGCTTCGGAGGCATGCCGTATTTTTCGTGCAAACGTTGCAGGTCCTCCCGTGCCTCAGGTGTATCTTTTGTCTTTCCATACACGCCCAAGAAGCCTAGCAGGTTCATGCAAAGGTTCTTCGTCACGTGCATCACGTCGATTGAAGAGCGGACCTCTAGGTCTTTCCAGTAGGGTAGGTCCCAAAATATAGATTTCTTCTTCCACATGGGTGTGTGTCCCTCAGCATCATTCGGAACAGCTAGTGCACCGGGACCCTTTCCAAAGATTACGTGTAAATCATTGACCATAGAAAGTACGTGATCACCGATACGCATGGTGGGCTTCTTCCGGTGATCTGCCTCGCCTTTGAAATGCATGCCTTTCTTTCGACATTGATGGTTGGTCGGAAGAAATCGATGATGGCCCAGGTACACATTCTTCCTGTAGCTTCCCAGGTATATACTATCGGTGTCAAGTAAATAGTGCGTGCATGCGTGGTATCCCTTGTTTGTCTGTCCTGAAAGGTTACTGAGAGCGGGCCAATCGTTGATGGTCACGAACAGCAACGCCTTTAGGTCAAATTGTTGGGTTGTGCGGTAGGGTGCGTCGACTGCAAATTAAAAATTCCTACGCGCAGAACATCCAGGAACATGCTACGGGAGATGGATCACAGTTTGTTACCACTAGACGCGCAATGCCGTGTAGCGGAAAAGAGTTGGGGCAGCGCGTCCGATTGGATCGTCTCCTCCTCGTCCGATCTCCCTCGGCGGCGGTCGTCCGATCCAACGACGAAGTTCGCGGGCGGCGCAAGTGCACCGCCTCTAATTGTATCCGCGCGTGCGGGAGGAACGTCGTGCGGCGGACTGCTAGGTCCGATCACACAGTCGGCGGCGAGTGGAGGTGGCTATTCGCAACACATGCAAACCCTAGTCGCAGCGCCGAAGCGATCAACCAACCTGAGTGTGCCGCACCTCCACTTTATATAGGCGTCCGTCGCGGGCTCAACACTTGGGCCTCGCACGGACCCTAAAGCCCAAAGTCTATTCAGTCACGTTCCTAGTCCAGTTCGGATCACATCCGACCAGTGTCCTACGAACTGACCTCATAGGTTCCTTCCCTTAAGCGCGCGACCCTTTAGGTTCAAGTCGGCTTGGTCACAGTTCGGATCACCTCCGACCTGTACGGTTGGTAGCGGCCTCTAGCAAGGCGTGCCAACCACCAAGCAGACGATGAAGCTGGTTAGGCGAACTGCATAACGTATCACACTTCTGATCCCTTTGCCAAGACGATATATGTTGTCGGGCTCAAGGCGAGACTGTCATCCTTGTGCTAACCCGACCTCTTTTCGTTCGGTGATACCGACCACAATCCGGATTATCTCATAATCCTTGTCGCATGGCCATGCTATTCTGGTCGATCACATGAGGGGCCCAGAGTATATCTCTCTCCGATCGGAGGGGCAATCCCATCTTGCTCGACCATGTCTCGCAGCATGGGATTGGACAAACCGAAACCTACCTTTGTAACTACCCGATCCACGGAGTAGCGTTTGGTCGGCCCAAAGCAAGTCTATCACCATCTCGAGTACATGCGTCACTCAGGTCTTAGGACATAGAACGATGTTGTACTAGAGACTCACAGATGACATATCGCTGCGTCTCATAGTTGGGTCTGTCCGACTCGGACCTTATCTCGACTCGGATCCGACTATGTCGAATCCGACCAGACCTTTCCAAGTCCATATTATCCGGTTAGCATCCAATGCTCCATGGCTAGTGAGACCGAGCCATCGACCGTGTCATATGCTAGTCTAGTCGGCTGCGGCGTCCACACAGCCCTTTCGACTAGGGACCTTTTAGGACAGTCATCATACAATGCATAGTCCCACAAACAAGTCACGTACTTGCTGATACACATCATTGATAATGTCCAAGGACTATCTTTATTCATAAACACATAGGAAATATCATCATACATGATTGCCTCTAGGGCATATCTCCAACAGTCTCCCACTTGCACTAGAGTCAATCAAATAGACATCGAATGCCCATAGCTCTAACGTGCCCCTCATGCTTGGGTTGTGGAAGCGGCTTAGTCAACGGATCTGCAACATTTGCATCCGTGTGAATCTTGCATAACTCTACATCACCATTCTTACGATCTTCAGATCGGTGATATTTCCGGTCTATGTGTCCGACCTTGTGGTGATTCCTCGGCTCCTTGGCTTGTGCGATGGCACCAGAATTATCACAATAAAGGTCCAACCGTTTCACCGAGGCTGGGAAAATACCAAGATCATCCAGAAAATGCGGATCCAAACACCTTCCTTTGCAGCTTCACAAGCCGCAATGTATTCGGCTTCTGTGGTAGAATCGGCCACCGTATCCTGCTTGGAACTCATCCAGTGCACTGCTCCTCCGTTCAGGACGTACACGAATCCGGACTGTGATCGACAATCATCTCGTCGGTTTGGAAACTAGCATCAACGTAACCCCACGACGAGCTCTTCCTCACCTCCATAAACTAGGAACATCTCTTTAGTCCTTTTCGGTACTTCAAAATAGTCTTTACCGCTGCCCGGTGACTCTCACCAGGTTGGCCTGGTATCTACTTGTTAGGCTTATTGCAAAAGCAACATCAGGCCTTGTACATATCATGGCATACATGATGGATCCGATTGTCGAGGCATACGGAATCCTACTCATCCTGCTTCGCTCATCGATGTCGAAGGACTCGAGTCTCGCTTAGCCTTATACCATGTGAGAGCGGCAAGAACCCTTTCTTCGCCTCACTCATGTTGAACCGCTTCAACACTTTATCTATGTCGTGCTCGGCTTAAGCCGAGCAGCCTCCTCGATCTATCTCTATAGATCTTAATGCCTAAAATATAGACTGCCTCACCAAGGTCCTTCATCGAAAACTTGCCATTCAATGATTCCTTGACCGAGTTTAGCATCGAAACATTATTTTCGATCAGTAGTATGTCATCCACATACAAGATCAAAAACACTATCGAGCTCCCACTTAACTTCTTGTATAAACAAGAGTCCTCTTCGCTTTTGATGAAACCGAGATCAGTGACGACTTCATCAAAACGAATGTTCCAACTCCGAGATGCTTGCTTCAACCCATAAATGGATCTCTTGAGCTTGCATACCTTACTAGTGCTAGTCGGATCGACAAAACCCTCGGGCTGTATCATATACACGTCCTCGGTTAAATTTCCGTGAAGGAAAGCCGTCTTGACATCCATCTGCCATATCTCGTAATCGAAATATGCAGCTATAGCTAGTATGATCCTCACCGATTTCAGCATCGCTACCGGCGAGTAAGTCTCGTCGTAGTCAATTCCTTGAACTTGTCCATAACGTTTAGCGACAAGCCGAGCTTTGTAGATCTGAACATTTCCATCCACATCGGTTTTCTTCTTAAAGACCCATTTGCAACCAATGGCAGTTACGCCAGGTGGCGGATCAACCAAGTCCTGCACTTGATTCTCATCCATGGACTTTAACTCGGATCTCATGGCCTCCAGCCATGCCTCGAATCTGGGCTCACCATCGCTTCGCATACGTGGCCGCTCGTCGCTTTCTAGCAACAATACATCACGCACTCTGCGCAATCTCTCCGACCTTCGTGGTTCGGTGCCGCTTCCACTACTGGTTCCACGACCGACTCGGTATGATCTCATCACCAGCCGAGCCGTCCCGAGTGGTCCTCGAATTTCTTCGAGTCGAACCGTCCTCCCACGGCCTCCCGACCGAGAAACTCTTTCTCAAGGAAAACCCGTTCGAGCAACAAACACTTTGTTCTCTTCCGGTTGTAGAAGCTATATCCCAAGGTTTCCCTCGGATATCCCACGAATATGCATTTATCCGACTTGGGTGTAAGCTTGTCTGACATAAGTCGCTTGACAAATGCTTCACAACCCCAAATCTTTAGAAAAGACAAACTGGGACTCTTCCGGTCCACATCTCATCGGTGTCTTGTCTACGGATTTTGATGGTAACCTATTAAGTGTGAAAGCTGCAGTTTCTAGAGCGTATCCCCAAAATGACAAGGGTAAATCCGATTTGCTCATCATAGACCGGACCATGTCCAACAAGGTCCTATTCCTCCGTTCTGACACGCCGTTTCTCTGTGGCGTACTCGGAGGTGTGAGCTGAGGTACTATACCTCGACTTTTCAGATGATCATCGAACTCTGGCTCATGTACTCACCTCCACGATCGGATCGCGAAGCTTTATAGTCTTGTCGAGCTGATTCTCAACCTCGTTTTGAAACTCTTTGAATTTTCAAAAGTCTCCGACTTGTGCCTCATCAAATAGATATATCCATATCTACTCAAGTCGTCGGTAAAAGTCACAATCATTGATAGCCACCTCTGGCGGTTGTGCTCATTGGACCACACACATCACTGTGTATAAGCTCCAATAGCTCGGATGCCCTCTCGCAACTCTTTGCGAAAGGAGACTTAGTCATCTTGCCGAGCAAGCATGATTCACATGTCTCGAGCGATCCGAAGTCGGACGGGTTAGGAGCCCATCATCATGGAGCTTCTTCATGCGTTTCAGACTAATGTGTCCAAGCCGCAATGCCGAAGTATGTCGGATTTATCTCATTAGGCTTATGCCTCTTGACATTTACGTTATAGACCGTTCCTGTTCTAGATTCAATATAAATAGCCCATCAACAATGGGTGCATAGCCGTGGAACATACCATTCAAAAATATCGAACAACCATTGTCCTTTAAATTGAATTCATAACCTTGACTCATCAAACATGAGGCAGAAATAATGTTCCGACTAAGTGCAGGAATGTAATAACAATTATTCAATTCCATAATGAATCCGGAAGGGAGCTGGAGCTGCATCGTGCCGACCTCCAACGCAGCAACTCTTGCTTTGTTGCCGACCACGATGTCAATCTCCCTTGTGCCACATGCCTAGTTCTTACCAGCCCTGCATCGAGTTGCAAATATGAACAACCGATCCGGTATCAAATACCCAAGAGCTACTAGGTATGTCAGCAAGGTAAATGTCTATAACATATGCAACAAGTGTACCTTTGCCTGAAGAAGCATTTCCGGCCTTCTTGCCATGCTCTGCAAGCCACTTGCTACAGTTCCTCTTCCAGTGACCGGTCTCCTTGCAGTGATAGCAAACGGTCTTCGAGTCCGGTCCAGACTTCGGCGCAGCGGCAGAGGTTACCATCTCCGTGCCCTTTGCCTTAGCCTTTTTCTTGGACCAACTCTTCTTGAACTTAGCCGATTTCGCACCATCAACACTTGATGCGTGCCTTTCTTAATATCCTGCTCGCCACCTTGAGCATCCCATGCAATTCAGTGAGCTTCTTATCCATGCCATGCATATGATAGTTCGAGATGAACGTCCCATAGCTGGGCGGAAGAGAACCCAGAACAGCATCAGTAGCCAGCTCATCCAAGAGCGGGAAGCCCAAACGATCCAAAGCTTGCACATATCCGATCATCTTGATCACATGTGGGCTCAGTGGATCACCTTCCTTCAGCTTGCAATCCATCAAGGATCGCCAGACGTTGAACCTTTCGGTCCTAGCTCGTGTTCGAAACATGCTCTTGAGACTCTCGATCATATCGTAAGCCTCAACATTTTCGAAATGCTGTTGCAAATCGGGCTCCATACAAGCCAACATCAGACAGCTGATCTCCGTTGATTCATCAACGAGTTTCTGGTAGGCATTTTTAGCTGTGGCACTAGCATTATCAGCAGGTTCCTCTAGAAGTGGATCCTCTAGAACATGTTCCTTTTTATCGTGCTTGAGAACAATTCTCAGATTTCTATACCAGGTGGTAAAGTTTGTTCCATTCAGTTTATCCTTTTCCAGAATTGATTTCAATGCAAAGTTGGGTTGAGTAGGTGGTGCCATTTATCTACAACAGAAAACATGCAATCACTAAGCAATGTGTTTATGTAGAGTAATTCTAGCCTAACAGAAATACTCCCATCAAGTCAGCATCCTCCGCAAACTCTCGGTGATTCAGGATCCGACTAGCGATGCGACTAGTGAGCTTTAGCATCATCGCTAGCCAACATACCTATCCGTAAGCAACTCCTTGCTAATCGTATCTATATACGACTTCGTCGGTCGGGAAGGTATCTCATACCCGGCTCCCAACCTTCTTTGCCACAAGGCCCAAAACCGTTTTGATAGCCTTGTCAAGTTAACTCGATGCGGTGCATGTCCGTGTCCGACACTTAACCCTTGATTCAAGGACACCCAGCAGCACCCCAATTTTATGAGCCCACTACTAGGCGTACTTGGCGTGCGAAGGTGCAACATCGGGGATGGCAATTCGCTTGATATTCATGAGGGATCATTCTATCATTTTAACATGTATAGAAACAAAGAAGCATAACAATCACAAATATAACACATATTGTGAAGTAGTATGGCTCCTTCATGGACGTTCTTCTAGGTTGGCTCCGACTCCGATGACCATCTACGAACTCCATCTTGTTTGTCACGCCGGGACGCCAAGCCACCAACCTGATCTCTATTATCCAACTATTACAACTAGTAATGAATTTTACATAGAGTCACAAGTCGACACGCAGGTCGTTATACAATATAATGACAGCACTTTGGCTCCTGCCGGCTGACAAACATGACACGCAGGCCACGTATAAATTACACACATGCATCACATACACATGAGCCATACTATTCACATCAAACATGCAAAACAAAGTTATGCATAGAATCGCATTCTACCGGTTTGTGTGGCGGGTACGAAATACACGGCGCTACGCACACGGCGGTCCCGCTAGCCGATTAGCGGGCGGATTTACGTTTCACTGTTAACCCCGATGGCGGATGACCGACCGGTAGGGGTAGATCGTGTCATGGCCTCGATCCCGATTTACAGAAAACATAGCCTCAACGATCCCCATGTGCAGTTGATCACATCAACCGTGCACATAGCCGATCTCTTCAAGGACAACAGATCTCATCTGCCGCCTCCACATATCTAATATGCATACGATCTGAATCCAAATCCTATAACAGAGGCTCTGATACCACTGTTTGGTTGTGCGGTACGGTGCGTCGACTGCAAATTAAAAATTCCTACGCGCAGAACATCCAGGAACATGCTACGGGAGATGGATCACAGTTTGTTACCACTAGACGCAGCAGATGCCGCAGTGAAGAAGAGTTTGGGCAGCGCGTCCGGTGGATCGTCTCCTCCTCGTCGATCTCCCTCGAGCGGCGGTCGTCCGATCCCACGCACGAGTTCGCGGAGCGGCGCAAGTGCACCGCCTCTAATGGTATCCGCGTGCGGGAGGAGCGTCAGGCGGCGGACTGCTAGGTCCGATCACACAGTCGGCGGCGAGTGGAGGTGGCTATTCGCAACACATGCAAACCCTAGTCGCAGCGCCGAAGTGATCAACCAACCTGAGTGTGCCGCACCTCCACTTTATATAGGCGTCCGTCGCGGGCTCAACACTTGGGCCTCACACGGACCCTAAAGCCCAAAGTCTATTCGGTCACGTTCCTAGTCGATTCGGATCACATCCGACCAAAGGTCCTCTGAACTGACCACATAGGTTTCTTCCCTTAAGCGCGCGACCCTTTAGGTTCAAGTCGGCTTGGTCACAGTTCGGATCACCTCCGACCTGTACGGTTGGTAGCGGCCTCTAGCAAGGCGTGCCGACCACCAAGAAGACGATGAAGCTGGTTAGGCGAACCTGTACAACGTGTCACACTTCTGATCCCTTTGCCGCACGATATATGTTGTCGGGCTCAAGGCGAGACTGTCATCCTTGTGCTAAGCTGGCCTCTTTCTCGTTCCAGTGATACCGACCACAATCCGGATTATCTCATAATCCTTGTCGCATGGCCATGCTATTCCTGGTCAGATCACACGAGGGGCCCAGAGTATATCTCTCCTGATCGGAGGGGCAAATCCCATCTTGCTCGACCATGTCTCGCAGCATGGGATTGGACAAACCGAAACCTACCTTTGTAACTACCCAGTCACGGAGTAGCGTTTGGTCGGCCCAAAGCAAGTCTATCACCATCTCGAGTACATGCGTCAGCTCAGGTCTTAGGACATAGAACGTATGTTGTACTAGAGACTCATAGATGACATATCGTTGTGTCTCATAGTTGGGTCTGTCCGACTCGGACCTTATCTCGACTCGGATCCGACTATGTTGAATCCGACCAGACCTTTCCAAGTCCATATTATCCGGTTAGCATCCAATGCTCCATGGCTAGTGAGACCGAGCCATCGACCGTGTCATATGCTAGTCTAGTCGGCTGCGCGTCCACACATCCCTTTCGACTAGGGACCTTTTAGGACAGTCATCATACAATGCATAGTCCCACAAACAAGTCAAGTACTTGCTGATACACATCATTGATAATGTCCAAGGACTATCTTTATTCATAAACACATAGGAAATATCATAATACATGATTGCCTCCAGGGCGTATCTCCAACACAAATTCCTCCTGTTTGTGCTCATCCCACGTACGTACACCGTTTCCATTCCACAGCTGTAAAAGTTCTTCAACTAATGGCCTTAGGTACACATCAATGTCGTTGCCGTGTTGCTTAGGGCCTTGGATGAGAACTGGCATCATAATGAACTTTCGCTTCATGCACATCCAAGGAGGAAGGTTATACATACATAGAGTCACGGGCCAGGTGTTGTGATTGCTGCTCTGCTCCCCGAAAGGATTAATGCCATCCGCACTTAAAACAAACCATACGTTCCTTGGGTCACTTGCAAACTCATCCCTGTACTTTCTCTCGATTTTTCTCCACTGCGACCCGTCAGTGGGTGCTCTCAACTTCCCACCTTTCTTACGGTCCTCACTGTGCCATCGCATCAACTTGGCATGCTCTCTGTTTTTGAACAGACATTTCAACCGTGGTATTATAGGAGCATACCACATCACCTTCGCAGGAACCCTCTTCTTGGGGGCTCGCCGTCAACATCACCAGGGTCATCTTGTCTGATCTTATACCGTAATGCACCGCATACCGGGCATGCGTTCAGATCCTTGTATGCACCGCGGTAGAGGATGCAGTCATTAGGGCATGCATGTATCTTCTGCACCTCCAATCCTAGAGGGCATACGACCTTCTTTGCTGCGTATGTACTGTCGGGCAATTCGTTATCCTTTGGAAGCTTCTTCTTCAATATTTTCAGTAGCTTCTCAAATCCTTTGTCGAGCACAGCATTCTCTCGCCTTCCATCGCAGCAATTCCAAAGACGGTACCGAGCTTTGTGATGCCATCTTCGCAATTGGGGTACAACCTTTTTGTGATCCTCTAACATGCGATCGAACTTCAGCTTCTCCTTTTGACTTTCGTGATTGCGTCCTTGCATCGACAATGACCGGCGGAGATCATCATCATCGGGCACATCGTCTCGTTCCTCTTGATCTTCAGCAGCTTAGCCCGTTCTGACATCATTGTGCACATCGTCTGGTTCCTCTTGATGTTCAAGTAGCATCACCGTATTTAGGGGCACATAGTTGTCATCATACTCTTCTTCTTCTCCGCCTTGCATCATAACCCCTATTTCTCCGTGCCTCATCCAAACATTATAGTGTGGCATGAAACCCTTGTAAAGCAGGTGGGTGTGAAGGATTTTCCGTCGAGTAAGACTTCAGATTCCACATATAGGGCATGGACAACACATAAAACCATTCTGCTTGTTTGCCTCAGCCACTTCGAGAAAATCATGCACGCCCTTAATGTACTCGGAGGTGTGTGCGTCACCGTACATCCATTGCCGGTTCATCTGCGTGCATTATATATAATTAATGTGTCTAAAACCATTAGAGAACATCATGAATAGATAATTAATGACCAAATTAATAGAAGTTCATCATCACATTAAAACCAAAGTACATACATAGTTCTCATCTAACAACATAAAGCTCTGCAGAGCATCTAAATTAATTAAACCATACATTAAAACTATGTAAAACATTTCAATGCGAAACAAATGCGATCATAATCGCAACCAAGGTAACAACTGATCCAACGGCATAATGATACCAAGCCTCGGTATGAATGGCATATTTTCTAATCTTTCTAATCTTCAAGCGCATTGCATCCATCTTGATCTTGTGATCATCGACGACATCCGCAACATGCAACTCCAATATCATCTTCTCCTCCTCAATTTTTCTTATTTTTTCCTTCAAGAAATTGTTTTCTTCTTCAACTAAATTTAACCTCTCGACAATAGGGTTGGTTGGAATTTCCGGTTCAACAACCTCCTACATAAATAAAATCTATGTCATGTTCGTCGGCATAATTGTCATAAACAATAAATGAACCAATAGTTATGAAAACATAATATATACCACATCCGAATCATAGACAGGACGAGGGCCGACGGGGGCGGATACCAAAACCATCGCACTATATAAGATGCAATAATAAAAGTAAAAAAATTATACAAGTATCTATATAAACATACAAGTAAGAATTTTTTTTCTTTCAGAAAGAAGATAAGAACAAGAGGCTCACCACGGTGGTGCCGGCGACGAGATCGGCGCGGGCGATTGACGGCGGTGAATACGGGGACGGGACGTGACGGACCGCTAAACCTAGACAAATATTGAGGAAAATGGAGCTTGGAGGTCGAGCTTGGAGAGGAGAAAGCTTAAGTAGTGTGGCTCGGGCATTCCATCAAACACCTCGTGTGCATAGGAGGTGAGCTAGAGCACCACAAAGCTCTTTCCTCGCCGGCCAGGAAAAACAGAGCAGTGGGAGTGCTCTGCTCGCGGGCGAGGTGTATATATAGGCAACTCATTGGTCCCGGTTCATGGCACGAACCGGGACTAAAGGTCACCCTTTCGTCCCGGTTCATGCCACCAACCGGGACCAATGGTGGTGGGCCAGGAGCGAGGCCCATTTGTCCCGGTTCGTCCCACCAACCGGGACCAAAAGGTCTAGACGAACTGGGAACAATGGCCCACGTGGCCCGGCAGGCCCCCGGTGCTCACGAACCGGGTCCAATGCCCCATGGGTCCCGGTTCTGGACTGAACCGGGACTTATGGGCTGACCCGGCTTGGACCTTTGCCCCCTTTTCTACTAGTGAAGGAAGTAACAATAAATTAGAACCTACTAGAATCCTAAGCAACGAGAACAGTGTAATAGATAACAAAGAATACGTCCAGATTTGATGAGAAAACCACATCATATTGGACGGGTTGTCCTATAGGTTCAGTCGGGCCATGGTTAAAAAAAATCCTATTTTTTCAAGGATCCGTCAAAGTAAGATGTATCATCATCAGGATCATAAAAGAACAACGCCCAGATGACTACATCATCATTTTACATGAGAAACCACAACCCCAAGGGCCAAACTCCCACCTGTTGACTACTCGTTATCTAACAACCTACCGAACCTTGAATGTGAGAGGATGAGAGGTTTCTTTTTTCCCCCTCCCTCGCCCGGGCCGCTCTCGCGGGTGGCAGGGCGAAAACCTAGCCACCGCCCGCCAGGACCCCTTCCCCGCCTTCCCTCCTCCCCGCCGCCGCCAGAGGACGCCGCCGGGCGAAGCCTGGCTGGCGTCGGCGGCGGCGGGGTTCCTCTCCCTCCTCCCATGATGTCCTGTGGCGCGAGACACAGAATCGCAGGAGGCTGGGCGCCAGGATGGCGGCGGCGGCGGCGAACAGGCAGCTGGCGACGGGCGCAAGCTCGCGGCGCGGAGCGGCGACGGCTGCGTGGAGTTGGTGGCGGGCGTCCTGCGCTGCGGCGGCGGCGAGGCAGCAGGCTGCTGCGCGCGCTTCGTCGATCCGGCGGAGGCGACGAGGGCTGCGACGGCGCTGGCTGAAGCGGCTGCCGGCTTGGCTGGGCCGGCCCCTGGCGTGGTGGGGCGTGGGCGGCTGACACGGCCACGGCTTCGTTGGTCGGACGACAGGGACGTGCTTGGCGGCCTTGGGCGCGGGTCTGTCGGGCTGTGTGTCTACTGGACCTTGGCAGGGCGTGCGTGCGCCTTGCCGTGGTTCGGGTCGGCCGTCGTGCGGTGGTGGCACTCGCCGGCGCGGCGGCCACCGCGGCTCTGGTGGCGGTGGTTGGCGTTCGGCGGCGGGGCGCGGGTGGTGGTGCTCCTCTCTTCTCTTAGGTCCGGGCCGGCAGCGTGGGCGTCTCCCACCGTGGAGATGGCCAGGACTTGGGGCTCGTGCTCGGGCGGACCAGCTTGGGGCCCGGGACGGGTCGGAGCTCCGGCTCCGGGTAGGCGATGGTGGGTGCGGTCCAGGTGGTGCCCACGAGTAGTGGGAGTCATCTCCTTGCGGGTACAGTGGTTGATGGTGGTGTCGGGACAATGCTCATATGCCAGGCAGATCGGAGCCAGAGGCCACGGGCATGGCTCGTGGGAGTCAGCTCGGCGACGGCCGTCGGTAGCCATGGGGATGTGTCTCCCCCGGTCAACTGGGACTAGGTGGGGAAGCAGGCGTGGGCGCCTCCGACGCTGGAGGCGCTGACCCAGACTCCGTGGCTAATGCCGGGCTAAGAGTGAAAGGAGTCACCTTTCACCCTTCCTACCGTGGTGGGTGCTCCGTGATGTGGATGGGGGCGGTGTCTGTGACATGGATGTCGGGGTGGCGACCCCGGGATGGCGGTCCGCATGGTTGGCTCTCCGGCGGGCTTCATGGCGGTGGTGGTGGCTTTCCTCTTGGTCGTGTGGGCGGCAAGAGGTGTAGCGGCGGATAGCTCGGGTGCTCTATGCCATTGGCAGTGGGGACGCCCTGATCCAGACCTGGCGATCGGACCTCATCGCGCGTGTCCTAGAGGCCACATGGTGACATGGTGGAGCTGCCGAGCGAAAGCTCTGCGCTTTGTCGCCGACGGCCGCGACGCCTGCGGGCGCCGCTCTCTTCCTGAAGACGTCGTCGTGGTGCTCCTCTTCGTGTCAGGGTTCCGGGTGAAAACTCTTGTCCATGGTGGACTCGGCAGCGGGGTCGCTTCGCGTCGTTTTCCGGCGTTGTCATGGAACTTAGGTGTTTAGGGCGTTGCTTAGTATTCCATAGGTGTACACGTGCATGTATATGAGCTCGAGTAGGACTAGTATTAGATGAGTACTAGCTAGGCTGATATATATAGGTACGTATACCCTGTAAGATTGCATCGTGGATTTGTGAAAGTAATACAGATCAAAACAGGCTCGATACGAGCCTGTGGCAATACCTCGGCTTCGTGTGCGTATGTGTGGTGCTTCCGGCCGACTGGCCGTCGTGTACCAGCGTTGTGAGGTTTGTTAAGGTGATCGATCAATCAGGCTTGGTCGTCTAGATAGCTAGCTTTGGATAGTAGCAAGTAGTACACGTCCAAAGCTTGGTACATATATTGCCGACTTGGGGCAGGAACCAAGTCCAACCAGCGTTGCTTCATCGTTCGTCGTCGGTCGTCGCCGTTGCCGGAAGGTACTTGGCGTCGGGTCTGGACCAACAATTGGTATCTAGAGCAAGGTTGATCTTCTAATAACGGAGGATCATGACAGACGACGAGAAGAACAAGCAGTTGGCGGAGTACTCCGGTGCGGCTAAAGTATTTGCTGCTCCGGCGAGTTCGTCGTACCCATGATTTGATCGCGAGAACTTCGGGGTCTGGAAGGCCCTCATGGAGTGTGGTCTCCGCGCCAACGAGCTATGGGACGCGGTGGATCCCGGAGGCGACACGTTCAAGAAGGAGGGAGACGAGCACCGGAAGGATTGGCGGGCGGCGTCGGCGATTTACTCGGTGATGCCGATGGATGTCCTCCCGCACCTGATCGCCAAAGCAACGGCGAAGGAGGTGTGGGATACGCTGAAACTCATGTTCGAGGGACACACCCGCGTCAAGCAAGCTAATCTCCAAACTCTCCTAAGGAACTAGGAGACATTGGTCATGGGCGACGATGAGTCCGTGGATGTGTTCGCTTCACAGGTGGCTACTCTCGTCAATCGGATCCGCGCGCTTGGAGAAAACCTCACGGAGACCTTGGTTGTCCGGCGGTTCTTGCGCGCGGCCCCTCCCCAGTACCTGCGAATTGTCACGGCGATCGAGCAATGCGTCGATCTCGAGACTCTCTCCATTGATGATCTTGTCGGATGGTACAAGGCGCACGACGAGCGGATGCGGTACAGTCTCGGAGACGGGAGAAACGACGAGCTTGTGATGCTCACAAAGGCGCAGTGGATCACCCTTGAAAAGCAAGGCGGTTCCAAAAGCAGCGGCAAGGAAAAGGGGAAGCAGCGTTCGGTGAGAAAGAACTTCGCCGACTCGGACGACGACCCAGACAATGAGGCTGCACCACTGACAAGAAAATAGGCAGTTTTTTGATTAAATTAATCCATGAATAAATCATGAGCATGACATGAACAACATTGATAACATACTGATTACGACCTAACAAAGCATGTACTACGCATATAGTAGAAACATCTACGCATATCGCTAGTACTGCTACAACAGAAAGAAACACGAGAGGGATAAGCGATGTATACCCTCCAATCGGCCATGCGGTGACGGTGGCGGTGACAGCAGCCGCGGCATCCTCGGCGGCCTTCTTGTCGGCCTCGGCCTTCTCAGCGGCGGCACGGTCGGCGTCGGTCGACATGGTGATGACGAAGGTGGTGCGGACGTAGATGAACAGAAGCGAGCAGTCGCGTAGTCGCTACCCAAAACCCATCGCCTCTCTCCCGCACGGGATCCGGAGGCGTGGTTTCGAGGCCTGCTCTCCGCCAACCGTACGCGGTGAACGGGACGGAGTCGCCGGCGGCAGCAGCAGGAGAGGAACGACGTGGGCGTGGAGGCAGAGATGCGTTATGTTTTCGTGGCGGCTAGGGTTGGCAGCGCCCCATATATATATATGTGCGGGCGCGCGTGGGCTGAACCCACGTCCAAGTCGGTAGCCCATGATCCGACGTCTCAGATCGTGGCCCCACCTGCCAAAGACTCTCCGTTCCTGACCGGCAAAAAGAAGCGCATAGGAGTGAGCTCGGCTCGGCTCAATCCCGCAACCCGCGCGCGTCAGTGACGAGGCGAAGCGGAGGAGGAGGAGGCGCGAGGGCCTCATCTCTTCTCAAGCTCCAATAGCATGAGGAGAGAGTCCCTATAAACCACTCCAACTCTCCTTTCACTTCCAAGGTGGGACTAAACTTCCCACCACCTTGTCATGCCACCTACATGGGCCCTTAGAGATTAAATCTGAAATTGTCATATGGGCTCTAGGCCCATCTCATATTTCAACAATCCCCCACCAGATCTCAGGGGCCCAGTTTTTCCTTTGTTCCAAACACTGTTTTGATATACCAGCAGATCGGTGGAGACCGATTAAGGTTGAGCTCCACCTAGACCAAGTAGTTACACTCCTTCACAACCGAACAATGGACTATGCCTTGAATTGTCGGTTTACGCCAAGAAGTTTCACCACAAGTCTCACGACACGAGGCTGCAAGACCGACCCTCGGGTGGAGCATATTAGTCACACTCTGGCCTGTTCATGAGCTTGCTAGAGATCACCCCAATCTCATAGACTGTGACCAGCAATCGGGCTCATATAGGTGTGTTCCTCCAAAGATCGCTCAGTAGGATAGCATCTTGCTTATGCATATAAGCCTTGGAACACATTAAGACAGAGTCATCCTTCCATACAGTTTCGAAAGTATTGCATCTCCAACGGAGTGGGTTAGTAAAATTACTCTCCTCGGTTCACCACCGGCTTGTTTTCCTGTGTCCTACTTCACGGGATCTCCGATCACATAGGTTGGAGTTACTACCATAGCAACTCATGTGGGTCTCATACCCATCTCCCTTGATGCGCTATCTATCACAACACGTGATAGTCCTTTAGTGAAGGGATCTCGCAGATTCTTAGCCGCTTGGATATAATCCAACGCTATCACTCGGAGTTTCTCAATTTTCGACAGCTTTCAATCTTATTCTTATGTGTTTGTTGGACTTCATGTTGTCCTTTGAACTCTTCACCTTGACAATAACTGTTTGATTGTCACAGTTCATAAGGATGGCCGGAACCGCTTTTCAACCAGCGGCAAGTCCATCAATAGATCTCGGCCATTCGCTTCGCCACCGATGTGTCTAATGCTGTTAATTCTGCTTCCATTGTCGATCTTGTTAAGATCGCTTGCTTGCAAGACTTCAGAAACAGCACCACCTCCAAGAGTAAACATATACCCAGTTGTGGCCTTCATCTCATCAAGATCGAGATCCAATTCGCATCACTATACCCTTCAAGTACCGACGGGTATCCGTATAGTGTAGTCCATAGTTCATAGTACCTTTCAGATAACGATAACTCTCTCAAGAGCACGCCAATGTACATCACCCGGTTTGAAACAATCGGCTCAATTTGCTAATAGCAAATGCGATGTCGAGCCTCGTTATGCTCGCTAGATACTGGAGTGAACCAACAATCTGAGAGTATCTCAATTGATCTATAGCTGTGCCTTTTGACTTACGAACCAGCACACTAGAATCATATGGTGTTTGAGATGGTTTGCAGTCCGAATATCCAAAACGACTCAACACCTTCTCAACATAATGGGATTGCAGAAGTGTAATCCCACCCTCATCATCTCCCAAAAGCTTGATGTTCAAGATAACATCAGCCACTCCAAGATCCTTCATCTCAAAGTTCGAGACAGAAAGACTTAACCTCCTCGATCAACTTGAGATTAGTCCCAAATATCAGATGTCATCAACATACAAACACAAGATAACTCCTTCGCCCCCACCATAGCGATAGTATACACATTTGTCGGCCTCATTAACAACAAAGCCAACAGATGTCAACGTTTCATTAAACTTGTCATGCCATTGCTTAGGCGCTTGTCTCATGCCATACAAAGATTTCACCAACTTACACACCTTTCCTTCCCGACCATCCATCACAAAGCCATCAGCTGTTGCATATAGATTCCTCCTCTAGCTCTCCGCTCAGAAAGCCGCCTTAACATCCATCGATGAATGAGAAGACCATGTGAGGCCGCCAACGAGAGTAATACTCGAATGGTGGTCGGATCGCCACGGGTGAATAAGTGTCGAAGAAATCTTCTTCTTCTTCTGGGCGTAGCCCTTGGCCACAAGCCTAGCCTTGTACTTTTCTATTGTACCGTCAGGCCTAAGCTTCTTCTTGAACACCCACTTGCATCCCAATGGTTTGCAACCATAAGGACGCTCAAGAAGCTCCCAAGTCCCGTTAGCCATGATGGAATCCATCTGCCACGGACCGCATCCTTCGAGAGTCAACACGGAGATGCATATGCTTCAAATAGAAGTGGGATTATCCTCCACGAGGTATATGAAGAAATCATCACCAAAGGTCTTTACAGTCCTTTGTCTCTTGCCCCTACCAAGGGATTCCTCATTATCCTCCTCGTGATTTTCATCATGTGTTTGATTATAATATTCCATCGAATGGCAGGTTCAGAGTCTCCTCGATTCCTGTCTAGAAGTGCTTTGTACATCTCTCATGGGGAAAATGTCCTCAAAGAATGTAGCGTCTTTAGACTCCATAATTGTATCGACCTTCATGTCGGTACCTCAGATTTCACTACTAGAAATCTATAGCCAATACTATTCACAGCGAGCCCAAATTAACACAGATCCACAGTCTTTGGTCCAAGCTTACGCTTTTTGGGGATCGGCACATTAACTTTCGCCAAGCAGCCCCAAGTACGTAAGTACGAGAGTGTTGTCCTTCTCTTGGTCCACTTCTCATAAGGAGTGATCTCGTTATCCTTTGTCGGAACTTTATTCAGGACATGACATGATGTCATTATAGCCTCCCCCCACCATGCCTTGGATAAACCCGACGTATCTAACATGGCGTTAACCAAATCAGTTAGAGTACGGTTTTTCCGCCGACAACCCCGCTTGACTGGGGTGAGTAGGAGGCGTCCTCTCGTGAATAATACCGTGTTCCGCATGAAGGCATCAAACTCTTCGAGAAGTACTCTCCACCACGATCTGACCGGACTCGTTTAATTTTCTTTTCAAGTTTATTCTCAACTTCTGCCTTATAGATTTTGAAGTAGTGTAGAGCCTCATCTTTAGTATTTAACAGATACACATAGCAATATCTAGTGGAATCATCTATCAAAGTCATGAAATATTTCTTTCCACCTTTAGTCAACACACCATTCATCTCACAAAGATCAGAATGTATGAGTTCCAGTGGCGCCAAGTGTCTCTCCTCTGCTGCCTTGTGAGGCTTGCGAGGTTGCTTAGATTGTACACACGAATGGCACTTAGAACCTTTGGCTAAAGTGAAACTCGGGATTAAATTCGATTTTGCTAGCCGCGTCATAACACCGAAACTAATGTGACAAAGACGTGAATGCCATACTTCAGATTCATTAGCACTCAAATGAATATTGTTCATGACTTTATTACATAGATCTGCAAGAGAAAGGCGGAACATGCCTCCGCATTCATAACCCTTTCCAACAAATAGTCCATATTTCGTAACAACTAATTTATTAGACTCGAATACCAACTTAAACCCTTCTCTACATAGAAGGGAGCCACTAACTAGGTTCTTCTTGATGGTGGGGACATGCTGCACGTTCTTCAGCTGCACGATCCTTCCCGAAGTAAACTTCAGATCGACCGTACCAACACCAAGAACAGAAGCACTCGCGCCATTCCCCATCAGTACGGACCCGTGACCTGTGGCCTGGTAAGAAGAAAACAATGAAATGTCAGCACACACATGAACACCTGTGTCGACCCACCAATCGGTGGACGGCCAAACTGAAAATACAGCAAATAAATTACCGTACCCAGATGCACCACTCTCATTGTTGCTCACAATCATATTGACAGACTTGGAGTCCTGCCCGTGCTTCTTATACTTGTTTAGGCACTTGTTGGCCCAATGTTCCAGCGAACCACAAGTAAAGCAGCCCTCATCCTTCTTGTTCTTCTTGAAGGTCTTCTTACCCTTCTTCTTAAAGTCGGCACTCTGTTGGACACCGTTCTTTCCCTTGGGCTTGTGGGAATTGGAGTTCTTCTGATGCACCATATTGGCCACAGAAGTTCCTTCGACCCCTTTTCCATGCGAGTCATTTGTCCTTGAATTCTGCTCAACACTCAGATGGCCAATGACATCCTCCACAGAGAATTCACGCCTCTGATATTTCAGAGTGGTGGCAAAGTTCCTCCAGGAATTGAGAAGCTTAGCGATTCTGCAGCCCGCGACAAACTTGCCCGGTAACTCGCACTTAAGAAGCTCAAGCTCCTTAACAATGCATATTATCTCATGAGCCTGCTCCAATACAGGACGGTTTTCAACCATCTTGTAATCGTGGAACTGCTCTATAATATACATCTAGATGCCAGCGTCGGCAGCCCCGAACTTAGATTCGAGCGCCTCCCACAAGTCCTTGGCAGACCGCACATGTAAATATGCATCGACCAGCTTATCTCCAATCACGCTCAAAACTGCCCCGAGGAACACCACAGTGGCCTCCTTAAACGCCTTCTCCTGTTCAGGAGCGATCGTTCCTATGGGAGTCACACCGGCAACCCAGAACACGTTCATGGCCGTGAGCCATAAGGTGGTTTTAGTCTGCCAACGCTTAAAGTACGTCCCCGTAAACGGTGACGGTTTCAGTGCAGCAGCAAAACCAGAATTCGAAAAACTCCTACACACATTAGGTTTTTGGATTGATAAGAAAATAGGCAGTTTTTCGATTGAATTAATCCATGAATAAATCATGAGCATGACATGAACAGCATTGATAACATACTGATTACGATCTAACAAAGCATGTACTACGCATATAGTAGAAACATCTACGCATATCGCTAGTACTGCTACAACAGAAAGAAACACGAGAGGGATAAGCGATGTATACCCTCCAATCGGCCATGCGGTGACGGTGGCGGTGACAGCAGCCGCGGCATCCTCGGCGGCCTTCTTGTCGGCCTCGGCCTTCGAGCGGCGGCACGGTCGGGCGCCGGTCGACATGGTGATGACGAAGGTGGTGCGGACGTAGATGAACAGAAGCGAGCAGTCGCGTAGTCGCTACCCAAAAACCTAATCGCCCCTCTCCCCGTACAGGATCCGGAGAGGCGTGGTTTCGGAGGCCTGCTCTCTCGTCAACCGTGTACGCGGTGAACAGGACGGAGTCGCCGGCGGCAGCAGCAGCAGAGGAACGACGTGGGCGTGGAGGCGGAGATGCGTTATGTTTTCTTTGTATGTGTGTGTGTGTGTGTGTGTGTGTGTGTGTGTGTGTGTGTGTGTGTGCGGCCGCGCGTGGAGAGACGTGGGCCAAGTCGGTAGCCCATGATCCGACGTCTCAGATCGTGGCCTCAAAGACTCTCCGTTCCTGACCGGCAAAAAGAAGCGCATAGGAGTGAGCTCGGCTCGGCTCAATCCCGCAAGGCGCGGCGCGGCGTGGCGAGGCGAGCGGAGGAGGAGGAGTGCGCGAGGGCCTCATCTCTTCTCAAGCTCCAATAGCATGAGGGAGAGAGTCCCTTATAAACCACTCCAACTCTCCTTTCACTTCCAAGGTGGGACTAAACTTCCCACCACCTTGTCATGCCACCTACATGGGCCCTTAGAGATTAAATCTGAAATTGTCATATGGGCTCTAGGCCCATCTCATATTTCAACAACCACCACCGAGGAGGAAGTTTGACATCACGAAAGTAAGGTGTCATAAGTGTGGCCTCCTCGGTCACTTCAAGGCTGACTGCGAAGAAGCACCGAAGCAGAAGGCGTTCATAGCCCAGCAAGGAGATGATGGTAACATGATGTTGATGAGTGAACTCGTGGACAAGGAGGACCCAGCTCTTCAAGTGTCGGCTAAAGAAATTTTCGCGCTCCGTGAAGAAAAAATTCACTCTCAAGATCATGGTTCGGAAACTCGTGCCGATGCTACGGACACGGTGGTGATTCCAAAACCTACATCGATGTTACGGACATAAGTGCTAATTTTGCTGGAGCGGATGCAGCAATTGCCGTGTGTGCTCGGCCATGGAGGAGTAGTTTTGGTGTGATGCGTCCACAGAAAACGAAGACGTACACGGCGTCGAAAGTCCCACAAAGAAACAAAAATTGTTGTTGATGCTAGCGCAAAAGTGAAGACGAGTGCAGCGGCTACGGACGAACTGGAAGTCGCCGGTGTATCAAGTGCAAGCGCAGCTAGCTCGACGGTGCAGATACATGGAGTTGGTGGCCACGACGCGGCACTCCATGTCTCAGAAAACGGACAATCCACAAGGCTAGAAGCTAGCAGCAAGGGACCAAGCGATGGATACGAAGGCTGCTGCAGCCCACGTACGGGTAGTAGTATGCCCCCAACAGGAGGGCAAGGAGAGGACGAGGTGGGCTTGTCACATCCCATGGTGAAACTCCACAAATAGCCCATACGGCTGGAGGGTGCAGCTCAGAGGGTGTTTGGATCACTAGAGACTAGAGACTAATAGTAGTCACCTTTAGTCAGTAAACCTCCAAACACCCCTGACTAGTGGGTGACTAAAACTAGTTTAGTCCTTAGTCATCCCACCCCCAACTTTTACTGACTAGAGACTAGTAGTAGTCACTTTTAGTCAGTAAACCTCCAAACACCCCTGACTTTTACTGACTAAAGTCCCCCTCTCTCTCCTCTAATTGGTGTTGCATAAGAGACATTTAATACTGAGACATTTAATGTTGACTAGTAGTAGTCACCTTCCAAACAGGGCCTGACTAAAAACTTCTAGTCTGACTACTACTAGTCACATGACTAGAGAGTATCCAAACACCCTCTCAGTATTGCCATCGGGAAGCAGTCCATACACTGTACCAGGAAAAAGAAGCCTAGCTTTGGGAGCTCACGTTGGAATTTTTGCTTCACCAAAAGTAAAGCGCGTAGCAGAAAATAGCACTTCGTCTCCGACAGTAATGGTGGGAAGGACACAACCACCCACGTCCGTACATCCACAACCTGTGTCACAACAATATTCGAAGCAAGCTCTTCGAACGATTGACCCGGCAAAGATGAGTAGGAGTGGATGGCGGTGTCTAAGTGCCGAGGAACTGGCAGATTTTAATGACGCAAATACAATGGAGTGTTGGCGTCAGGCTATGAAAGAAGAGTTGGGGTCGATCCACGACAACAATACATGAGAGTTTGTGGATCTTCCCAACAATGAAAAGGCTATGGAACTCAAGTGGGAATTCAAGGTCAAGACAGATGTTGAAGGGTGCATGAAGCACAAAGCAATGTTTGTAGCCAAAGAGTATGTGCAAGAGGAAGGTGTAGACTTCGAAGAAGAGTTCGTTCCCATTGCAAAGATGGAGTCGGTGAGATTACTCATCGCTCTCGTGGCTCAGGAATCATGGAAAGTAAATCACATGGATGTAAACTCTGCATTTTTGAATGGCGAGATAGAAGGAGATGTGTATGTGAATCAACCACCGAATTTCATCAAAGAGGGAGAAGAACACAAGGTACTGAAGTTACACAAAATCTTGTATGGGCTATGGCAAAGACCTCGGGAGTGGAACATCAAAGTTGATCGGACATTGATTTCTCTTGGATTCGAGAAAGCCCCGCTAGAGTATGCAATTTACAAGCAAGGAGAAGGAAGGGATCGTCTACTAGTTGGAATCTATGACGACGACCTATTGATAACTGGAGCAAATGAAGAGGCGATTGCAAAGTTCAAACTACAGATGAAAGAGCTTTTTAAGATGGATGATCTGGGTCTTTTGAGCTACCCCGGGATAGAGGTACATCAAAAGACGGAGTGGACACCCTATGCCAGAAGGCATACACAAGGAAGATACTTGAAAACTGTGGCATGAAATATTGCAATCCAGTTGACGCTTCAATAGAACCTCGTCTTGAGCTGAGCAAGAAGAGTAAAGCAACCGCGACATGTCATGGTGTGTGGCTAGCAAGGCTGCACGGTGATCTCATAGATCGAGATCCGGAACAAGTTGTGCTCAATGTTGACAGTGAGACCTTTCTATCTGAGGATGCAGTCCGGCGTGAAAGGAGCAAGCACGTTGATACGATGTATCATTACACAAAGGATTATGTGGAAGAAGGTAAAATGAAGGTGAACTACGATTGCACCGACGACCAGATGGCGGATATGCTAACCAAGGCTTTGGATCGACAGAAGTTTTTGGAGATGCAAAGAAGGATCGACGTCGAAACTGTGAAGTGACGACGTCGTGTTTAGGGGGGTGACTGTTGGAAGTAAACCCGACGTAGTCGCTGTATCCAGATCATATTTTACCTTGTGTGCTTAGTATTCCATAGGTGTACACGTGCATGTATATGAGTCCGAATAGGGCTAGTATTAGATGAGTACTAGCTAGGCTGATATATATAGGTACGTCTACCCTGTAAGATTGTATCGTGGATTTGTGAAAGTAATATAAATCAAAACAGGCTCGATACGAGCCTGTGGCAATACCTCGGTGCTTCCGGCTGACTGGCCGTTTTGTACGAGCGTTGCGAGGTTTGTTAAGGTGATCGATCAATCAGGCTTGGTCGTCTAGCTAGCTAGCTTTGGCTAGTAGCAAGTAGTACACGTCCAAAGCTTGGTACGTATATTGCCGACTTGGGGCAGGAACCAAATCCAACCAGCGTTGCTTCATCGTTCGTCGTCGGTCATCGCTGTCGCCGGAAAGTACTCGGCGCCGGGTCATCCTACTCGGACTCATATACATACACGTGTACACCTATGGAATACTAAGCACACTAGGTAATTGCTCCGTATACGATCCGGATACAGCGACTACGTCGGGTTTACTTCTAACAACGTGGCGTTGTACTCTTATCTTCCTGTGCTTTCTTTCGGTAGCATAGTTGCGTGTGTCTTGTGTGGTCCGGTGATCTTGGGATCAGCGTTTGAGGGCTATTCCATCACCTTGTATCGTTCGACCGTGTACTTTGTCGGTTGATGCTTTATATATAAAGCGGGGTGAAAGCCTATTTTGAGAACTTAAAATGTGAGAATCTTTCCGTATGCACTGGTCTTTTCTACCTCCAATTTCGTCCTGTCAGGGCTAGCTGACTAAGCACCGTGCTAGCCGATGGTAATGCGCCATTGAAGACAACAACATTGCGGTGGTTCCATATTACCCGGTTCGTGAGTGTCGTGGCTGTGAAAGCATCCCGTCTCGGATCAATCGAAGTCCACCAGTCCACCAGCTCGGAATCATGGTTGGTCTGCGTACAGTGCCCAGTTTGTGGGATCTTACTCCATCATCCGCTTTGACAAGATCTGGAAGGCCAATTGCACATTCTTTATGTGGGTGTGAGTGTGACTGCGTGGCAGGATCCAGACAAATGATAACGTGATGATTAGGGTTCTTCCGCATGATGATCTCTGTCATCTTTGCAACAAGTTGAAGAGCATAATTGGTTTGATGTTAAAAGTTGGCCTGCCAAATTTTGGCAACTGGCAAATATTGGCTAGAGATTGGTTACTTGCCAATTCTCGCTGCCAATCTCACAAAAAGTTGCCAAATATTGGCAACTTTTGATTTTACCAAATGTTGGCTTGCCAAATATTGGCAATGCCAAATGTTGGTACCAAACCAATTATGCTTGAAGTTCTTTACTCTAGATTTGTATGGTTGATGGTGGGTCATTGGATAGGAGAACCGAGACTTGCTGTCAATACGCAAAATGCTAGCTCTATCGCTCATTGTAATGGTGGATTGATCTTACTTGTACTGTGCCTGCCAAGCCCATCTGTGCTGCAATTTATACCTGCTGGAACATATGGAAGGAACCGAACCGGCATGTGTTCGACAATAAAAATTTGCAGGAACCTGGTGCTCTGCACCGTACAAGCTGGACATGCTGCAACCCACAAACTCATTTCACGGGATCTCGGACTGTGAGAATGAGCCAGATCATGAACCAGATTAGATGGTGTAGTTTCTTTTTGAGGGTAGGGGCACCTGTTGGCCCCTAACCATAGTCTTCTTCCTGACTCTATTTGGTTACATTTTCAACCCCCCCCCCCCCCCTTATATAGGCAGCAAACCTGCCAATTCCTCAAAAAGGATGAGCTCCTACTTAGGGCATGGCCAATGCATAGCCCCAGGGTGATGCCTCGCATGCCATGTAGGATCGGATGGGAAGTGGGATCCTCTCCAGGAGACGGGTGCTTAGAGACAAAAAGTGTGGTCCAGTGCATAAAGTTGAAAAGGTTGAAATGAAAAGGAGGGATGCATGTGTAGTGAGAGTCACTTTCTATTCTTTGATGAGGTCCACTAGTAGTAGCTTGCATTGGGGAGAAAAAATCAATACATATGCTTCAAATTACTTTTTGTCATGAGGCATATGTATCTATATGCTACCATTGTACATGCCCTTATACATACTGAGTGCACGAATCATGACTTTTCCTATAAAGGAGAATGAAAAAAGCAGCAAGAAAACTGTCATACTAACTGACGTAGGCCATGAGCCAACAAAGGATGGCGGTGTCCGCGATGCAATTAACCCATCATCCTTATCTTTTATTGATGATGACATGATGCAACCCGTCATCTTACCACCTCTTCTGTGGAAGAATTTCCGTCTATAAAGTACCATCAAATGTGGCTTACCGGGTACTTGCATATTCATCAGCCACAAATCGAGGGAAGTTCACTACCACCGGGCAATATGGGGAGGAGTGTGACTGTGACCGCGGGTGCCGGCGCCGGCAGCACGAAGGCGTCGTGGCCAGAGGTGGTGGGCTGGTCGGCGCACGACGCAGCGCTCCAGATCAGCAAGGACAGGCCTGATGTCTCCATCTCCTTCTACATAGGCACGGGACGCTGGCCGCCGATCCCGTACCTCTCGCGTGTCATCGTGGTGTCAGACGCGGCGACCGGCGTCGTCGTCCAGACGCCCGTCGTCGGTTAGGCCGCATGCACCCCTTGTGCCTGCACACGGATACGTACAGTAGTATCGTATTTGCGTTGCTGCAGTTGCACAGCACATGAATAAAATCCAACACTTGAAAGCATGTTCCTATTCGAGGTAGTGGGGTGCATATGAATAAAATCCAACATTTGAAAGCAGGTTTCATCACGTGGATGATAGAGTACTATGATTTTCATATTTGCCTTCTCCTCACTGCATTATCATACATGTAGCATAGGTTCAGTTGTTGCATCTCTAACATTGATCAGGTTCAGGCCCATTTGTTGAAGAGAATTTAGATTGATTTATTTTTCTAGAATAATTTTAGAATGACCGAGCATGCATCGTGTGTGGTTTGGCAGTCTTTCCAACAAACTAACCTACTTACGAATTAAAGACTGTTGAAAGGAGCCGCCATGTGAAAGAAACAGAATAGTCCGAGGAGGTCGTATGCAACGCCTTCCAGAGCAAAGACACAACTTTTTGGGTGCAGCTGGCATTCCCATCTCTGTGTGTATGCTTTTGAACCGATCGAGTAGCCTCGCCTGGACGGACCTCGGCCAAGCAATCCATTCATGCCACTTTTGCTGTGAATGTTAACGATCATTTCACGATGCCACTATCACCGAAGTCGTGCTTGCTTGCATCACATTTGCATCAACAAGTGATTTTGTGTTCACAGGCTTGTACCGAACAAACGAGGCTAAAATGTGCTGAATGGGGTTAAGGTCCTAAACATTGCAAATAAAAGGTCATGAAATGGGTTAAGGTCCTAAACATCGAATTCTAGACAGGTAACTTCAAAGATAATACTACTTTATACTACTGGTGGTCAGCGACATGAGGTAATCAGCTTGCGTGTGGTGAAGTTACTTTCAAGTCTTTCCCTGCCATGTTGATGGCTCGAAGTACAATCCATGATGAACCATGATAAGTGATAACTAGAAGAAATCAGTTTATTACTTTCCTAATTTTATTTAGTGGAGCCTACCATCTTTGTGATCAAGTTTGGAGCCGAGCTATTTCAATCTTGAGTGAAATATGCTTCTAAATCACTAACTAGCTTCAAGCATGTGTGATCAAATATTAGTAACCACTCTTACACTTGTTTTACGCTAAGGAAGGATCATTATCCTAGTCTTTGAATCATTCAAAGCACACACCTCATTTTATTGATTGAAAGCTCAATATATGGAGGCAAAATAACATGCAAATAGAAACCGGATAACGCTGCTAACTCCCACAATCGATTAAATGACCACATGCTAATCTTACAACTTTATTGAAATCACCGAAAAGAAGCAGAACATTTAGTATATGGATCTGAACACCTAGACGCATTCAACAAGGGAGCAACACCCATACACCAACAGTGCATGAGCCAGAACAAATGATTCCATCTCGAGTTCACCTCACAACATCAACCTGACCAAGCCATCAAATGCAAGATCACTGGAGGCGTATACTAGTACTCCAAGACAGTCCAAAATGGATTTCTGTCATACATTTGATGTATATATAGCGTGTGACACCCTCAACTCGAGGTAGAAAGCATGTGCGGCTTATACGTGGAACTTGGTTGCTTCCGCTCTATGGTATGCCTAGCTAATGTACTGCACGTAAGGATGGGGTACCTATTCGTTCATATGCCATTTGGCTAGCCTTGACAGCGCAGGAGTGGAGGGTTTACTTTAAATTATCAATAAAAAGACACTAGTATGTGCCTTCGGATCCGGACAATGCCTTCATATCTGGTAGCAACACCGGAACACCAACATTGGTTGAACCAGCTTGTGTAGGCCAGTAGAAGTGATTCCATCACCGAGTTCACCTCACTACCCTCGGCATGGCCCAACCATTAAAGACCAGATCACCGGAGGTTATACAGGTAATTCAAGACAAAAACGTAATTCCATCACACCAGGTCCGAAATGGATTTTTGTGATACATTTGATGTATATATGGTGTGTGACACCCTCACTCGAGGTAGAAAACACACATGTGATTTATATGAGGAACTGGATTATATATTTTTCTTCTAGGGTCTGGCTATTTTTTTTGCGGATGTAAGAGTCTTCCTAGCTATTGTACTAGACATAAAGATGGGGGTACCAGTTCATTGATATACCTTTTGTCTAGCCTTGACATTGAGAGAAGACACAACAAACTGGCGTGGAAGTTGTTAGACGTCCCCTTTTTCAGACTATGGTCGTCACCTTGGAGTGGACGGTCTACTTTGACGAAACGAAGCACGTTGCTGCTTTTCATTCATTAAGAGAAGAAATGAATCACAAGACAGTATAATAGCTTTACAGGACCTGATATAAGCTCTCAGGCCAGCAAAAGTTAAAAAATTTGGAAAGAGGAAAAGCAGAGGAAAGAAACACTATACAGGGATCTCATAGGGCTACATTTCGCTCGTCCAGCACACTCCTTTGATCCTGGCAGCTCTGCAGGCCACAACCTCAGATTGAGTGTTGTCACAGACCTGCAGAAAGTTGCTGCCTTGGCATTTTTTTTTTCGATCGAAGGGGCCACACGGCCCCCATTTTCATTATGAAAATGGAGTTGTTTACAAGGCATCAAAACCACCATTACATCACTAATCTAGAAGCCACATGATGCTCCAGCCTATCCAGCCTAATCATCACACCACTGATATTTATATCACCACATCAGGATGCTTCAAACTGCCCAAAACTAGCCATGGAAGGGCCTAGTGCTACGCTAGCTACAAGGGTATCAACAGACTAAATGACAATAACCAAATTAACATTATGCTTTGAAGCCAGCAAGCATTTCCAGCGACTAGCTTCACAAAATCCTTCTCACATGCGGCGCCAAACCATGCCCTCCTCTGAAGATATCACGAGTCACCCTCACGACACGCCTAGACACCTGATGAAGCATGCTTTGCACCCCTCTTTTCTGCAGATTTTTCCATGAGTCAAGTAGGGAACAAACAAGAAAGATAATGTCAGTAGGATCTCTAGGCATAACAATTTGAAAACATGATTTGTTCCTTGTTTTCCATATAGACCACAAGAGAGCAGCAATACCCAATAAAACAACTACTCTATCTTTGCCAGTATAGCTAGACAACCAGTTCTGGCATAAGTCAAAAAAAGACATGGGAGCTCTCTGGCTCCCTAGAGCACATCCCACAATATTCCACAGGAACTTAGCTAAGGAACAAGAGAAAAATAAATGATTCACACTCTCTTCACAGACACAAAATTCACAAAACTTAGCACCTTTCCAGCCTTCTTTATTCAGATTGTCCTTGGTCAGAATCCTATTTTTGATTACTAACCAAGAGAATGCCTTAACTTTAAGAGGCATCTTCATCCTCCATAGTTTATTAAAAGGGAAAACGACTTGTCTAGCTATAAGATAGTGATACAGAGATTTAACAGAGAAGCTACCGGAGTTTGTAAGTAGCCATTTAACTTTGTAAGGCTTATCCAACAAAATCACCTGACCACACATATCAAGTAACTTATTCCACATATCAAGAGTCTCCCCATATAAACATCTTCTGAACCTAATGCAATTAAACTCCATGGTAAATACTTTCGCAACAGTAACATGTTTGCAGAAAGTTAGATTATAAAGACGAGGAAAAATCAAACAAAGAGGTTTATCCTTTATCCACGCATCTTCCCAAAATCTAGTTTTACGACCATCCCCCACAATTCTCTGACAACAGCTATAGAAAATATTCTTAACTTCCATTAAGCCATTCCAGAAGTGGGAGTTGTTAGGAGATGATTCACATTGAGTCAAAGTTTTCTTCTTCAGATACTTTGCTCTAATCAACTCCTGCCAGTCCCCCTCCTCATTTTCTAGTCTCCAGAGCCACTTACAAAGAAGACTAACATTTTTAACATCTAGATTAGTAACCCCCAGTCCTCCCTGGTCCCTAGGTTGGCACACATCATTCCAGTTGACCAGGTGGTACTTCCGACTCCTCCCTTTCTTGCCAAACCAAACGAGCTCGGAAGAAATCAAAGCGTTTACCCACACCTTTAGGCAATCTAAAGAAGGAAAGCATGTGACTAGGAACACTACTCAAGAAAGTCTCAGTTAGAATAAGTCTCTCTCCCATAGGAAGCAAGCTCCCTTGCCAGGTAGCTGCTTTCTTCTCACATTTCTCCTCAGCAGGTTTCCAATCGCTATTACTAAGTTTCTTATAGTGTAGAGGCATACCCAGGTAGCGAAAAGGAAAGGTTTCAATTGTGCAAGTAAAGATCTGAGCATATTCCTCCTGTCTTACTTTCGCCTCACCGAAGCAGTAAACCTCGCTTTTTAAAAAATTAATTTTTAGACCAGTCAAGTGCTCAAAGACACAAAGGATGATTTTAAGATTCCTAGCTCCTTCCAAGTCGTCCTCAAAACAAAAAATCGTGTCGTCCGCATATTGTAAAACAGAAAGGCCACCTTCATAAATCTGAGGGGCTAAACCTTTTATAAACCCTTGCTCCTGAGCCCTTCCAACCAGGGTCACCAGGACATCAGCAGCTATATTAAACAGCAAGGGGGAGAAGGGATCCCCCTGCCTTAGACCTTTTCTAGTAGTAAAATAATTACCCAACAATAATACCCAATAATAGGGCATTGAACACCCTATTATTCTTTACTTCCAAACCTGCCACCAAATCGGCGCAGAGATGATGGCTCTGATGTCAAGGAGAAGCAGCCTGAAGCGCATCCAGCCACTAGTTGAGCAGGCTGACCCTGTCACTGTTGGGCAGGAGGTTGAATGGGTAGTTGTATCTTGTTAGAAAATAACCCAATATCCCGACTGTGAATGTGCATTTGGCAAGGATATGCAAAGCAGATTCGTATCCAAGGTGCCACAAGGGGCAAATGGGATTATGAGGCCTATTTCTCTTTGCTACCATAAGGACCTTTCCATGTCACTCTGAACGATTTACTTTGTACGATAAGATTCCAAACCATGTTCCAACTTATCTTTATGTAAACACCAAGAGAAAACCATAGAGATAGAGAGGGGGTGGCGCAGTCCAGCTAGCCAATGCGGTGCTACCTGTTCCTCTGTGATGAGACGCAATGTTTTGGGCACATCTCGCTGCTCATCTTAGCGTGCATGCTTTGTGAACCGAGCTAGTACCATCTAGGCTGCAACCGGCGCACACCCAGAGCTGGATTCTGAGCGCTCGGGTCAGGATAATATCTCGCCCTGACGGTCACCCAGCAGGCAAGCCATTCATGCATATGTGACTATGCATGTTAAAGATGCTTTCACGACGCCACTCATTCTCAAGCCGTGCTTGCTTGCACCACATTTGCATCAATCAAGTGTTTTTCTTTTAGGTGTGGGCCGGATTAGGCTCACAAACATTGCTAATCACTAGTAACAAGAATGTGTGTGTGTGTGTGTGTGTGTGTGTGTGTGTGTGTGTGTGTGTGTGTGTGTGTGTGAATCAAAATTTGGACAAGGAACTGCAAAGATGATGATACTATATATTAGTAGTGAGCGGGACCCAAGTAATAATCTTGCACATTGCAAAGATATTTTTCAAGTCTCTCCCTACCATATTCATGGAAGGCGTAATTATGAACCATGATAGGTGAAAAGTAGAAGAAATCAATTAGTATAGTATACTTTTTAGTGGAACCTCTCATTTTCGTGATCAAGGTCAGGCTGAGTTATTTCAATCATAAGTGAAATATTCTTCTACGGTGCTGACTAGTTAGAAGCCCGTGTGACCAAATAACGACTTGCATACACTTTGTACACAACCGAAGGATCACTATCCCATCCTTTGAATTATTCAGTGAACACAATTCATTTTATTCCCATGAAGGTCAAGACGTCAAGGCTGAAAACAACATGCAAATAGAAACCAGCTAATATCGCCAAATCTCACAACCGGTTAAACGACAACATGCTAATCTTGAAACTTATGAATTGGTTTAAACCACCAAAAGAAGCAACAATGTAGTATATGGATCAGGGCACCAAGAGTCCAAAACAACATATTCGGAGCTAGCAACACCACTACACCAACATCACTTTAAACCAGTCAAAGAAGGCAGAACACATTTTACCGAAAAGTTCACCTCACTATCGTCTACCTGATCCAGCTAGTGAAGGAAATATTTCACTGGAGGCATAATAATATCCCAACATAAGCCTTCAAGAGGCGATGACATATGACTCATCGTTACCATATCAAACCAATGAAACCCAAAGCGATGCTTTTGTCTTAGAGCTCAAACGTGTACCATTGCCCGACCCAAGCAACAAAGGAAAACTGATCTGATGTGGACCCCCTCCCTCCCAACCCATTCCAATCTAGGGCTTCCGCCGCCGCCATCCCTCTCCTTGCCGCCGTCGGAGTGGTGTGGGCAAAGCCAAAGCAGGGGATAATAGCGGCGCGACAGGGCCTTCCTCCGCAGTGGCTCCGGGATGTGCGGTTGCTGTGGAGATTCATGCGGGTGTCCTGGACGTGTGTGTCGTTCAACGTCAACGACACATCGGTCAGGGCTCCTCTGCCGTCGATGGCTCACCCAGATGGGGCAGCGGTATCGGGCGGTGGTGCGGCTTCGGTCGTGCGGTTTTCTCTGCGGCGGATGTCTCCTATAGGTGTGCAGGATGATGGAGGTGGTCCATCTTGTAGTCAAGCTAGGATGTGTGCGAATTTTTCAATGAAAGCTTGGTTCAGCCACCGTCTGAACCATGAACCGCAGCGCTCGCGGGCGTTGTTATCTTGTTGGAGGCTTTGTGGGGCTATTTGCGTTTCATGTGTGCCCCGAGGAAACCCCATATTCGAGCTTTCCAGATTGTATGATGACGAGCTTCCCATGTCGTCACCCCCATGGGGGCATCATCTTTAGGGTTATACATCAGCTGGAGGGCAAGTATTTGGCTTGGTCGCTGGATGCAGGTCTCCACATGATTCTCGTGCGGTGTCAAAGGTGGAGCAGCGTGCAATTGAAAGTATCGACAGTAGCTAGTCTTGGTAGCAAGGTGCAGCTCTGCTGGATACGTTTGATCGACGCGCACAAGAGGCTGGCACTATCCGGCGCCGTGGTGGCGTTGACAGCAGAAGGGTCTGGCAATATCAGTGCATGGGTTTCTACTTAAGATAGGACAGCGGAAGAAGGCGACGATGGATTCTACAGAGTGCGCATGCAGTGCATGCTAAGGGTCTGCTAGACCGGTTGGTGCTCTCGGCTTGCAGGCGGGCGGCTTGGTGAGAGCACCGGATTTCCTGATGTGCATGAGGCGAGGTGAGGACACTTCATCAACTTTCTAGGTAGGGCGACAATTTTCGTTAGAAAGGTGCCTTTGGGTTGATTTATGTACAGCTGCATCGTGAATGATGATGGGAGGGTTGGGTAATCGCTGACCACTCTGAACACTTCTTGGCTATTCTAGATGGCTCGACGGATCCTGTTTTGAAGGAACTGAATTTTCCCGGCCCGCTCAACATCAAAGAACCCTGCATGACGGCTACGGGCACCGCCGGCCGATGTGGCATAGTCCACTGGCTCACTAGTCTGCACGACTCATCACGGTTTTTCCTGCTTTTCATAGAAAGAAAGAAGAATGAGAAAAGCCGCATGCTCTCCTAGTAACCGACGCTGGCCATCAACCAACAAAGGACGGCCGTGTCCGCGATGCAACTCGTCATCTTGCCATGGACGTAATTTGTCCTCATGAAACAGGCTTTCGCCCCGCTTTATATATAAAGTATCAACCACGCAGAGTACACGGTCGAACGATACAAAGGGATAGGGTAGCCCTCAAACAATGCCGATCCTAGGCAAACCTGATCACGCAACACGCACGCAGCTACGCAACCGGAATAGAGAACAAAAAGAACTGAGAACAACACCACGTCACCACCCTAAGCCCTATAGCACCTAAGTTCCACGACAACGCCCCCAGGAGGGAAACGACGCAAGGCGTCGCCGTTGCCTAGTCCCGATAGACATAGGTTTTCACCCGGAACCCGGACATGGAGAGGAGCGCCACAACGACGTCTTCAGGAAGATAATGGCGCCCCCGAGCGTCGCCATCGTCGGTGACAAAGCGCGGATCTTTCGCTCGGCAACTCCACCGTCACTAGTAGAAAACGGCCCATTAATCCCGGTTCCAGAGGCCCTTTAGCCCTGGTTCTGGAACCGGGACAAAAGGGTTGGGACTAAAGCCCAAAACCTTTAGTCCCGGTTCGCTTACAAACCGGGACAGAAGGGGCTCCACGTGGCCGCTGCGGGGCACCCAGGCAGGAGGATCTTTAGTCCCGTTTGGTAATACCAACCAGGACCAAAAGGCCTCCACGCGTCAGTAGCTGGCAGGAACTAGGGTTGTTTTGGAGGAGGGGGGGGGGGGGGGGGCTAGGTGTTTTGGAGGGTTAATTTAGGGGTTTCATATTATGTTAGCTAGGTAATAGAGAGAAGTGGCCTCTCTTTATCTCCATGCTTGGTCGACGCTAGCAACTATACGTATAGAAAGAACTCGACACACTAGCTAGTAAGCAAATGAAGGAACCATTTAGTACACAAGATCGTCATGAACATATACAGAGAGAAGTGAACTCTCTTTCTCCGCGAGATTGGTCGAACAACAAGTTTTCGTATATCTATCCGATGGTACTAGCTACATATATACAATATAAGATCTCTTACAAACCTTAACATCTATGGTCTATATCAATTTCCACATGGTATTCTCCGGCTTTACGTATGACGTGGTCAAGAAAGAATCCCGCCAATTCCTCTTGAATAGCTCGTATGCGATCATGTGATAGGAGTTCATCCCACATCTGCCACATCTAATTTAAAGAAGTGGGTCAATACATATATATGAATGAAACTCAATGCAAATGATAGTAATAAAATAAAATTGTGAATTCTTTTGTTTACGTACATCATATTGTTTTGCAGAGTAGCCCCATTTAGATGTCGTCGAGTTGTTGATGAACTCGCAAACGTAGTATCCACAAAAATCATTCCCAGCTTCCTGCCACAAGCACTTTACGAGAAATAGAGTTCAATCAAACTGATAATCAAGCATGCTTAATGGTTTTGATAAAACTAGCTAGAATCAATGGGAGATGCGCGGAACTAGCTAGTAGTGCTTACTTTCGGGTATGTAAATCACAGCTCCATCGGCAGTGCCGGAACAATGGCGGTGAACTCTTTCCAAACCCTACCAGACAAAGAGAAAAATTACTTGATATCAGGAAATGAACAAAGTTGCCGATATGGTGCGATAATGATTGATTGAACTTACTTCTAGAGCATATCAGCCATTTTCGCATACTCCTAGGGATCTTTTCTTCTCGAGTCTAAGACAGTTACTATTCCCTGTTCAAGCTTAATCTCTAGCAGAATAAAGTGGAATCTGCGCACGCATTCATAGCTCATCAATTACATTACTATAATTAATCTCGAGTGAGGGAAACCGAATATGCACAAGACAGTAACACTCACTTGAAGTTGTAAGGAAAGAGTATTTTATCTTTGTTTTGATTTTTAAGCAACGATTGTCCTTGGTATCTGCGACATTGTGTTTGACCGTCCATTCATGTATGATATTTAGGTTAATGAACCAAATGTCATAGATATCTGCTTTTCTGCATTCGATGATCTTAAACCTGCATAATATAGTGAGGATAATTATATATACATGCAATGAAAGAGCTGAGCTATATATAGAGACTTAATTACAGAAGTAGTACTTACATACAATAGCAAGTCATGAGTGTTTTTGTCGAGGGCCTTTTGATTGTATAACTGGAATAACTTGTCGAATTCAACAAACAACAGATCCAATCCAATGAGGTTGTGCTCCTCTTTAACTCTCAGCGTCACAGTATCCTTCCCAGACTGGCCGCATCTTTCCATGTACCATTCATGCAATCTTTGCATCATCGTTGTTAGAGGCGGATGATCTGGTTTGACGAGAGGCTTCCAGTACTCGTATTTGAAGGGGTCCGCCTCCATTGTTTCAAACTCTACATCATCGGTCTGGTAATCAGCAGGATTGGTACCGGGCACCATCCCCAGATGATTAGCGACGATATCGCTAGACACCTTGAGCGGGGGGCACGATTGCTTCACCTATTCACCGAGCTGGGGAATTTTTTCACACTTCTTCGTTCTGCTAACCTTGCATCACTGCAAGTACTTCCCGACCGCTCCGCTTCCTTATATGCCTTTTTAATAGTGCGCACATAGTTGGAATCCGGTGGAGGCGGTGGTGGTCGCTTCAGGGCATCGATAGTCCGCTTCACTTTCACCGGATCTACCGTTTCCTTCGGAGGTGGAGGTTTTCGTGCAAAAAAGTCCCTCACCTGGGCACGACTGATGTCCTCGTTTTCCTTGTCGATCCTCTCATATGGTAACTTTTCCGGAGCCTTGAGAGATGGACCGTATTTGAATTGCTTCCCTCCTCTGCTTGTACTGCTAGCCGCCGGAGCGGCGCCCTCTCTTCTGCGTTTGCTGACGCGGCGGAGTCCGCTAACACGCTGGAGGAGGCGGAGGAGGAGCCGTAGTGCGCTCATGCGCCGGAGGAGGCAGAGTGCTCGTCGGAGGAGGCGAAGAAGGAGCCGGGTGCCGTCACACACCGGAGGATGCAGATGAGGAGGCGGAGTGCCCTGGTCACTCACCGGAGAAGGAGGCAGAGGAGGAAGGGGAGTGCCCTGACTCACCGTAGGAGGAGACAGAGGTGTCCAGTTTGGAAGCTTGATGTACTCCTTCCACCATTGACATGGAGTCTTTAGAGCAAGACCCAACTGAATCTCCCCTTCACCTGTAGGGTGGTCAAGATCGAGCTCCTCAAATCCCTCCATTACTTCATCCACCATCACAACAACATAGCCATGTGGAATTGGATGACAGTAAAAAGTTCCGTCGGGCTGAGGAGGTGTAACACAACCGACAACCACCTTCAAGGTGAGGTTTTAGCATTTCGCCATAAGCTCGCAATGTTTAGCCTCCGTGATAGCATCCGCTGGGTAGCTAGGAGCTGTGAAGTCAGGCTGCTAAACGAGCTACGTGGAATTCATGCTGCTTCTTCGCTGAGATGGCGGAGTAGCTTATCGGGTAGCTTCTGCATTTCGCTCAGCTCTTGTTTCCTCTTCCTCTCCCGGGTTTTGTAACCGCCTCCACCGGGAAAGCCAACCTTCCACGCAACGGAGCATGGCGTGCCTCGTGTTCGTCCAGGGTGCTCAGGATTCCCGAGGGCCTCAGTCAGCTCGTCATTCTCTCTGTCGGGAATGAACGTCCCTTCCTGCGCTGCGGCGATATACTTCTGAAGCTTCAGGGTCCAAAGTTCCCCTAACCCCGAAGAACCAAGTTGCTCGTCCGTCCAACGGCACTTCCCTGTTTCAGGGTCCAAAGTTCCCCCAACCCCGAAGAACCAAGTCCTTGAATGGTCTGGCCAGTTCATGTCTCTGGTTCGACCCCTGTAGCAATCAGGTCATTCTCAGCCTTGTCCCACAACGGTCGGGCTTTGAGGTAGCCGCCTGACGTCGTGCGATGGTGATACATCTTCTTTTCAGCATTTATCTTGTTTATCTCTGACATTTTCTTACTATTGTCCGATGTCCTGTAGACCACAAATGCGGGCCAGTGATCTCTTATCTTCTCAAATTGGCCGGTGAATTATGGAGTCTTCCCTTTGTCGACAAACGTTGATTTCAACTCATTCTTCCACCTCCTGAATAGATCTGCCATCTTCTTAAGAGCACACACCTTGACCAGTGGCTCTATAACTGCCTTATTCGGATCCTCCTCTAGCGGTAGGGTGAAATTTGCCTTCAGCGAGGTCAAAGATCATCTTTCTGTCTATCGGTGACATAAGAAACTTGAGGGCCTTTGTTCTTAGGCTTATTCCATAGCTAGATGCTGATCGGGATGCTGTCCCTAACAATAGCTCCGAACTGAGCAGAAAATGCATCCTTGGTCCGCCTGGGTTCAATCGGTTGGCCATCGTCCGCAATTGCTGTGATCCTGAACATTTCATCCTGGCGCAACCTTTTCTTCTGGCCTCGTCTCGTTACCGAAGTTTGGCTCGATCTGGAGGGCTATAAAAGAAGAAAGAAGAGTTAATATATGTACATACCAAAACAATTAATGCATCAATTAGCTAGTCAGGACAAACTTAATTGATATATATATATACCTCGCCAGACTTTGCAACAGCTCCCGGCTCCGTTCGGTCACCGGAGCCGTTATCATGGTCTCGTTCTTCCACCGGCATTCGGTCGCTGGAGCCATCATGATCATGTCTTTCCTCCTCCATTGTTCGATCACCGGAGCCTACTTCATCCTCTCCTTCCAGACCATCGGTGTCGTTGAGAAACGACAAGACATCACCTCCGCCGATGAGGGGTCGAGGGTCGAGATTTATCTAGGATGCCCCCATTATGGATGTGCACAAGTTGATCCAATTTTTTTCTGAGGAAGTGAACCGGGACTAAAGGGGGGCATTGGTCCCGGTTGGTGCTACCCACTGGGACCAAAGGCCTTGTGCTGCCCGCGGCCAAAAAGTTTAGTCCCACCTCGCTAGTTGAGAGGGGCTCGGAGTGGTTTATAAGCCCCACTGCTTCTGCCCCCGAGAGCTCCTCTTAAATGCAGGCTTATAAGGCTAAACACACTGTATCTACCTGTGGGCCTACTGGGCCTTCTGCGGGCCTGAATCCTGGCCCATGGTTGGGTTTCAAGTCGTATTCAGGCCGTAGTGGTCCAGTAGGTGGCATTTTTTAAAAAAAATTCCATCTTTTTTTTGTTTTTTGCTTTATTTTTTCTTTTGTTTGTACTTACGTTTTTCAGTGATTCTTTTTGCTGTTGGGTCACAAAAATTATAAACTTTCTGTTAGTGCCATTAGTTTTCAGATTTGAATAGTTTAAATTATAAATATTTTGAAATTATAAACAAAAATTTCTTTATGAAAATTCCGTTTCCTATTAATGTTTTGAATAGAAAATAATTTGATAATTCTAGTTGCATAAATTTAATATAATTTTAGTTTCAAAATACTAGTGGTTTATAAAAGCTTTTAGTTGATTCCTTTTGCTATTAGAGTTTTATAAAAGCTTATTAGTTGATTCTTTTGCTATTGAAAAATATTATAGTTTTGTTTTGTTGATCATAATAGAATATCTTAATTGATTATTTTTAGTTCATTCTTTTTGCTATTAGTTCATTCTTTGAGCTAAATGACCCTGAAATTAAAAAAAACTACAAATGAACTCTGAAAAGATTGAAAGTTGGCATGGTATCATCATTTCACCCACATACCATGTGCTAAAAGGTTGAGGGTGTGATGACAAAAACTGGATGCACTTCATGTGCAAAATGGACAGTCTCTTTCGAAGTATCAGGGTTTCGGATGAAAACTCATTTGTTACAAAGGGATTTCATTTTTTTGCACTTATTTTAACTCCAGACTTTTTGTGTGTTCAAAATGCATCATTCAAAGCCACATCATCAATTTTCAACCCTTTCTGACTTAATTTGGTATTTTTCATGCATTTACTGATTTATTAAGCTAAATGACCCTGAAATTGAAAAGCACTACAAATGAACTCTGAAAAGGTTGAAAGTTGGCATGGCATCATCATTTCACCCACATAGCATGTTATAAAAAGTTAAGAGGGTTACGGCAAAAAATGGATGCACTTAGTGTACAAAACGGACAATTTTTTTGAAGTATCATTTTTCGGACAAAAATTCATCTGTTACAAAGGTATTTCATTTTTTGAACTTATTTGAACTCTAAACTTTTTGTGTGTTCAAAATGAACCGTTAAAAGCCACATCATCAATTTTCAACCCTTTCTGACTTCATATGTTACTTTTCATGCATTTACTGATCTTTTAAGCTAAATGACCCTGAAATTGAAAAGCACTACAAATGAACTCTGAAAAGGTTGAAAGTTGGCATGGTATCATCATTTCACCCACATAGCATGTGCTAAAAAATTGAGAGGGTTACAGCAAAAACTGGATGCACTTCGTGTACATAACGGATAATCTCTTTCGAAGTATCAGGGTTTCATACGGAAACTCATCTATTACAAAATGCATTTCATTCATTTGAACTTATTTGAACTATAGACTTTTTGTGTTCAAAATGAACCTTTTAAAGCCACATCATCAATTTTCAACCCTTTCTGACTTCGTATTGTATTTTTCATGCATTTACTGAAATTTTAAACTAAATGGCCCTGAAATTGAAAAGCACTACAAATAACCTCTGAAAAGGTCAGAAATGTAGTCAGCACAAAACCCAATGACATCCTCTATTTGATGGCCCATGTAGATGCTTCCTTCTGGCCTAGCGCAATTACATACATATGTCTTTAGGATTTCCATGAACCTCTCAAAGGATAGCGCCGTTAAATACAGGGCCGAGAATGACAATCTCGTCGACTAGATGAACTAGGACATGCGTCATGATATTGAAGAAGGATGGCGGGAACACCAGCTCGAAACTAACAAGACATTGCACCACATCACTCCTTAACCTTGGTAGGATTTCTGGATCGATCACCTTCTGAGAGATTGCATTGAGGAATGCACATAGCTTCACAATGGCTAATCAAAGTTTTCCGGTAGAAGCCCCCTCAATGCAACCGGAAGCTGTTGCGTCATAATCACGTGGTAGTCATGAGACTTTAGGTTCTAGAACTTTTTCTCTGGCATATTTATTATTCCCTTTATATTCGACGAGAAGCCAGACGGGACATTCATACTGAGTAGGCATTCAAAAAAGATTTCCTTCCCTTCGTTGGTAAGAGCGTAGCTAGTAGGACTGAGGGAGTCCTGGACTAGGGGGTGTCCGGACAGCCGAACTATCATCGCGGCTGGACTCCAAGACTATGAAGATACAAGACTGAAGACTTTCGTCCCGTGTCCGGATGGACTTTCCTTGGCGTGGAAGGCAAGCTTGGCGATACGGATATGTAGATCTCCTACCATTGTAACCGACTCTGTGTAACCCTAACCCTATCCGGTGTCTATATAAACCGGATGGTTTTAGTCCGTAGGACGAACAACAATCATACCATAGGCTAGCTTCTAGGGTTTAGCCTCCTTGATCTCGTGGTAGATCTACTCTTGTACTACCCATATCATCAATATTAATCAAGCAGGAGTAGGGTTTTACCTCCATCGAGAGGGCCCGAACCTGGGTAAAAACATCGTGTCTCCTGTCTCCTGTTACCATCCGCCTAGACGCACAGTTCGGGACCCCCTACCCGAGATCCGCCGGTTTTGACACCGACATTGGTGCTTTCATTGAGAGTTCCTATGTGTCGTCACCTATAGGCCCGATGGCTTCTTCGATCATCAACAACGACGCGGTCCAGGGTGAGACTTTTCTCCCCGGACAGATCTTCGTATTCGGCGGTTTGCACTGCGGGCCAATTCTCTTGGCCATCTGGAGCAGATCGAAAGCTACGCCCCTGGCCGTGAGGTCAGATTTGGAAGTTTGAACTACACGGCCGACATCCGCGGAGACTCGATCTTCGACGGATTCGAGCCGCAGCCAAGCGCGCCGCACTATCTCGATGGGCATGATCTAACTCTGCCGCCGAACAGTGTCTTGGAGGCCGCACTAGTGTCCGCTCCGGCCATTGATTCGGAGCCGATCTCGCCGATCGAGGATGGTTGGTTGGACACCACCTCGGGGGCTGAAATCTCTACGGCGATTGAGCCGAACACCATCCCTGTCCTTTGCGAAGACCGTGACTCCAAGGTGCCGGACTCCTCTCCGGACTCCGAACCCCCGGCGCCCCTGCCGATCGAATCTGATTGGGCGCCGGTCAAGGAGTTCACTACCGCGGACATCTTTTAGCACTCGCCCTTTGGCGACATCTTGAAATCACTGAAATCTCTCTCTTTATCAGGAGAGCCCTGGCGGACTACGGTCGGGAAGGTTGGGTTGGGACGACGAAGAAATTCAACGCCCACCCACCACGCACTTTGTAGCCACTGTCGATAGCTTACACGACGTGCTCGACTTCGACTCCGAAGACATCGACGGTATGGACGACGATGTAGGAGATAACCATGAACTAGCACCTATAGGATGCTGGACAACCACCTCATCCCATGATGTATACATGGTGGATACACCTAAAGGAAGTGACGACGAGGAACAACGGGACGCTACGAAGGGTAAATCCCTCGAAAAGCAGTCAAAACGGCAACATAAACGCCGCACAAAGTCCCGCCTCGACAAAGACCCAGCCATAGAGCGAGGCGAACGGTGGGCAGCGAACATGCTATCGAGCAACCGTCCGAATAGGACAACTCGGATAAACAACCCGTCCCCGGCGAAGATAACAGTCCGGACGATCTCACGCCGGACAAATTGTTGGAGCAGAAGAACCTCCACAAAAGGCTCGTCGCCACTGCGCGTAGCCTGAAAAAGTAGAAGCAGAAGCTCAAAACAGCGGAAGAGGTACTCAGAATCAGATGGAGCAAAGTATTCAACACTGCAGACAAATACGGCGACAGTCGCCGAACAAAGAGCTAACCAAAGAGAAAACTACTGCCCGAATTGGATGAGGAGGCCGTAGAGCCCCCACAATCAAAAATCAAGAAGGCCACACGGTCGGATGGACGACCCCACGGCAAACAGAGAGCGGCAAATGGCACCGCACACAAGCCGGTACGCGATCCGCATAAGGATTCGCATCAAAAGGATGGCACAGTTAGGTCCATCTATGGGCCGAGAAAGCAAGCTCTTCAAAAGCAATGCAACATGCCAAATTTCCGAACATCAGGCACACCCAAATATAGGGGTGCCGCACACCCCCTGTGTTTCACCGATGAGGTGCTGGATCATGAATTCCCAGCGGGATTCAAACCCGTAAACATAGAGGCATACGACGGAACAACAGACCCTGGAGTCTGGATTGAGGATTACATCCTCCACATACACATGGCTAGAGGAGATGATCTCCACGCCATAAAATACTTACCCCTCCAGCTCAAAGGGCTAGCCTGGCATTGGCTCAAAAGCCTCCCTGAAAATACCATTGGAAGTTGGGAAGGGCTCGAGGACGCTTTTCGGGAAAATTTTCAAGGGACTTATGTCCGTCCTCCGGATGCAGACGATTTAAGTCATATAACTCAAGAACCCGGAGAATCAGCCCGCAAATTCTGGAACAGGTTCCTCACCAAAAAGAACCAAATAGTCGATCGTGCGGGCGCTTGAAGCCTTAGCAGCTTTCAAACACAACGTCCGAGACGAATGGCTCGCCAGACACCTCGGCCAGGAGAAGCCGAGAACCATGGCTGCATTGACAAGCCTCATGACCCGCTTTTGCGCGGGAGAGGATAGTTGGCTGGCAAGATGCAGTACCAGCGATCCAAGTACATCCGAAGTAAGGGATGGAAATGGAAAACCACGATGCAGCAAGGACCAGCGCCGGATTAAGAGGAACGGTCCAAAGAGCGCGGCGATCAACGCCAATTCAAAAGCTCACGGCGAACAATAAAAACTGCCCTTAAGGACAATAGCGATGAGCTATCCAACTTAAACAAAATCTTGGACAAGATATGCCAAATCCACAGTACTCGGGAAGCACGCAAACCATACCCACGAGATTGTTGGGTCTTCAAGCAGTCCGCAGACTCAATGCCGAACACAAGGGCTCGACACACCAAGCGAGGGCGATGACGAACCCCACAAGCAGAACCTTTGGAAAACAAAAGAATTTCCCACAAGAGGTTAAAACAGTAAACTCACTTCACGTGATAAAAGGGAAAAACAGAGCGGCGCCCATTAAGATGCGCGCCGCACAAACTACCCTAGCGGAGTACCAACACTGGTTGTCAAAACCAATCACCTTCGACCATCAGGACTATTCCGGAAGTATCCGGAACGCAGGATGGACTGCCTTGATATTGGATCCTATAATCGACGGATTCCAATTTACACAAGTCCTCATGGATGGCGGCAGTGACATAAACCTGATATATCAGGACACAATCCGCAAAATGGGGATAGACCCAACCAAAGTTCGCCATAGCAACACCTCCTTCAAAGGGGTAATGCCAGGCCTGTATGCCCATTGTACGGGCTCCCTACTGCTAGAAGTTGTGTTCGGCTCATCCGACAACTTCCGCATTGGCACTACTGGGGCGTGAAGCTTTCCCCCGCTTTAACGCAATATCGCATTATGCATCTCTTACACTTAAAATGCCCGGTCCACGCGGCATCATCTCATTAAAAGGGAGTATTAAGTGTTACTCGAGCATGGAAGAACGTGAGACAGCCTTGACAGCCCCACACCTATCCGGCTCCGCTAATCAAAGCACGTGAATAGGTCATTCAAACCCCGGACACGGCTAGACGAGTCCGGCGCCTACTAGCAGCATGCCCCCATACAAGGGGTTGCACGCATGTACAACAAGAGACAATAAAGCTCAAATTTATTCACTTTTTGAATCGTACTTTGTTTATTTAATATAAAGTACATTTTTCGCACGATCTTTTTTTTCTTTTCAACTAAGTTCCTCTCTTTTACAGATGAACAACATGCTACACCCGTCCAGAATACGGCACAACGGAGACACAGGCGCAGACGTGTAGTAGGGACCCGTTGCAAGGATTCTTTTCAGATTAAGACCCTGCGTAAACCTTTTTTACTGTCTCTTGTTGATACACATCCCCTGGTTTCTAGCTATAACCAAGGAGGAGGCTGGTGTTTTGGCATCGGCCGCACCTGAATTTTTGCACGTACCTGGACACCAGGGGCTTAGGGCATTATTCTGCCTGTTTTTATAAATACCGAATACCTTAGGGAGTGTTCGGCGTCTTGAGTTAGGCCTTATATGCATCAGCTCCGAATCATGTCTTTGGTCAAATGTTGGGTTTGCCCGTCTCATGTGTTTTGCTGCCTTACGTTCCGTTCTATCGGCTAACGCGGCACCAGGAGAATTACTGCGATTGTGCCCCGGTTCGGCCAGGCGAGCACCTAAGTAGAGAAAGCCGAAAACTGACTGTCATGATATAGCGAGAGACTAGTCAACCACTTGATGACTCACCGGAATGTTTAGAATTCCTCCGCATTAACGAAGGACCGTTTTTAGGTCAGGCACATACGCACCCCGAATTCGGGAGAGTGCGGTGCCCCCAGGGGCTATATAGTAGCCCCACCCTCGAACTCCTATGGCTAAGTGAAAGTGATAAAGCATTATAGTCCGGTTGCCTAGTTTGCTACGCTACCACCTCCTTAATAGGACCAAGACGTTGGATTAAGTGTGAAAAAGCGCCTTCTTTGCAAACACCCCGCACTATGTGCGTGGGGGCTGAAGTCAAGACTGCCATCTTTCAAGTTATATATACATATACATCAACGGACGACAGGAGTAGTTTACTACTTGAAGGCACAAGTATAAAAAGCTCTTATATTATATTGAAACATTGTTTTCACAAATCATACATGTCATTTAAACATAATATCCTTGAGCACTGCGTCTCTATTAAGCGAGCGCCTGCGGACTTCCTCAAAATAGTGCTCGGCGGTACTCGGCTTCGTCCGAATCTTGGGATGCAACGTCGGTGGCCTTCATCTCCGCCCAAAGTATGTCTTGACACGGAAAGAGCCATCCGCGCTCCTCTATGCACGCCGATCGCTTCATTGCATCGTCACGCGGTACCGCACCAAGGAACTGCTGCACTAAGCCAAAATAGCTCTTGGTGAGGTCCGCTGGCCACAAATGAGTCATGACATGCTTCATGGCAAGTCCGGATAATCGATTCAGCTCGGCCCATTCGCCAACCGATCGGTCAGCGGAAGAGGGCGCCCGGACTATGGAATTGCGACCAATATAGCTCTTCCCTTTTGTGCCCCTTCCGCCTCGGAAGTGCTCCATCAGCGTCCGCGGCGCTTCGCCGCTAAGTCCAGATAAGCATCCTCCGAACTCGACAACTTGTCCAACTGAGCATACTTCGGATCCGTGAACTTCCTCCGCAGCAGAAAAGGCTTTCCAGCAGCAACATCCACAGCCTGACACAGCTCCTCCTTTGCAGCTCTCATTGCGGAGCAGGCATCCTTGGCTTCGGCGGTGACTTTTTTCAGGTCCTCTTGCTCCACTTGACGTTCTTTTTCAAGAACCTCGTAGCGGTCGGTAGCATTCTTCAACTTTATGGCCATATCGGCCAGTTCCTCTTTGCTTTGGCAGTGAGCAGCCCGTTCGGCTTTTAGCTCTTCGGCCGCCCTTAAAGCGGCCGCACTATTATTTCTGGTTGCTCTTTCGCTCGGGCGAGTTCCGCCCGCAGCTCCTCCACAGCAGCGGCACCACCTGCATTAAGCATACAAGTCGTAAGGCATGGGCGTCAAGCTCCCTTACCAGGTGTCCGCGTAGAGGTCGCATACCTTGTGACTTGTCAAACCGTTTATTGACCAGCGCGATGTCCGCATCCGCCTCGTCAAGTTGCCGCTTTAGTTCGGCATATTCATCAGTCCGGCTGGCCACCGGACACCCCGCCACCTATTTAGGAGCGGCGCAATGTTATAACTGATATTATGGTCCTCGGCACGCTGTCAATTTTGACAACATACCGAGTCTCAGGGGCTACTATCTATACAGGGCGCATTCTATATGCATAACTATTAGAAGGTACATCATTTTTGCGTACCTCGAACCCCGTCAGTAAGCTTCTGACGGCTTCATGCAATCCGCTCTCCGCGGATGCAATTCTTTCAATCACCGTACCCATTAGCACACGGTGATCTTCTGAGATAGCCGCTCGCCCGAGCAGATCCTTCAGCTCCTCCGACCGCACGCCAGTTGATCGGACCTTCCGGCCCAGCCGGACTTGGGGAAACCCTCCGCGACGACACCTCAGGGTCGTCCGCCTCGCATGAGGGTGCGACAGGTGGAGGCGTTTCGCTCTCCATCATCTCCGGAAGAAGATCCCCCAAAGACGAGCTCTGCTGAGAAGGGCTGAGATCCGAACTACAAGGTACAATTTCGGTTATCTTCAGAAATAAATACAGGGATGTTCCTTACTTACAAGACCCCTTCTTTTTTACTTACGGCTCGCTGGAGAGCTGATCCCCTTGGGGAAATAGTGCGGCTAGGATACTTCCCAGCGCCGGACTCTCTGATGAAGATTTCTTTCCCCTCTTTGAGGCGTTGACCTCCGGATCTTCCGAAGCGGTCCTCTTCTCTCCTAGGACGGTGGGACTTTTGATCCCTCCTTCCTCAGAAGCCTCCTTCGTGGAGGCGGTTGCTTCCCTGCTCCCCCCTTCGCCTTCTTTAAAAGGCGCGGCCTTCAACATCTTGGTCAGCATGGGATCCGGCGTGGTCTCTGGGAGGGGAGCCGGACACCTTATCAACTTTGCCTTCGCTATCCACTCCTGTTCAGGAAGCAGCTCCTTTAAGGGCACGTTTACGATAAATGAACGGACAGCCTGTCCGGGTACAGGACTACTTACTTGAGTATCTGGGCGATTGCAGCTTAGTCCTGCGTCCTCAGTCAGGTCCGGACACTTCTCTTGTGATCCGAAGAACAATTTATACATCTCCATGGGCGTCGTACCCATAAAATGTTGGAGAGCTCGTGGTCCCTCCGGATTAAATTCCCACAGACGAAGGGCGCGTTTGCAGGGCGAAGGCGCCGAATCAACATAACACGTGCCCTCGCGACCAGATTGATCTCTCTTTATTGGAGGTCTCGAATATGGCCCTGCAGAGGAACGTCCTTGACGGCCCCAGTCGAGCCCCTTGTTGACCCATGACGCGGCCCGCTGTGGTGGACTGGCGAAGGCGGAAGCGCCACCCATTTGGTGTTGGGGAGCGAGCAGAAATTCAAAATTTTCCTCGTGTCACCAAGATCTATCTATGGAGAAACTAGCAACGAGGGAAGAGAGTGCATCTACATACCCTTGTAGATCGCTAAGCGGAAGCGTTCAAGTGAGCAGGGTTGATGGAGTCGCACTCGTCGTGATTCAGATCACCGATGATCAAGTGCGAGCAGACGGCACCTCCGCGTTCAACACACGTACAGCCCGGTGGCGTCTCCCATGCCTTGATCCAGCAAGGAGAGAGGGAGAGGTTGAGGAAGACTCCATCCAACAGCAACTGGCGTGGTGGTGGTGGAGGGCGTGGCAATCCCGCAGGCTTCGCCAAGCACCAAGGGAGAGGAGGAGGAGGAGGCGGGGCTGCACCAAGAGGGAGAGGTTCTCTGTGTTATGGGCAGCCCTGTGGCCTCATATATATAGGGAAGGGGAGGGCTGCGCCCTCTAGGGTTTCCACCCCTAGGGGTGGCGGCTAACCCTAGATGGGTTTGGGGGCGGCCAAGAGAGGAGGAGAGGAGGCGCCCACTAGATGGGCCTTAGGGCCCATCGCCCTAGGGTTTGCCCCTCCCACTCCCCTTGCGCCTTGGGCCCCTTGTGGGGCGCACCAGCCCTTTGGGGCTGGTTCCTCCCACACTTGGCCCACGCAACCTTCAGGGCAGGTGGCCCCACTTGGTGGACCCAGGACCCTCCGGTGGTCCCAGACATTACCGATATCGCCCAAACTTTTCCGGTGACCAAAACAGGACTTCCCATATATAAATCTTTACCTCCGGACCATTCCGGAACTCCTCGTGACGTCCGGATCTCATCCGGGACTCGAACAACATTCGGTAACCACATACAAGCTTCCTATATAACCCTAAGCGCCACCGAACCTTAAGTGTGTAGACCCTACGGGTTCGGGAGACATCTGATCATGACCGAGGCGTTCTCCGGTCAATAACCAACAGCGGGATCTGGATACCCATGTTGGCTCTACATGTTCCACGATGATCTCATCGGATGAACCACGATGTCAAGGACTCAATCGATCCGTATACAATTCCCTTTGTCTAGCGGTATTGTACTTGCCCGAGATTCGATCGTCGGTATACCGATACCTTGTTCAATCTCGTTACCGGCAAGTCTCTTTACTCGTTCCGTAACACATCATCCGTGATCAACCCCTTGGTCACATTGTGCACATTATGATGATGTCCTACCGAGTGGGCCCAGAGATACCTCTCCGTTTACGGAGTGACAAATCCCATCTCGATCCGTGTCAACCCAATGGTCACTTTCGGAGATACCTGTAGTGCACCTTTATAGTCACCCGATTCGTTGTGACGTTTGATACACCCAAAGCACTCCTACGGTATCCGGAATTGCACGATCTCATGGTCTAAGGAAAAGATACTTGACATTAGAAAAGCTTTAGCATACTGAACTACGATCTTTGTGCTAGGCTTAGGATTGGGTCTTGTCCATCACATCATTCTCCTAATGATGTGATCCCGTCATCAATGACATCCAATGTCCATGGTCAGGAAACCGTAACCATCTATTGATCAACGAGCTAGTTAACTAGAGGCTTACTAGGGACATGGTGTTGTCTATGTATCCACACATGTATTGCTGTTTCCGGTCAATACAATTATATCATGAATAATAAACGATTATCATGAACAAGGAAATATAATAATAACTAATTTATTATTGCCTCTAGGTCATATTTCCAACAGTCTCCCACTTGCACTAGAGTCAATAATCTAGTTCACATCGCCATGTGATTAACACTGATAGGTCACATCGCCATGTGACTAACATCCAAAGAGTTTACTAGTGTCTCAAACTAGTTCACATCACCATGTGATTAAGTCTCAATGAGTTCTGGGGTTTGATCATGTTTTGCTTGTGAGAGAGGTTTTAGTCAACGGGTCTGAACCTTTCAGATCCATGTGTACTTCGCAATTCTCTATGTCATATTGTAAATGCTGCTTTCACGCTCCACTTGGAGCTATTCCAAATGGTTGCTCCACTATCGTATCCGGTTTGCTTCTCGAGTCACTCGGATAGGTGTTAAAGCTTGCATCGACGTAACCCTTTACGCCGAACTCATTATCACCTCCATAATCGAGAAACATGTCCTTATTTACTCCAAGGACAATTTTGACCGCTGTCCAATGATCCCCATTCCTGGATCATTCTTGTACCCCTTGACTGACTCATGGCATGGCACACTTCCGGTGCGGTACACAGCATATCATACTATAGAGCCTATGTCTAAAGCATAGGGGACGACCTTCGTCCTTTCTCTCTTTTCTGCCGTGGTCGAGCTTTAAGTCTTAACCTCACACCTTACATCTCAGGCAAGAACTCCTTCTTTGACTGATCCATCTTGAACACCTTCAAGATCATGTCAAGGTATGTGCTCATTTGAAAGTATTATTAAGCATTTTTGATCTACCCTTATAGATCTCGATGCTCAATGTTCAAGTAGCTTAATCCAGGTTTTCTATTGAAAAACACTTTTCAAACAACCCTATATGCTTTCCAGAAATTCTACATCATTTCTGATCAACAATATGTCAACAACATATACTCATCAGAAATTCTATAGCGCTCCCACTCACTTCTTTGGAAATACAAGTTTCTCATAAACTTTGTATAAACCCAAAATCTTTGATCATCTCATCAAAGCGCACATTCCAACTCCGAGATGCATACTCCAGTCCTTAGAAGGATCGCTGGAGCCAGCACACCTTTTAGCATCCTTAGGATCGACAAAACTTTCTGATTGTATCACATACAACTTTTCCTCACGAAAACTGGTAAGGAAACTTGTTTTGACATCCATCTGCCAGATTTCATAAATGCAGCTTATGCTAACATGATTCCGACGGACATAAGCATCGCTACGGATGAGAAAATCTCATCGTAGTCAACTCCTTGAACTTGTGAAAAACTCTTCGCCACAAGTCGAGCTTCATAGACGGTGATATTACCGTCCACGTCCGTCTTCTTCTTAAAGATCCATTTATCTCAATGGCTTGCCGATCAACGGGCAAGTCCACCAAAGTCCATGCTTTGTTATGATACATGGATCCTATCTCGGATTTCATGGCTTCTAACCATTTGTCGGAATTTGGGCCCACCATCGCTTCTCCATAGCTCGTAGGTTCATTGTTGTCTAGCAACATGACCTTCAAGACAGGATTGCGTACCACTCTGAAGTAGTACGCATCCTTGTCACCCTACGAGGTACGTTAGTGACTTGATCCGAAACTTCATGATCACTATCATAAGCTTCTACTTCAATTGGTGTAGGTGCCACGGGAACAACTTCCTGTGTCCTGCTACACACTAGTTGAAGTGACGGTTCAATAACCTCATCAAGTCTTCACCATCCTCCCACTCAACTTTTCGAGACGAACTTTTCCTTGAGAAAGGACCCGATTCAAGAAACAATCCCTGTTGCTTTCGGATCTGAATTAGGAGGTATACCCAACCGTTTTGGGTGTCCTATGAAGATGCATTTTGTCCGCTTTGGGTTCGAGCTTATCAACCTGAAACTTTTCCACATAAGCGTCGTAGCCCCAAACCTTTGAGAAATGACAACTTAGGTTTCTCTAAACCATAGTTCATACGGTGTCATCTCAACGGAATTACGTGGTGCCCTATTAAAGTGAGTGTGGTTGTCTCTAATGCCTAACCCATGAACGATAGTGGTAATTCGATAAGAGACATCATGGTACGCACCATATCCAATAGGTTGCAACTATGATGTTCGGACACACCATCACACTATGGTGTTCCAGGCGGTATTTTAATTGTGAAACAATTTGCACAATGTCTTAATTGTGTGCCAAAACTCGTAACTCAGATATTCATCTCTATGATCATATCATAGACATTCTATCCTCTTGTCACGAAGATCTTAAACTTCACTCTGAAATTGCTTGAACCATTCAATAATTCAGACTTGTGTTTCATCAAGTAAATATACTCAACATCTACTCGAATCATCTGTGAAGTAAGAACATAACGATATTCACTGCATGCCTCAGCACTCATTGGGCTGCACACATCAAAATGTGTTACTTCCAACAAGTTGCTATCTTGTTCCATCTCACTGAAACCGAGGCTTTTTCCAGTCATCTTGCCCATGTGGTATGATTTGCATATCTCAAGTGATTCAAAATCAAGTGAGTCCAAACGATCCATCTGCATGGAGTTTCTTCATGCATATACACCAATAGACATGGTTCACATGTCTCAATCTTTTCAAAACGAGTGAGTCCAAAGATCCATCAACATGGAGCTTCTTCATGCGTTCTATACCAATATGACTTACATGGCAGTGCCACGAGTAGGTGGTACTATCATTACTATCTTATATCTTTTGGCATGAAAATGTATATCACTACGATCGAGATTCAATAAACCATTTTTAGGTACAAGACCATCGAAGGTATTATTCAAATAAATAGAGTAACCATTATTCTCCTTAAATGAATAACCGTATTGCGATAGACATAATCCAATCATGTCTATGCTCAACGCAAACACCAAATCATAATTATTCTGGTTTAATACTAATCTTGATGGTAGAGGGAGCGTGCGATGTTTGATCATATCAAACTTGGAAACACTTCCAACGTATATCGTCGGCTCACCTTTAGCTAGTCTCCGTTTATTCCGTAGCTTTTATTTCGAGTTACTAACATTTAGCAACCGAACCGGTATCTAATACCCTGGTGCTACTAGGAGTACTAGTAAAGTACACATTAACATAATGTATATCAAATATACTTCTATCGACCTTGCCAGCCTTCTTATCTACCAAGTATCTAGGGTATTTCTGCTCCAGTGGCTGTTCCCCTTATTACAGAAGCACTTAGTCTCGGGTTTGGGTTCAACCTTGGGTTTCTTCTTTGGAGCAGCAACTGATTTGCCGTTTCATGAAGTGTCCTTCTTGCCCTTGCCCTTCTTGAAACTAGTGGTTTCACCAACCATCAACAATTGATGCTCCTTCTTGATTTCTACTTTCGCGATGTCAAACATCGTGAATACCTCAAGGATCATCATATCTATCCCTGATATGTTATAGTTCATCACGAAGCTCTAGCAGCTTGGTGGCAATGACTATGGAGAAACATCACTATCTCATCCGGAAGATCAACTCCCACTCGATTCAAGTGATTGTTGTACTCGAGACAATCTGAGCACAAGCTCAACGATTGAGCTTTTCTCCCTTAGTTTGCAGGCTAAGAAAATCGTCGGAGGTCTCATACCTCTTGACGTGGCACGAGCCTGAAATCCCAATTTCAGCCCTCAAACATCTTATATGTTCCGCGACGTTTCAAAACGTCTTTGGTGCCTCAACTCTAAACCGTTTAACTGAACTATCACGTAGTTATCAAGGCGTGTATGTCCGATGTTCGCAACATCCACAAACGACGTTTGGGGTTCAACACACCGAGCGGTGCATTAAGGACATAAGCTTTCTACTGTCCGCATAATCGCTACTTACAACTTTCAACTATATTTTCTCTAGGAACATATCTAAGCAGTGGAACTAAAGCGCGAGCTTTCGACATAATTTGCAAAAGGTCTTTTGACTATGTTCAGGATAATTAAGTTCATCTTATGAACTCCCACTCAGATAGACATCCCTCTGGTCATCTAAGTGATTACATGATCCGAATCAACTAGGCCGTGTCCGATCAACACGTGAGACGGACTAGTCATCATCGGTGAACATCTTCATGTTGATCGTATCTACCATACGACTCATGCTCGACCTTTCGGTCTCCGTGTTCCGAGGCCATGTCTTCACATGCTAGGCTCGTCAAGTTAACCCTAAGTGTTTCTGCGTGTGTAAATCTTGCTTACACCCGTTGTATGTGAACGTAAGAATCCATCACACCCGATTAACACGTGGTGCTTAGAAGCGACGAACTGTAGCAACGGTGCACAGTTAGGGGAGAACACCTTATTTACTACCGTCGTTCTAAGTAAACAAGATGCATAAACATAATAAACATCACATGCAATTATATAGTAGTGACATGATATGGCCAATATCATATTGCTCCTTTTGATCTCCATCTTCGGGGCTCCATGATCATCATTGTCACCGGCATGACACCATGATCTCCATCATCATGATCTCCATCATCGTGTCTTCATGAAGTTGTCTCGCCAACTATTACTTCTACTACTATGGCTACCGGTTAGCAATAAAGTAAAGTAATTACATGACGTTGTTCAATGACACGCAGGTCATACAATAAATAAAGACAACTCCTATGGCTCCTGCCGGTTGTCATACTCATCGACATGCAAGTCGTGAATCCTATTACAAGAACATGATCAATCTCATACATCACATATCATTCATCACATTCTTCTTGGCCATATCACATCACATAGCATACCCTGCAAAAACAAGTTAGACGTCCTCTAATTGTTGTTTGCATGTTTTACGTGGCTGCTATGGGTTCTAGCAAGAACGTTTCTTACCTCGCAAAACCACAACGTGATATGCCAATTGCTATTTACCCTTCATAAGGACCCTTTTCATCGAATCCGTTCCGACTAAAGTGGGAGGCGGCACCGCTAGCCACCTTATGCACCAAGTGCATGTCATCGGTGGAACCTGTCTCACGAAAATGCGTGTAAGGTCGGTCCGGCCGCTTCATCCCACAATACCGTCGAAACAAGATTGGACTAGTAACGGTAAGCATATTGAACATCATCTACGCCCACAACTACTTTGTGTTCTACTCGTGCAAAGAATCTACGCAATAGACCTAGCTCATGATGCCTTTGTTGGGGAGCGTAGCAGAAATTCAAAATTTTCCTCGTGTCACCAAGATCTATCTATGGAGAAACTAGCAACGAGGGAAGAGAGTGCATCTACATACCCTTGTAGATCGCTAAGCGGAAGCGTTCAAGTGAGCAGGGTTGATGGAGTCGTACTCGTCGTGATTCAGATCACCGATGATCAAGTGTCGAACAGACGGCACCTCCGCGTTCAACACACGTACAGCCGGTGGCGTCTCCCATGCCTTGATCCAGCAAGGAGAGAGGAGAGGTTGAGGAAGACTCCATCCAACAGCAGCACAACGGCGTGGTGGTGGTGGAGGAGCGTGGCAATCCGAGGCTTCGCCAAGCACCAAGGGAGAGGAGGAGGAGAGGGCTGCACCAAGAGGAGAGGTTCTCTGTGTTATGGGCAGCCCCTGTGGCCTCATATATATAGGGGAAGGGAGGGCTGCGCCCCTCTAGGGTTTCCACCCCTAGGGGTGGCGGCTAACCCTAGATGGGTTTGGGGGCGGCCAAGAGAGAGGGAGAGGAGGCGCCCACTAGATGGGCCTTAGGGCCCATCTCGCCCTAGGGTTTGCCCTCCCACTCCCCTTGCGCTTGGGCCCCTTGTGGGGCGCACCAGCCCCTTGGGGCTGGTTCCTCCCACACTTGGCCCACGCAACCTTCCGGGGCAGGTGGCCCCACTTGGTGGACCCGGGACCCTCCGGTGGTCCCAGACATTACCGATATCGCCTCAAACTTTTCCGGTGACCAAAACAGGACTTCCCATATATAAATCTTTACCTCCGGACCATTCCGAACTCCTCGTGACATCCGGGATCTCATCCGGGACTCGAACAACATTCGGTAACCACATACAAGCTTCCTATATAACCCTAGCGCCACCGAACCTTAAGTGTGTAGACCCTACGGGTTCGGAGACATGCGATCATGACCGAGGCGTTCTCGGTCAATAACCAACAGCGGGATCTGGATACCCATGTTGGCTCCTACATGTTCCACGATGATCTCATCGGATGAACCACGATGTCAAGGACTCAATCGATCCCGTATACAATTCCCTTTGTCTAGCGGTATTGTACTTGCCCGAGATTCGATCGTCGGTATACCGATACCTTGTTCAATCTCGTTACGGCAAGTCTCTTTACTCGTTCCGTAACACATCATCCGTGATCAACCCCTTGGTCACATTGTGCACATTATGATGATGTCCTACCGAGTGGGCCCAGAGATACCTCTCCGTTTACGGAGTGACAAATCCCAGTCTCGATCCGTGTCAACCCAATGGTCACTTTCGGAGATACCGTAGTGCACCTTTATAGTCACCCGATTCGTTGTGACGTTTGATACACCCAAAGCACTCCTACGGTATCCGGAATTGCACGATCTCATGGTCTAAGGAAAAGATACTTGACATTAGAAAAGCTTTAGCATCTGAACTACACGATCTTTGTGCTAGGCTTAGGATTGGGTCTTGTCCATCACATCATTCTCCTAATGATGTGATCCGTCATCAATGACATCCAATGTCCATGGTCGAAACCGTAACCATCTATTGATCAACGAGCTAGTTAACTAGAGGCTTACTAGGGACATGGTGTTGTCTATGTATCCACACATGTATTGCTGTTTCCGGTCAATACAATTATAGCATGAATAATAAACGATTATCATGAACAAGGAAATATAATAATAACTAATTTATTATTGCCTCTAGGGCATATTTCCAACATTTGGTGCCCCTGGGAGCGGTGATATAAAATCACTCCCGTTGCCACAAACCAAGCTCCTCTTGAAAAGAGCCCTCGGGCCACGGAGCATCAGCACACTTGCTTATGACTGCCCCTCCAAGACTTTTCTGCTTGTTGCCCTCGATCATCTTTGGCTCCATCTTGAAGGTCTTGAGCCATAATCCAAAGTGAGGGGTAATATGGAGGAAGGCCTCACATACGACAATGAATGACGAGATATGGAGGATGGACTCCGGATTCAAGTCATGGAAATCCAGCCCATAATAAAACATGAGCCCCCGCTCTCGCCGGGCTCGGGAGTGGGAAGCCTAAACCCCGAAGGAAGTGAGACACAAACACCACGCTCTCGCCGGGCTCGGGAGTGGGAATGACCTGCCCTGGAGCAGGCGGCCTTGCGAAATCTCGCCGGTTAGATACCTTGCGCCTCGCAGCTTTAGCACATCTTCTTCTGTGACGGAGGAAGACATCCATCGGCCGAGCTGGTCGAAGCCGGACATCGTCGAAGGTCCGAAGTGCCTAAATCTGAAGCTTTGGGTGTTAGAACTTGAAGCGCGAGGCGAACTCGATGGAGGATGGAAAAAAGAAGAGGGCCTTGGTCTCATTATAAAGAGGTTGAATACCAAGAGCCCTCCCCGTGGCCGATTAGGACTCGCCTTCGATAGAGGAGGCGTGCCAACGGGCATGGTTGGGTTACCCACGTCCGTATTGATGGGAATCCTGGAATAAGGGGGCACGATCTACGCTTTGATAAGACGTGCCAAGGAAACCGCCTCGCTAAACGCGCTAAGGTGGAATGTCGCGACCGGTTTTCCGGGAATCAATTTCCAGAAATGGCGACTGTGCTCACCAGCCCCAGGTTTACTGTTAGCTGATGAGGCACCAACTTGATACAGAAATTCCAAGCAGAATACAAAAATATGAAGTACAAGACCATTCTGGCCTGGAAGTTCAACAAATGGTTTCTAGTGGTTGATGGCGGAAGCAGTTTGTGGATCATCAGTGTCCATGGAACTCCATTTCCCACAGGAACAGCTGACCAGGTTAACTCCTATCTTCGCGGGGCCGCTATGTCCATGCTTAGGCTCCGGGGCTGTCATCGCAACGCTCCTCTCCATGCAAGGAATCTGGCCAAGACAATAGCCAGGGACAAGCCAGTGAGTACTTTGAATGTACTCGCAAACATTCTGAACACAGGTATAATATAATAATCAAAAATCATGCCTTGATGAACATTTTATGATCACAACGTCAGTCATAAAGAAACGAAATCCTTGGTGCATACATGTGGATTATTAATAAGTGGCCACAAATATGTAATGACGGAGCAGTAGTAAATGCCACAGTCAAGGCGTCGGCGACACCACATAAAGGGCTTATAAATAAGCGGAAGAAATGCCACGATCGAGGCGTCGAAAGACACCACATAAAGGGCTTATAAATAAGCAGAAGAAATGCCACGATCGAGGCGTCGAGCGACACCACATAAAGGGCTTATAAATAAACAGAAGAAATGCCACGGTCGAGGCGTCGGCGACACCACATAAAGGGCTTATAAATAAGCGGAAGAAATGCCACGGTCGAGGCGTCGGCGACACCACATAAAGGGCTTATAAATAAATGCGGTGAATATCCAGGAGGTAGAACCGTCGAGGGATACTCAATAATTCAAATAATATAAAGGGGTTAGTCCATAATAATAATCATTATCATCATCACAAGTCACAATCATAAACCAAGTTCTGGTTTAGTAGCTCTCCGGAGGAGACTGACACTAAGACCGATACTTGACCCATCCTAGACTGGAATCCTTAACCGAGGACAGGGTTATTCGAATAGGTTTAGTACCTCTGCAGAGGGTGTGCTATTTACCCACGAGTAACGGATTTCTTTAGTCCATCGGGACTAATTCCGTCTACGGTCTTTTAGTCGAAAACACGCCTGGCTTCCACACACCAGCTTAACTTTACTCGTGTCTGGAATCACCCACGACACTTGTTAAGCAAAACTCTAAGTGGGGAGGCTACAACCTCGCGTAGCATGGGATCAAATTTCTATCGCGCTCTAAGGGTGCCCCCTCTCGGTCCCAACCGGATACACCCATGCTCTGGACCAGGTGGCATGCCTACGGATGCAGCGGTATCTTCCACCATGGCCTCTCATGCGGTGTGTGCCAAGACAAGGGTTAACAACTTACTGAACCATACCCTACCTATGGCAGGGACTAATGGCAGCACGAAACAAGTTTGGGGTTTACTGGAACAAGGCTCGAGCTACGGCCGACTCAGGAGGCTTAAATATTTCCTGCATGATATGTAAAACAAACATATTTTCAAACAACAGGATCACCGCTCATTATACCTTACTATGCCACACAAGACATAACCGTCCCAACGGAGACCGGCGACAAGCTCACGCCTACCCAAGGCAGATGCTTTCCCGGATTCCTTTCCGGCATGCATGCAAGGTACATGAGGATGATTACCATCACAGGTATATTCATTTCTAACAGCAAGGAAAACACTGATATGCATCCATGCAAATGATCATGTCACATGAAATAACAAGTTCCCGAAAATAAGGTGGTGTTATAAACATGTCAACTAACACACCAAAATTATTATGCCGGGGTTCAGAATGCTTGCCTTCAAGTTGTGTAGAGGCAGGGTGCATCCTAAAAACTTTTGAAAGTTTTCTTCTTCTCTCCAAAATCCTATTTTGAAAAATATTCAAATAACAAACACTTTAAAATCAGTACAAAAAAGTTGCTTGGAAAATTTTCAAATAAATATGAAAATAAACTAGACAATATTTGGGAAGCAACAGAAAAAGAATCAAGCCATTTGGAGTTATATTTAAAAAGTTAAGCCCAGTCAAAGTTTAGTCAAAGTTCTATCTTAAAAAAGACAGAAAAAGGAAAACGGTTCGCCTGGACTGCGTCTTCTGAGATTGGTCGCGTACTTACCGGAAATACGTTTCCACCAGAGAAAAACGTATCGGTCGGGTTGCGCCACTAGTGGCTTGGGTTGGCTCACCGATAGGTGGTCCCCACCTGTCGGGTTCATCTTCTTCCCCCCCGTGCGCGCCTCGACAGAGACAGGGGCCGTTTCCAACGGCGATCCCCGGCGACACAAGCCACCGTTCGACGCGCTCTTGATATGGGGGTGATCGGGAAGAGGTACCACATCAATCTGCGGTGGTTAGGGGCGTGGTGAAGTTTGGGGCTGAGAGCTCCTTCCTCCATGGCGGAGGGGAAGCTTCGGGAGGGAATGGGGCTTGGCATATCGTGGCTCCCGGGTGAAAATGGGAGTGGGAAAGGGTTCGCGGGGTTGACATGGAGCTAATGGAGGAGAGCATGGATGGGAAGCAACTCTGTTTGCTCGGAATCGACCGGAGGCGTGGCGCCCGAACTGCCGAGAGGCAGGCGGATCGATGGCCTCTGGAGGAATGGGAGCTAGAGGGCCTTTCAATGGCATCGAGGAGGTCCTGTCCAGCGTGAAGAGCTCGGAGTGGGTTCATATAGGCACGGAGAGGCGGTTCGGCGACGACCGTGGATGAGGGCGGTGGCTCACCGCCACTGTGGTTTGCACGGCAACGTGGCGAGGCTAGCGGGGCACGGCGTGGCGGAAGGAGCTGGGGGGATGAGAACGGCCTGGTCAAGAGGGCAGCTGGCGAGCGGAGGAGGTTTGGGCGGCGCCGTCCATGGATGCGGCCGCAAGCATGCCGCCAAGAAGCTTGCGGCGGCGCCGCTGTAGCGAGCCAGGGGCGGTCGGGTAGGGCGCGACACGGCTTTCCCAGCGGATCAGATCGAGCTCGGGGAGGGGTCAACACAGGGGACGCGGCAGCTCAAGCGCGCCGACGTGCAGAAGACGCGCTCTGGCGCGCCAGGCGTCTGCACGCCAACCATTCGCAAAATGCGGGGCATGCTAGGAGGCCTTGGTGGGGTTGGGGATTTACAGGTCTTGGTTAGCATTAGTTAGGAGCTTAGTGGACAAGGTCATTTGGGTCAGAGGATCAGGTCCACAATGCAAACCAAAACTCATGCCAAAACTGTTCATGCTCTCAAGGTGTTTGACAAAATGCCACAGGCACCTAGGCATTACTTGGGGTGACCAACTTCTCCAGATCAGTGTCTTCTTGGATGGATAAGGGGGTGGTGAAGCTAGTTTGTCAAAAGAAGAAACTTGATAGTTCAATTTTTTCAAAACCTCAGTTTCTGACAGAAAGAAGAGGGCATGATTGCAAGCACTTAGGATCATCCAATGGGTCCACTCTCCTGGACTTAAGGGTTGTGTAGGGTGGTCTACAAGCAGGGGAAAGAATCAAGGGTCAAGGAGCAAGCAATAATATGGATCTGTACAAACCATCATGTTGGACCGAATGAAAATGAGGTTGATTCACTCAAAATTTTCAAATGACAACACTGGGTTTTTTGCATAAAGTTGAACCATAGGCTTCTACTAACATCCCAAAATTTTGGTGGAGGCTAGAAAGAAATATTTAAATAGGTTGTAGTGCGAAATTGCCCACTGGACCAGCGAAGAAAATTGGGTGTAGAGCTCAAAATATATTGGGAATGAAATATGTTTTTGCATAAAAGTGGTTTGGTGACATCACATGATATCTCCAAATTTTGGTGGAATTTTTGAATGATTTTATCAAATGGTTGCAGTTCAAAAAGGACCATAAAACCATGGGAAACCATTTTTCAAGAAAATAAAGATTATGGAGATTATTATATATTTAATTCCTCTGATGAAAAGAAAGGATTTTTCTTGAGAGGATAAACAAGTCCAATAACCTATTTTGAAAAGTTTTTTTTTACTAGGGGTGAAAATCTCCACAACTTAGGGAAAAGAGAGGCTCTGAAATCAAGATAAAGTCCAGAAAAATAAAAATTTAATTTCCTGGCAAAGTTTTAAATTAAGTAAACAAGGTCAAGAATTTTGGGGTGTTACATGGAACAGTAAAAAACGATTCATATAAAGGCTTGGCATTGGTGTGATGTCACGCTGAATACGTCGCAGATCTGTGCAAAATTATTCTCTCTACGGTGATATGTGGAACTTGTTTTGCAGAGCGGACACTATCCTTGTGTTCAAAACCTTCTATGAAGTATTCGGAGGAGGAACCCGCCTTGCAATGCCGAAGACAATATGCGCCGGACTCGTCGTCATTGAAGCCTGGTTCGGGGCTCTTGAGGAGTCTGGACTAGGGGTGTCCGGACAGCCGAACTATCATCGCGGCCGGACTCCAAGACTATGAAGATACAAGATTGAAGACTTCGTCTCGTGTCCGGATGGACTTTCCTTGGCGTGGAAGGCAAGCTTGGCGATACAGATATGTAGATCTCCTACCATTGTAACCGACTCTGTGTAACCCTAACCCTATCCGGTGTCTATATAAACCAGAGGGTTTTAGTCCGTAGGACGAACAACAATCATACCATAGGCTAGCTTCTAGGGTTTTGCCTCCTTGATCTCGTGGTAGATCTACTCTTGTACTACCCATATCATCAATATTAATCAAGCAGTAGTAGGGTATTACCTCCATCGAGAGGGCCCGAATGGGTAAAAACATCTTGTCCCCTGTCTCCTGTTACCATCCGCCTAGACGCACAGTTCGGGACCCCCTACCCGAGATCCGCCGGTTTTGACACCGACAAGGACCTTCATACTGCTTTGGAGGCATGCCGTCTTTTTCGTGCACACGTTGCTGGTCCTCCCGTGCCTCCGGTGTATCTTTTGTGTTCCCATACACGCCCAACAAGCCTAGCACATTCACGCAAAGATTCTTCGTCACATGCAACACGTCGATGGAAGAGCGGACCTCTACGTCTTTCCAGTAGGGTAGGTCCCAAAATATAGATTTCTTCTTCCACATGGGTGGGTGTCGGCGTCATTCGGAACAGATAGTCCGCCGGGACCCTTCCAAAGATTACTTGTAAACCATTGACCATATCAAGTATGTGATCACCGGTACGGACGGCGGGATTCTTCCGGTGATCCACCTCGCCTTTGAAATGCTTGCCTTTCTTTCGACATTGATGGTTGGTCAAAACAAATCGACGATGCCCCAGGTACACATTCTTCCTGCATTTGTCAAGGTATATACTTTCGGTGTCATCTAAACAGTGCGTGCATACGTGGCATCCCTTGTTTTTCTGTCCTGAAAGGTTACTGAGAGCAGACATCATTGATGGTTACAAACAACAATGCATGTAGTCAAATTCCTACTGTTTGTGCTCATCCCAGCATACATACACCGTTTTCATTCCACAATTTTAAAAGTTCTTCAACTAATGGCCTTAGGTACACATCAATGTCGTTGCCGGGTTGCTTAGGGCCTTGGATGAGAACTGACATTATAATGAACTTCTGCTTCATGCACAGCCAAGGAGGAAGGTTATATATACATAGAGTCACATGCCAGGTGTTGTGATTGCTGCTCTGCTCCCCAAAAGGATTAATCCATCCGCGCTTAAACCAAACAATACGTTCCTTGCATCACCTGCATTTCCTCCCAGCACTTTCTCTCGATTTTTCTCCACTGCGACCTGTCAGCGGGTGCTCTCAACTTCCTGTCTTTCTTACGGTCCTCTCTGTGCCATCCCATCAACTTAGCATGCTCTTTGTTTCTGAACAGACGTTTCAACCGTGGTATTATAGGAGCATACCATATCACCTTGGCAGGAACCCTCTTCCTGGGCCGCTCGCTGACAACATCACCAGGGTCATCTCGTCTGATCTTATACCGCAATGCACTGCATACCGGGCATGCGTTCAAATCCTCGTATGCACCGCGGTGGAGGATGCAGTCATTAGGGCATGCATGTATCTTATGCACCTCCAATCCTAGAGGGCATACAACCTTCTGTGTTGTGTACGTACTGTCGGGCAATTCGTTATCCTTTGGAAGCTTCTTCTTCAATATTTTCAGTAGCTTCTCAAATCCTTTGTCAGGTACACCATTCACTATCTTCCACTACAGCAATTCTAGTGTGGTACCGAGCTTTGTGTTGCCATCTTCGCAATTGGGGTACAACCCTTTTTTGTGACCCTCTAGCATGTGATCCAACTTCAGCTTCTCCTATACACTTTCGCACTATCTCTTTGCATCAACAATGACCCGGCGAAGATCATCATTGGGCACATCGTCTGGTTCCTCTTGATCTTCAGCTTCCCCCGTTGCAGCATCACCGTATTCAGGGGGCACATAGTTGTCATGATCCTCTTCTTCTTTGTTGTCTTCCATCATAACCCCTCTTTGTCCGTGCTTGGTCCAAACATTATAGTGTGGCATGAAACCCTTTATAAAGCATGTGGGTGTGAAGGGCTTTCGAGTTAGAGTAAGACCTCGTATTCCCACATAAAGGGCATGGACAACACATAAAACCATTCTACTTGTTTGCCTCAGCCGCAGCGAGAAAATTATGCATGCCCTTAATGTACTCGGAGGTGTGTCTGTTACCGTACATCCATTGCCGGTTCATCTGCGTGCATTATATATAATTAAGCGTGTCAAAAACCATTACAGAACATCATGAATAGATAAGTGACCAAATTAATAGAAGTTCATCATCACATTAAAACCAAAGTACATACATAGTTATCATTCAACAACATATAGCTCTCCAGAGCATCTAATTAAACCATACATTGAAACTATGTAAAACATTTCAATGCAACAACAAATGCGATCATAATCGCACCTAAGGTAACAATTGCTCCAACAGCATAATGATACCAAGCCTCAGTTGAATGGCATATTTTCTAATCTTTCTAATCTTCAAGCAAATTGCATCCATCTTGATCTTGTGATCATCAACGACATCCGCAATATGCAAGTCCAATATCATCTTCCCCTCCTCAATTTTTTTCAATTTTTCCTTCAAGTATTGTTTTCTTCTTCAGCTAAATTTAACGTCTAGACAATAGGGTCGGTTGGAATTTCTGGTTCACCTACCTCCTAGATATAAAAATCTATGTCACGTTGGTCAGCATAATTGTCATAAACGCTAAATTAACCAAAAAATTATAAAAGATAATATATACCACATTTGAATCATAGACATGACGAGGTCCGACGGAGGCGGATACCAAAACCATGGCACTATATACTAACGAACAATAATAAAAGTAGGAAAATTACACAAGTATCTATCTAAATAATACAAGTAAGAACTTTTTTCTTTTAGAAAGAAGATAAGATCAAGAGGCTCACCACGGTGGTGCCGGCGACGAGATCGGCGCGGGCGATCGACGGCGGTGAGGACGGGGACGTGACAGGACGGACCGTCAAACCTAGACACATCTCGAGGAAAATGGACCTTAGACAAGGAGCTTCGAGAGGAGAAAGCTTAAGTGTGACTCAGGCATTTCATCGAACACCTCATGTGCATAGGAGTGAGCTAGAGCACCACAAAGGTCTTCCACGGCCGGCCAAAAAAACAGAGCACTCCACTTCTCTGCTCTTGGGCAAGGGGGTATATATAGGCATCTCTTTGGTCCCGGTTCGTTGCTGGAACCGGGACTAAAGGACCACATTTGGTCCCGGTTCCAGCCACGAACCGGGACTAAAGGTTGTGGGCCAGGAGTGAGGCCCATTGGTCCAGGTTTGTGTCTGGAACCGGGACCAGTGGGGCCAGAAGAACCGGGACCAATGCCCCATGAGGCCCAGCCGGCCCCGTGGCCTCACAAACTGGGACCTATGCCCCCGCGGGTCTGGGTCCCGGTTCGGGACTGAACCGGGATTAATGGGCTTACACGGCCTGGACCAAAGCCCTGTTTTCTACTAGTGTGTGTCCCTAAACGAGGTCTCCAGGGCAAGACTGGCGAGCCCAGAACTCCAGATCTCTATCGGGGCACCACCATCGTCAGAGACAAGAGCGTGCCAGAGCCACCCGCCGCACCACCTCTTGCCGCCCAGAAGACCAAGAGAGAATTCCATCCCCGCCGTCATGGCGCCTGCCGGAGAGCCAACCATGCAGACCGCCATCTGGGCTGCGCCACCCCGGCATCCATGTCCAAGGCTCCACTAACCGTCCACTTCACGATGCGTCCACCATGGTAGGAAGAGTAAAAGGGGTCTCCTTTCACTCCTAGCTCGGCATCAGCCATGGAGTATGGGTCGATGCTTCCACAGTAGGATGCATCCACGCTTGCGTCTCCAGCCAGTCCTGTAGACAGAGGAAGACACTACCCCGTGACTCCTGACGGCGATCTTATCGCGCTCGCACGATGCCATGTCCATGGAGCTTAGCATATATCTGCCCGACCACCACCAACCACTGTACCCGCTAGGAGAGGGACCTCCACACCCACGGGCACCACCCGGATCGAGCCCAAGCACACCGACCCGGAGCACAAAATCCGACTCGCCCCGGGCCCCGCAAAGATCCGCCCGAGCATAAGCCCCATCTCGCCGCCATGCCTCCGGCCTGGAGCTAGGGGAAGGAGGCCTGCTTCCGCCACCCAACGCCATCGGCACAGGGACGACGCGCAGCTTGTGCCACCACCAACACCGACCCGCACAACCCGCACCTTGGACAGGGCCAACCCAGCCGTCGATGCCGCTGGCCTGCCCACCATGGTGCGCCCCCGCCCCAACCACCACCAGCACCCAAGGGCCACCGGGGAACAAACTGGACCTCGCCACCTAGGCCCGCGCCGCCCGCGTGCAACTAGCCAGAGGAGCCGCCCGCCAGATCTGGATCGGGCTGCCATCGCCCCGACGCAGCCCACATCGCGGGCACGCCCCGCTGACATCCCAGCAGCCCACCACGCGCCTCCACCAGCTGCTGCCGTTGACGGGGGGGAGGGGGGGGGGGGGACCGCCATCGTCACGCCGCCGCGCCCTGCCCAGCGCTGCACAAACACCCGAGGGGGGCCGTCCCGCGCCAGCCCACCCCGCGCGAAGGATGAAAAGGGTCCGCTACCGCCGGTCGGGCTTTGCCCGGCTGCGCACTTCGGCGGCGGAGGGGGGGGGGGGGGTCGAGGAGGGGTGGCGGCTGGCGGCAGCCGACGTGGGGCCTCCCCCCCAAGGAGCGGAGCGGGTCGGGGCGATTACCGTAATTTGCTCCTGTAAATAAAGTATCATCAAATGTGGCTTACTCCTTGATGTCAAATCCAAAAGGTAGCGCCCCGACGTCTAAAATAGTGTATAAATTTCTCATTGTAAGGTTACAAATTTAGGCCTCCTTTGATTCATAAGATACGAATGTTATAGGAATAGAAAAATCATATAAAGTGAGACGACATGCATCTTAATTCCTATAGAAAAAAGATGTCATTTATGCATAGGATAGGAATCTTTCCATTGAGTCTAAGTTAATGTTTTTCTCCTTCAAAATGTGAAGGATTGAATCCTATCCTATATAGGAATAGAAATCTGTTCCTACAAACCAAAGGCAAAGGAAGTTTTCCTTTGCATGCCCTATCCTATAGAATTCTTACAAACCAAAAGAGGCCGTACATTCATTTGTACGTGGATGCGGTGGACAACACGGGACGCAGGTGCAGAAGTAATCACATGGGAGTCGAATGGTTTCAGGAATTAATCTGGTTGCATGCGCGAAGTTCTATAAAGGGAAGTGTTTAGGAACGGCGCACCGGCCGAACCGTTCCGCCGGTCCCACGCGGGCCACTTGATCGAAGCCACGTGCAGCGCATCGTACCCTCGCGCTCCTCCCGATCCCCTTCTTCCTCTTCCTCTTCCTCTTCCTCGCGTCGCGCCGCCCTCTTCTTCTGCCCTCTCCTCCCCACCCCTTCCCCATCCCTTCCTCCTCCCCCCCCCCCCCGGTCGCAGCACCACGCGCTCCCCTCCCCGCTCGGAGCTCGCCGGTGACCATCCCATCTCGTCGGCGACCGAGGAGCGGTGACAACGGGAGATGCTGCAACCGGTGCTACGGGGTGCTACCACATCGACGCCTCCCTCGCATGCATCGGAGCTCTGCCTACCTCGCCGGACCCGGCCACGCTGGAGCTGCAACCAGCCATGGCAGACTACCCCTCATGCCGAATTTTTGCTGGAACCGGTTGTAGCGAATTCAATCGCCGGTGGTAGCAAAAATCTACTACGGTTGCAGCAAAATGGAGTCATCGTCATCACGGGGTCGCAGCCGGTGAAGCGCTCCCTCGCCGGCCTCCATGGCTGCCTGCAGCCACGCCCGGATCCTCCCGCGTATACAAGTGTTGCAACCGTCACCTAGAAAAGCTTCAACACCCGTTGAAAAAAGCTTCAACCATAGACATAGAAACATTCAATGGCACTGCACAAAAAGGGAAAGCTGCAACAGTTGTTGGATTTTACTACTACCGGCAAAGCTTTTTGCTACATCCATCAGGCAGAGCTACGACCTCGCGAGGACGACAATGATTTTTTTGCTGCAACTGTAGCAGGCTTTTTGCTACATCCAATAGATAAAAAAGCTTCAACCAGACAACAAAATACACGAAAAGTTACAACCGTTTTGACAAAAAGCTTCAACCCGCAGATGAAAAAGCTTCAAAAAGAGATTGAGAAAATCCTCCTACGACGACGACCATGGCATATCTATGTGTTTTTGTTGCAACCGCAGAGTAAAAAGCTTGCAACCCTTTTGTGAAAAAAGCTTCAAGCTCAGGTGAAAAAAGCTTCATTTGGCACGGTGGAAAGCTTCAATCCGCGAGAAAAGCTTCATCAGGCATAGAGAAAAGCTTCAACCGATGAGATAAAATGCTTCAACCTGACTCGCCAATGGCAGCGAGCAGCGATGTTGAGAGCTGCGTCGCCGACACGACAGTGCAACGACGGTGGCGGCTGCTAGGCGCTGCGATGACAAGAGGTGCCGGCGTGCTTCAAGACTGGCGGCGAGGACAACCGGTGAGGGCGGGGACCGGCGAGGGCGGGGACCGGCGACGAGGACGGGCGGCGAGGGCGGGGAACGGCGACGAGGACGCGCGGCGAGGGCGGGGTCTGGCGACGACGAGGAAGACCGGCGAGGGTGGGGACCGGCGACCACCGGAGGGCAGGCGAAGGGGGCGGCGACCGGGGAGGGGGAGGGGGGGGGGGACGCGTTCGGCGACGAGACGGGGAGGAAGAGAACGACCTGATTGGATCCAACGGATCAGGACGGGCCGATCGGACAGTTAGGGTTGGACCGGCCGAAGCGTTCGGCCGGTGCGCCGGCGCCTAGCATCGAGGTTTAAAACCAGCAACCGTTTTTATGAGCCAAACAAGGCCGCTTATTTGTCAGGTTCGAATAAAATTAGATCAATACTGCAACAACGTTGAAAATAGTTAGCTCATATATTTTGGGGCAAAATTCATCTCCGTGTACATATACTTAGAGACCAAGTGTGCATATACTTAGCGACTAAAATGTTGAGAAGCGATATTTCATACAGCATACCCAAGCCTCTATCCAGGCCAAGTTTTTGCCTCAAGGTTGTTCCACTTGTTTGAAAAAGACTTCTAGTGAATTATGCATATGACACGTGCTATTAATTTGGTACCTGCCGGGGTAGAAATGCTTTGTGGATTCAGGGTTTTGTTTGAAATTTTTTGAACATGTGTGCGCCTTGGTTTGGTTGGTTTAGTATTTACTGCTGCATGTGTGCCAGTCTTTGTGCTGAAGTTCGTGTCCTGACAGCCTCTTTTACTTCGATGCTAGCTTCTTCGGTCTTGTGATTGGTTTGGGTATTCCGGCCGCTGTTGGCCCAGTTGTCCTGTCGTTGTCGACCTCTGCCGCTGTTGGTCCGGATCGCTTTCTTGCTTTCGATTCGTCGTTGGGTGGTTTATCGGTTGATCCTGTTGCTATCGCTGCGTGGCTGCCGCTGTTTCTTCGGTCGGTGTTTCCTTCTGGTTGATCAGTGCAGATTTACCCTGGTAATCGGTGTTGCTTTGATCGTTAAATCTAGAGACATCGCCGCTCCTGATCGGTGCCGCCTCGATCGTTCAATCTAGAGACGCCGCGGACTTCCACTGTCCACCGATCCATCACCGCCGCTGCGCTCTACAAGCAATAAAACGATCTCCTCAGCATCCCTCCATTAGAATCGTCTCCACGGCCCTTGTTCGATCTCCATCGAAGCTGTGTTCTTCTGTTCCTTTTCCATGCACCACGATCAAGCCACGCGGGGAGCGCAACCGTCAGAAAAGGCGAGCAGGTGAGGTTGATCTTGACGGCGTCCTACTGCTCGCCGGCAAGGCTGTCCGGCTGTCCCATGGGGAGTGCCGCCTGAGTCTCTTTCTCCTCAGGCACGCGGCCTCTCCCCTCCAGCGCCTGTTCTTCATGCCTTTGCCGTCGTCGGGCCATCACCGCCTCTCCCTCTTTCTCCCGGTATGTGGGACATGCTGTGTCCCTCGCCTCGCACCTCTGGACGTCGCCCTGTTCTATCTGCCCTTCTTCTTAGATCATTCATGTGTAACATCAGGAGGGACGGCGGTACGGTTTGGCTTTGGAATGGTGCTCCATGGTGGCCGCAGGGCTTCGACCTGCTCTTCAATCCGTTTCTCTTTGCTTTCCTCTGAGATGGAATGGTGCTCCATTCGCCACATCCCCGAGCATGCCCCACCATGGTCGGATCCTAGTGGCCTGCGGCCTTCCTTGGCGAGAGGCGTCACGGTCCATGGCATTGGTGGAGGCGGCGATCGACACGGCGGGCAGCGACAATATAAAATCCTGTATTTTCCTTTTTCCTCTCATTCTTTTTCTTCTTCTTCTTCCTTCTTCCTTCTTCCTCTTTTCTTCCTTTTTCTTATTTTACTTTTTCCTCTACACTAACCTAATTAAAATGCACTAACCTAAAATCGATATCTACTAACAACCTAAATAAAAAATTAATACATATATGAAAAAACATATATAAACAAAAAATGCTATGAACATTATATTCATACATACATATATAGCCACATCCATTCATCATATAGCTATAAACAAAAAAATTAATACATATATGAATAAAACGTATATATATATAAAATGCTATGAACAGAGCCTCGACGGCGGCGGCTCACAACGGGGGCGGCCGGCGAGGGCGACGACGGGCTCGGGGCGGCGCGGGGCAGGGGCGACGAGGACGGCGGGCTCGGGCGGCGACGGGACTGCGGGCTCGGGCGGCGCTTCGCGGCCTTCGCGGCGGCGGCGGCTCACAACGGGCGCGCTGGGCGACAGCGACGACAGGCTCGAGGCGGCACGGGCAGGGCGACGAGGACGGCGGGCTCGGGCGGCGACGGGACGGCGGGCGGGGGCGGAAGGGGCGCTGGCGGCGGCGGGCGGCCACGACGCCGGGCGGCGCTGGCGACGACGGGCGGCTTGGGGCGCTGGCGACGACGGGCGGCGACGACGTCTGTGGCGGCAACGACAAAGGTCTTGGGCGTCGACAGAGGGCGGCGTCTGCGGCGAGGATGAGAACTGAATGAAATTTTTGTCAAGTGTTGTATATATGGCAAGACCATTGGTCCCGGTTCGTGAAACCAACCGGGACTAATACTACTAGTCCCGGTTGGTGCCACGAACCGGGACCAAAGACCTCTTTTCAGCAGCCCAAAGGACCAAAGGCCTCTTTTCAGCAGCCCAAAGGCGGGAAATAGCGACCTTTGGTCGGTTAATGGCACCAACGGGACTAAAGGTGGCATTAGTCCCGGGTCGTAGCACCAACCGGGACTAATGCCACCCTTTAGCCCCGGTTGGTGCCACCAACCGGGACCAAAGGCCTGTGCTGCCCCGAACCCAAATATTTAGTCCCACCTCGCTAGTTGAGAGGGAGGAGCACCTGTTTATAAGGTGCGGTGCGCCTTTCCTCTGGAACTCCTCTCTAAAGCAGGCTTTCGGGCCTAAACCTGCAATCTGTGCCTGTGTGCCTACTGGGCCTCCCGCGGGCCTGAATCCTTGCCTATGGTAGGGTTTCTAGTCGTATTCAGGCCGTGGGGGCCCAGTAGGTGGCACTTTTTCTTATTTTTTTGTTTTCTTTGTTGCTTTATTTATTTTATTTAGTTTCTACTTACAACAAAATACTTATTGTTGCTATTTTTATTTTTTTCCAGTTTTCTTGTTTTGCTTTCTGCATTATTTATTTTTTGTTGTTTTTTGCTTTATTTTTTAATTCTTTTTGCTTTTAGTTCTAGAAAATTATAAACTTTTTGTTAGTGCCATTAGTTTTCAAATTTTAAAACACTTTTTTGTTTTCTTTGTTGCTTTATTTATTTTATTTTGTTTCTACTTACAACAAAATACTTATTGTTGCTATTTTTATTTTTTCAAGTTTTTTTGTTTTGTTTTCTGCATTATTTATTTTCTTTTGGTTTTTTGCTTTATTTTTTAATTCTTTTTTGCTTTTAGGTTAGAAAAATAATAAACTTTCTGTTTGTGCCATTAGTTTTCAAATTTGAATTCTTTGAAATTTGTGTGAATCACAAGTTTGTGAGCTCAACATGGCGTGTAGAGGGACGGGCTTATAAACCGGTGTGAGCGCCCTTCGGTCGGCAATGTTTTCAAATTCATAGTTTTCAAATGAACTCTGAAAAAGTTGGCATAGCATGTGCATGTACAAAACGGACAATGGTATCATACTCGTCTGTTACAAAGTTGGCATGGTATCATCATAATAGTTGCGGGAGAAAGTCTTCACTTTTTATTCGCTTGTGTCGTTTGCTTATTGCGTCGTAACCATGGATAATCTTCATCGTTTATCAGGATGCTTGGATCAGCCTTGACTTTGAAGGGGAGAATTTCATGAAACTTTTCATACTCTTCAGACATGTCTGTCTTGCCCTCCACTCCCAGGATGTCCCTTTTTCCTGAAAGAACTATGTGGCATTTTGGCTCATTGTATGATGTATTCGCTTCCTTATCTTTTCTTTTCCTCGGTCTGGTAGACATGTCCTTCACATAGATAACCTGTGCCACATCATTGGCTAGACGAGCGGTTCGTCGGTGTACCCAAGATTTTTCAGATCCTTTGTTGTCATTCCGTCTTGTGGGTCTACCTGCACCCGCCTCGACAGATTGACCCACTTGCACTTAAACAAAGGGACCTTAAAATCTACTCCGTAGTCAAGTTCCCATATGTCTACTATGTAACCATAATATGTGTCATTTCCCTTGTCGGTTGCTGCATCAAAGCGGACACCGCTGTTTTGGTTGGTGCTCTTTTCATCTTGGTCAATCGTGTAAAATGTATTCCCATTTATCTCGTATCTTTTCCAAATCATTACAGTCGAAGATGGTCCCCTGGACAACAAGTACAGCTCATCACAAACAGTGTTGTCACCTCTGAGACGTGTTTCCAGCCAACTGCTGAAAGTCCTGATGTGTTCACATGTAATCCAGTCTTCGCACTGCTCCGGGTGTTTGGAGCGCACACTGTTCTTGTGTTCATCGACATACGGGGTCACCAAGGTAGAGTTCTGTAGAACTGTGTAGTGTGCTTGAGACCAAGAATATCCGTCCCTGCATATTATTGAGTCCTTCCAAGCGTGTTTTTCGATCAGTCTCCCATCATACCGCGATTTAGGGATACCTATCTTCTTAAGGCCAGGAATGAAGTCAACACAAAACCCGATGACATCCTCTCGTTTGATGGCCCATGGAGATGCTTCCTTCGGCCTAGCGATTACTGGACATATTTCTTTAGGACTCCCATGAACCTCTCAAAGGGAACATATTGTGTAGAAATACGGGCCCTAGAATGACAATCTCGTCGACTGGATGAACTAGGGCGTGCGTCATGATATTGAAGAAGGATGGTGGGAACACCAGCTCAAACCGACAAGACATTGCGCCACATCACTCCTTAAGCGTTAGTACGATTTCTGGATCGATCACCTTCGAGATATTGCATTGAGGAATGCACATAGCTTCACAATGGCTAATCGGACGTTTTCGGTAGAAGCCCCTCAATGCAACCGGAAGCAGTTGCGTCATAATCACGTGGCAGTCATGAGACTTTATGTTCGGTACTTTTCTCTGGCATATTTATTACTCCCTTTATATTCGACGAGAAGCCAGTCGGGACCTTCATCTTGAGCAGGCATTGAAAGAATATTTCTTTCTCTTCTTTAAAGAGCGTAGCTGGCAGGACCTTTATACTGCTTCGGAGGCATGCCCTCTTTTTCGTGCAAGCGTTGCAGGTCCTCTCGTGCCTCAGGTGTATCTTTTGTCTTCCCATACACGCCCAAGAAGCCTAGCACACTACTAGGAAAAGGCCTACTAAGGGCGCACTAGTTTTGCCTACTAATGGCGCATCAGTGGTGCGCCATTAGTAAAAATTACTAATGGCGTGCTAGTAATGGCGCACCACTGATGCGCCATTAGTATCTGGTATACTAATGGCGCACCACTGGTGCGCCGTTAGTATAGGCCACAGTGCGCCATTAGTATAGGCCACTGGTGCGCCATTAGTATAGGCCACGGTGCGCCATTAGTATTTTTGAATTTTGAAGGCGGGAAAATAGTAGTGGCGCACCGTCTAACCCCCACCGTGCGCCATTGCTATTTTTGAATTTTGAATTTGGATCTGGATCGTGATTTTTTTTGCCCATTTTTTGCTATTTTTTTTGCTAGTTTTTTTTGCTTGTTTTTTGGCACGATATTATTTCAAATTTTATTCCTGTTTTTGGATCTTGTACGTTCTTTTGCCGTGTTCTTTTGCCGGAGAGGAGTTCGCCGAAGAGGAGGAGGAGGAGGTCACCGGAGAGGCGCTCGCCTACATCGCCGGAGAGGAGGAGGAGGTCGCCGGAGAGGAGTTCACCAAGCATCGGAGAGGAGGAAGGAGAAACCATGAGGGAATGGGAGGAGGAGGAGGAGGAGCTCACGGAGAGGAGGGAGGAGAAACCGTGAGGGGAGGGGAGGGGAGGAGAGGAGGGAGGAGGAGGTTCCCGGAGAGGAGGAGGTCGCCGTGAGAGGAGGAGGAGGTCGCCGGAGAGGAGGAGGAGGTTGCCGGAGAGGAGGAGGAGGTCGCCGGAGAGGAGGAGGAGGTCGCCGGAGAGGAGGAGAAGGAGGGGAGGAGAGGAGAGGAGGAGATGGAGTGGAGGAGAGGAGAGGAGGAGATGGAGTGGAGGAGAGGTGGAGTGGAGGAGGTGCGCCCAGCCATATATACGACATAGTAATGGCGCACCGTGGGCAGGTGCACCGTGGGCAGGTGCGCCATTACTAACTTTTTTTTTATTTTTTTGACTTATTTTGAATTTTGAAGGCGGGAAGATACTAATGGCGCACCGTGGGCAGGTGCGCCATTACTAACTTTTTTTTTATTTTTTTGACTTATTTTGAATTTTGAAGGCGGGAAGATACTAATGGCGCACCATGGGCCGGTGCGCCATTAGTAACTTTTTTTTATTTTTTTGACTTATTTTGAATTTTGAAGGCGGGAAGATACTAATGGCGCACCATGGGCAGGTGCGCCATTACTAACTTTTTTTTATTTTTTTGACTTATTTTGAATTTTCAAGGCGGGAAGATACTAATGGCGCACCATGGGCCGGTGCGCCATTAGTAACTTTTTTTTATTTTTTTGACTTATTTTAAATTTTGAAGGCGGGAAGATACTAATGGCGCACCATGGGCGGTGCGCCATTAGTAACTTTTTTTGATTTTTTGACTTATTTTGAATTTTGAAGGCGGGAAGATACTAATGGCGCACCATGGGCAGGTGCGCCATTAGTGAGTTTAATTTTTTGAATTTTTGCCTCTCCAGATCTTAAAAGCCCGTATCTTTTTTTTCTGTTAGGTTTTGAGGATTTTGAAAATGTTTAACGGGTTTCCCGTTAAATTCGGATGTAATTTTTGAGTAGATGATTTTCATATAAAAACTTTTTCATCCGAGTTAGTATGCAAAAGTTATGCCCATTTTTACAAATTCTCGAGAGATTTTGCAAATGAAGTCGAAATTCATATTTACAAATTTTCCCAACAACTAGACCACATATCACATGGAAAACTTATTTTCTTTTATTTTTTTTGACATTTTCATCATTTTCTTTTATTTTTTTTAAAACTGAAAAGGCGATCCGGGGGTGCATTCGGTGGAAGTGATGGCCAAGTTACTAATGGCGCACCGTGGCATGGTGCGCCATTACTAGTTCAACACTCCCACGGTGCGCCATTAGTAGTTTTGACAAAAATTTTAAAAAAAATTTACTAATGGCGCACCCGCGATGTGGTGCGCCATTAGTATTTGGACACTAATATCGTACCAACACATGGTGCGCCCTTTTCCTAGTAGTGGCAGGTTCACGCAAAGGTTCTTCGTCACGTGCATCACGTCGATCGAAGAGCGGACCTCAAGGTCTTTCCAGTAGGGTAGGTCCCAAAATATAGATTTCTTCTTCCACATGGGTGTGTGATTCTCAGCGTCATTCGGAACAGCTAGTCCGCGGGACCCTTTCCAAAGATTACGTGTAAATCATTGACCATAGCAAATGCGTGATCACCGATGCGTATGGCGGGCTTCTTCCGGTGATCTGCCTCGCCTTTGAAATGCTTGCCTTTCTTTCGACATTGATGGTTGGTCGGAAGAAATCGACGATGGCCCGGTACACATTCTTCCTGCAGCTTCCGGTATATACTATCGGTGTCAAGTAAACAGTGTGTGCATGCGTGGTATCCCTTGTTTGTCTGTCTGAAGGTTCTTGAGAGCGGGCCAATCGTTGATAGTCACGAACAGCAACGCCTTTAGGTCAAATTCCTCCTTTTTGTGCTCATCCCACGTACGTACACCGTTTTCATTCCACGGCTGTAAAAGTTCTTCAACTAATGGCCTTAGATACAGATCAATGTCGTTGTCGGGTTGCTTAGGGCCTTGGATGAGAACTGGCGTCATAATGAACTTCCGCTTCATGCACATCCAAGGAGGAAGGTTATACATACATAGAGTCACGGGCCAAGTGCTGTGATTGCTGCTCTGCTCCCCAAAAGGATTAATCCATCTGCGCTTAGACCAAACCATATGTTCCTTGGGTCACCTGCAAACTCATCCCAGTACTTTCTCTCGATTTTTCTCCACTGCGACCCGTCAGCGGGTGCTCTCAACTTCCCGTCTTTCTTACGGTCCTCACTGTGCCATCGCATCAACTTGGCATGCTCTCCGTGTCTGAACAGATGTTTCAACCGTGGTATTATAGGAGCATACCACATCACCTTCGCAGGAACCCTCTTCCTGGGAGGCTCGCCGTCAACATCACTGGGGTCATCTTGTGCGATCTTATACGCAATGCACCGCATACCGGGCATGCGTTCAGATCCTTGTAGGCACCACGGTAGAGGATGCAGTCATTAGGGCATGCATGTATCTTCTCCACCTCCAATCCTAGAGGGCATATCGTCCTTTTTGCTGCGTATGTACTGTCGGGCAATTCGTTATCCTTTGCAAGCTTCTTCTTCATTATTTTCGGTAGCTTCTCAAATCCTTTATCAGCACAGCATTCTCGCCTTCCCTGCAGCAATTGATGCGGTACCAAGCTTTGTGTTGCCATCTTCACAATTGGGGTACAACCCTTTTTGTGATCCTCTAACATGCGATCGAACTTCAGTTCTCCTTTTGACTTTTGCATTGTGTCCTTGCATCGACAATGACCCGGTGGAGATCATCATCATCGGGCACATCGTCTGGTTCCTCTTGATCTTCAGCAGCTTCGCCCGTTGCAGCACCATCGTGCACATCGTCTGGTGCATCTTGATGTTCAGTAGCATCACCGTATTCAGGGGGCACATAGTTGTCATCGTACTCTTGTTCCTCGCCGTCTTCAATCATAACCCCTATTTCTCCGTGCCTCGGCCAAACATTATAGTGTGGCATGAAACCCTTGTAAAGCAGGTGGGTGTGAAGGATTTTCCGGTCAGAGTAAGACTTCGTATTCCCACATATAGGGCATGGACAACACATAAAACCATTCTGCTTGTTTGTCTCAGCCACTTCGAGAAAATCATGCACGCCCTTAATGTACTCGGAGGTGTGTCTGTCACCGTACATCCATTGCCGGTTCATCTGCGTGCACTATATATAATTAAGTGTGTCAAAAATCATTACAGAACATCATGAATAGATAATTAAGTGACCAAATTAATAGAAGTTCATCATCACATAAAAACCAAAGTACATACATAGTTCTCATCTAACAACATAAAGCTCTGCAGAGCATCTAAATTAATTAAACCATACATTGAAACTATGTAAAACATTTTAATGCGAAAACAAATGCGATCATAATCGCAACCAAGGTAACAACTGATCCAACGGCATAATGATACCAAGCCTCGGTATGAATGGCATATTTTCTAATCTTTCTCATCTTCAAGCGCATTGCATCCATCTTGATCATGTGATCATCGACGACATCCGCAACATGCAACTCCAATATCATCTTCTCCTCCTCAAGTTTTTTTATTTTTTCCTTCAAGAAATTGTTTTCTTCTTCAACTAAATTTAACCTCTCGACAATAGGGTCGGTTGGAATTTCCGGTTCAACAACCTCCTAGATAAATAAAATCTATGTCACGTTGGTCGGCATAATTTTCGTAAACAATAAATGAACCAATAGTTATGAAAAGATAATATATACCACATCCGAATCATAGACAGGGACGAGGGCCGACGGGCGGATACCAAAACCATCGCACTATATAAGATGCAATAATAAAAGTAAGAAAATAATACAAGTAAGAATATTTTTCCTTTCAGAAAGAAGATAAGAACAAGAGGCTCACCGTGGTGGTGCTGGCGATGAGATCGGCGCGGCTGATCGACGGCGGTGAAGACGGGGACGGGGCGTGACGGACCGCTAAACCTAGACAAATATTGAGGAAAATGAAGGTTGGAGGTCGAGCTTGGAGAGGAGAAAGCTTAAGTAGTGTGGCTCGGGCATTTCATCGAACACCTCATGTGCATAGGAGGTGAGCTAGAGCACCACAAAGCCCCCCCTCGCCGGCAAGAGAAAAACAGAGCACTGGAGTGCTCTGCTCGCTCGCTAGGGGTATATATAGGCAGCACTATTGGTCCCGGTTCGTGGCATGAACCGGGACTAAAAAAAACCTTTGGTCCGAGTTCATGCCACCAACCGGGACCAATAGTGGTGGCCAGAGCCAGGCCCATTGGTCCCGGTTCGTCCCACCAATGGCCCACGTGGCCCGGCCGGCCCCCTGGGCTCACGAATCGGGGCAAATAGCTCCATTGGTCCCGGTTCTGGATTGAACCGAGACTAATGGGCTGAACTGGCCTGGGCCATTGCCCCCTTTTCTACTAGTGGGTCCACCAAGACACTGCATAGTATACAGAGATCATTGATCCTCATAGTCACTTACCCACCAAGAAAGCTACATGATAGTTTTCTTTAGTAATAGGTATATAATTTTGTTTTTCCTTCTCACGGTTTGTTTATTCCGGTTGCCTTATCTTCAGTTAAGCATACATTTTTTTTTACAAATTAACCGCATCTTAGTATTTGTTGTTGTACATGCCAGTAAATTTTATAGGTTCAATTATTAATTGTTGCACATAGCTGGGTTTGATTCGAAGTTCTGCTTTGTTCTATAACAGTAGGAATGTAGTTCTCGGGAGTTTAGTGCTACGATTAAGTAATTCATGTAGTGAGTAAATGGGTGACACTCAGATTGTCAGAATGTGCTTAGTGTAGTACATAAATAATCCTACATATGATTTACTTGTATAACCCTTTCTGTGGATTGCAGGTTTGTAATGCTTCTTGTGTTTCTAGGTCTGTAGAGCACGTTGAATCTTGCGAAGAAAGATAATTCTGAAGTTATTTCATATTTGCTGTGTACATGCAATTTTGGTTTTTGTTTTATGTGGTCCATAAGAATCTACAAATAATGTTCAGGGTTGTTAAAACAAGACTCACCGCAGGAGTGAGACTAGCATGTTCGAGGCTTCAGGCACTAAACAGAAAGAGATCAGTCAAAATTTATATGACAAAAGGAGCATCTTTATTTGTGTGTGGGAGTAAAGAGGTCCATATTTCCAGAACATCGTGATACTTTTAAAGGTACAAGTACAGTAGTTCAGCATAGGCCAGGGACTTTCCCTTCTGCTCTAATCCGCTTACCTGTTCAAGGGATGTTTTGTTGTCCCCGTATGGTCAATGAAAGTTGGTCAGACACTGAGGTCATCCAATCCACCACACGTTATGACCTGCTAATCAACATCGACTACTATGCCTTGCAGTTTCATCTATTTTGATGTTTCAAATATGATCTGCAACCATTTGTTTCCTGCAACCATTTTTGCCTTTATCCGCATCCGCATACAGATTAAAAACGGAAGAGAAATCTATGAACTGTATTATTTCGCAGTACATAGATCGGACAGATTTGATTGTAGGTATAGCATATTCAGATCTTTAATGCATGGCCATCTCAACAATAATCAGTACATTACAGGAGTGTAACCAAAGATGTGACAACAAGTTCATATATTTAGTCATGCATAGCGCATTGTTTATATTCAGAAAGCAAGAGACAGAAACAGTTTTTATCAGCGAATTGAGTTTAGTTAGCTTTGCTTGATATCCGTTTGCAAAATCTAACTCTTCTTTTCCAACGAGGGTTAGGCATATGCAGAAACATCTACTCCCTCTGTTTCTAAATATAAGACCTTTTAGGGATTCCAATTTAGAGATTCCAATACCGAGACTACATACGGAGCACGATTCTGTATAAAAATGTGCATTTGAGTTGTGGCTGTTTATCTCAACATACAGTTTGCTCTCTTTTTTCTCTTGCAAAGTACACTTCGCCCTTTTTAACCATTTGTGTTTGTCATGATTGGGTGTGATAGGAAGCATGAGATACGATCGCTACCCCATCGGCAATGGACGTCCCACGAGTACAAGGAGAGGCGTAAATATGCACATACACCTTCCGAGGAAACCCAGCTCCGATGAAAAGAAAATGCCAGGCAAGATGACACGCCAATAAGCCCTCGCCCTCCACAAAGAAAGTAGAAGGTCTGTCTTCAGTTTTTAGACCCACTTTGCACTCCCAGTCTGTCCTCGAACCGGAAGCACACGCCAATCCTGCAGGATGTTGCACTAGAATGACATAAGCTATGAATGGCAGTAATACAGATCTTAGTACGAGAGTAGCAATGTGTACTTTGTACTTTGTAAAATATATGGATCATGTGATGAATAAATCTATGCTTTCCAATTCACCTTTATACATTGCTTGCCTTATTGTAACCCCTGAATTGCACACGTATATTTTTTTCTCTAAATCTAAATTAGTCAAATAAAAGAAATTAGCAAACTAGCATTACTATGCCGTAACATATTTCATCATGATGCATCAACGGGGCGCGGCGTGCAGCCGCGCGGGCATTGCTAGTTACTAGACTAGAGAGATAGGCATCGCTATTTGACATACAGGGATTCCTCGTCGGAGTCAATGAGTGGAACTTGCCAGCTTTTTCAGGCCGGCAATCATCAATCATCCAACAAAGTTCGACGAGAAGAAGGATGGGAGTGCACCATTTGACGTTTGTCGTCACCAGGGAGGAAGTAGGCGTAGATGTTTTCCCGAGACCACTCATGCCGAACAAAATTATCAGCTGAATAAGGTGTGTGTACATTGCCGTACATGTTGTACCTCATGTGGATAGAGGATACTTCCTTTATATGTTGTTTAGTTAGAGTCCATCGTCAATTCCAGTGGCATAGATTCATCATCAGTCATGGCTTATCATCCAATAAGCTACTCTACACTCTACAACTAATTACAAGGGCTAGTCATATATAGAAGTGAGGAGCAGTACGATGGTTATATATAGAGATACAAATGTAAAATAATGTAGCCAGGAGATGGCATATAAGTTAGAATTATTAAAGACAGCAACTCTGTGAACACTTCAAAGTTATATGTATAGGTTGCCGCATGAGCTGGGTAAATGTAGTAGGACTGTAAGAGTAAGTCTCTCACCCCTCGCCGCACATGAGAGTGTGTGATATTAGTACAAAGCACGAGTTGCCGAGTTGCCGCTAAATCCATTATAAGGTAGAATGAGAAAAGTACTTAGATCTGAATAATACAATGACCTAGAAATACATAGACGTTATATTTCAGAAATCTCCGCCGACATTCCTTGGGTCAGTAATGTAGATTAAGGAAAATAATTCTATGTTTTGATCAAGGTAGCAAATTTTCTGATTTCACATAACTGCCGGTTCAAATGGCTCACACTAATGCTACATACATATTACCGTGGTGTTTACAAAGTTGCTGTTCAAAACAGAGAGTACCGTGATATCATGGACAGATCTACCATCCAGCCTTATGCTAGATAGGTTACTATATAGTAAGTTTCAATGAAAACTGAAAATAATAAGATTGTAGAAAATCCAGGCTTCGAGAATTTTCTAGGTTTGCCCATGTTGTCTGAATTCAACGGCTCCAGCATGTTCATGCGCACATGTGACTTCAGATCACGTTGCCATGACTTTCTGATTTGCTCAAAGAGTTGTACCTCCTCGGACAGTCTATGAAACCAAAAACTCATGACCTGTTCACGTTAGTTCCTGCAACATATTTGCAATTAGGATATGAAATCAATACAGGAAAACTGAAATATTCATATAGCCTCCAAATGTGAAGATAAGAAAAAGTTGGTAGAGAGATAACTTAAAGGAACTCAGTTATATTATTGTCATAAATCATAATGCTCAACATGGATAAAAGACAAGCAGAAAAGGGCCCCTGCGTCGCACCACGGGCGACTCAGGTGGCGATAACCTAGCGGCCACCCGAGCCCCCGTCTTCCCCGTTGGCCCCTTGCCGCCACCGGAGGATGCTGGTGGGTGGCGGATGACGACGGCAGGGCTTTCTCTTCTGGTCGGCTCGGGGTGACTCACCAAACTATATCAGAGGCTTTCTTTGAAGTCTAATTTGATGAAAATAGTTGGAGCCTTTTGTGTAGCATAGCAGTGCAAGATTTCAGTTGCATAAAGGAAGATTTCTGATATGAAATGGCCCGAAAGAAATCCTATTTGAACGTCTTGAACTAGCAAAGGTATTAGGAGTTTAAGTGCATTTGTGAGCAATTTTCCAATCGCTTTGATTGAACAATTTTGAACGAAGATAGGTCGGAATCAGGATAGATTATTACCTTCGTTGTGTTCTGGAAGTAGGATCATGAGGGCACAGTTTAGGCATGATGAATCTAAATCTGACAGATGGAATTCATTCTTTTTTGCGGAAAGAGAGATGGAATTCATTGAAAAGGCGAAACAGTTTTTCTTTTAGCAAAGGCCAGAATTTTCTATAGAAACCAGACCCGAAGCCATCTGGGCCCAGGCTGGTGTGAGTGTTCAAGATGACGAACTTATGAGATAGTTCTTGATTTGTGAATGGTGAGTTGAGGTTCCTACGCTGAGGTATTTGAACTGGGTTGTAAGAGCGTAGATCAAAATTCCAAGAGGGGTTGACAGATTTGCACATTAGATCAGAGAAAAATTGGCGAGAATTTATGCATTTGCGTAATGAGAAAAAATGGTTTGACTATTAAGGTTGACAGAGACGATCTTGTTCCGGCGAAGCCGTGCCATTGAGGAGGCATGGAAGAAACCTGTATTTTCATCCACATCCATTGCGGACCCAATATAAATAGATTTTGAATTATCAAGAGACGAATGGTGTACTCTGCTCTTGAAAGGAAGCATGTTTCCTTAATTCGGTAAGGACAGAGATAACAATTTTTGTTAGAGTTGTGTCGAATATAGTGTACAAGGTAGGTTACAGTTGGACTTGTAGTTGTATGACACCCAGACAAGTGGTGTTGAGTGGTGATGTTGAGTTCAGGTAACTCCTATGTGTGACACCCAATATGTGAGTTGTTCACTTTCACGCAGGTCAGTGATCAGTGTGTGATGATGTTGGACTGATACTATGGAAGTTGGGAGCGCAAACTAGAGTAATGTGAAACTTAATTTTGCTCAAGTGTTGACTGTGGTCAAGAAAAGAAGGGACTACAAGTTGCAGGTGGAGTCACATGGAGTCTTGGAGTAGCAGCGGTGCTCATGGGATAAGCACAAGTCCAATGTACATGGAAGTTTGACACATGAACGAACTCAAAGTGGTGAAGAATATTCGCCAAGGTGGAGTTTGTTAGAGTTGTGTCGAATATAATGTACAAGGTTATAGTTGGACTTGTAGTTGTATCGTGTTTACGTAGGATGTGGAGTCGTGTCCTAGTAGGACACTTGTATCCTAGGCCTCTCATATATAGCGGGGTAGACACACGATGTAACCTATGCCAACATAATAGCACCGGAACGCAGGGGAAGCCGGCGGCATGTGCCGGTGTCCAGGGCGATCGGGTGCAGTATTATAGCGGTGTCATGGGAAGGAGCGCCCACGGTCAGGCCCCGGGGATGTAGCCATATCGGTGAACCTCGTTAACAAATCTCGATGTCATGTCTCGTGTGATTGCTTGGTCCTTGAATGATCGACGGTATGTCTCAGATTTATTCTAGCAAGTGGTATCATGAGCAAAGTTTGAAGGAGGTCGCGGTTGTTGTTGATCTGAAGGAAGTATCGAGTTAAGATGCAGCCAGGTGCGGTGTGGTTTTTGACGAGATTGAAAAAAAATGATCGGAAGAAGGCGACGTGAGGCGAGTATGCCGGAGGTCTTGCAGATCGGATGTGCATGCAGCGCAGGATTGATCCAAGTGGCGGCGGCGAAACCGCTGGAGTTCTTTGTCTTGAAGCTGACGGGATCGATGGAAGCAGCGCGGCGTGCACACACGGCTTGACAGCAATTGGGGCAGCAGGTGCGTGGCGGCGGCAGGGCTAGAGCACTGCATGTAGCAGGCCCACACGACCCAATCAGCACGAGGCGATGGCCTCGTCCGGGTGCGGGTCCGAGTAGGCCGGCGGGGCACAGCTGGGATGCGGCAAGTGCAAACCACGCTGCTGGAGTCCCCAGGCTAGACGCGTGCGAAGCTGCGAACTAATCGATCTGGAGCAGGCTGGGCAAAGATACGTGAGATTTGTTTGACAAAAGAACGACACATGGCAGACCCAAATCGACGGAAGAAACATCCATTGATACGTATCCATTGAAGCTAGCAGGGACGTTGACAAAGCAACAACCAGCATTGGAGATCGAGCCTTGGAGCTACACCACGTGAAGGCCAAAATTGTTTGGTTAAATTGTTATTAGTACTGGGAGGTGACAACGGGTTTTCTTCATGTATTATTGCATCGTGAAAAGTTCAGTTGGCACAACAGAGATGCTTGAAGGAGTTGCAGGAAGACAATTCAGCTAAGATGAAATTATCATGTGATGGATGGAAATTCTTGGAAGACTATTTGGGAGCCTCGATCGTGTTGTACAGTCGAACGAGTTCGGCTGGGTCGGACTAGGCAGTCTGACGGGATCGACGTAAGTCGGTTGATACAGAAGACGGTGGTGGGATCGGCGACAGCGACATTGGAGCGTGATACTGATGGTGACCGACTTTTGGGGCGTGGAAACACGTGGCGCAGGCCCCGAGGGTTTGTGTGGCTTCGACAATACTATGGCGCGGGGTTGATTCAAGACGGTGCGCACATGAGAGCTTGAAGTCGACGGGGCGCGTGGGTGGACTGATCATCTACCATGGAGTCATGTTGAAGGTGGAGCTGGATTGAGGGGCTACGGTGTAAGAATCCAGAGAAACGAAGCCTATTCAGCGGGAAAAAGTGAGGGACACGTAGTTCGGACTGGAGCCCAGTGGTCTGATGGAAGCGTGAAACTCGTCATCGGTCGGTGATGATCGGTGGTACTCTGCAGTGGAGGTTGAGTGGCGTGGGTTCGCGACCCTTGAGACTCGACCGCAACAGCGAAGGCTCGATGCAGTAATAGCGGCGAGGCGTGCGGTGCGCACGATGCATGGAGACGGATGGTCATACATGTGGTGAGACAACTGCGAATTTGACTCGGGATGACTACAAGCAACGGTGAAATTCCTTCAAGTTTCAGACAAGCGGTCAAGAAAGGAGCGGTGATGTTGAGTTCAGGTAACTCCTATGTGTGACACCCAGTATGTGAGTTGTTCACTTTCACGCAGGTCAGTGATCAATGTGTGATGATGTTGGACTGATACTCTGGAAGTTGGGAGCACAAACTAGAGTAATGTGAAACTTAATTTTGCTTGAGTGTTGACTGTGGTCAAGAAAAGAAGGGACTACAAGTTGCAGGTGGAGTCACATGGAGTCTTGGAGTAGCAGCGGTGCTCATGGGATAAGCACAAATCCAATGTACATGGAAGTTTGACACATGAACGAACTCAAAGTAGTGAAGAATATTCGCCAATGTGGAGTTTGTTAGAGTTATGTCGAATATAATATACAAGGTAGGTTATAGTTGAACTTGTAGTTGTATCGTACTTACGTAGGATATGGAGTTGTGTCCTAGTAGGACACTTGTATCCTAGTCCTCTCATATATAGCGGGGGTAGACACACGTTGTAACCTATGCCAACATAATAGCACCGGAACACAGGGTAAGCCGGCCGCATGTGCCGGTGTCCAGGGTGACCGGGTGCGGTATTGTAGCGGTATCATGGGGAGGAGCGCCCATAGTCAGGCCCCGGGGATGTAGCCATATCGGTCAACCTCATTAATAAATCTCGGTGTTGTGCCTCGTGTGATTGCTTAATCCTTGAATGATCGACGGTATGCCTCGAATTTATTCTAACAGTTTTACAGTTGTTTTGGTCTCTATTCTGGGAGATGATAGTTTTCTCCTGCGTTCAGCGCTACGTGGACGTGGGATAGGGCTCCGTTTGAACGTTGGCTGGTCGCAGGACATAGTGCTGCAGTACATCCTAGCCTAAGAGCCCAATTGTTTTCAAACTGGAAAGATATTGTGCGAGGGATATCGGTATCGAGAAGTGACGAGCGGAACATGATCAAAAACAAATCGAGTTCTAGAATGGGTTGGTTGCGTCTATTAGACCAGGTAAACTTGCGGTCACCAGGGGTAGTTTAATGAGGGTCAAGCATTTAAAGTGATGTTAATTAAGCATGTCGTACCTCGCTCGGACCGTAGGAACGTGTTGATATTCTTTATACCTGGCTCACACATGAGATTAAAATCGCCAGGATAACCCACGGTTGGGTCAGAGGAGGAGCGCAGCTGGCTACATCATCTAAACTTTTTGTTGGAGATAATGTTCAGTCGGAGCGTACATGTTTGTAAAAAGCAGGGGCGCAGTCGTGGCTAGACAAGTGGCGAAGATGGTATGCATGTAGGTGGCATTGTTGGTCGAGAAGATCGTCAAGATTGTAGGAGCCATCAGCGTTTGTTTGAGAGACTAGATCTAGGTGCTTTGTGAGGAAACTGTTTTGTTTACACACATGCAAAAAGCTTGGGGCCGGGGCGCTGGCCTAACGCTCGGCCGGCCGCTCCCGCACGCGCGCCTTTGATTGGTCGCGATCCACGCTGGAGAGAGCCACGTCTGCTCCCCCATCCACCACATATCGGCAAAATTCCGTGTTTTGACCCTTTTTGAAAAGTATTTCAGGATCTGACCCCTGTTTAAATTTTTTTCGAGATTTGACCCTTTTGTCTACCGCCAGGGCCTCTGACGGTAGGGTTAGATAGCCTACCGCCACGGCCCATGGCGGTAGGAAACTTATCCACGTCAGCGCGCGGAGACGGCACCGTCCCCCTCCGTCGCACCCTACCGCCAGGCCCCTGGCGTGACTGTCTAACCATACCGCTAGGCCCCTGGCGGTAGGGTCCGGGCAGTTATTTGCCCCGAGCCCCGCGCCTTCCCTTCTCCCCCCCCTCCCCCCCCCCCGTCGGCAGTTCTTGTTTTCCTCCCCCAAGTCGCCCCTCTCTCCCTCTCTCATCTCCTCCACTCCCCCCTTGGATCTTCACCGATTCTTCACTGTTTTGGCGGATCGAGATGGCCCTGAGGAGAGAACCGTAAACTCCTCCGATCCCTCCAATTAGTTTTTGCAAACTTGCTACCCATTCGACGCATTATTTGCTTGAAATTCCTCATGTTTTTGAACTAAGATTGATTTTTTTTTCACCTAAGATTGATTGTAGTTGTAGTTCTTAGTTCTTTAGTAAGTAGTGGTATTGGATATGTACTCTAATCAATAGTTCATATGTTAGTGTGAAGATGAACCCTAGTTCATAATTTTTTTTGTTAAAAAAATTATGATGTAATGTTGATAAAGGGATGAACCCTAGTTTGATGATGCATGTGATATGATGATATGATCTAGTGTGAAGATGAACCCTAGTTTGATGATGCATGTTGATATGATGATATGAAGATGTTGTTTGAAAATTTTGTTTAAAATATGAAGCTATGATGTATGTTGGAGGTTTTTTGATATGATGCATGTTGATATGATTTGATCCATCATGTGTAGTAGATGTTGTTGGAGGAATATGCTTAAAATTTTATCTTGATATGATTTGAGTTCATTGTTTGTTTATGTATGCTTATGCTTATGGTGCTTATGGTTATGAAACTCTATTAAGGCGGCCACCTCTTGCGGACAACATCGGCCCACGGTATTGCATGCTGGACTGGGCATTCGACAAGGGTCATCGTGCCCGTTTCATAGAGAACGGAGAGGTAAGTGATATGAAAGAAATTTTGATCAAAGTTCTCGGATTGATGAAAATGATTTCCTAACTTTTTGGCATTCACTTTTTGACAGACGCTCCAGCCACTGCGCATGAGGGGTCACGGGGTTCATGGGCATATGGACTACGACGAGCGCTACGCGCCGTTCTTCAAGAGAGCCCGTCTGTTGGGTTCCGTGCTGCAGTTCAAGCGTCAGCCGCCGACGCTTGTCCACGCGGCTCTCACAGCTCTGATTGACCGTTGGAGACCGGAGACCCATTCTTTCCATCTGCCATGCGGGGAGATGACGGTGACCCTAGAGGACTGGGGGATGATTACTGCAATGCCGATCGAGGGTCATGCACTCACCGGTCGAGTGGAGAGGGCCAACTGGCAGGAGAGGGTCACCACCCTCATCGGCGACTGCCCCGGTGCCAAGAGTAACCGTACATCCGGTGTGCCGTTGATCTGGCTCTCGGAGCACCGGAGGACATGCCCCCAAGGCGCAGATGAGGCGACTGTGGAGTTGTACGCGAGGGCCTATCTGTGGTATATTCTCTCGGAGGTCGTGTTTCAGACAGCTCCGGGAACTCGCCAACTGGGCGTATCTGTTCTTCCTAGCGGACTGGGATGCAGGGTACAGTTGGGGGACGACATCTCTCGCCTACCTATACCGTTCGGTAAGAGAGTGTCTAATTGCGTACCTACCTACGAAAGTGTGTCCATAACATTTTCTTATATCTGATCCTCATTTGATGTTTTGTAGCTTGACGGCCTTAACACGAGGACGGAGACAAGTCCAATATGGGTTGCTTTGTGGGCCTTCTCCATTTGGATGTGGGGCGGCTGCGGTTGGGCGTCCGGAGAAGTTGCCAAGGCGCCGATGGGAAGACTATGGCGAAAAAAGCGGCGAGACTCAAACCCCACGAAGCTTACGAGTGGGGCGTTGTCAAACTCTACGGGCCTAAACAAGACTTCGTACAAGACTTACACCAACGAGTTGGGCGCTTTGGCGATATCGCGAGTATATGAACTCGCCCAACACCTTTCTCTTTGATTCCGCTATTGACCGAGAGTGCGAACTTACCAAGGTATATGTAATAGGTAATCTGGTGGCCGATCGACAAGAACGAGTGGGACTTTGATCTGAGCGTGATGTGCATAGCGGACCGTGGACTCTGGCGGTGCATCGTGCCCATGATCTGTGTGTACGCCGTCGAGTGGCATTTGCCACAACGCGTGGCCGCGCAGTTTGGGATTTATCAGCATACCCCACCGGGCCAGCCCACCGATACCGGCGGCCACGCGCTCCACCTTTGAGATTATCATGTTTCTTGTTGCTTATGATGATCTCATTGCGCTTATGATGATTCTTGTTGCTTATGCCTTGCAGCATGAGCGGCGAAGAATCGATCGATCCTGATCGGGAGAGGAGCATAAGACTCATGTGACGGAGTGGAACCGGCGGAGGTGGCGTAAAGGCGTGGAGAGGAGAGTGACTAACTGGGATGATTACCGGGCGACACATGAGGTGGTACGATGATGGCGAAGCACCGTCTTCGTCTCGAGCCTCGATGGACGGCGGAAGACATCGCGGAGCTGGAGTGGGCTGACCCGATGAACAGGCATACCGACCGGCATCGAGACATGCACGGTGGATTTAGGGAGTTTGCACCCTCATCAACAGAGTGGTGCGTTTGAACCGACGGTCGTATTTAAAATATTTTATTAAATCAGCGTGGTGACTTATGCCGTTGCAGTCCGGTGAGCTGAACAGATGCATCTTTGAAGCCTCGGATGCACTAGGTCATCTTCCGGGGCGTACAATCTGAGACCGAGTCGGGGGACGATGAAGGTACAATTTCAGCCTCCTCGAACAGATGCATCTTGTTCACTTGCAGTCGGTCGATCTGATACTTATTATGACCTTGCTTCATTGTGAGTGCAGAAGTTAGGTGCAGCGTTATGCAAGCTGGTAGGGCTGCTTGGGTGTCTTTGGAGCTGGGTCAGTTGAAGCTCATCAGCCTGTAGCCACACAGGGTATCATCGGCTCATCGAGCCATGCTCCCTCGTCGTCTAGGTTGGTTGGGGAGGAGGAGGATGAGGAGGAGGATGAGGAGGAGGAGGAGGAGGAGGCCACATATGAAGAAGGGGAGGAGGAGGAGGAGGAGGCCACATATGAAGAAGGGGAGGAGGAGGATGAGAGCAACGGGGAGGAGGAGTACGATGAAGATTATGGACCTCCAGCAACTCAAACGTCTCAAGCATCTCAGCTGCCGAAGAAGAGGAATCCGAAGACGAAGGATTTGCTGAGTCCGGAACCTTTCCAGAGACCGGTTCCTCGACGGCCCAAGAAGAAGACTGAAGAGAATCGTTCAAAGAGTAACGAGGACCGTACCTCCAAGAGGGGAAGGAGCAACTGATTATGCTATTCGATAGTTGGCTCTTTTAGTTTGGTTGAACTTCGTTTGATTGAACTTTTCTAGTGGTTATGAAGCTACGTGGAACTATGTGTTTGCTATTTGTGGATCTATGTATTTGCTATTTGTGAAACTATGTGGAACTCCGTTTACTAATTAGTTGAAGTTCGTTTGAAATGTTCTATGCACTTCAAATTTGTTAATGTGTATGTGATGCCCAAGTTTAATTGTTTGAGATCTGTGATATTGTTGTCATATTTGTGAAACTTGCTATAATATTATTGTCATATTGAATTTGAAAAGAAGCAAGCAATTGAACTTAAATTCATAAAACACAGGACCCTACCGACAAGGACCCTGGCGGTAGGGTCAGACAGACTACCGCCAGGGCACTTCAATTCTTCGTTACAGAATCATTACACTGAAAAAACAGGACCCTACCGCCATGGGCTCTGGCGGTAGGGTCGCTAGCCTATCGCCAGGCCCTTCAATTCTTAATTCTGAAACACTACATGAAACAGGACCCTACCGCCATGGGCTCTGGCGGTAGGGTCGCACAGCCTACCGCCAGGGCTCCTGGCGGTAGGTGCTTAACCACGTTCAACGCAGTCAAACGGCCGCCGTCCCCCTCCGTCGCACCCCTACCGCCATGGGCCGTGGCGGTAGGCTATCTAACCCTACCGCCATAGGCCCTGGCGGTAGCAAAAGGGTCAAATCTCGAAAAAATTTCAAACAGGGGTCAGATCCTGAAATACTATCCAAAAAGGGTCAAAACACGAAATTCAGCCCCACATATCCACCTTATCTTCTCCTTGTCTTTTTCCCCCTCTCCCAAATCTCTCTCCTCCTCCTCACACCTGAGGCCGCTCCTTGCTATGGACGACATGGCCGCCCTCCTCGTCATCCAAGACGGCCGCCCCTCCTCCTCCGATTCCAGCTGCCGCGAGCACGACACCGTCCGCCAATCGCTTGCGGCAAGCCGCTGCCACATGCTTCGTCACCTGCGGCTAGGGAGCTACATCCACGGTGACCGCGGTGACCACGCCCGCTAGATGGTGGAACTGCTGTTGCTAGATGCTGGAACCGGCAGATTTTTTTGCTACTACGGGAGGTGACCATGGTGACCACGCCTGCAAAATGTTGCAAGCACCCTCGCTAGATGCTGGAACCGGCAAAATTTTATGCTACTACGGGAGGTGACCGCAGTCACCAGCACGGCAGAGCTGGAACCAGAGAAAGTGAGATGCTACAATCGACCTGTTGTGGTGCTGCAACCCACAAAGTTACTACCGTTGTCCGTTTTTGCTGGAACAAGAGAAATCGACGGGGTTGCGTCAGGCGATGGTGGAAGCTGCTACATGCGGAGGGATGCTACGACCGGCGTGTTGCGAAGCTACAACCCGCAACATCATTTGTTACAACCATTGCCTGTTTTTGCTGGAACTAGAGAAGATCGAGGCTACTAAACATTGCACAATGAGTTTCAACCAGCGAATTGAAATTCTACAAGCGGCAAATTTGTTTGCTGGAACCATATATAGTGATTTTTTGCGAGTTACTTCGTCGTCTCCATCGGTCCATCGACTACAGAGCTAAGCTGCAAGCAAAGGACGATGGCGGAGCTGAGATGAGCTGCAAGCAAGGGATTGACGGCGGAGCTGCAATCATCGACGAGGCGGGAGCTGCATCTGGTGGCGCGGATGAGGATTTTTCATGCTGGAACCGGCGACCTACAAGCTCCATGGATAAAAAAAATTGAGCGGGACGAGGAGATTGCGTGAGGGCAGCGAGCGGCGGCGAACCGCGGCGAGGCCTGGGTGTGCGCTGGTGCTTCAGACTCGGTCGCCTCGCGGGGGGCCGACAGCGCCGCAGCCTCCTGTCGCTGATGTGCGGCGCTCGCTGAAGAAGAAGGACAAAGCGGGGGAGGCATATCCGATGGGTAGCAGTCATTGCATCGCTAGGAATCCTACGGTCCTTGGTGGACCGGCCGAATCGTTCCGCCGGTGCGCCGGCGTAGAGTAGCGCCCAAAAGGAAAGGCTAACCTAGTTGTTCTGGACACGATAAACACCAGAGATAAGGGCAAATAACGGTGGGAGAGTGCCAATAAGAGGTTTAGGGGACACACTCACCTCCGTGTGATGCATGTCACATGCACCACAACAAAACGTAATTGGTCCAAAATAGCACACTTAGAAAGATAAAGTAGGCCGCACAGTGGCAGTGATTTAAATTAAGGGTACGACCACAACAGATTTATGTGCAAAGCACACCCTGGGCAAGAGGGCGTGGTCACCATGGAGATGTAGTGGATCTCTCAGCTCCCCCGGTTTAGTCAGCTTGGCGATGTCCTAGTCGGAGGCGTCGCAGAGAGTGGCGATGTTTGCAAGGGCATGGACTACGTCGACTTGCTCCTTTGGGCACTGCCACACTGGTGAGCCCCGAGATGTCCAGCGCACTGACTAGCGCGTTCCAGGCTTGGCTCAGATCAAAGTGGCGTTCCTTGAAGCGCATGGCCTTGTGGGTCTTGGAGATGAAACTTGGCCCCTCCAGCTTGGCCAGGTGACTCTTTGGCAGAGGTGCTGCTTGATGTCGGTGATGCGCTTGTTGAGGGCAAAGTTTTTTTTTTCGTTACCAATTTTTCTCAGCTCGGGGCGGAAAGACCGGTTTCCGAAAAATCTTAGAATTTTTGGACAATTTTGGTCTGAAATTTTTGGACAAAAATTGAATTCAAAAAATTTTGCACTAAAATATATTAAGTTTAAGTCTGCGCGTATTTTACTTACTAGTACGGTGGACAGAACACCTCTTCTCAATCAGAAGGGCGCAGGTTCTATCCATGCCGAGTGCAGCACTGCAGCGAGTTATTTTTTTTTTTCAAATTTCCTTTGAACTAGGATTAAAAACATAATTCTCAAGTTAGGGAGATCGCCAAGACCCGCGCTTCTAGATTTCAATTCCTACCACCAGGCCACGAAGCCAATTCTGAAGAATTGTGCATACAATATCTATTTGACCTGGCCACCAGGCCACGAAGACAGAGAGGGTTGCACAAAACGAAAGGAAAACAGAGACCAAGTTTACATGGCACATGTCGTAAATATTTTTTGCCACACATCCTTAGTAATGCACATTCTATTTTCTTAAGACGCATGTGTTCGAGTGCTATTTTGCCACATCCTCAAGGATAACGTAGTTGCTAACACCGAAAGAGTCTTGCAACCCATTTTTGGAAGGGGCTTCAAGGCCATGTGAATAGTCACGTTCGACAAGAAACAAACAGGCCGGGAGGTAGTATAGGATGAGTGCTTCATTGTTAGATGGCCGTCTTTCCAAAGCCAAGGCGGCGCAGGCAAAGCATGCGTGATCGGACGCGCTTTTTCGGTGCAGCTCGCTCCTGTGTGCTTGGTGAGCCAATCAGGTACTCCCTCCATCCGGAAATACTTGTCATTGAAATGGATATATCTAGATGTAATTTAGTTCCAGATACATCCATTTTCATCCATTTTGATGACAACTAATTCCGGACGGAGGGAGTAGCATGCAAGCTGCGAGCAGCACATGCCTAGGCAATAGATTCTGAGCGCTCGGGCTAGACTAATCTCTCGGCTGGACAGAGCCGGACCACCACGCAATGCAAACATGCCTATGTGAATGTGTATGTTAAAGATGTTTTCATGATGCCACTCATTCCAAAGTCGTGCTTGCTTGCATCAAACTTGCATCAATGAAATGACATTTTGTTTCTTCAGACGCTAACCAAACAGAAGAACCAAGGATCTACGGGACTAGGCTTACAAACAGTTCTCATCGGAGGTGGCAAGAATGTGCAAAGACCATACTACTATGTACTACTAGTGAGGAGGACCCACGATCGAGTTAGCTTGCACATGGGAAGTCATTTTCAAGTGTCTCCCTGACATGTTGATGGCTCTAAGTACTGGTTCATTTATGAATGGTGATAGATGACTAATAGAAGAAATCAATTATTTTACTAATTTTCTATGGTGGGTCTACCATTTTCATGATCAAGATCGCCGCCCACATAAGTGGCTAGCTAAAAGACGGTGCGACCAACAACAACGACTTGTAGACATTTTTTTTTTCGAAACGGAGGCAAAAGCTTTGCCTCATCGATTAATTAAGAAGAAGAGAATTGCCCAGTTAATTAAGGGAAAACCGGGCGAAAACCAATACAAACTTAGCACGGACTAACTACCCACGTGACAAGAAACCCACAACCGCACATGCGACTCCTGCCGGACTCTTTAGTTACACAACATCCACAAACCACGACATTGTTACTACGCCATGTGAACCCCGACAAGAACACCTCGACAGAAGACATCAAACACCTTCCAACCCACGACGACGACCCAGTCCAAAAGGACGCGCCAAGAGACTGAAGATCATCCATCAAGCAGGCAAAGACGCCTTGCCTATGGCGCTACTCTTGCCTTTGCCCCCCTTCTTTTGTTTTCCTCTTATTGGTGTCCCAGTCAGGAGGCAAGCAATCGACCTGCCCAAACCAGGCCTAGCAACATCCACACTAGCGAGCAAGTCACAAAGTTCTTTTGCGAAGAGAGCATCTGGATTTGGAGTAGGTGCAACCACACTTGGCTCAATGGTCATGCCACTCACAGGCGTCACCTGGTCGATGGTCGCAGGCGAGGGAAGGGCACCACCATCTAAAACTCCGCGCTCCAAGACACCGAAAGGTAGGGTGGCTGGCGCCTGACACCCAATGGACTTAGGCGAGCGAGAGATTGCAACATCCAAATCATCAAACCTATTGGCATCAAGTATCTGGCTAGATTCCAGGGGTGATGATGGCGGAAAAGCCACAATCGAGATCTCGGGAGGGTCTACCTTCAGTTGTTCGACAGATAGAGGCAAAACTGAGCCCCCACACAACTCCCGTAGCTCAGGCATGATCTGCAGCACCGAGTAACAACCACATCATTGTCCAGTCCCTCAGAGGCTGACACCGGCAAACATGCTCTAGCACGAGGGGAGAAACGACCATGAAGCTCGGCTCCCTTCTCGACCTCAGAGTTGTCATCAGGCACAACCAAAGGGCGCAATACGCGAGCAGTCTGCAACACAGGCGGCACCATGGAGAGCTCGCCTAGTGCAGCCTCAACACGCTCCATGAAGCTCTCCATCCGCAGCATCCAACCTTGCATGGAGTCAATGACATCACGCAGAGGCTGGACCGTCTCCTCAAGCTGAAAGGAAGCCATACCAAGGAGCTCAGAGCGCAACAGCTCAGCCTGCCGCTCCAAGGAGGGCCGCACTGGGATATCCATCGAGGCCACAGAGCCAACAGGAGCAGCAACGATCGACGCCCACGAATCATGACAAAGTGTCTTCGAGAGGGGCAAGGCTTCTTTCTGGACCTTGCGAGGAGCTGAAGCTTGTTGGTGTCTGATGGGAAGGCGTGGCAGCGGCGACACGAAGAGGGCTTTCAAGAAGCTGAGGGGCGCCAAGCATTGCGACACTCACGCGCTCGATGACCATTCTCGAGGCACCGAGAACACCTAAAAGGATGTCGGCAAACCGCTGCACGGTGACCAGAAAGGAGGCATCTGCAACATCTACCACGAAGCCAAGCAGGGATAGGACGGGGAGCCAATGCAGGGACTAGTGAGTCCGGGCGTTGCACATTGCGCCGCGGCAATACCTCCTGCCAACCTCCACACTTCCCGTCCGACTGAGGAGCTAGAACCGAGGATTTGGTAGCCGGCGGTGGAGTTTGTGGAGCCAATTCATCGTCATCCTCGTCTTCTTCTTTGTCGGCAAGGGAGCTCCACGAGACGGATCGCTCCGTGTCCAGACCCGGCGCCGTGCCGACAGGAGTTGAGGACGGCGTCGCCTCCACAGCAGCTGAGGATGATGTAGCGCAGCCCGTAGAAGCCGCGGACGTTGCTTCAGCAGTAGCAATCAGGGGTGACGGCTGGGCTTCCGCAAGGGCCAGGAACGACGTAGGAGCGCCTGCAGTAGTTGGGGACGGCGCACCCACAGCCGCAGTCGGGGTCGGGGTTGACGGCGCGACGCAGGCAGGAGCAGCGTCAGCAGAGCCCAGGGACGGGAGACACCCAAACCGCGGCGGCGGCAAGGACCCAAGCCCACCATCCATCAGGCCAGGGCGACAGGGATCTGAAGCAGCACACGCTGTGTCCTGGGTGGACAACGCGGCGACGCCGGGCGCGAGAGGATGCGCCGCCGGACCTGCAGCCACAATCGGCCTGGGCGGGAGCCCAGCGCCGGCGCGGGACAAGCGGCCACCAGCTGCAGGGGCAGCCTTGCGTGAGGCAAGAGCAGCCGCGGCCATGGCGGCGGCAGCAGATGAGGCGGCCGACGAAGTCGGAGAAGAGGACGCGGACGTGAGCGCCATGGGCAGCACCTCGAGAGCCTGGAGGGGAGAAGGAGTGCAGCCGAGAAGCCGAGAGAGGACGCGGAGAGCAGTCCGGATCTGGTCTCGGCAGTTGAAGGAGATCAAGGCGGCGCCGCCAGCGGCGGGCGCGGGGTCGCAGGAGCCATGCTTCCTCGCGGAGCTCCTAGCAAAGTGGTTGTAGACACTTTTTACACAATGAAAGGATCATTATTCTAACATTTGAATCATTCGATGCACACAACTCATTTTATTTATGCGGAGCTCAAGATGTCAAGGCAAAGTAAGATGCAAACTGAAGTAAGCTAACATCACTAATCCCACCATCGACTGTACGACAACATGCCAATTTTGCAACTTAATGCTTTATTCAAACCATCGAAAAGAAGCGACACATGTAGTGTATGTATCAGGGCATCCTTGTAGATTCTCCATCACAATGGGTTGTGGAATTACACCATGCCGTTTGTTTTCTGAAAGATGTAGCCAAGTGTGACCAATTAAATTTGATATCATTGAAGAAATTTTGCGGACAAAGATGATTTTACATGCAAGTAAAATTTGGTCGATAGATTCCCAATATAGTCAAAGAGGGCACAATTAATTAGATTATTTTAGGCGATGTGAAGATACACGAGCTTTCTAAATTAGAAAATGGACAAGAAGTTCAAATCAGATCTCTATGTAGATGGTTTATTGAACTACCAAAACTCTACAAAGACTACATGTTTCCAGCTGTTGCGGTCCTGAACACAACCAACATATTTGTTTCCAGTTCTAAAAATGCTAATTCCGATAGGTTTACCAGGGAAGAATTAATGGATCCACATAGTTGAACCAATGCCTAGAGTTGGTCCAGTAGTCTAAATTATACCGAGATGGTTGCGAGCAGTTTGCATAGTTCCAGTTTGCCCATTATAGCAGGGGTTGTGCCAACAAGGTCATTACTACTCAGGAAAGGTAATTGAGAACAGTCAACTTGCCCAGCCATGTTGGTAGCAACACTTCAAATGAATTGAAGCCTATAATTCAGAAGTAGCGAAAAGATGCAAACCCCAATGGAATCGGAATCAGACCCGTGAAGTGGTTATAGTGGATGCAACAATGGTGATAGGAGATCTCATCAATCCCCGAGGGTGTTGCAGCGGGGGTTGGAGAAGGCCGAGTTCCGCGGGAAGCTATGCGGCGGAGGTTCTTCGGCCACCCAGAAGCTGCTTGACTTAATGCCCCATAGAAACAGAGATGGAATGAAGATGATCATTTTCTCATTGATAGGTGGGGCCCACATCTCATCTGCCACCTCAGTTGGTCGAAGTTTTATTTCTGTTTGGTGTTCATCATATAGCATGCAGGACCAAGTAGGCAGTTTCGCTGCCAAAGCATGCTAAGCCTCGAGTCAAGGAGATCTGTTACTCATCGGCCTAAAACATGGACAGTTTATCTACTTGAATATTGTATGCCATAAGACCTTCTATCCGGGTACGCGTCTTCCAAAGACAATCTGACGTGCTTCTCATTTCTGTGGGTATGGTTTGCAAAGCGATCGAGTAGCCTCCAAGCTGAAACTAACGCATGCCCAAAACCTAGATTCCGAGAGCTCCGACCAGGCTAATCTCTCGCCTAGATGGGCCCCCGTTAGGCAAGCCATTCATGCATGCCTCCTCTTTGAAGGTGCATGTTAAAGATTTTTAGAGTATAAGTCTATTCGTATTGTAATCTATCTCTATTAGTTTAGTCTTGGAGCCCAAGTTTTGTAATCTATATAAACAGCCCTTGAGGCCTCGATTAATACAACAATTACTTCTCCAATATCTCAATCTATCATGGTATCCGACGCCTAGGTTTTCCGCACCTGATATGGCTCCGCCACCCGCGCCGCCGCCCCAGCCGATTCGGCCCCTCTTCTCCATGGCCGAGTTCCGCGCCGCCGGTGCCCCACCCCCTACCTCCTCCTCTACAACTACCCAAACACCTCCCCCTCCAAACCCTATGTTCTCCCTAGCCGACACCATTGCCGACGTCTCTCCCTTCATACCAATCTCATTAGACCTCGGCATCCACAACTACTACCATTGGCGCCACCTCTTCATCATCCATCTCGGGCGCTGCGGCCTACGCCACCACATTGATCCCTCCTACCCGCCACAGCCCGCTGATCCTCGCTGGGTGAAAGATGATCTCGCCATCATCCAGTGGATTTACACACGCATCTCCACGGAGCTTTTCAATCTGGTGTCCGATGATGACGCCACCGCCGCCGATCTCTGGGCTTCCCTTCAACAGCTGTTTCAGGACAACTCCGACGCACGAATCAACGCGCTCAACACCGAGCTACGCACAACCATGCAGGGAGATGTCCCAGTCTCCATCTTCTGCCAGCGAATCAAGGCTATTGGCGATGAACTCCGTGAACTTGGTGATCACGTCGAGGATCGCACTCTCATCAACGCCCTCCTCCAAGGTCTCGGCGATCAATTCGAGAAGCAGCAGTCCTTCATCCCCATGCTCAAGCCGTACCCCACCTTCAAGGAAGTCCGCTCGATCCTCCAGCAAGAAGAGAAGAACCAGGCTCGCAAGGCGCAACGGGCGCCGCAGGTGTTTCATGCTGCCGCGCCCTCTTCTGCAGCTCCCACGCCTGGGCTGCCGCGGCAACCGACCGCCCCTCCAACTCCTGCTGTGGCTGCCGCGGCCTCAACACCACCATCAGGCTGGCGCCCGAGTCCCAACTACAAGGGCAAGAATTCCGTCTACCGGCCTCCTGCATCTCGTCCTGCGGGACCTGCACCAGCCTCGTCATCCACCGCTCCCGCGCCACCAGCTCCGTCGCCATGGCCTCCTCAGCATGATCCTTGGACTGGCCTCGTCCAGGCTTGGTCGATGCCATGGTCGGCCCCCTCGCCGTATGGTGCCCCTCCTGCGTACACGGGCACGTGGAGCCCCGGTCTTCGTCCAGCCACAGGCTCTCCGGGACTCCTTGGACCCAGGCCACCGGCGCACGTCTACACGCCACTCCTACTCCGCCTACCAGCACGCCAGGACCACCGTCGCCCTACAACACCATGTCGGCCTTCTACGGCAACATGCAGGCCCCAATCGCATACTACCCATCTGCTACCCCCTACGTCAACATGCAAGTTCCTGGCCCCTCTGCTCCTCCCCAACAGCCGGCTTGGGACCAAGCGCCTTCATCAACGCCATGAACAATTTTGTCCTCGACGACGTAGGTACGGATTGGATTTTCGATTCTGGTGCATCAATGCATATGTCTTCAAATATGAATTTATTGTCAGCTTGTTTTCCTTCTGCTTTTTCCACTATCACCATTGGCGATGGCTCCACCATCCCGGTTTCATGCACTGGTCACTCTTACATCCCTTCCTCTCATGCCAATTTTCTTCTACGCAATATTCTTGTGGTTCCTTCCATCATCAAAAATCTTATCTCTGTTAGACAATTTTGCATTGACAACAAAGTTATCCTGGCCTTTGACCCTTTTGGTTTGTCTGTGAAGGACCTGACAAGGGAAGCGGTCCTCGCTCGGTACAATAGCACAGGCGATCTTTATCCTCTTCATGGCGCGCCCACATCCACCTCTCGTGCCATGCTCGCCTCTGTTGATCTATGGCATCGTCGTCTCGGTCACCCCAGTAAAAACACTTTGACGTCTTTACTCCAAGAATTTTGTATCCCTAGTTCTAGCAGTCCTCATAATCCCTCTCTCTGTAATGCATGTCAATGTGGCAAACATGTTAGATTACCTTTTGGAACCTCTACTACCATTAGTACTCTTCCTTTTGAGTTACTTCACTGTGATTTATGGACCTCTTCAGTCCCTAGTGTTTCTGGTTATAAATATTATCTTGTGATCTTGGATGATTATTCTCACTATACTTGGACCTTTCCTCTTCGCGCTAAATCTAAAGTACCTGCAATCTTTCTCAACTTTCGACAATATGTAATCACACACTTTGGCTTGCCAATTCGATTTATTCAATGTGATAACGGTCGTGAATTTGATAACACCCAAAACCGCACCTTCTTTCTCTCTCAAGGCATCCTTCTTCGTTTTTCATGCCCTTATACATCTTCTCAAAATGGTAAAGCTGAACGCTGTCTTCGCTCTATTAATGATGTTCTCCGCACATTGCTTTTACAAGCTTCTCTTCCTTCCCGTTTTTGGGTTGAAGCCCTTCGCACCGCCACACTACTTCTTAATATTCGACCAACTAAAACTTGCCCTCTTTATTCGCTTTTCCAATCTCTTTTTCTCTCCCACCCTGACTATTCTTTTCTGCGTGTTTTTGGCTGTCTATGCTTTCCCAACATCGCCTCTACCGCCTCCAACAAACTAGAACCACGATCACTACCTTGCATTCACCTTGGTCTTTCTGATGATCACAAAGGATATCGTTGTTTCGATCCATCTTCTGGTCGTATCATTCTCTCTCGTCATGTCACATTCGATGAAAATACTTTTCCTTTTTCTGTCACTACAACCACAAAACCAAAACCCCTTCCCTAGTTCGTCCTTCGGTCATCTCTGCTGCCATGGAATCTTGTTCCGTCTCTCCGCCGGAATCGCCCACCATCAGCCACCCTCCTGCCCCGTCCCCCACCTCTCCCGCAACTGCATCCTCTACCCCAGCCATCTTTCCCTCACCACATCCTACCACGGCAACCACCTCGACACCCAGCACCTCTGATTCTTCTTCCTCACCGTCTTCTTCAACCGAAAACCCACTGCCACCCAATGCCGTTCTTATACCACCGCTCACCAATGATCATATCATGTGCACCCGTGGAAAACGAGGATTTCTTCTCCCCACCAAACGTCTCAATCTTACCGCCACCCCAACCATCTCTCCTATTCCAACCAATTATAAGCGAGCTCTTCTTGACCCTCTCTGGCTTTCCGCTATGCGTGATGAATTTGAAGCTCTTCAGCAAAATAATACATGGACTCTTGTTCCCAAAACTTCTGGTGTTAACATTGTTTCTGGCAAATGGGTTTTTCGTCATAAATTTCATTCCGATGGCACTCTCGCTCGTTACAAAGCTCGTTGGGTTTGTCATGGTTTCTCCCAGCAGCATGGTATTGACTTTGATGATACTTTTTCTCGTGTTGTTAAACCAAGCACTATTCGTGTTGTTCTTAGTCTTGCTGTTTCCTCTTCTTGGCCTATTCATCAACTTGATGTTAAAAATGCTTTTCTTCATGGCACTCTCAATGAAACTATTTATTGTCAGCAACCCTCTGGTTTTGAGAATCCCTCCTCTCCAAATTTTGTTTGTCTCCTCCACAAATCTCTTTATGGCCTTAAACAAGCTCCTCGTGCATGGTTTCAATGCTTTGCTACTTTTATTCAAACCATAGGCTTTATTCCCTCCAAATTCGATTCTTTTCTCTTTGTTTATCAGTCTCCTACTCACACTGCCTACCTCTTACTTTATGTTGATGATATCTCAATCTATCAAAGATGTTTTCACGATGCCACTCATTTCCGTCGTTCTTGTTTGCATCACATTCACTTCAATCAAGTGAGTTATTTTCTTCAGATGCTCACGAAACAAAGAATCTATGAGGTGTGGGCTTAGACTCACAAACATTGCAAATCACAGGCCGCAAGAATGGGTGTGTATGTGTGCATGTGCATGTATGTGTGAATCAACTTCCACACAAGGAAATACAAAGCTGATGCTATTATATGGTACTACTAGTGGTCAGGGACTGGAGGTAATATCTTGCACATGGCGAAGCTATTTTCAAACCTCTGCTGGACATGTTGATGACTCTAAGTGCACGTGTATTACGAATGGTGATACGTGATTGATATAAGAAATCAATATTTATTGTTTTCTTTAGTGGAACATATCATTCTTTTGATCAAGGCCAGGTCGAGCTATTAGTCTTTTTTTTTAACATAGCACTGACATAGATGGCCATACATACATACATACATACACTCACCCATATATGAACTCATGTACGCATACCTTACCCCTATGAGCACCTCCGAGAGACTGAACCGACAAGGGCTTCTGTTGCTTTCATGAATACTTTTCACCACACGAGCCATCAAGGTTCTTCCTGCTTTTCCTAGTAAGGAGAATGAGAAAAGCTGCATTTTTTTTTTTGAGGCAAAAATGAGAAAAGCTGCATGCTCTCCTAGTAACCGATGCAGGCCATGAGCCAACAAAGGACGACGGTGTCCGCGATGCAACCCGTCATCTTTTTTCTTTTTGACACGATGCAGCCCGTTATCTCACCACCTCCTATGTGGAAGTAATTTACTCCTATATAAAGTAGCATCAAAAGTGGCTTACTGCGTACGTACATATTCATCAACACCAAGTCGAGGGAAGTTTCAGTACCACCGGGCAAAATGGGGAGGAGTGACCGAGTGAGCCTGCAGGTGCCGTCGCCGGCAGCACGAAGGAGTCCTGGCCAGAGGTGGTGGGCTGGCCGGAGCGCGACCCAGCACTCTAGATCAGCAGCGACAGGCATGACGTCTCAGTCGCCTACATACACGGCACGGGGCCCTGGCCGCCTGGTCCGCACCCCTGGCGTGTGGTCGTGGTGTCGGATGCGGCGACCGGCATCGTGGTCCAGACACCCATCGTCGGCTAGCCCGCATAAACCCCTCGTGCGTGCACACAGATACATACTTTCTCCGTCCGAAAAATTTTATCCCTCAAATAAATATATGTAGGACCAAGCTAGTGCTAGATACATCCATTTGATGAATACAGTTGGGACAAGTTTTTTCGGACGGAGCGAGTACAATAGTATCGTATTACCATGTTGCATGGGATATGAATAAAAATCCATCATTTGGTCGATGGTGACTTGCTGCCCAAAGAAACATTTTTATTCGAGACAGTATGCAGGTTCAGCCTGACCAGATAATATAGCACGTGAATGATATAGTACTGTGTTTCTGAATAGTTTCCTTTTCTAGCAATCTAACATCAGTGCATCATGTTCAGGTCTATCGCAGGTTCATCTGCTACGTCTCTAACATCAGGTTCAGGTCCATAGCTTGAAGAGAATTTCGTCAACAAACACGCAAATTACAAACATGTTTAAAGAGAAGACAATATGGACAACATCTGCTGGCCGAGTGCCCAACTCTAGCAGTCCTTTTATCTCCATAGCATGCCATGATGCAAAACAGAGCAATTCCCACCCCTAGAGAAATTGGGGAAATTTTAAACTAAATAAGGTGCCTCCTACCGCTGTGCAGTGCTTCATTAGTTCACCGTCAACCTCAGTGACGTAGATTCATTTCATGAGCGAGCATGGCTTGTTTGGCGGTCTAGCCCAACAAACTAACCTACATCCGAATCAAAGAGCACAAATGAGCAGATATGTTAACGGTTCAACATCACAAGGGCTATCTGGGCTTTTATTTGGAGGTGCCCTGCTCCTCCCAAGCCGGAGGACACGTTTCATGCTTTTTGCAGGTGCCCGAGGGCGGTGGCGCTATGGCAAGCAATGGCTGAACATTGGAGGATCCCTGCCGCTGCTACCTTCCATCGGACGGGCTCGGAGTGGCTCGCCCAAACTCTCTGTGATCTTCCTGACACGGAGAGGATGGAGCTCATGATGACACTTTGGCGATGCTGGCACGTACGCAATGAGATGACACATCACAAGCAGCCGCCACCGGTTGAAGCATCGAAGAGGTTCCTCCTTAGTTACGTCGACTCGCTCATTGGCATACAGAACAATCCGAGTGCAGACCCGGCGAAAGGGAAGCAGGTAGTTGATGTAGTGGTGTCGAGCAAAGATATATTGAGTGGTACAGGTATGGCTGGGCCGCGACCACGATGGACTCCTCCGGCTGCAGGTTGGACAAAGCTCAACGTCGATGGCTCGTTTTGCGCCACGACAGGAATGGCTGGCGCCGGAATGATCCTGAGGGATAGCTCCGGCGAGATTATCTTCTCATCGTGTAGGGAACTGAGGTCATGTGCGGAGCCTCTAGAAGCTGAACTCCTTGCCTGTATGGAGGGCCTGAACCTGGCTTTGCAGTGAACGCAGCAGCCCATAGAATTGGAGACGGACAGCCTCATGGCGCTCAATATGCTCAAGGCAGTGGAGAGGGACCGGTCTTGTTATGCTATGCTTACTGATCAGATTAGGAGACTGCTGGGAGACGGGAGACTTGTTAAACTGGCTCATGTACGTAGGGAGCAAAATGGCATTAGCCATTACCTAGCTGCTTTTGGTAGAATTGAGAAACGTACGGTTGTATGGTTGGGTTCACGACCAGGTGAGGTGCCTGACTTATATAAGAAGGAGATTGATCCTGAGTGATAAATGAAAATTATTTTTCACCCGCAAAGAAAAAAACAAGGGCTATCTCTTAAGTTCACGTATCTTTTTTTTTTTTTTGACAAAGGATGGATTTTATTGACTTAAAATGAAGCATCATGAGGATACAAACAGCAGAAGCACACACCCAACCTCTGCATAACTAAGATGCAGGGCCGGCACTGGGGGGGGGGACGGCCGCCCGGGCCCACAAAATCTAGGGCCCGAGTATAGGAGACTAGCAAGCCAATCGCCTGATCCCAGCGGCCAGCGATCGAGTCGTCTGTTCTCAGGAAAGGTAGCGAGAGATCCTCACGAAAAAAAGGAAAGATAGCGAGCAATCAGCGGCTGGACGGTTTCCTTCCTGTTACGTTCGACTATTCCATCACGAAGAATGCGGCAACGATTCCCACGTCCCAGCCCTAGCTTCTAGCCGCCGACGCCGTACACGCACGCACGCACAGATGCACTCCCACCTCGCCGTCCCCTGATAATCTCCTTCCTAATCTGGTTATGTTCGCCGCACAGATGCACGCTCCTTTGGCCTTTGCAGCTTTGCTCAATTGCTCTCCTCTCCTCTCCGTCATCTGCAGACTTTAGAAACGTACAGACTACAGAAGTTCGACCATGAGGATACTGGACATCAGGTTTGAGGTATATTATTCATACAACAAATTCTTTTGTTCAGGGCTGGCACCGTTCAACAATTGATACAAATTTTTTTTTCAGCATTGTGTTTGTTCTCATGCCACCTAGCAAGAGGAAATATCCATCAGGCAGCGACAAAACAAAAAAAGAAGAAGTTAGTGAATAAACTGATACACTCACAACACAGAGGTATTCACAAATTTCTCAAGCCAAGCAATATTGGTGCTTCCACCACTTCCCCAAACCCAGATGATGCGTTGGCGATTGTTGCCATAGTGAAAGAGTAACAAACTAATGAAAATTTGGACTCTGATCAGCAAGAAGAAAATATCAACTCCAACATCGGCAATAACAATGTAAGTGGCTCCGAGAATGTGGGTAACTCGTCGGATGCCACTGAGTTAAGGTCGGCCTTATCTGAGTTACGTCATGCTTCTGACACTTATCCTAAACATAAAAGTGATGCAAAAAAATTATTTGACTCACTTGGTCGCTTTGAGTTTCTAGTTGGTATGATTATCTGAGATGATATTCTATTTGTTGTAAATGAAGTTAGCAAGATGTTGCAATCGTCAACCATGTGCATTGGCTCCGCTTTGAAGCGAATAAAAGGTATAACAAAATATTTTGAGAAGTACAGAGATGAGGGGTTTTCTTCAAGTTTGAGCGTCGCTAAAGGTATTGCAACTGAAATGGGAATAGAGCCATTGTTTCCAGTGAAACGTCGTGCTACGAGGAAGAAACAGTTTGACGAAAGTGATTGTCAAGAAGAAATTCTAGAATCTAAGAAGGCTTTCCGAGTTAATTATTTTAGTGTTTTGGTTGATATGGCAACCAATTCTTTGAATGATAGATTCATCAAAATAAGCAAACAACACATAGAAAACAGAATCTGTCAAAAAACAGAACAATCTGTAGTAATCTGTATCAAACGTATACTTCTGGAACTCCAAAAATCCTACCAAATTAGGAAGTCCTAAGCAATTCGTTTACCAATCCAGATCAAAAAGAATCAGATCAGAAGCAAGTTTCTATGAATTAACAAAACTAATTTACTGGGTGCAAAAGTTTGTGATTTTCAGCAGGATCAACTCAACTATCATCGTGAGCTATCCTAAAGGTCTTACTTGGCACTTTATTAAAACAAAAGCTATAAATCATGAGTACTACAGTAGCATAATCATGTGAACACACAAAAACAGTAAGGATAAATGTTGGGTTGTCTCCCAACAAGAGCTTTTCTTTAATGACTTTCTAGCTAGGCATGATGATGACAATGATGCTCACATAAAAGATAAGAACTGAAACATAACGAGAGCATCGTGAAGCATATGAGTAGCACATTTAAGCCTAACCCACTTTCTATGCATATGGATTTTGTGAGCAAACAACTTATGGGAATGATAATCAACTAGCATAGGAAGGTAAAACAAGTATAACTTCAAAACTTTAAGCACATAGAGAGGAAACTTCGTATTATTGCAATTCCTACAAGCATATGTTCCTCCCTCATAATAATTTTAAGTAGCATCATGAATGAATTCAACAATATAACCAGCACCTAAAGCATTCTTTTCATGATCTACTTGCATAGAAAATTTACTACTCTCCACATAAGCAAGATTCTTCTCATGAATAATAGTGGGAGCAAACTCAACAAAATAACTATCATATGATTGAAAATTAAGATCAAGATGACAAGTTTCATGGTTATCATTATTCTTTAAAGCATACGTGTCATCACAATAATCATCATAGATAGGAGGCATGCTTTCATCATAGTAAATTTGCTCATCAAAGCTTGGGGAACAAAATATATCATATTCATCAAACATAGCTTCCCCAAGATTGTGGCTTTGCATATCATTAGCATCATGGATATTCAAGGAATTCATACTAATAACATTGCAATCATGCTCATCATTCATATATTTCATGCCAAGCATTCTATGTAATTCTTCTTATAGCACTTGAGCACAATTTTCCTTTCCATCATTCTCACGAAAGATATTAAAAAGACGAACGTATGAGACAAACTTAATTCCATTTTTTTGTAATTTTCTTTTATAAACTAGACTAGTGCTAAAACAAGAAACAAAAAGATTCGATTGCAAGATCTAAAGATATACCTTCAAGCACTCACCTCCCCGGCAACGGCGCCAGAAAAGAGCTTGATGTCTACTACACAATCTTCTTCTTGTAGACGTTGTTGGGCCTGCAAGTGCACAGGTTTGTAGGACAGTAGAAAATTTCCCTCAAGTGGATGACCTAAGGTTTATCAATCCGTAGGAGGCGTAGGATGAAGATGGTCTCTCTCAAGAAACCCTGCAACCAAATAACAAAGAGTCTCTTGTGTCCCCAACACACCCAATACAATGGTAAATTGTATAGGTGCACTAGTTCGGCGAAGAGATGGTGATACAAGTGCAAAATAGATAGTAGATATAGGTTTTTGTAATCTGAAATAATAAAAACAGCAAGGTAACAAGTGATAAACGTGAGCGTAAACGGTATTGCACTGATAGGAAACAAGGCCTAGGGTTCATACTTTCACTACTGCAAGTTCTCTCAACAATAATAACATAGATAAATCTTATAACAAGCCCTCAACATGCAACAAAGAGTCACTCCGAAGCCACTAATAGCGGAGAACAAACGTAGAGATCATGATACGGTACGAAACCACCTCAAAGTTATTCTTTCGGATCAATCTATAAAAGAGTTCGTACTAGAATAACACCTTAAGATACAAATCAACCAAAACCCTAATGTCACCTAGATACTCCATTGTCACCTCAAGTATCCGTGGGCATGATTATACGATATGCATCACACAATCTCAGATTCATCCAACCAACATAAAAGTACTTCAAAGAGTGCCCCAAAGTTTCTATCGGAGAGTCAAGAACGTGTGCCAACCCCTATGCATAGGTTCCCAATGTCACTAAACCCGCAAGTTGATCACTAAAACATACATCAAGTGGCACATGATATCCCATTGTCACCACAGATAATCACGGCAAGACATACATCAAGTGTTCTCATAAAAGACTCAATCTGATAAGATAACTTCAAAGGGGAAACTCAATTCATCACAAGAGAGTAGAGGGGGAGAAACATCATAAGATCCAATTACAATAGCAAAGCTCGGGATACATCAAAATCGTGCCATAGATGGAACACGAGAGAGAACACGAGAGAGAGAGAGAGAGAGAGAGAGAGAGAGAGAGAGAGAGAGAGAGAGAGAGAGAGAGAGAGAGAGAGAGAGAGAGAGAGATCAACCACATAGCTACTAGTACATACCCTCAGCCCCGAGGCTGAACTACTCCCTCCTCGTCATGGAGAGCACCGGGATGATGAAGATGGCCACCGGTGATGGGTTCCCCTTCCGGCAGGGTGCCGGAACGGGCTCCCGAGAGGTTTTTGGTGGCTACAGAGGCTTGCGGCGGAGTAACTCCCGATCTATCTTCTGTTCTGAAAGTTTTTGGGTACGTAGGTATATATGGGTGAAAGAAGTACGTCGGTGGACGAAAGGGGGGCCACGAGGCAAGGGGGTGCGCCCCAGGGGGGATGGGCGCGCCCCCCACCCTCGTGGGCACCTCCCTTCTTCCCTGACGTGCACTCCGAGTCCATTGGGTGGCTTTCCTTCCAAAATTAACTTCTCCAGTTGATTTCGTTCCGTTTTGACTCCGTCTGATATTCCTTTTCCTCGAAACACTGAAATAGGCATAAAACAACAAATTTGGGCTGGGCCTCCGGTTAATAGGTTAGTCCCAAAAATAATATAAAAGTGGATAATAAAGCGCAATATTGCCTAAAACATTAGATAAAGTAGCATGGAGCAATCAAAAATTATAGATACGTTGGAGACGTATCATACCACTTTCCACCCCTAGGTTCATCAAATTAGATGGTAATTAGGGCAGTAGTTCCTAGGTACTAATTAGTTAGTAAGAACTAGGTCCTAATTGGTTAGTAAGAACTAGGTACTAATTAGCTACTAGTTTATTTTTATTTATAGTAAGTTTATTTTTAGTAAGAACTAGTTGAATTAATAGAAGTAGTTGAACATGTCACATTTGTTGGCTTATTGAATGCATGCTAATTTGAATACTTATTTGTTTTACGATTTGGTTTTGCTTATTGAATGCTCATGTCAATATGAGTCCTATAAGATATTCTGAAATGTATATCTTGTGTTGCTCAAATAGGATATGTGCTTGCCCAAGTGGCCGGTCATGTTTGCAGGTTACACCTCCGAGTGGCCTATGTTTTGCTGGAGTGTTGATTCATTTCCGTTCCGGCAAATTTCAGGCGCTCGATATGTCCTATTTTAGCAAAGGTCATGCCAGATTTTTCCGCGAATTTTGGCATGACTTGTGTCAGAATATGTAGGAAATATCGAGTGCCCTGGATTTGTGTGTTGATTATCCTGCTAGTTGTCTTCGATCGATTTTCAATTAATGTTTCAACTATGAACATAGGAAATGTCTGACGACGAAAAGGATTTCGGTGTTTGCAAATACTGCGAAGACGAGCGCGGCCTGTGCGACAGAATCTTCCTAGATGATGATAGGCGCTTCAGCATCAAGCTGGATGAGAACTTCGAAGTGGATACAGTAAGTCACAACGACAAGTCTTTTTTCGTAATTAAGCATGACATCTGCTTCATTTGCTTCAACGCATAATTTAATTTTTTACTATTCTACTAGCGTACCCCCTCCCATGCAAGAGTTTTTGTCTTGGATAAGATAGGTTTCAGTCCTATGAAAACTACTATGATAGTAAAGAAAGTTTACTTGAAGACCGAGCATGGTTGTATTTTCCACGCAAAATTATACAACGCAAACACCTACACCTATTTTGGATGCAAAACTTGGCAAGCATTATGCAAGACTTATGCATTTGAGCCTGATATGGTTATCACCTTTGATATTCGTCCAGAAGATGATATTGAAGATAATATCGACATCTGGGTCGATGTGCAGACGCCTCTAGTTATACCATTATGTGAGGTTCTCAACCATATTTATGTCTTTCATATTGTTTATTCAAAAATAGTTGACAACTAATTTCTATTGACAGCTTATTTCCATTCAAGCAAACATGTCCAACGCTTGGTAGACAGGACCTACTACTGTCCCGGGGCTGAACTAAACTGCGAGGAGATAAGTCATTATGTTTCATGGCTTGAGGATCTTCATACTGTCAAGACAAATTATTTTTCTGAACTTGAAAATCTTAGTACTCAAAACTTGCGACCAATAGTGTCCGTACTGAACTACAGTCACATCTATTTAGGAAACATGGTAAGATTTTTACTATTTGTTCTTAGTGCATCTTTTGCATACATTATTTTTTTAAGGTAAACTTCATTGCTAAGTATGTTACTATACGATGTTCTTCAACAGGGACTCCCGATGAATGTTGTGCCTCATTGAATCGAGACTAAAGGTCGCGTGAGAATTGTTAGCTTACGGCCAAGATATCCTATAATGCACTTTAGTGCATTCAGGATTTCTAATAGCGAGGAATGCTTAATAGTGAAAGACTGGAGCAAAATTGTGAACGATCACAGAGAAGTACTAGAGGGCAGCAATCAGAAGCGCAGCCCATCATTAGGAGACAGGTTCATCTGCATGCTCCAACTTGATGAAGCAGGAGTGCTACACATGTTTTATGTTATTTTACCCGAGAGAGAGCAGCAGAAGTGATTAGCTAGCTAGAAATGAGTTTGAAGATGATGATGTGCTACACTATGACTATGATGATTGCATAGCTAGTGTTGGTGATAATGACTACGATGATTACTATTAGCTAGTGTTGGTGGTGATTAGATAGCTACCACAGCTAGTGTTGGTGGTGATTAGCTAGATAGAATGAGCTTGAAGATGATGATGTGCTACACTATGACCATGATGATTAAATAACTACTGTTGGTGACTATGATGATGATTAAATAGCTTGTGCTGGCGGATTAGATTCAAGTGGAGGCAACATGTGGTGCACATGGAAAGTACTACTAGTCCAAACTAGATCAAGTTTGGATTAGTAGTATACTTTTGACATGCACCACATATTGCCTCCACTTGAACCTAATCCACCTTCACTTGACACACTGTTATGGACATAATGATATAAACCTCATAATTGATATTGTATCAAAATTTGTATAACGGCGTATAAATACACTCAAAATAAAAAAAAATAAAAAAAATACTAGTAGCGATGGATAGTAAACACGCTGTTACTAGCTAGATTATCAGCAGTGCGGGAAAGAACAAATGCTGCGGCTATGTGTATTAGTAGTAGCGCACGTCGCACGCGGTACTGCTAAGTAATAGCCGTAGCGCCTTATTAGTAGCGCGGTGACCTGCACTACCTGTGGGCATTAAACTCACGCTACTACTAGGGTTTTCCCTAGTAGTGAACAGTGTTTTTTAGGACAACTACGGCGGGCATAAGTCAGCACAAACCATCTCAGAGCTTCCACCTTGAAAGGGCGGTGCTCTAGATACAAGACAACGGCTATAGGAGGTATCACAGCACGCTCATACACCAAAGAGCAGGATAAATAGAGACATCGAACTGGAAACTAGCTATTCCAAGTAAACAAATCTCTCACCTGGAGAGGTACAAGCTCGAGATGCTATTTATGCTTCCTCGACTGCTAATGCTAAAGATGTTTTCACGACGCCACTCATTTCAAAGCCGTGCTTGTGGCATGCACCACATTCACATCAACCAAGTGATTTTGTCTGCAGACATTCACCAAACAAAAGAACCTACAAGATGTAGGTTTAAACTCACAAACATTGCTAATCATAGGTCGCAAGAAATGTATGCGGGCATTTGAAATGTGTGTGAACTGAGTTGTAGAAAGGGAACTGCAAAGATCATGCTAATACTATTGGTCACAGAACTAAGGTAATATGCTTCCATATGGGGAAGTTACTTTCAATTCCCTGTCACATGTTGCTGGGTCTAAGTACAACACAATTATGGACCATGATAGGTGACTTGATGAAGAAATCAATCTATTATGTTACATTTTTCAGTGGAACCTATCATTTTTTTGATCAATGTCAGGCTCTGAAATCTTAAGTGATATATGCTTCTACATCACTGACGAGCTACAAGCCCGTTGTGACCAAATGTTAATAACTTCTTGTATAGACTTTGTACGTACAACACAAGGATCATTAATTCTTGTAAAGTTCCACATCGAGGCCTAAAATTACTTGCAAATAGAAACCGACTAACATCGCTCAACCTCAATATGCTAATCTTGCAACTTCTTACTTAATTTAAACAACCAAAAGGAAGCAACACATGTAGTATATGGATCAGGGCAACAAGATAACACATTTGATACCAAAGGTCACCTCACACTCAGTGGAAGCAACAAATGTATTATATGAATCAGGGCAACAACACATGCATGGTAGAAACACCGGCACACCAACATTTCTTAAATCCTTCAGTGAAAGCCAAACACATGATTTAACCGCCGGAATTCACCTCACTACCGTTTGCTTGATCCACTAAGTGAAGGCTAGATTTCACGAGAGGAATACTAATACTCCAAGACAAGCCTTCAAATTGGAGATAATGTGCATGACTTATGAAAGCCAGAACAAGGCTTTTGCCTCGGAGCTAAAACGTTTACCATGGCATGACCCAGAGAATGAAGGAAAACTGAGGTGCCATTGTCTGGCAAAGCTATGGGAATCAAACTAGCTCCATACTCTTGTACAAGAATGGAAAAGAGTAGTTGTGCCACAGAGAATCAAATCACACCTACAGTGGAGCACTCTTAGAACTCCTTTGGGGACGCCATGCCACCCGCAATAGAGAAGTCGTCCTAAAACTACAGTTCAATTTTAGGATGGATCCATCGAATGCGGATGAACGAATACTACATCGAGGTACACCGTGAAAAGACGCCTCGACAACCACCATGCATGGAATTAACAAAATGTCCATATTACTCATGAGCAATGTACATTCTCTTAGTCTGGCATGGATGAATATGAGGGGGTTTTCAAGCACATGTACTTCCATGACTACTCAGGCATCTAGTCCAATGCAAGAAAAATGATGAAAACTATTCCATTATAAAGAAACACATTTTAGATGACAAAATCGAGAATCAGTATAGGGAAAATAAAGGAGCCACATAAGATGTGCTAAAGAAGAAAAACTAGGAGCTGAACTTAATACCGTCCAAAGGTGAAAACATGGGAGAGGATTAAGTTTTGAATAGAGGATTTCACGTCTCCGAGGAGAGAAGTTGTAAAAATTTGTTCAACGCTGACCAAGCTATGGTACATATTTTCCCAAGCTAAATTCATTTCGAATAATTTGTAAAGTGAATAAGGTGAGTCCACTGTCAATCTTAGTGGCATAGATTGCATGGTTCAGCATGGCTTGTGGTCTTGTAGTCCCATCAAGCAGCTTATGAGAGCATTGAGTTGTAGTGTTAGGAAATCACAAAGGTCGATCCTATTTGAAAGTAATAGTGGCAATGGATGTTGCAAAATCAACTCTACTTAGGAAACAATAGCTGCATTGCAATGGCAGTATCTGAGAGTTAGGTGTCGAGATGCAATATACTTGAGTTACCAGATAATAAATCACTTGGTCCATATGGTTTTAATAAAGAGAACATTGCTGCAAAGTATTAATAGTTCTTAAATTTCTTTGACCCTAAATTAAGATGGTTCTACTTCTGTGGATGCTTATAGACATATTTTCCTCTTCAATGCACTCTTAAATTGATCACTAAATTACTAGCTAGCGGACTACATAAGGTTATTTTAGAGCTGATTCACACAAAGCACTATGGCTTCGTCAAATAATGAATCATTCAAGATTGTGCTGCTTGGGCATATAAATACTTGAATATACAGGATTATGTTTAGAATATACAGGAGGCATTGCTTTTGGATAGGTAAAGATTTGGAAAACAAAACCCCATCCTGGCAGATTGGGCGTTCTGGCGATTATCAACCTTGAGGCTAAAAATGATAGCCTGCTTCTCAAATTGGTGTTAAAGTTTCTGAACTGTTGTGATCCCTTGGGTGAAATTAGTCTCGGAATCATACTATCATAATGGCCTCCCACTTAGACAGACAACTCAATATTCTTTTTGGTGGAGAGATTGTTTGAAACTCCTACAGACCTACAAGATGAATGCAGTTTGTACCTCTCATAGTAGGCAATCTATTATATTTTAAAAAGACACGTGAAATGTTAATGGGATAGATGTAGTTTTGTCCCCACCTATTTTCATTTTTTTAAAATTCAAACATCTCCTTATAGGAAGTGCTTCCAACTGACGATATGTCATGTCTTAGCATAGATCACGGTTCTAAGACCTTGTGAATCATATCTCCTTCCATGAGAAACATAACTGGACAACTGATCTAGGAAGAAGACCAAGGATGGTTTCACGATACCACATATTCTTAAGCCATGCTTGCTCACCCCACATTTGCACCGACCGAGTGGTCTTTCTTTGAATCGCTCAACCAACAAAAGAAGCTAAAGAGTGTGGCGTTCGGATCCCAAACATTACTAATTGCATATCGAAAGAACTAAGGTGCTAATTATTAAAAAATAAATAAAGAGAAGTACATATCATGTGTGTGTGAATGAACTTCTAGACCTATATATTGGCGATCAATGACTCAAGATAATACAGGTGCACATGGTGACGTTATTTTTGAGTCTTCCCCTGACACATTGACGGCTCTTAAGTACTGGTGCAAGGCGATAGGTGACTTATTAGAAGAAATTAGTCTATTATTTTTCTATATTTTGAATGGAACCGTTTTACCAGATCGGACAAACACACAGTGGTCAAGGTGTTATCACTAGCCACTGTCTGCTTTTACATCACTAGCTAAAAGCCGGTGTGATCAAATATCAACAACGGCCCGTAGAAACTTTGTAGACAATGGAATCAGAAAAGAGGAAGTCGCAATGCATTTTAAGACTTATTATAAAGAATAAGAGACTCATGGATGGTATGGGTCCAGAGGCAAGCTAAAGGATGGAAGTGAATTAGAATCAAACGGTCGTCAAACGAATTCCCAATAAATTGAAGATCTACGTGCGACGAATTTTGTACAAAAAATAAACTAGGTGAGTTCACTATCCTAGCCTATGTATCATTCGGTGCACACAACATATTTCATTCATATGATGCTCGTTACGTAAAGACAGAAAGCACCGTGCAAACAGAAAAAAAGGCCACATGGTGCCTAGCTAAAATAAGGAATCCTGACATTGGCGGCATGACAACATAATTCTTAGGACCGACCATTTAATTTGATTATCGATAAAAAACAACAAAAGTAGTATATGCGAGTGAAGTCAATTTTAAACTTTGAATTTGTACGGCTTGTTGAAAATAAACCTCGACCTCTCAATCCCTGAAATCAGTACCCTTTACTCATGGATCCCAGTCTGATATTATCCCTATACCGGTTTAGATCAATTTGATACACCTGAAAAAAAAATCCCACCGAAACAAGTCTCTACTCTCCCTAACTAGGTGGACCCACATGTCATGTTGGAAATAAACCTCAACCTCTCGCAATGTCACAATACACAGTATATATATCTTCTCTCCTAGTATCTTCTCGCCCAAATCACCTGAGTCTTGTCTGCCTCCTTTGCTCGCGCACAACCGCTGCCCTGCCCTGCAGCTATCGGTGTGGTTATCTTCAGCTCATCGACGCGGTCCTCCTGATGAGACGAATCGTTTGGAGAAGCACCGTAGAGTTGACGAGCGCAGATCGGCCACTCGGCAGTCCGCCATAAGGTCTCGCATGATACTGCGCACCACCATGGACTAGTCCTCCTGTCCTCGAGCTTCGGCAGTTTACTTTCTGGCCGGTCGCACTCATACTGACTGGAAGACACGCACGTACAATGGGTTGGTGCCTTGCACAAGCACGCACTACAACGTGAGCCTAGTTGATCGATATTAGATCGATCTCTTCTGGACACACGCATGCGAGACGTCGGACACATGAGCTGTAGCGGATAGCGTGACTGTGTGACCCCGTATGAGCGGATGCGGACACGAATACAACATGGATTAATTCAGCCAGAGACAGATTAGGGAAGAAGACAGATGACACGTGGACCCGGACCCGCGTAGTCAACGAAAGTTGCGATGAACTCAGCCGGTTCCCGGTGTGCCAAATAGGTATAGGGTTAACCTTGACCAGGATCCGTGAGTACAGGGTATTGATTTTAGAGACTGAGTGATTAGGGTTCATTTCAGATGAGGTGAGCAGTATGAATTCGAGGTTTAAAATAGACTTTACCCTACATGCATCAGAACCCAGACAATACTTTCATAAGGTAGCAACACCAGTACACCAACATTGCTTGAACCGGTCTGTGTACGTCAAAACAAATGATTCCATCTCAAGTTCGCCTCACAGCCATTGCCCCGCCATAGCCACTGGATTCTGAGCGCTTGCCAGGTGTCAGGCTGCAACCGGCGCACCCGGCTGGCAAGCCATTCATGCATGTGACTACGCATGTCAAAGATGCTTTCACGATGCCACTCATTCTCAAGCCGTGTTTGCTTGCACCACATTTTCATCAATCAAGTGTTTTTCTTTTCTTTATGCGCTCACCAAACAAAGGAACATAGGAGGTGTAGGCTCACAAACATTGCTAATCACAGGTACCAAGGATGGGTGTGCATGTGTGTACGTGTGCGTGCGTGTGTATTGTCTGTGAGTCGAATTTTAGACAGGGAACTGCAAAGATGGTGCTACTATATACATACTAGTAGTACTGAGAAAGAACCCAGAGTAATAAGCTTACACATGGCGAAGTTATTTTTCAAGTCTCTACCTAACATGTTGGCAGGCGCAATTATGAACCATGCATGATAGGTGACAAATAGAAGAAATCAATTACTTTGCTAACTTGTAGTGGAACCTCTCATTTGTGTGATCAAGGCCAGACCTAAGTTATTTCAATCTTAAGTGACATGTGCTACTATGGCGCTGACTAGTTACAAGCCTGTGTGACCAAATAACGACTTGCATACACTGCGTACACAACGGAAGGGTAACTATGACATCCTTTGAATCATAAAGCGGGGCGAAAGCCTTTTTAGGCAATTCATTTTATTCCTATGAAGCTCCAGACGTCAAAGCAGAAAACAACATGCAAATAGAAACTAGCTAACATCACCAAATCTCACAACCGGTTAAACGATAACATGCTAATCTTGCAGCTTATTACTTGGCTTAAACTACTGAAAAGAAGCAACTAACGTAGTATATGGATCAGGGCACCAAGAGTCCAACACAACACATTCGGACGTAGCGCCACTGCACCTACATTCCGTTGAACCAGTCACAGAAGGCAGAACTACACATGATTTTATCGAAAAGTTCACCTGACTATCGTCTGCCTGATACAACAAGTGAAGCATACATTTCACCGGAGGCATACTAATATTCCAAGACAAGCCTTCAGTAGGCGATGACATATGACTTGTCGTTGTTAAATCCAATGAATGAAAGCCAGAACCAAGCTTTTGCCTCAGAGCTCAAACGCGTACCATCGCTCGACCCAACCAACAAACAGAAACTGATGTATTGTTGTCTCAGAAAGGCATGGTGGTCGAAGATCCCAACCGCTTGTATCTGATTGGAAAAGAGTTGTTGTTCAGTGTACACACTGCACCGCACCATCACCACACAACATCGAAGTCATAACCTGATCATCGACACACCTTGTTAGTGGAGAACCATCGATGCATATTCTTATTAATAAACCGCTGGACTTTGGCAAGATATGGATGCATGCACGGAAATTAGTTCATGACTACATACAATAAGGATAGGTACGTTGGCAAGATCAGTTATTAACAAACCAAGCCTTTGTTTTCCTATAAATGATATGTATAATATAATGTAAAGATTTTCTCTCAACCATTATCAGACCTTCTTTCAGTGTGACTGAAACATTGACTTTCTGGCATATTTCAACTTCCAATAAATGGGTGGTGCAATCAACAGCTAACTGAAACTTTTTGTGTACAAACCCAGTCCAGTAACATCATTCTATTTACGGTGGATAGTAGCATTGTCTTGGGTACTGATCTAGCGTCGCTGCAAACAGTTTTGATGTTTAGTACTGCCTTCGCGCCATTCGGATCACGGTAAGCAAGAACTGCCGCAAAACAGAGCTTAAAAGTCGATAACATATCCCACGGGAGACAGCACGGCATGTGGTTTCGTCATATCAACAATATGTTCAAGCTCCCCGTCCAGGCGTAGAGAAACAAGAGCAGGAGCCTCTATAATCAACACAAAAATCTCAAATTCATGCACCATGTAGACGCATCGACGACTGCCAATTTCTTGAGTGAGGAGGAGACGATCTTAGCATTGCTGGTGAGCAAAAAGCTGTAGTTTCTCAGTTCCAGATCGTCCAAAGCATGGCAGCGGAAGCTGATGAGGCTCCCAAGATCTGTCAGCTTCAGATTAAGCAGGCTGAAGAGATGCAACCTTTTGAGCCTGCAAGGCCATGCCTCGCCTTGGCCTACGGCGCGGCTGACCCAACGGTCAGAAGTCCTGGAGGCGTGCAGCCGGAAGTCCTCCAGGAGTGGGATGTCATGGACGCGCAGAAGGTTGCTGGTAAAGTTGTCGAAATTGTTGTAGGCGCCGGTCTCCTCCTCGTCGACGTCGAGGCACGGCACGGCGCGCCAGAGGTGCCTCCACCTCGTTGACAGCAAGCATGTCCGCATCATCTGCAAGGCCTTGAGGCGCGACATGATGGCGTGGAGGAGGTCGTCCGGCAGCGCGCTCAGACGGTCGCCGGCATGCCCGACGGCGCCGCCCCCACACGCATGAAGGCTGCTGCTTCCGTCTCCGCCACCCGCGTCACCGCAGCCGCCACCTGCATGTCCGGATGCTCCGTTTTGGCGGAGGCATCCGTGCAGCGCCCTCCAACCATTTTCTTTGGTTTGGGATTACTACGGTACCAGGGAGGGGGAGAGACGGTGCACAATATGCTGCACTGGTGGTAGGGAGAAGAAGGCTGCTTATTCGAAGGAGGCACAGATATGTCTGCTGGCTGTGTCCCTACGCCGCCGCGATGGCGAAATTGGGGATCTTGGAGTCGGGAGTGAGGGGAGAACGACGGAGACGAGGCGGATAAGCGGTTGAGCCTAGTGGGCTGTACTGTACACAACGGGCCATTTCTTTACCTCCGGGCCGAAAGGAACATTTCAGTCCACATTCGGTGCAAGATTTCTCACTCATCAAATGCGTTTGAGCAACAGCTGGGAAAGAGGTATTGGTCAAAGCAGTAGCACAAGCAGTTTCTGTGTAATCTATATCCTGCTTTAAACTCCCAAAAGGTTTGTGCGAACACTTAAATATGTTGATCCGAAAATTCTGGTGGGGTAGTAGAGACGGCAAGAGAAAACTTGCTTGGGTTGTATGGAAGGACATGACTCAACCGAAGGACACGGGAGGTTTCGGATTCAAGGATTTTGAGTTGTTCAACTTAGCTTTGCTTGCTAGACAAGCTTGGCGAATAATGCAATACCCAGATTCTCTTAGTTCTCGGATACTCAAAGGTGTCTACTTCCTCACGACAACAACACTTGATGCAGAGCTTGGTGGCCGCCCCAGCCAAATTTGTAGGGCTATCATCTAAGGACGGGACATTTTGAAACAAGGCTTGAACCGACGAATTGGCGACGGCATAGCCACCAATATATGGAACGACAATTGGTTGCCAAGGGACGAGATGATGAGATCGTATGCGTGCTTGATAAATGATCCGCCTCAAACCGTGTAGGAATTGATTGACCTGATGACGACTACTGGGGACTTGCATGGCCTCCAGCAGGTAATACTTCCAATTGACATACCATCTGTCATTGGCATCCGCTATGTACTAGAGTTGTTTCAGATTTTTGGTCATGGAACTCCGAGAGAAACGGACTCTTCTCGGTCCGTTCAGCCTGCAAAATGTTGGTCACCACAAAGGATCGACGGGAGGCGTGGCTTGATGAATCAACAAGGACATCCTACACAACGCAAGAGAGAAGCTCATGGAAATCGCTATGGTGAGTCCAAGTACTAGGAAGAATACTGATGTTTCTGTGGAGACTAGCGCGACATTGGCTTCCAATCGAGGATGTCAAGGAACATCGTAATATGGCAACCAGCAGCTCGTGTGGACTATGCGGAGCCCATGATTCATGGAGGCACTCCCTCCTAGACGGTACCATGTCATGCTACATTTGGGCCCTTGTGGACAACGAACTTGCGGAGCAGCTGAGGTCGTCTACAGAACCAGTAGCGAAACCTTGGCTCTTTTCCATGATCCAGCTGTTGTCGCATGATGTTTTCATGAAGCTAGCAATCACTCTATGGGCAATATGGACTGCGCGTAGAAAGGCCATACAAGAAGGTGATTTTGAGAGCCCCCATGCAACTCATGCTTTTATCAACAGGTATATGGCGGAGTTAGAAACTATCAAGGAACATCAACCCTTACCGCAGACTGAGGGCGCAAATCAGCAGCCGCCGAGCATGAGTGTTCGGCCTAAGGCCCCGCCGCTAGGATTTGCAATGATCCATGTGGATGCAGGCACACCTAAATGTTGGGGAACGCGCTAATTTCAAAAAAATTCCTAAGATCACGCAAGATCTATCTAGGAGATGCATAGCAACGAGAGGGGAGAGTGTTGTCTACGTACCCTCGTAGACCGAAAGCGGAAGCGTTATGACAACACGGTTGATGTAGTCATACGTCTTCACGATCCGACCGATCTTAGCACTGAAGGTACGGCACCTCCGCGATCTGCACACGTTTAGCTCGGTGACGTCCCACGAACTCTAGATCCAGCTGAGGTCGAGGGAGAGTTTTGTCAGCATGACGGCGTGGTGACGGTGATGATGAAGTTACCAGCGCAGGGCTTCTCCTAAGCACTACGACGATATGACCGAGGTGGAAATTTGTGGAGGGGGAACCGCACACGGCTAAAACAATTGTCAACTTGTGTGCTCTAGGGTGCCACCCTGCCCACGTATATAAAGGAGCAAGGGGGAGGCCGGCCGGACCTCCAAGGGTGAGCCCCCAATAGGGTAATCTTATTAGGACTCCTAGTCCTAGTAGGTATCCACCTAAAGGGAGAGAGGGGGAAGGAAAGGGGGCGCCCCCCTTCCTTGTCCTATTCGGACTCAAGGGGAGGGGTCGCGCGGCCGGCCCTGGCTGGCCCCTCTCTCTCTCCACTAGGGCCCATCGAGGCCCATTAGTTCCCCGGGGGGTTCCAGTAACCCTTCGGCAGTCCGGTTTTATCCGAAACTTCTCCGGAACACTTCCGGTGTCCGAATAGAGTCGTCCAATATATCAATATTTATATCTCGACCATTTCGAGACTCCTCGTCATGTCCATGATCACATCCGGGACTCCGAACAATCTTCGGTACATCATATCACATAAACTCATAATACCAATCGTCATCGAACGTTAAGCATGCGGACCCTACGGGTTCAAGAACTATGTAGACATGACCGAGACACGTCTCCGGTCAATAACCAATAGCGGATCCTGGATGCTCATATTGGTTCCTACATATTCTACGAAGATCTTTATCGGTCAAACCGCATAACAACATACGTTGTTCCCTTTGTCATCGGTATGTTACTTGCCCGAGATTCGATTGTCGGTATCTCAATACCTAGTTCAATCTCGTTACCGGAAAGTCTCTTTACTCGTTCTGTAATACTTCATCCTGCAACTAACTCATTAGTCACAATGCTTGCAAGGCTTATAGTGATGAGTATTACCGAGAGGGCCCAGAGATACCTCTCCGAAACACGGAGTAACAAATCCTAATCTCGATCTATGCCAACCCAACAAACACCTTCGGAGACACCTGTAGAGCACCTTTATAATCACCCATTTACATTGTGACGTTTGGTAGCACACAAAGTGTTCCTCCGATATTCAGGAGTTGCATAATCTCATAGTCTAAGGAACTTGTATAAGTCATGAAGAAAGCAGTAGCAATGAAACTAACACAATCATAATGCTAAGCTAACGGATGGGTCATGTCCATCACATAATTCTCCTAATGATGTGATCCCATTCATCAAATGACAACACATGTCTGTGGTTAGGAAACATAACCATCTTTGATTAACGAGCTAGTCGAGCAGAGGCATACTAGGGACTATATGTTTTGTCTATGTATTCACACATGTACTAAGTTTCCAGTTAATACAATTCTAGCATGAATAATAAACATTTATCATGAATTAAAGAAATAAATAATAACTTTATTATTGCCTCTAGGGCATATTTCCTTCAGTCTCCCACTTCCACTAGAGTCAATAATCTAGATTACATAGTAATGATTCTAACACCCATGGAGCTTTGGTGCTGATCATGTTTTGCTCGTGGAAGAGGTTTAGTCAACGGGTCTGCAACATTTAGATCCATGTGTATCTTGCAAATCTCTATGTTCCCTTCCGACACTTGATGACAGATGGAATTGAAGCGTCTCTTGATGTGCTTCGTTCTCTTGTGAAATCTGGATTCCTTTGCCAAGGCAATTGCACCAGTATTGTCACAAAAGATTTTTATTGGACCCGATGCGCTAGGTATGACACCTAGATCGGATTTCAACTCCTTCATCCAAACTCCTTCATTTGCTGCTTCCGAAGCAGCAATGTACTCCGCTGCACACGTAGATCCCGCCATGATGCTCTGCTTGAAACTGCACCAACTGACAGCTCCTCCATTCAATAAAAATACGTATCCGGTTTGAGACTTGGAGTCATCCGGATCAGTGTCAAAGCTTGCATCGACATAACCATTTACGACAAGCTCTTTTTCACCTCCATAAACGAGAAACATATCCTTAGTCCTTTTCAGGTATTTCAGGATGTTCTTGACCGCTGTCCAGTGCTCCACTCCAGGATTACTTTGGTACCTCCCTGCTATGCTTAAAGAAAGACATACATATGGTCTGGTACACAGCATTGCATACATGATAGAACCTACGGCTGAAGCATAGGGAATGACTTTCATTTTCTCTCTATCTTCTGTAGTGGTCGGGCATTGAGTCTGAGTCAACTTCACACCTTGTAACCCAGGCAAACTCTTTCTTTGATTGATCCATTTTGAACTTCTACAAAACTTTATCAAGGTATGTGCTTTGTGAAAGTCCAATTAAGCGTCTTGATCTATCTCTATAGATTTTGATGCCCAATATGTAAGCAGCTTCTCCGAGGTCTTTCATAGAAAAACTCTTATTCAGGTATCCCTTTATGCTATCCAGAAATTCTATATCATTTTCAATCAACAACATGTCATCTACATATAAGATTAGAAATGCTAAAGAGCTCCCACTCACTTTCTTGTAAATACAGGCTTCTCCAAAAGTCTGTATAAAACCATATGCTTTGATCACATTATCAAAGCGTTTATTCCAACTCCGAGAGGCTTGCACCAGCCCATAAATGGATCGCTGGAGCTTGCACACTTTGTTAGCATCCTTTGGATCGATAAAACCTTCCGGTTGCATCATATACAACTCTTCTTCCAGAAATCCATTCAGGAATGCATTTTTGACATCCATTTGCCAAATTTCGTAATCATAAAATGCAACAATTGCTAACATGATTTGGACAGACTTAAGCATCGCTACGGGTGAGAAAGTCTCATCGTAGTCAACTCCTTGAACTTTTCGAAAACCTTTCGCAACAAGTCGAGCTTTGTAAACAGTAACATTACCGTCTGCGTCAGTCTTCTTCTTAAAAATACATTTATTTTCTATGGCTTGCAGATCATCGGGCAAGTCCACCGAAGTCTACACTTTGTTCTCATGGATCTCATCTCAGATTTTATGGCTTCAAGCCATTTCGCAGAATCTGGGCTCATCATCGCTTCCTCATAGTTCGTAGGTTCATCATGGTCTAGTAACATGACTTCCAGAACAGGATTACCATACCACTCTGGTGCGGATCTTACTCTAGAAGACCTACGAGGTTCGGTAGTAACTTGATCTGAAGCTTCATGATCATCATCATTAGATTCCTCACTAATTGGTGTAGGAATCACTTGTACTGATTTCTGTGATAAACTACTTTCCAATAAGGGCGAAGGTACAGTTACCTCATCAAGGTCTACTTTTCTCCCACTCACTTCTTTCGAGAGAAACTCCTTCTCTAGAAAGGATCCATTCTTAGCAACAAAGATTTTTCCTTCGGATCTGTGATAGAAGGTGTACCCAACAGTTTCCTTTGGGTATCCTATGAAGATGCACTTCTCCGATTTGGGTTCGAGCTTATCAGGTTGAAGCTTTTGCACATAAGCATCGCAACCCTAAGAAACGACAACTTTGGTTTTTTGCCAAACTACATTTCATAAGGCGCCGTCTCAACGGATTTTGATGGTGCCCTATTTAAAGTGAATGCAGACGTCTCTAGAGCATAACCCCAAAATGATAGCGATAAATCAGTAAGAGACAACATAGATCACACCATATCTAATAAAGTACGGTTACGACGTTCGGACACACCATTTCGCTGTGGTGTTCCAGGTGGCGTTAATTGTGAAACTATCCCATGTTGTTTCAAATGAAGACCAAACTCGTAACTCAAATATTCTCCTCCACGATCAGATTGTAGAAACTTTATTTTCTTGTTACAATGATTTTTCCACTTCACTCTGAAATTCTTTGAGCTTTTCAAATGTTTTAGACTTATGCTTCATTAAGTACATATAACCATATCTGCTCAAATCATCTGTGAACGTAAGAAAATAACGATACCCACCACGAGCATCAATACTCATTGGACCACATACATCGGTATGTATTATTTCCAACAAGTCAGTAGCTCTTTTCATTGTTCCGGAGAACGGAGCTTTAGTCATCTTGCCCATAAGGCACGGTTCGCAACCACCAAGTGATTCATAATCAAGTGATCACTACAGGAAATAGGTAATTTGCCGTCTGCGAATCCCAGACGGCAAAGACCTAAAACCAGACGGCAAAGATTTTGCCGCCAGGAAGCAGACGGCAAACTCAGACGGCACAGATAAGTCGGCAAAGAATACTTTGCCGTCAACTTTTTATCGGGAAGACGGCAAAGACTTTGCCGTTAGCCGTTAGCCAACTCTGTCTTTGCTGTGAAGCCCAGTAATAGCACACAGCAAAGAAAACCATCTTTGCCGTCAGCTAGACTACGTCTTTGCCGTCAGCCTCATATACCCCAGACAGCAAAGAATTTTTTATTATTTAAAAAAATATATGAACCAACAGTGCAGGTGCAGAGGCCGTACATGGTCGAAGGCGTACGCAGAATTTTTCATAGCAACTTCGCAACAACCAATATAAGAATCGATGATGAACGAACGGATTTTACATGATAGAACTAGTCCATTTACAGTATATATCCAGCACCACTCACTCATCCATGAACAAGCAAATTCTATTTCAACTTCTAAAAAAACTACTCTATTTGCCGAACTAGGCATTCCGTCGAACACCTGGCGGGCGCCGGCGACGTCCCCCGTGGCGACCATGCACTTGAGGAGCACGTTGTGGGACACGACGCCCAGCGTGATGGAGATCTCGGCTGGGAGGTCGCGTAAGGCCTAGATGGCGCGGGCGGGCTGCCGGCGTCGTAGTAGGCGGCGAGGAGGGCGGAGAGGGCGCGGGCGGAGGGGCCACGACGAGGCGGATGGTGGAGAGGGAGTGTGTGGGCATGTCGGCGGCGGTGTAGAGCGCGATGATGCGGATAAGGAAGCCCTCGGAGGGGTGCGGCGCCGGGAGGGCGGCGAGGGAGGCGGAGAGCACGGAGCAGACGAGGTCGGGGCGGGCGGCGGCGCTGAGGCGGGAGACGGCGAGGGAGAAGATGGAGCGGTCGCCGAGGAAGGGCGGGTGCGGGATGCCTTTCAGGAAGAGGGCGGCAAGCTCGTCGGGCGGTGTGGCGGCACTGCGGATGGAGTTCTTGATGCGGACGAGCTCGGCGGGGCTGATGGTGGGGGCCGTGGAGGACTGGGCCTACGTGGAGAGGAGGCGCACGAGGGCCTGGCGGCGGAGGAGCAGCGCCGGTGCCAGGGCGAGGGCCCGGCAGAGCGCGGCGGCGGCGGCCATCGGGGAAGGGCCAACTGGTCGCCATCCCATCGTGGGCATGGGTGGTTTGTGGGCTGGTGGCATGTGTGTGTGTGGGTGGATGTGGACCATGTGCGCGTGTGAGAGGATAAGGGAGACGACACGTGGGTGCGTCCGTGCGTGGCAGGTGGTGTGGTGGGTGGTTGTGCAGGTAGGTGGGATGGGTGGTGTGGATCGTGCACATGAGGAGCGGACGGTGTTGGATTGCTGCCATGTCATCAATCCGTGTAGTTGATCCGCGTGCTGTGCTTTCTCTTTGCCGTCTTGAATTTTTTTTACAGACGGCAAGACGGCAAAGTACTTTGCCGTCTTCGTTTTTTTACAGACGGCAAAGTACTCATTTTGCCGTCTGTAGAGAAAAACGAAGACGGCAAAGTATTTTGCAGTCTGTGTTTTGGTTTGCAGGCGGCAAAGTTAGCTCTTTGCCGTCTGTGTTTCTTTCGTAGACGGCAAAGTCTATTATACCGTCTGTGTTTCTTTGCCGTCTGCTGATGAATGGCAAACCCTTTCTTTGCCGTCTGCCCGACAAAAAGCTGACGGCAAAGGCGGCCCCTGACGACAAATTAGCTGTTTCCTATAGTGGATTGCAAAAGTTCATCAGCATGGAGTTTCTTCATGCGCTTTACACCGATATGACCCAAACGGCAGTGCCACAAATAAGTTGCACTATCATTATTAAACTTCAATCTTTTGTCTTCAACACTATGAATATGTGTATCATTACTATCGAAATTCAATAAAAATAGACCACTCAGCAGGGGTGCATGACCATAAAAGATATTACCCATATAAATAGAACAACCATTATTCTCTGATTTAAATGAATAACCATCTCGCATTAAACAAGATCTAGATATAATGTTCACGCTCAACGCTGGCACCAAATAACAATTATTCAGGTCTAAAACTAATCTCGATGGTAGATGTAGAGGTAGCGTGCCGACCGCGATCATATCGACTTTGGAATCATTTCCCACGCGCATCGTTACCTCGTCCTTAGCCAATCTTCGCTTAATCCGTAGCTCCTGTTTTGAGTTGCAAATATGAGCAACAGAACCAGTATCAAATACCCAGGCGCTACTGCGAGCATTAGTTAAGTACACATCAATAACATGTATATCAAATATACCTTTCACTTTGCAATCCCTCTTATCCGCCAAATACTTGGGGCAGTTCCGCTTCCAATGACCAGTCCCTTTGCAGTAGAAGCACTCAGTTTCAGGTTTAGTTTGAGATTTTGGTTTCTTCTCTTGAGCAGCAACCTTTTTGCCGTTCTTCTTGAAGTTCCCTTTCTTTCTTTTGCCCTTTTTCTTGAAACTAGTGGTCTTATTGACCATCAACACTTGATGCTCCTTTTAGATTTCTACCTCCGCGGCCTTTAGCATCGTGAAAAGCTCGGGAATAGTCTTGTTCATCCCTTGCATATTATAGTTCATCATGAAGCCTTTATAGCTTGGTGGCAGTGATTGAAGAACTCTGTCAGTGACACAATGAACTGGAAGATCAACTCCCAGTTGAGTCAATTGATTATGGTACCCAGACATTCTTAGTATGTGTTCACTGACAGAACTATTCTCCTCCATTTTGCAACTGTAGAACTTGTTGGGGACTTCATATCTCTCAACTCGGGCATTTGCTTAAAATATTAACTTCAACTCTTGGAACATCTCATATGCTCCATGACTTTCAAAACGTCTTTGAAGTCCCGATTCTAAACCGTAAAGCATGGCACACTGAACTATCGAGTAGTCATCAGTTTTGCTCTGCCAGACGTTCTTAACATCATCAGTGGCATCTGCAGTAGGCATGGCACCCAATGGTGCTTCCAGGACGTAATTCTTTGTGCAGCAATGGGGATAATCCTCAAGTTACGGACCCAGTCCGTGTAGTTGCTGCCATCATCTTTCAACTTAGCTTTCTCTAGGAACATATTAAAATTCAAAGGAATGGTAGCACGAGCCATTGATCTACAACAACAAAGACATGCAAAATACTATCAGGTACTAAGTTCATGATAAATTAAAGTTCAATTAATCATGTTACTTCAGAACTCCCACTTAGATAGACATCCCTCTAATCATCTAAGTGATCACATGATCCAAATCAACAAAACCACGTCTGATCATCATGTGAGATGGAGTAGTTTTCAATGGTGAACATCACTATGTTGATCATATCTACTATATGATTCACGCTCGACCTTTCGGTCTCAGTGTTCCGAGGCCATATCTGCATATGCTAGACTCGTCAAGTTTAACCCGAGTATTCTGCGTGTGCAAAACTGGCATGCACCCGTTGTATGTGAACGTAGAGCTTGTCACACCCGATCATCACGTGGTGTCTCGGCACGACGAACTGTAGCAACGGTGCATACTCAGGGAGAACACTTACACCTTGAAATTTAGTAAGGGATCATCTTATAATGCTACCGACGTTCTAAGCAAAATAAGATGCATAAAGGATAAACACCACATGCAATCAAAAAATGTGACATGATATGGTCATCATCATCTTGTGCTCATGATCTCCATCACCGAAGCATCGTCATGATCTCCAACGTCACCAGCGCGACACCTTGATCTCCATCGTAGAATCATTGTCGTCTCGCCAACTATTGTTACTACAACTATCGCTACCGCTTAGTGATAAAGTAAAACAATTACATGGCGATTGCATTGCATACAATAAAGCGACAACCATATGGCTCCTGCCAGTTGCCGATAACTTTGTTACAAAACATGATCATCTCATACAACAATTTATATCACATCATGCCTTGACCATATCACATCACAGCAAGCCCTGCAAAAACAAGTTAGACGTCCTCTACTTTGTTGTTGCAAGTTTTACGTGGCTGCTACGGGCTTCTAAAAACCGTTCTTACCTACGCATCAAAACCACAATGATTTTTCGTCAAGTGTGTTATTTTAACCTTCAACAAGGACCGGACGTAGCCACACTCGATTCAACTAAAGTTGGAGAAACAGGCACTCACCAGCCACCTATGTGCAAAGCACGTCGGTAGAACCAGTCTCGCGTAAGCGTACGCGTAATGTCGGTCTGAGCCGCTTCATCCAACAATACCGCCGAATCAAAGTATGACATTGCTAGTAAGCAGTATGACTATTATCGCCCATAACTCTTTGTGTTCTACTTGTGCTTAAACATTTAGCATAAACCTGGCTTGAATGTCACTGTTAGGGAACGTGGTAATTTCTAAAAAAATCCTACTATCACGCAAGATCTATCTAGGAGATGCATAGCAACGAGAGGGGAGAGTGTTGTCTATGTACCCTCGTAGACCGAAAGAGGGAGCGTTATGATAACGCGGTTGACGTAGTCGTACGTCTTCACGATCCGACCGATCCTAGCACCGAAGGTACGGCACCTCCGCGATCTGCACACGTTCAGCTCGGTGACGTCCGATGAACTCTGGATCCAGCTGAGGTCGAGGGAGAGTTTTTTCAGCACAATGGGGTGGTGATGGTGATTATCAAGTTATGGGCGCAGGGCTTCGCCTAAGCACTACGACGATATGACCGAGGTGGAAATCTGTGGAGGGGGGCACCTCACACGGCTAAAACAATTGTCAACTTGTGTGTTCTAGGGTGCCCCCTGTCCCCGTATATAAACGAGCAAGGGGGAGGCCGGCCGGCCCTCCAAGGGCGCCCCCCCAATAGGGGAATCCTACTAGGACACCAAATGCTAGTAGGTTTCCACCTAAAGGGAGAGAGGGGGAAGGAAGGAGAGGGAGAGGGGGAAGGAAAGGGGGGCGCCGCCCCCTTCCTTGTCCTATTCGGACTCAAGGGGAGGAGGCACGCGGCCTGCCCTGGCCGGCCCCTCTCGCTCTCCACTAGGGCCCATCGAGGCCCATTAGTTCCTCGGGGGGTTCCGGTAACTCCCCGGCACTCCGGTTTTATCCGAAACTTCTACGGAACACTTCCGGTGTCTCAATATAGTCGTCCAATATATCAATCCTTATGTCTCGACCATTTTGAGACTCCTCGTCATGTCCGTGATCACATACGAGACTCCGAACAATCTTCGGTACATCATATCACATAAACTCATAATACCAATCGTCATCGAACGTTAAGCGTGCGGACCCTACGGGTTCGAGAACTATGTAGACATGACTGACACACGTCTCCGGTCAATAAGCAATAGCGGAACCTGGATGCTCATATTGGTTCCTACATATTCTACGAAGATCTTTATCGGTCAAACCGCATAAAAACATACGTTGTTCCCTTTGTCATCGGTATGTTACTTGCCCGAGATTCGATCGTTGGTATCTCAGTACCTAGTTCAATCTCGTTACCGGAAAGTCTCTTTACTCGTTCCGTAATACTTCATCCCGCAACTAACTCATTAGTCACAATACTTGCAAGGCTTATAGTGATGAGTATTACCGAGAGGGCCCAGAGATACCTCTCTGAAACACGGAGTGACAAATCCTAATCTCGATCTATGCCAACCCAACAAACACCTTCGGAGACACCTGTAGAGCACCTTTATAATCACCCATTTACGTTGTGAAGTTTGGTAGCATACAGTGTTCCTCCGATATTCAGGAGTTGCATAATCTCATAGTCTGAGGAACTTGTATAAGTCATGAAGAAAGCAGTAGCAATGAAACTAACACGATCATAATGCTAAGCTAACAGATGGATCATGTCCATCACATCATTCTCCTAATGATGTGATCCGTTCATCAAATGACAACACATGTCTATGGTTAGGAAACCTAACCATCTTTGATTAACGAGCTAGTCAAGTAGAGGCATACTAGGGACTATATGTTTTGTCTATGTATTCACACATGTACTAAGTTTCCAGTTAATACAATTCTAGCATGAATAATAAACATTTATCATGAATTAAGGAAATAAATAATAACTTTATTATTGCTTCTAGGGCATATTTCCTTCACTAAATACTGCAAAAGGGGCTCGACAGTAGCAGTCTGCCGTGATGAACATGGAACATACCTTGGGAGTTCTTCACTGGTTATCTCGGGGGTACATGATGCATCTATCCTAGAGTCAATTGCTTGCAGAGAAGCATATGCACTGGCGGAAGATCTAGCTCTCCAAAATATCATCATCGCTTCGGATGCTAAGCAAGTAGTAGATGACATCAACCGGAACGGAAGAGGCATCTATGGCTCCATCATCACCCAGATAAGGGCCAGGGTTGTGAGTTTCAACAATAAGATTGTCTTTGAAGGACGTCGTTTCTAACTACGACACTCATAATCTAGCTAAATTTTCCCTTAATTTACCTCACCTTACTCAACCCCACGACCCTCGTATCCCACAAACTGTAGTGTTTGATGAATAAACTTGTGTTCATCGCTCAAAAAAATCAAATGCATATGGTCATAACCTCTCAATGAACAGAAATCATTGGTTAAGGGTACCCCTTGGATCGTCCCACATCTTTGGGTATGTGACAAGTGACAATGTCACGCGTCGAGGTTTATCTTCGTGTTTAACACGTCACGAAAGGATAGAGGATCGCTAATTTTTCTGCTCTGTGCTCCACCGCAAATACCACAGGCCTGGTGCTTCAGCGCTGGAGCACACATACGCTTCATGGAGAATTACACAAGTGCTCTGCGACGAAGCACACATGTGATCCATCATGAAGCACGTATGTGTTTCCCTTTTGTTTTCCTTTTCGATGTACACCTATGTTGCGCGGTGACACACACATGTGATCTGCGACGAAGTACTCCGTGCTCCACCGTGAAGCACATCTGTGCTTTACCTTTATTTCTCTTTCCAAGCACACCTGTGTTGTTCTAGGTTGGGGTTTTGTGGGATTGGGGTGGGCCAGTGCGGGCCGATCCGGCATGGTCGGCGTGTCCAGACCGTCCCATATATGCCTCACATATGAGATAGATATGAGGGGTATCGGACAACCCAAATAAATGGGTTGGGTATGAATGGTCCAGTTGAGTCGTTTCTTTTGGTCCGGTCAGTTTCCAGGTTGTCAGCATAGACGTATAGGAGGAAGTGGGTTGTCTAGCTGAAGATGCTCTAACGATGTTTTCTTGGGCATTTATGCGGTTGTAATAAATGGACTACCCAAGAACCACACTCTTCAACAATGCATGCCCCATCACCAACATCATCTACCCTTGAGGTCCTCCAATGCATCACCAACAACAATGACTACCTCGTTCAGTTCCACGCGGGCAGGCTGGGCCGACACATCTTACGTGAGGCTCTCGAGCCAATCAATTCAAGAGGATTTGCAGGATGTGATGACTGATAGAAATATGCCTTAAAAGGCAATAATATTTGTATTATTTATTTCCAAATTTATAATTAAGTGTTTATATTCTATGTTATAACTCTAATGATTCTTGAATATATGATTCAGAGGAAAACTCGTAAGCACGTATAGAAGAATAAATGGTAAAATATGATTTCTAGTCTTGCCTCTAGGACTAACTCAAGTGTTGTATGATGATTATGTTTTCCTGGTTGTAGGCTTTTTTGTTTACTGAAACAAGGATGCCGACATCATTGAGAGTATGATGTTAGAGCGATCATATTGAATTGAGCCAAGTTATTTGTTATACTTAGAGATGTTATCATTGCAAGTCTAAAGTAAAGAAACACATAGAGTTAATGTATGCCTAGTTCCCTAGACCATGAGAGTATTGAGTCAAATATGCCAAGGCGCTTTTGCCACTCTACCGCTCATCATGGCTAATGAGCAAACAAACCAGAGGAATAATTCCTTAATTGTTTTATTTTATGTGGATGGACATAAATTCCCTTTTTAAACCTATGTTGAAAAGAGGGGTGCATGATGAAAGTGTACTTTTGAAGTACTGGAGCATCGGAGCATTTTATTTCAGGTAGTTCAAAAATTATATTTGAAGTTTAAAAAAGCCAAAAAAAACTCTATATGTTTATATGGATGTATATTACACAATATTAATCTAAATAATGAACCCTAAACCCCTAAAATGTGAAAAGGATACTAAAAAGAAAAGCACCTGGTGCAGGAAGTAGAGAAATCATTATGTGCCCTCACCTAATTAACCACTCCCTCTGTCTCAGCATTATATAAGTTATATAGAACAAAAATTGTATCATTAAGAGCTACTTTGAGGTACTTTATGGGCCTCTAGTCTTTTTTATTGACACAATTTGTGTTTGGATGCTATTTCGCCGCATCCGTAAGGACAAACACTTGCTCGCTAACCCTAATGGTGAGCCTTGCAACAACTTTATTTTGGGGAGGGCCAACGGCCTTGAAGCACATGTGAGTACTTCCATGCTCGATAAGAAATGGAATGGTTGAGTGTGGTATGCAATGAGTTCCTCTGCCATGCTGTGTGTCTTCAGCCATGGCTGTGCCGGCAGAACTTATGTGATCGGATGCAGCCTTTTGCCCAGCAATCGATGCACACCCAGTCAATGGGTTTTAAGCGTTTGATTGAGCAAGTCTAGTATCTCGCCATGACCGATCCATCCAGGAGAGCCATCCATGCCTTGTTGACCATCAACGTAAAAGATGTTTCCTCGATGCCACTCATTTCGAAGTCGTGCTTGCATGCACCACATTTGCATTAACCAAGCGATTTTGTCTCCAAATGCTCGGCAAACAAAATAATTAACCTATGAGGTGTGGCATTAGACTCACAAAAAGTGTGTGCATGCGTGTGTGTGAACCGACCTCTAGGCCGGGAACTGCAAAGATCATATACATCTATATACTACTAATGGTCAGGGACTGAGGTAATAAGCTTGCACATGACGAAGTTACTTTGAAGTATCTCCCCGCCATGTGGATGGCTCTAAGTACAGTGCACTTATGAACCACATGATAGGTGACAAAGTAGAAAAAAATAGTCTATTATTTTACTGATTTTCTTGAGTATAATCTATCATATTTGTTTAAGGTCGGGGCTATCTCGAGTGAAATATGTGCCTATCGTCACTGACTAGCTACAAGGCAATATGACCAAATATTAGTAACGACGTGTATACACTTTGTATACAACGGAAGGATCATTATCCTAGCCTTAGAATCATTTGATAAACATAACCCATTTTATTCATGTGAAGCTCAAGACTCCGAGGCCGAAACAATATGCAAATATAAACCAAGTAACATCGCTAAATCCCACCACTAATTAAACGACCACATGCAAATCTTAAAATTAATTACTAAATTGAAACCACCGAAAAGAAGCAACTGATTTAATTAGTACATGGATGGGGCCATCAAGACAACACATTCAACAGGGTAGCAACACTAATACACCAACATTTAGTGAACCAGTCATTGAAGGGGAAGCACACGATTTTACCACCGATTTCGCCTCACTACCATCTGCCTAATGCAACAAGTGAATGCTATATTTCGCCAGTGGCATACTAGTATTGAAGACAAGCCTTCAAATAGGTAATGGCACACGAATTGTCGTTGTTAGACCGAACGAAAGCCGAAACGAGGATTTTCTCTCGCAGTCGCAAGTAAGACGTCTATCATATGTGGACCCAACCAATGAGGTAAAATTGTTTTGTCGTTGACTAGAAAAGCCATGTGATCGAAGTAGCTCCCTACCTCTTGTATCGGATTGAAAGATAGTAGTCGTGCAGTTCACACTAGTGTTGCACCACCACAGAGCGTCAAAGCACACATATAGTGCACCACTCTCAAAACTACTCCGAGGCCGTCGTTCCATATGCGTATGTGAAGTCATTCTAAACAAGCCTCGAAGATCATTTGATAGATCCATAAAGTGTGTATGGATTAAGACTACATCGAGCTGCACCTTGAAAGGACGCCTGCACAACCATAGTGTATGGCGATCAACACAATATCTAGATTTCCCTTGAGTGGTGTACATTCTTTCTGAGTTCGACATGAACGAGAACTAGGGGATGTGCAAGCACATGTACTTCCATGACCAGCCGACCATGCAATCCAATGCAATAAAGACGATGAAAAATTATTTTATTATGGGAAAACCCGGTTTAGATAACATGGAGAATCTGTATACGAGAAATAAAGCAGCCACCTAAGAAGACCGAAAAAGGTTTTAAAAAAGAGAGTAAATCTCATAGCTCAATTTAATACTGTCCAAGGGTAAAAACAGAGAGACAAAGACACACACACACACACACACACACACAGAGAGAGAGAGAGAGAGAGAGAGAGAGAGGTGTTTAAATAGAAGAGTTTACGTCTCCATGGAGAGAAGTAGGGGAGTGCAGTCGTAAAAATTATTTGTTGTCAACACCGACCAAGCTGTTGTTCATATTTTCCCGAGGCAACTCATTTCAGATAATTTATAAAGTGAATAAGGTCAGTCCACGGTCAATCTTAGTGGCATAAATTTAATGGTCCAACATGGCTTGTGGTCTTGGAGTCTCATCGAACAAATTACTAATGTACACAATAATCAAAGAGCTTAATAGATCACGTTGTCGTACAGCTGAACAATCACAAAAAGCGGTCGGGCAAAATCTCTACTAGCACAATAATAGCTGCATTGCAATGGCAATGTCTGGAAATGTACAGGTGTTCACCATCACCTAACTTAGCATAGACCATGGTTTTAAGGCCATGTGAATCATATCTCGTTCCATGAGAACACAACTGGATGAGTGACCTAGGAATAGGGCTAAGGATGGTTTCACATTCCAAAGCCATGCTTGTGCATCCCAAATTCACATTAACTGAGTGATTTTTCTTTGAATCGCTCGACCAACAAAGGAATCTATACGCTGCGGGGTTCGGATGACAAACACTATCTCCACTACTACTCGCAGATCACGAGTACTAAGGTTCCACTTATCATTTTCTCAAACATAGAGCAGTGTTACTTACCATGTGTCTGTGAACCAGATTTTCAGCCACCATGTGAATACAAAAGATGATATATATTGGCGGTCAAGGATTCAAGGCAATGAACGTGCAAATGCTGAAGTTATCTCCGAGTCTATCCCTGCCACGTTGACTGCTCTAAGTACCGGTGCTAGACGATAGGTGACTAGTAGAAGAAATTTGTCTATTATTTTACTACATATTTTGGGTGGAATCTATCATTTTACTAGATCGAAGAAAGACACCTTGGTCAAGGTAATGGATCCAGTTATCTCAACTATGCCATGGTCTGCTTTTACATCACAAGCTAAAAGCCGGTGTGATAAAATATCAGTGGTCCGGTTATTTTTGTTCTAGGGTCTGCATGTATGCTTGACATAAATATGGGCCTTTTGGCTTGCTTTGACATCAAGAGAAGGCAGAACAAACTGGTGTGGAAGTTGTTGTAGGTCCTCCTATCCTGAGACTCCAGACCTTGGTCATCATCTTGGAGTGGATGATTAAATTTGTACAATTAGCTAAATGCCCGTGTGTTGATACGAAGGAAACAATTCGACCATGTCAAACATGGTGTCTTCCTTCCTCATCTCTATCAACCACCACATGTTTTTTTATACGATCCATGTTCAACATCTTCTCCAATCGTTGTGCTTCACAATTTCACAGAATATTCCTATTCCACACGCATGTATGAATCTTTTTTGATTTTAAATAGTAATATTTTTAATTCTTCAGAATATCTCAAGATGTAGTAGTGTACTCCAACTCATCACGACACATCCTCAAGCGAAATATAAATTTGTTGATTAAGATGGATCAATCTAATGGTAGGTAGAAAAGAATGCCAAAGCAGAATTTCCAAGTGAATCTCCACTCTAACCTCCATAATGTGTTCCCAAGCATTGTTTTCATGGAATCACTCTCTTAAGGTCGCATTTTGGAGAGATATTTCCCTTCTTGTACATTTATCTTGTTAGGAAACTCCCAAAATAAATGGTGGCAAAACACTCACCATAATAATTGTAGCAATGTACTCCATTGATGTAAAATCCCCGCCACTATGTTGCGTTATTTGTTCAAAGCGTCTCAACACGACGATTGCTACAAATTTTGGCTACAGATATTCACTGAATTTTTGCTGAGTTGCACCGATATATGCTTTTTAAAACCTAACGAATAGCTCACCAAGAAAGGTGCCGAATGAGAACAGTCACATTTGGAAGTACTGGGCAAGATACAACACGTTCAATGATGCAAACAAATTATGCAATAACAAGATTCCAGAAAGGAAGGAAAAAAAAAGAATAGCCATAGTCATAACAAGTAAAGGAACCATAAAAAGGACACCTCGAACAGTTTTCCCGACTACCACTAGTAGAAAAAGGGGCAAATCTGAGACACATTAGTGCCGGTTTGATTTTGAGCCGGCACTAATGTGTCCATTAGTGCCGGTTCCAACGGCTAGCCGGCCATTCTCATTAGTACCGGTTCGTGGCGAACCTTTAGCACCGGTTCGTGCCACGAACCGGTACTAAAGAGAGTGGTGGCAGGATGTTGTCAGTCTGGGGCCCGTCCAGCACCTTTAGTACCGGTTCGTGGCACGAACCGGTACTAAAGGTCGACGTCTATAAACCCTCAAATCCACCGAGCCAATCTGTTCTTCCCCTTTCCCCTCTCTTCCTCTGTTCTTCCCCTCTCTTCCTCGAGCTCCTCACAAATTTGCCCAAAATTTGTCAAGATTTGAAGGCCCCCATCCATTCAAATGATCACAAAGGTTAGCAACTTTGTCCTTTCAACTCTTATTGCTAGATTAGCTATTGCAATGCTTTGTATAGTGATTAATTTGGGAGGAATTATATTTGCTAGTATTTGATTTATATGCAATCTGAGGTCAAAAATAACACTTATTTTGCATATGTAGGTGTGTTTTACTTAGTGCCTTCTAAATCTCCGTCGTAACCACCGTCGATCGCCCACCCCGTCCCGTCGCCGGCACCACCTTGTGGTGAGGCTCTTGTTCATGAATGTTTTACATTACCAAATTGATGTTTGTGTGATTTGGATATATAGTTACTCGTATAATTATCTTACCCGTACGGTGTTTGTTATACATAGTACCATGGTTTTGATATCCGTGCCCGTCGGCCCTCGTCCTTGTTATGATTTGGATGTGGTATATTCTCTTTTAAAACTAGTTGTTGCATTTCGTGTTTATGACAAATTATGCCCATCAAGTTGACATAGATATTTTTATCTAGGAGGTATGTGAACCAGAAATTCCAACCGACCCTATTCTCGAGAGGTTAAATTTAGTTGAAAGAGAAAACGAGTATTTGAAAGAAAATTGAAAATAATTGAGGGGGAGTAGATGGAATTGGAGTTGCATGTTGCCGATGTCGTCGATGATCACAAGATCAAGATGGAGAAAATGAGGTTGAAGATTAGAAAGATTAGAAAATATGCCATTGATAGTGTGGCTTGGTATCATTATGCTGTTGGATCAATTGTTACCTTAGTTGCGATCTTGATCGCATTTGTTGTTGCATTTAAATTCTTTAGCTAGAGAGTTATTTGTATGTTGCATTTAATTAAGTGCTGTATATGAACTTTATGTATGAACTTTATGTATGAACTTCTATTAATTTGGTCTATTCGGTGTTGTGTAATGAAGATGAGCCGACAATGGATGTATGATGACCGATGCTCTCCCGAGTTCATTAATGGCGTGCATACTTTTCTGCTTGCCATTGAGGCAAACAAGCGGGCGGATGGTTTTATGCCTTGTCCATGTGCTGGCTGTAAGAATGGTCAAAGGGCGAGCATCCCAGGAAGAAGATTCCTGCCAAGGTGATGTGGTATGCTCCTATAATACCACGGTTGAAACGTTTGTTTCAAAACAAAGAGCATGTGAAGGCGATGCGGTGGCACACAGAAGACCGTAAGAAAGACGGAAAGTTGAGAGTACCCGCTGACGGTTCGCAGTGGACAAAAATCGAGAGAAAGCACTGGGAGGAGTTTGCAGGTGACCCAAGGAACGTATGGTTTGGTCTAAGCGCAGATGGATTAATCCTTTTGTAACAGAGCAGCAACCATAGCACGTGGCCTGTGACTCTATGTTTGTATAACCTTCCTCCTTGGTTGTGCATGAAGCGGAAGTTCATTATGATGCCAGTGCTCATCCAAGGCCCTAAGCAACCCGGCAACGACATTGATGTGTACCTAAGGCCATTAGTTGAAGAACTATTACAGCTGTGGAATGGAACAGGTGTACGTGCGTGGGATGAGCACGGACAGGAAGAATTTGACCTAAAGGCGTTGCTGTTCGTGACCATCAATGATTGGCCTGCTCTCAGTAACCTTTCAGGACAGACAAACAAGGGATACGGTGGATGCACGCACTGTTTGGATAATACCGACAGTATATATTTGGATAGTTGTAGGAAGAATGTGTACCTGGGACATCGTCGATTTCTTCCGACAAGGAATCCCGTAAGAAAGAAAAGCAAGCATTTCAAAGATGAGGCGGATCACCGGACGAAGCCTCGCCACCGTACTGGTCCTGATGTACATGATATGGTCAAGGATTTGAAGGTAATCTTTGGAAAGGGTCCTGGCGGGCAACCTGTTCCGAAGGACGCTGACGGACGCGCACCCATGTGGAAGAAGAAATCTATATTTTGGGACCTGGCATATTGGAAAGACCTAGAGGTCCGCTCCGCAATCGACGTGATGCACGTGACGAAGAATCTTTGTGTGACCCTGCTTGGCTTTTTGGGCGTGTATGGGAAGAAAAAAGATACACCAGAGGCACAGGAGGACCAGCAATGTATGCACGGAAAAGACGGCATACATCAGGGTCAGGCCAGCTACGCTCTTACCAAAGAAGAGAAGGAAATCTTCTTTGAATGCCTGCTCAGCATGAAGGTACCGTCTGGCTTCTCGTCGAATATAAAGGGAACAATAAATATGGCAGAGAAAAAGTTCCAGAACCTAAAGTCTCATGACTGCCACGTGATTATGACGCAAATCCTTCTGGTTGCATTGAGGGGGCTTCTACCGGAAAATGTTCGATTAGCCATTGTGAAGATATGTGCATTCCTCAATGCAATCTCTCAGAAGGTAATCGATCCATTGTGAAGCTATCGGTTACAGAATGATTTGGTGCAATGTCTTGTCAATTTCGAGTTGGTGTTCCCACCATCCTTCTTCAACATCATGACGCACGTCCTAGTTCACCTTTGCGAAGAGATTAACGTTTTGGGTCCTATATTTCTACACAATATGTTCCCCTTTGAGAGGTTCATGGGAGTCTTGAAGAAATATGTTCATAATCGTGCTAGGCCAGAAGGAAGCATCTCGAAGGGCCATGAAAATGAGGAGGTCATTGAGTTTTGTATTGACTTTATTCCTGACCTTAACCGATTGGTGTTCCTGAATCGCGGCATAACGGCAGACTGGAAGGAAAAGGCACGCTAGGAGGGCATCAAATAATATGTATGGACGGGCATTCTCTCACTGAAGCACACTACACAGTTCTACAGAATTCCGCCTTGGTGGCTCCGTATATGGAGGAACACAAGAATTTTCTACACTCCAAACACCCGGAGAAGTCTGACGAGGATTACACGCGAACAAACGAGGACTTTCGCAGGTCGGTTGCAGAAACGTGCCCTGAATGATGGAGATATTCAAAATGACCTGTACTCGCTGTCCCAGTTACCATCTTCGAATATAATGACTTTCAAACGGTACCAGATAAATGGGAATACATTTTACACGATCGCCCAAGATAAGAAGAGCACCAACCAAAACGGTGGTGTCCGCTTTGATGCAACAACCAACACGGGAAAGGAAACATATTATGGTTACATAGAGGACATATGGGAACTTAACTATGGAGGTGATTTGAAGGTCCCTTTGTTTCGGTGCAAATGGGTCAATATGACACGAGGCGGGGTAACGGATGACCCGCAGTACGGAATGACAATAGTGGATCTCAACAATCTTGTGTATGCAGACGAATCATTCGTCCTAGCCAATGATGTGGCGCATGTTTTTTATGTGAAAGACATGTCTACTAGGCCGAGAAAAAGAAAAGATAAGGAAGCGAATGGATCATACGACGAGCCAAAGCGCCACATAGTTCTTTCAAGAAAAAGAAACATCGTGGGAGTGGATGACAAGACAGACATGTCAGAAGATTATGAAAAGTTTGATGAAATTTCTCCATTCACAGTGAATATTGATCTGAGCATCCAGTTAAATGATGAAGATTTTCCATGGCTACGGCGCAAAGGGACACACGCAAAGAAAAAGTTTCACACCCAAAAATCTGGGATGTGATCGGCTTCACTATCATCATTTTCTTCTATGTTTCACACCCAGGAAGGAATCTCTGTAATAGTTAGGGTAGTTATGTGTTTTGGCATTTGAAACGCAAAGAAATTTTATGTGCAAACAAATTCTTTTCATGCATTTACTCATTTTTTCCAGCTAAATGACCCTGATATTGAAAAGCATTTCAAATGAACTCAGAAAAGGTTGAAAGTTGGCATGGTATCATAATTTCATCCAAATAGCATGTGCAAAAAAGTAGAGAGGGTTACGGCAAAAACTGGATGCACTTCGTGTACAAAATGGACAATCTCTTTCAAGTATCGGGTTTTCCAGCGAAAACTAAATGCATTACAAAGGCATTTCATGTTTTAAATAACCTAAGCATTACCAAATTGAATATAATGATAAAACACACTAATATTAAACATAAGAAAAAGAATCACTAAAAATCTTTTTCAAATTTAAGTTATTCACAAACTAGTGATTCACACAAATTTCAAATAATTCAAAATTTAAACTATTCAAATTTGAAAACTACTGGCACTAACAGAAAGTTTGTAATTTTTGTACCTAAAGCAAAAATATTCACAAAGAAACTCTAAATACAGCAAAAACAACTCAAAAATAAATAAAGCAAAAATAAATAAAGCGAAAAAATTAAGAAAATAAAAAAGCCCGCCTCTTGGGCCAAAGCGGCCTGCATCGACTAGGAACCCAACCTTTTGTTGGGCGGGATGCAGGCCATAAAGGCTGATAGGCCCACAGCGAGAAGAGAACAGGTAGGCCCAGTGGGCCTGCTTAGGAGAGGAGCTCGAGAGAGCTACCGTGCGGGTCTTATAAACCGGTCGGTAGCCCTCGGCTAGCGAGGTGGGACTAAACTTGCGCACCGCTGAGGCCAGCGCACCCCTTTAGTACCGGTCGTGGCTCCAACCGGTACTAAAGGGGGCCTTTAGTACCGGCTGTAGCCACCACCGGTACTAAAAAGGGGCGCTTCCGCCGCTGGCCTGGCCAAAACAGACCTTTAGTACCAGTTGGTGGCTCCAACGGTACTAAAGGTCCATCTATATATACAACAGTTGGAAAAATTCACTTTCCTCTCTGTTTCTTCCCTCCGTCGCGCCGCCTGCCCGATCGACGCCGTCCCGTCGGCGTCACCCCCGCCCTCGTCGCCGACCCGGCCGTGCCGCCCTCATCGCCGCCCGTCGGCGCCGCCACCCAGCCATCCCGTCCCGTCGTCCCGTCCCGTCGCCGCGCCCAGCCACCCGGCCCGTCGCCGCGCCCTGCCCGTCGTCGCCACCCGCCCGTCGTCGTCGCCCCGTCGTCGCCTCGCCGGTGAGCTCGCCCCGGCCGCCTTGTCCACACACACACACACACACACACACACACACACACACACACACACACACACACACACACACACACACACATTAGTTTGTTTTTATAAATTTTTCTGTTTTTTAGTTATAAAAATGTTAGAAATTATTCTGTTTTTTAGTTATAGAAATATTAGAAATGTTAGTTATATAGAAATGTTATAATTTTTCTGTTTTTAGTTATAGAAATGTTTATAGAAATGTTAGCAATTTTTCTATTTTTTTAGTTATATAAATATTAGAATTGTTATAGAAATGTTAGTTATATAATCAGGAAATTTTAGAATTAGTTTTAGTTAGATGAATTAGATTAATGTCAAATTGTTAGAATTTGCATATATATAGAATTTTAGTTATCACAATCCAATCATTTAAAAAATGTTACTTTTTGCGGGCATATATTATTTGTTCTCGATGATATGCCCAGCCCGCATCCTCGCCGTCGACCCGTTCGCGACAACGTCCTGCTTCAGAGGACCCATGTCCGGGACTGGGCTCCGCCGGGCTGGCGCTGGGAGGTGCTACCTGGAGGGGCTCGCCGCTTGGTGAGGAACCCGGCCTCGGGTCCCGTCGTCGACCCTGATGTCCTTTGGTGGCGTTCGCGTGGGCCACATTCGGTGCAGAGGGAGCCGGCGCCGCTGCATGGCTGCTATGGACGCCAGGTTCTCCAATACTTGGTAGGTTCTTTGGGCAGATGACCGGAGATATGATCCTGTGACGGTTCCTTCTCTTTGGGTGTCCACCGCCCATGCCCCAGGGACCGCGAGTGGCCTAGATTCTTCCGTAGTACTCGATCTTTATTAGGTACCTAGCCAGTGATGTATTCGATATATAATATTCGAGACGATGTATTCGAGATTATATATATTAAGACGATGATGTATTCGAGATTATATATGCGAGACGATGTATTCGAGATTCAGTTTTTCCTTATTGATTGCATCCATGCATTGTAATTTGAATACTAAATTGTTTTATATTTCTTCTGTATTAGTAAAGTAAAAGCTATGGCGGACAATACCGGCAAAGAGAGAAGAGGAATTGTTCGACATCATACGCAGCCCTCACAGGCTAGACGATCTGAATGAAGCAGATGACGGCTCCCAATATCTGAACAATACCGGAGAGGGTGATGAAAAGATATTCGATCTCGACGACCGAGCTGATGAAGTCATGAACTATGATTATGATTATGATGACACAGACATTGTTTGTGATGACACAGACAATGCTGATCTTCAAATAACAAAGACTACCAGCGAGGTATATTTATATAAGCATGCATCATGGTGATCATCACATGTTCTTTTATTGAAGATTTATTAACGAATCGATCTTTCTTCTTTCAGCCCTCCGGATCGAGCAAATCTGCTTCTACAGACAGCAAGACAAAGCGAGGCCCGGGCAGATTGTTGAAGGATGGTGTAAAGTACCACATCGAATCCACCAAACTTAGTGGCGAACCCCTCACGCCTAAGAACGTTGCGGACAAGTGGACTCGTCAGTGCGGAGTTCTTGTGAAGGACAAACTCCCGATCTCCATACAAGAATGGAAAGAGCCAAAGACTAAATGTCCAGGTGTTACTTGGGTCGACGACAGAGCCAAAAAAAGACCTTTTGAAATCTCTGATGGAACATTTCACCGTACCAGATCATTTCACTGAAGCAGATGTGGAGAAAGTCAAGGCCGCTGCTCTTAAGAAGATGGCAATTGCATTCAACACCCACAAGAAAACTGTATGGGCCAACTACCTCGCTGCAGAAAGGAAGACTCCAGATTTCACAGGAACACTGGAGAAGCAAAGAGAACACTGGGATGATTTCGTGACCTTCAAGGATTCAGAATTATCTAAGGAACGGTCGATGAAAAACAAGGCAAATACCGCAAAAAAGACGCAGTTCCATAGGCTGGGTCCAGGTGGCTACGCGGTGGGATTGCCTAAGTGGGATAAGTATGAGCAAGAGATGGAGGATGCAGGGGTCACTCCGATTACTAGGAACTGGCGCCCCAGGGGCAGAACTTGGTTCTATGCGCATGGGGGGGCGTTGGACCCGAAGACAGGCGAAGTTTCGCGGAAGGCAAATATAAAAGGAGCCGAACAAAAGATAATTGACGCAATAGAAGAAGCTCAAGGGGGTGTTCACCATGAGAGAGAGAACGACGAGCTTCTGGCATACAGGAAATCCTAAACACTCGGGAAGAACACGAGGCAAGGGCGTTATTCCCTGGTATGAGGGCTTTTAGAATGGAACGAGGACTACAGGACCCGTGCAAGAAGGAAGATGGAGGAGGAGAAGAAAAAGGAAGCTGGAGGAGGAGCAGAGGAAGCAGGACGCAGAACGCCTTCAAGGCCTAGAAGCAAGGCACGCGGACCTGGCACTCAAATTCCAGCAGCAGCAGCAGCAGATCGACTCACTTAGCCAGAAAATAGGGTCTCAGCAGCGGCAGCAGCAAGCGATTGATCGTCCAGCATTGGATAGCACCGTCCCATCCATGCCGAGAAGCAGCGTTGGTTCTGCCCCAGGCGACACACTGCTGGATACATACCCTGTGGATGACATCATAGAGAACACTAAGTGTGAGCTACACTCCAAAATGAAGAACATATCCATGAAGGTGGCGGACGGCGTTGCTTTTCCATTTACCCCCAAAGCAACCTTCCATCGCATCCCGATTCCAGAGGGCTATGCTCATGTCATGGTTGATGAAGTGGTGGACCCATATTCGGGGCTACAGCTTGACATTCCTGGAGGTGAAGACGAGCGCACACTGGGAGAGGCCATACATCGTATCATCCTATGGAGAAAGGATTGCATCATCTTTCGAAGTCCACCGACACCGCGTCGTCTGCCGACTCCTCCTTGAAGTCCGCCACCGAGTCAGCAGACTCCCGCTCCTCCAAGTCCACGAACGCATGAGCCGACTCCTCCTCAAAGTCCGCCACCTCCTCCAAGTCCCCGAACGCGTGAGCTGACTCCTCCGGTTTCAAGTCCGGCACAGTGTCATGCCACTTCTTCGGTTTCAAGTCCGGCACCATGTCAGGCCACACCTCCTGCTTCAAGTCCGGCACATCGTCAGGCCACTTCTCCTGGTCCAACTCAGCCACGTCAGCCGTCTCCGCCGTCTCAGCAATCGCAGAAGAGACACGCCGCAGCTATGGTGCGTAGCGGTACGAGTCGAGGTAGTTCAAGAAGTACAGGCGGAGACAAGCGATATAAATATGGTCCAAGCCTCGCTCCACTTCCTCAGAGGCCTTATGACATGACTAAGGAGCAAAACGCAGCCATAGTGCAGGGCCAAGTGGACGCCCATTTTGCACCGAAACCGGCACCGCCGCCAAAGGAGAAAGTGCCTGAGAAAACAATTGACCACTTCATTCGTATGGCTAGAGAACCAGCTCCCAAGCCTGTTGACTCGGACTATGAGCGCCAAATCAGGAAACTACATCGAGAACGGCTAAAGAAGGAAGCGAGCTCGAGCTCGAGCCAACAAGCAGCGGGCCAAAAATGCGGGAAAACCGTTCCCAATTGGGAGAACAAGCGCATAATCGATCCCCGCTTGTTGTGCCAACAACACATGAGAGGAGGAGCCATGCCCAATATTATTGTGGGCAAACCATTAAAGTTCCCCAGCTAGGCGATGTGGTAATAACGGAGGAGCATATAATGCAGGCTGAAATGCTCAAGATCTCTGTTGGACAACTCCTCGAAATTGAGCCCATGTCTCCGCTTAGAGAGAAGGAAATAAAACGGAAATATGTCCGGGGCCAACCTTTGGTCGAGCCAGACAAGGTTAAGAACCTCCCAACGAGAATGTATGAATTGCATCAATGGTACATGAACATTACCAAGATTTCCAATCAAGAGTCCCTCATGGTGAATGTCAAGAAGGAGCATTACTACCATGAGAAAGCTATGTGCGTTGAGTATTCAGAACTATTTCAGTTATACAATCAAGACCTTTCGACAAATCTCTCGTCGATTGCTATTGTTTGTAAGTGATTTCTTTCTGTAATTTTTGATCAATCATTACATGTAATTATCCTCACTATATATTCTTTTCTGTGGTATTATATGCAGGATGAAGATGTATGAAATGAAAAAATCTGGACGCTATGGCATTGGGTTCATTGACCCAAATATCATTAATGAGTACACATGGAATCTTGAACCTTCTCAAGCAAGTGTAGAGGAAAGCATTCTAGAGTTCTTGAAGTGCCTCAATACCAATGAAGATATACTACTTCCTTACAACTTCACGTGAGTTAATACAAATTCTGTTTTTGCTTACTAGCTAGCCAAATGTTAATGATTAAGTGTATACGGTTTACGATATATAGTTGATTAATTTTATGCACATGCCCGCTTAATTAAGACATGCAAACGCGTGCACATGCAGTTTTCACTGAATCTTGTTAGTCATTAAAATTAACAAAGCAACAGTTGAAGTACTCGACTCGCTACTTAAAGAAGATAAAGACTACACCATCATGAAGGGGATAGTCAACAGGTAATTTCAATCATTATTAACTATATCTCGGCCTATTATTAGTTCGTAATTTCCTGATATGAACTATTTAATAACCCCTTTATTGATTTTCTTTGCCGGCGGGCAAGGCTTTGGCAAAGTTCATCAAGGTGACTCCAGGAAAATGGCCAAAAAAGTTGTTTTGGCATCGACCAACGGTAAGTAATTAAGTAGTACTAGCTAGCTAGCCATCTCTTTAATTCTTGTTTCAATACCATTAATTAATTATCATGCTTGATTAATCATTATCTGATTCAATTCCATTCTCGTAAAGGCCCTGAAGTAGGCGCTGGGGAATGATCTGTGTGCATTCTACGTTTGCGAGAACATTCTCATGATGGCGTCCGAAAGGAGGAGATCTCAAAGACAGGACTGGGTACGTTGTCAGAACTCTATTCACACCATTATCGATATCTTGTAACACAACTAATACACATGCATATTGATCTCCTTCTTAACAGTTCAAAGAGGTGCGGGATAAGCTCCTACCAGCGGACCGCATACTAGCACTTCAAGAGGAAATAGCCAGATTTTTGCTCGACCAGGTCATAGATCCCAAAGGAGAATACTATTACCCGCTACCGTCCCCATGAACCACTTGTCATCGTGCATGCTCCAAAGGCACCAAGGCAACATGTAGGAGAAATTGTATATGTATATACATGTGTATGTGTGAATAGTTAATAGTGTTGGCTGTGAGACATTCGATGATATTATATATATATATATATATATATATATATATATATATATATATATATATATATATATATATATATATATATGCATAATTTGGGATATACCCTTGGTATGACCCGGCCGGACTTGGCGATTCACCAGAAGACCCGGCTGGAGCTAGGCAACTCATTGGCGATCTGCCTGGACGTGGCGGTTTACATATAACCCGCATGGACATTGTGACTCACTGGAGACCCGGCGGGCGGGTCAAACGGACGACAAGGCCCAAGGCCCAGTAGGCCGGTTCATGTGATGGTGAGCCGACTTAAGAAGAAAGGTGTAAGGAATATTTCCCTTACAAGGAATCAAGACCCGGACTTGTATCCGGCTTGTAGTAGAAGATAGGCTAGTCCTAGTCCTACTAGGACTCCACATGTAACCCGCCCCTCTAACTTATATAAAGAGGGGCAGGGCTCCCCAAAGAGGGACAAGCAACAAGAACAATCTCTAGGCCTAGACACAAAGAGCCGTCTTACCGGCGACTCTCTCATGATCATAATGAGACCTAGCCACAAACAACATGTAGGGTTATTACCGGATGATGTTTCCCGGGGCCTGAAGCTGTCTAAACCCTTGTCTTGCGTGTTGATCCGCCCCGCGTCTCTCGTCCCACTCAACCCCTCTCAAGCTACCACATAGATGCGTTTGCCTCGCGACTAAGTCCTGACACTAAGGACATCTGCCGTGGCAAATCCACGACAGTTGGCGCCCACTGTGGGGCCTGCGCATGGTGATGTTGAGTTTTTGAAGGGATATCTTCCAGGGATCGAGAGTTTACAATTTTCCGGATGAAGAAGAACCGGTTTGAAGGGATTTGCGTCAGCTTCAAGTTCATCGGACCAGATTATGATCGGTGGGGATTAAAGGTTAAACAAAAATTTAGGGTTGCGGCCTGAGCCGCCGGTCTTGCAAGTCGGATCCAAGAGGACGAAGAATTGTGTGTTATGCGTCACCACGGCCGAGTAAGTTGCCAAATTAATTTCCACTGAGCCGCCGAAGAATCGCCAGAGTCGATGGAGCAATCCATCAATCCAAATTTAAATCGGCTTTTGGAGCGTTGCGGTGCGTCGTCGAGACCAACAGGAATCCCAACAATTGCATCAATCCGGTTGGTGTGTCGGTTTACCCGGCGCTCAAGTCCCAAGGCTATCTGTTCTACATACAAACTTTGTTTCATTTACGTACTGTATGCGGCATTGCGCGTGCTTGATCTACAGCAGCTTCACGCGTGATTCACCTCCACCTGACGGCAGCCACGTGCTCGGGACAGCTGCAGTTTTTTGCTGTTAGTCCGGTTTTGATGGACTGGGAACATCCCATATAAGAATCAGGATTGCTACTACTTGGTCTACTAGTAGTAGTACGTGGTCGGGTCATAATTGATCTCTCAAATCATTGTCAACTAGTAGTTCTTTGTAGCACCAATCAATGGGCATTACGAGCTGGATCGGAGAAGATAATGAAAGAGAGGAATGTCCCGGGCGGACGGTTCGTCAGTTTATAAAAGGAAAAACAAATCGTCAAAGCATCGGCGACCCGGATCGGATGGAGCCGTGGGCGTCGACTCGTTCCTGCAGCCGCTGCAGCTGTGCCTCAAGCCCACTTCCGAGCCGTTGCCGGACCGGTGCCGGGCCACCCAGGACTCGCCTCTGTTGCCATCCGAGCCGCGGTGGTCTTCACCTCTGACCTTCAAGCTGCTCAGCAAGCTCGTCTTCGCGCTATTCCTGCCCTGTCTATCCCAAGTCGCCGTTACTGCTGCAGGTATGCCTCGAGCCGGCTGCCGTCGGCTCTGCCTCACCTCCGCGCTGGTCAGCCCGGCTGTGAGCTGCCCTGACGGCCTCTTTCCGTCTCCGCGGACGGACCGCTGGCCTCTGCCCGATTACGTTCGTTGCTGTCAAACCGTCATTGAGCCGGAGCTGCCGCCGGCTAAGGGTCGCCCTGTTTAAATAGCCTCGCTGTTGTAAAAGGACGCAGCCGTGTCCCGGCTTCCAGCACCAAGGTCACTGCCACGGTCCTGTCTTCCAACCCGCCAGCACCGCCACGAGTCGCCGTCTATGAAGTCGCCTCGTTACTGGAAAATACTTCGAACCGGCTCCCTGCTGGGCTGCATCCCAAGTCGCTCCGGTGGTTTACCGCTGCCGCGAGATGCCCCGGTTTCTGCCTCTCGCCGTTGTTGAAACACCGGTGCACCCTTGTGCTTGATTAAGCCGCCCCTGCTGGTCTCTGCTGTTTCGAACAGCTGCCTTGGAGCTGCTTTGAGTCGCCGGCTTCACCCGGCCTCACCCACACTGAGCCACCAGGAAACGCCGCTCAACGCCGTGGCGCTCGCCTCGCCCCAGTGTTCCAATGCATCTTGGCGTCAACCGTTCTGCAGAAGACCAGAGTGCGTGCATCTGGTGGTGACTATACGGAGCGAACACGAATTTTTAGGACTATAGATTCATGGCGTGGGTATGCCCACTCCGAGCTCCAGTAGCATTCAGACATTAAACAATTGAGGAGGAATCATCAAACAATAAGTACTCCATGAAGGGTCAAGAGGGAAAATACATACGTACCCACAGGAGCCTAATAGCTCAACTCTGCATGCAACACGGAGTTTGACCATTTGAGGAGTCAGTTAATTCATCCTCACACGCCGTCGCTTGGAGTCGGCCTTGCCACGTCGCTCCCGCGGCCACCTGCCTGTGTCGTTGCAAGTCGCCATTGCCGGGTCGACGTCGTCACCTCCAAAACTACCTCTGCTGCCATCCGAGCCGCCTGAGTCGGCTGCATGATGCCTCACGCCGCGCCTCCGCAGAGTGTTGTCGCTGGTTTGCCATCGTATAAAGGAACATGGATCACGGTGCTAGGGCCACATCAGACATTTGATATGTTTTGATCCCAGTATCCACGTTCATCCGAAGAAAAAAAATACCAGCAAAGGTGGTGCCTATGAAGTATACGTCAGCACCATCACGCACCGGTGTCTGCGCCCGTTTACTGATGAAACAGGTGTGCGCAAGTCGCCGCCCGTGCATCTTAATTTACGTCAACCCGCCGGAGCCGCGTTGAGCCGCCCTTGCTGCTTTGAGCCGCCGGGGTATATTAAGTCGCTGGTCTGCCTGAGCCGCCGGAATTATGTTAAGTCGCCGGTCTGCCTGAGCCACCAGAACTATATTGAGTCGCTGGTCTGCCTGAGCCACCTCTGTTGCGATAAACGGATCATCCTCGTCCAAACAAATCAGGTGATATCCATCCAAGTTTGGTTTATTATCACATGTTATTTTTGTCAAAGAACAAGTTTATCTTTACCTTGGTCTGCAATATTGTTTATGCAGGGCAATTATTTTTGACAAAAAGTGATATTATACCGCGGAGGTGGAGGTATGCCAACATCTTTTGGCACAGGTGGTCGTCGTTACTCAAGGGACTCCCGCACCGGCTTACAATGTCGTGGCCGTCTCTCGCGACCGCGCCGGCTTACAACGCCGTGGCCGTCTCTCGCGACCACGCCGGCTTACAACAAGGAGGACAACTTGCCCGTCCGCACCGGCTTACAACACCACGGCCGATTCATCAGTCTGTGCCGCCTCAGATGTGGCGGTCGTTTTTACCGTCCGTCTCTTGTGGCCTGGTCTATATCAACACATCGGGCCGCACCTGTCTGCATGAGTTGTTTATTGAGTATGAGCAAGTCACTACTTGGGAAGCCGGGTTTCTTCCAACAAACTGGAGGCAAATTATCATGTATTATCAGCCGCCGTCTGCACTAGATGGCTCAAAGGGTAGGCGCACAAGTCGTTGCCGCTACGGTTTGGTTAACTTCAAACAGCCAGTTGGAAGGAACCATTGGCCGAGTTGCTGACACGGCTCAGACGGGATCATTTATAACCCGCCGCAGTCACCTCAACCTTCTGTGGATTCACATCACGTTTTCAACGCCAATGATATACGCTTTCTGCTATGGTCAAATATGGAGAATCTCAAGCCAACTCTTCGAGTCATCTTGAGACTCGGGGGCTACAATGGTATGGCTCGGCAAAATTAGCCGGTTTCAATGAATTCAAGAGCTCCGGGTCATTGAAGGGAAGATAACCCGGCCCTGGAGGCTACTGCTTTATTGGTAAATATTTAAAAGCCGTCACAAAAATTTCCGGCTAAAAATGAAGATTCCGGTTTAAAATACAGCTCAAGAGACATCTCTCTCCCGCAAAGCTTTGAAGCTCTTAAAACCGGTTCAACATCCGGCTCAAGGTAAATTTGTCCCTTACAAAGCTTTGAGGATCTCAATATCCGGTTTAAGAATTTCCGGTTCAAAAAGAATTAATCTCTCGCAAGTTCGAGATCTCAGACAAATTAATGGTTACCAAAGAGAACTTGTTGTCATGATGCACGGTTCAAAACATGGGTATCCTGCCTTACGGCTTATCTTATCATGGTCACTTGTGGGCTTCCTGTTCAAACATAGGTCGTATTCGAACCAAAGAGAACATAGCTGTCGATACCCTTTTGATTAGCAAACTGCTGAACCTACTTGGGGGATTCTTGATCGTATCCGAATCATAGCTCAACCCCTTTGGGAATCGACGTGGATCGTATTCGAATCAGCGTCGCTAAACAACTCTTAAGGTCACTTGGGGGCTTCCTGTTCAAACATGGGTCGTATTCGAACCAAAGAGAACATAGCTGTCGATACCCACTTTGATCGGCATCGCCAACGCCACTGGGGGCTATATGATCGTATTCGAATCTTAGCTTAACCCCTTTGGAACGGTTTACTGATCGTATTCGAATCAGAAGCCTCAAAATTTTATCTGTTTTTATACAATCGCAAGTATTTGAGTTGTCACAAATATCATATGTGCCGGCTCTTACAGAGTTGAGTTATCAACTTCACTGTCCGGGTCACATAAGCCGGCGGTATCATTCAAAGGATCATAGGGATCTTGTGATCTACTTGTGTGCAGGATAAGACTACATTTGGGTGGTTACCCGCCCTGGCTTTTGACGTTAAGTCGCCAGGGCATATGTTGTTTAAACTCTTTGCAGGATTTGCATAAATATGACTTACAAATGATTAAGTTCAAGCTCATTACCAAAGTTGATGCTTCAAAATGATTATCCGTTCTGTATTTTTCTCAAAGGCTATAAGCCGCCGGGTTATAAAAATTCCAGCTTACAATGTAGGTGTATTAAATCGCCATCGGCCAAGAACCGCCGGGTATTTAAACTCTGGATTTACTTATCAACAGATGAGGTATTCAAAGTCGCTTTGGCGCAATGGCTATTATTTTATTAATGGATATGATTTATTCTACAATGGAAAGAATAGTCCTGAGTCGCTGCAGGCTTACGACCCGGCACTTGGGGGCTACATTATTCAAGTTGAAGTTACACCAAATATGCAAGTCTCATGTCGCTGCAAGCATGCACCATGACACTTGGGGGCTAATGCAAAGTCATTTTTGTTTACCTCATTAAAGACCGGACTCATCACATCATAATGAGCCGGCCCTTGGGGGCTACCAATTGCTGCTTTCAGCAGTGCAAGGTACACAAGTTTTAATCCATTATATTGAAGGATCCATTGCTCAGTTGGTAAAGCACAAAGCTCTTAACCTTGTGGACGTGGGTTCAAGCCCCATGGTGAAGATTACATCATATGATGTTATTATCAATGAATTATATACAAAGTCTCAGCTCAGTAATATCTTACTGAGTCGGCCCTTGGGGGCTACACATTGCTGCTCCAGTTTACATGATAATATTTACAAAGTCCCTGCTCATTATTGCATAATGACCCGGCCCTTGGGGGCTACACTGGTTGAAGTTTTATGAGCATAAGACAATTACAAGTCCCAGGTTGCTGCAAGCATGACAACCCGGCACTTGGGGGCTACAGGTGATATACATATAAGGGGAAAAATCTTCAAAATTATCAGTTATGAGCAAATCAGGAGGATCAATTACATAAACCGGTGTCAACAACAATTATGACCCGACATCGTCTGTTTTATAATCAGTCAGTTTTTGGTAATGATAAACCGGCAAGTTTTACATCTTCAAGCCGGCTGAATATCAGATGAGTATTTGAAGACCAAAATTATTTAACCCGGCGCCTTGGAAGCCGACTCAAGTGGATTATTCTTCACAATATTTTTCTGTGAGAAACCAACATCAGCAAATTGAGTATGAAGCTAGCTTATTTGACCCGGATTTTCTAGATGAAGGAAATGACAATTGCACTTAAGGATAATTAGGTCCTGTCTCACGAGAATATTTAACCCAGAGCGCAAGGAATTAAGGATGATCAGGTGCCGGCTTACAAGAATTTTTAGCCCGGAGCACAACCCGTAAAAGTTGTTCTGGCGTTTATTTTGCAGGATCAATTTAACATGGATAAATCCAAATTAAACTGGGGGCTAATTTCGGGGATATACCTCGCGGTATGACCCAGCCGGAGTTATGACCCGGCCGGACTTGGCGATTCACCGGAGACCCGGCTGGAGCTAGGCGACTCACTGGCGATCTGCCTGGACATGGCGGTTTACATATAACCCGCCTGGACATTGTGACTCACTGGAGACCCAGCGGGCGGGTCAAACGGACGACAAGGCCCAAGGCCCAGTAGGCCGGTTCGTGTGATGGTGAGCCGACTTAAGAAGAAAGGTGTAAGGAATATTTCCCTTACAAGGAATCAAGAACCGGACTTGTATCCGGCTTGTAGTAGAAGATAGGCTAGTCCTAGTCCTACTAGGACTCCACATGTAACCCGCCCCTCTAACTTATATAAAGAGGGGCAGGGCTCCCCAAAGAGGGACAAGCAACAAGAACAATCTCTAGGGCTAGACACGAAGAGCCGGCTTACCGGCGACTCTCTCATGATCATAATGAGACCTAGCCACAAACAGCATGTAGGGTTATTACCGGATGATGTTTCCCGGGGCCTGAAGCTGTCTAAACCCTTGTCTTGCGTGTTGATCCGCCCTGCGTCTCTCGTCCCACTCAACCCCTCTCAAGCTACCACATAGATGCGTTGGCCTCGCGACTAAGTCCTGACACTAAGGACATCTGCCGTGGCAAATCCACGACACATAACGTGCACAATTTGTAGTATCGTGAAATACCAGCAAACAAAAAAGAATTAAATTGAAAATAAAGCCAAACTAAAAACACAAAATTAAAGGAAAACTAAAAAAAACACCCAAACATAATGTCCTACACGCACCCGGGCCTGGCTCGTGCCACGTGGTGACCCTTTAGCGCCGGTTGGTTCGTGACGAACCGGTACTAAAGGGGGGACCTTTAGTCCCCACTCTTTTGTGCCGGTTTACGAACCGGCACTAAAGACCGTCACGAACCGATACTAAAGGCCGGTTCTGCACTAGTGTACAGCAATGGTGGATGTATCTGAATATGGGTGATCAGTTATTTAGTTTACAATAGCGCACATCGATACGATGTACTCCCTCCGCCCCATAATATAAAAGTGTTTTTTACACTACGCTAGGTAGAGTATGATCGATTTCATCGGTAACTGCGTCTGCATGCTTTTTGTACGCACGCACGCACGCACGGTACCATCAACTTTGGCACCTACCTGACTGCGTCCGTGCTGACCGTCCCGGTCAAACCGTCTCTCGATCCACTGACCAGCATATCGACCGTGCGTCGTTACGAAATATCGACCGCGAATTTGTGTAACACGAAAGTCACGTAATGTACGGCGGAAAAGTTGACCGCCCACGTCAGTGCCATAACACGGATGCTGGGTGACATCGTGCCGATTAATTCCTCTGGGTCTCAAGTCTGAATGTACGGGAGGCCGAGAGCGACCAGACAGTGTCTGCACGTCGTGGCATGGAAATGGAAGTACGTACCGCGGCAACGCAGGCTGGTGTGAAGCCGTGAGTGAAGAAGACGGGGTCAGAGAATGCAATGCACGCTCTCTTGTCAGCAGATAGATTCTTTGCAACTTAACTTATGTGTTTGGCACGTTGTCTCTGGCTAGTCTTTTTTTTTGTGTGCGGGTGATAAATTGTACTGTATTACTCAAACCATAGTAGTGTTACACTCAGCAGTAGCTAGTTCCAGAGCGCAAGAAGGACCAGAACCTATCCAAGTCATTGTTCTACCCTCTGTGCGAGCGAAATTCCATAAGCTATCGCTAACCTGAATATGGGCTCGGTGCACAGGCCACGTGGAGGCCCATCTGTCCCGGTTCTGGACTGAACCGGGACTAAAGGTCCAGGGCATTAGTACCGACCTATTAGTCCCGGTTCAGGAACCGGGACTAAAGGCCCTTAGCAACCGGGACAATAGGCCCTTATTCTACGAGTGCATGTACTTGAATCATAGAGCTTAAATGATCACACATAGTTTGAACCGTTCACAAGGACGCTTCTGATATACTCCCTCCTTTCCGGTTTATAAGGCTCAATTCAAAAATCTCACCAAACAAGGTAGATGGTGAGTGGTGGAATACTTTTTGTAGTTTGCAAAAGCACCTAATTAATGCTCTTGTTTTCCTTAAAAAATTATGTTTACCAATGCATTAATTGCAATGCATGCACGCATAAAGTACATGCATTGGTCAACTTCTCTTAATAATTGCATGCAATGATTTAATGCACCTGAAATTTGAACATGTGATGGGGAACAACTAAATTGAGCCTTATAAAATGGAAAAACTAAAATTTTGAGATAAGCCTTATAAACCGGAAAGGAGGGAGTATGAAACGAGTGGTAGTTTGATGGTCATAAGAAGCATATGTAGCAAGATGTAGTTGGTAGATGACATAAATTAGATTTATTATACTTCTCCATTGAATTCAGAACATGTAAAAGTTGTATATATAGGCTACCGCATGAGCTAGATGGCATAGTAGGTCTCATCCCTTACCTTTCGTCAGGCTAGTCACAATAAGACTATTATATAGGAGTATACTAGCCTAACCCGTGCGGCGGCACGCCGCGCTCAATGATCACTCGCAAATGAACAATCTATTGACTCAAGATTAGGTTTGGTCCATGCTCATTTAGTTTCAGAATAATATACAGAGACATTGAAGAAATTAAACATACGAAACTGTTGAAATTTTGTAGATGTAGGGATACCGAACTGCATATGTAACCTGATCGTTAGTCCGTTTGAATCTCGGCTAGTACATATATTTTTTGCCAAAAAAGTATTTTCGGTGCAAAAATTTAAAATAATGCTTTTGCAACATGATTGAAACTCTCGACCTAACAATCGGAAGAAAACTGTCCTACCGCTGCGCTACTGAAACCAATGTTTATTCAAAATGATCCATATTCTTTTTTACATAGGAATTCAAACCAAACAAAAAAGATTGAACGAAAGGCAAAAATTTCGGCCACCGGAAATTTCGGGATATTTCGAGAAAATTTTACACCTTGGCATGGACACATGCGATCTCTTGTTTTACTGAATTACTACATGTAAATTGACTGAATTTGCCATTCGAATAAGTCAATTTTATGAAAGGAGGAACAAACAATTAGAGGAGGAGGAAAGCTCAAGGAAGAAGAAAGAAAGTGTCGGGTGTGGAGTATCTCCTCCCGAGCTCAAATGCTTGTTGATAAAAAGTAAAATCAAATAAACTTGTAAACACATATAAAGAGTTCTGAAACTTTTTTTGTGGTAAACTTTGACAAATGTTTTTCCAGAGAATGAATTAGCTGCATTGGTATTTGATCAACGGCGTCTCTACTTCTCAAAATAAAAATAATGAAGTTTTCCATGAAAGAATGAGATAGTGGCATTAGTGTCACCCTTTAAGAAGAAAGAAAATGAAGGAAATAACGACAAAACTGACACGCAATCTAACTAGATTTTGTGTTTTTATAATACAAAAGATTAAGCACATAATAGTGGAGTTTTCTTTAAAAAGAAGTTTCCTAGGAAGGAATGAATTAATGTCATTGGTATTGCTCTTTAAGAAGAAAGAAATGAAACAAAAATAAAAAAAATTAACATAACTGTTTTTGGAAATATGATGTTTTCTAATAATTAATGAATTAGTGTGATTCAGTATTACCCTTTACTGACGAAAGAAAATAAAAACAATCTGAATCAAACAATGTCAAAATTTGCACACAAATTACATAGAAATGGAACATTTTTATTAGATGCAAGCACAAGAATATAATAGTGAATTCTATTCAATAAAGTTCACTAAAAAGGAAAGAATTAGTGGCATTGGTACTACCATTAAAGAAAAAAAAGAAATGAAACGAAAACTAAAACCAAATCAAAATAATGGAAGTGTAAATATATACAATACTATACACTATTAACCATAACAAGGCGCGGCGTGCCGCCGCGCAAAAAATTAAATGAATAAGTAGTAACCAACCAATTAGCAAAATGATCAGCAGATGAACGCATACATGATTTTAACATAGTGTTGCACGCACACCTTTATTAGTGCTTCCCTAAAAAAATAGATTATTGCCAACAAAATTAAGTCAAGACTAATAAAAAAATAAAAAATGTGTAAGTATATACAATAGTATACACTGTTAACCATAACAAAGCGCGGCGTGCCGCCGCGCGAGTACATGCCAGTAAACTCTACTAACACAACAATAGCTGCATTGCAATGGCAATGTACGCAAATGTACACGTGTTCATCATCACCTAGCTTAGCATAGGCCATGTGAATCACATAGTTCTATGAAAAACACAACCGGACGAGTGACATACGAATAGACGAAAAAGGGTCTCTCCCGCTTTATATTATAAAGCAACAACCAACCAATACAACCACTCGCTGCGGCCACAACACAAACAAGCCCAAAAGAAAAAAGAGAGAAAAAAAAAAGAGAAACAAATGCCGACACTGGCAGCTAAGCGAAAATGGCCGACACCCGCTCCACCCTTCAGAGAAGTACCACCGCACGCCTAGCCCTCTGAAGCCTCGCGTACCAAGCGACACCTTCAGCAACGAATGTGACGATGATGCCACTGCTGCTCGGACAAGTCCTAGGGTTTCCCCCGGTACGTGGATGACAGTGGGGAAGGGGTATCACCGACGCCCCTCAGGAAGGTCCGGCGGTGCCCACGGGCGCAACCGCGCCAGTGGTGGACGAGCCGCCAGGGATTTCTCCCGCCCCGAAACCACCACCGTCACCCCAGACAATCGGATGTGCACCCGCCCAACATGCAGCCCACTAGCCTGTGCCACAACGGTCACCGCACCAACTTCACCTTCTCACTGAGGCCACCAACACGAGACCTGGAGAGAGGACGAGGAGATACTGGGCTCGGGGGCAACCGCAACACGGCCGACAGGAAGAGACAACCTCCACCGACGTGCGGAGCGGAGCGGACGTAGAGACAGTGACCTACCAGTCCACCACCGGCCCGGCCGGACCCCAACGGGTCCGGCAGTCCCTGCTGCCACGCTTTAGCACGACGGCCGCCAGAGCCATCACCACCGTAGCCACAGCCGCCTCGCGTCACCACAAGGGAGCTGCACCGCTTTGCCCTGAACCGCCGGCCTGCCGCAGCACAGATGGGGCCCGAAAGGGCACAAATCTGGGCCGATCGGGTGCCGCCGTCAAACCGCACACCGCGCCGCCCAGCAGCCAACGGCCATGCCGTGGCGACAAGTGCACCCGAGGCCCGCGGAACCCCGCCGCCGAGCCACACGGCCGCCGGGCAGGAGGGAGCCCCGACTCCACCTCCAAGCATGCGGGGAAGGGACGTCCACCACCTCCGGCGCCACCCGGGCACGCCGGCGGCCTTTGCCGTCGGCGGCAATGGGGGATGGAGGAGGGGGAGTTCGAGATGGGGTGGAGGTGCTCCACCCCCTCAGGGGCGACTGGAGCAGGAGGAGGGGGCGGGGGGGTCGATGCTCTGCTTTTGGTGGGGTGACATAGGAATAGGACTAAGGATGGTTTCACATACCACTCATTCCAAAGCCATGCTTGTGCTTTTCAAATTCACACTAACTGAGTAATTTTTCTTTGAACCGCTCAGCCAACAAAGGATGCTATACGCTGTGGGGTTCGGATCACAAACACTATCTCCACTGCTACTAGCAGATCGTGAGTACTAAGGTTCCACTTATCATTTTCTCAAATATAGAGAAGTGTTACTTATCATCTACTCCCTCTCTTTTATAATGTAAGACGTTTTTTGACACTACATTATGGGATAGAGGGAGTATGTGTGAACCGATTTTTAAGCCACCATGTGAACACCAAAGACGATATATTGGCGGTCAAGGACTCGAAGTAATAAACGTGCACATGCTGAAGTTATTTCCGAGTCTATCCCTGCCACGTTGACTACTCTAAGTACCGGTGCTAGACGATAGGTGGCTAGTAGAAGAAATCTGTCTATTACTTTACTAGTCAATATTTTGAATGAAATCTATCATTTTACTAGATCGAAAAAGACACCTTGGTCAAGGTAATGGATCCAGTTATCTCAACTATGCCATGGTCTGCTTTTACATCACAAGCTAAAAGCCGGTGTGATAAAATATCAGTGGTCTAGGGTCTGCCTGTATGCTTGACATAAATATGGGCCTTTTGCCTAGGTTTGACATCAACAGAAGGCAGAACAAACTGGTGTGGAAGTCGTTGTAGGTCCTCCTATCCTGAGACTCCAGACCTTGGTCATCATCTTGGAGTGGATGATTAAATTTGTACAATTAGCTAAATGCCCGTGTGTTGGTACGAAGGAAACAATTCGACCATGTCAAATTAACATGGTGTCTTCCTTCCTCATCTCTATCAACCACCACATGTTTTTTATACGATCCATGTTCAACATCTTCTCCAATCGTTGTGCTTCACGATTTCACATAATATTTCTATTCCACACACATGTATGAATCTTTTTTGATTTTAAATAGTAATATTTTTAATTCTTCAGAATATCTCAAGATGTAGTAGTGTACTCCAACTCACCACGACACATCCTCACGCGAAATATAAATTTGTTGATTAAGATGGATCAATCTAATGGTAGGTAGAAAAGAATGCCAAAGCAGAATTTCTAAGTGAATCTCCACTCTAACCTCCATAATGTGTTCCCAAGCATTGTTTTCATGGAATCACTCTAAGGTCGCATTTTGGAGAGATATTTCCCTTCTTGTACATTTATCTTGTTAGAAAACTCCCAAAATAAATGGTGGCAAAACACTCACCATAATAATTATAGCAATGTACTCCATTGATGTAAAATCCCCGCCACTATGTTGCGTTATTTCTTCAAAGCGTCTCAACACGACGATGTGCTACAAATTTTGGCTACAGATATTCACTGAACTTTTGCTGAGTTGCACCGATATATGCTTTTTAAAACCTAACGAATAGCTCACCAAGAAAGGTGCCGAATGAGAACAGTCACATTTGGAAGTACTGGGCAAGATACAACACGTTCAATGATGCAAACAAATTATGCAATAACAAGATTCTAGAAAGGAAGGGGGGAAAAAGAATAGCCATAGTCATAACAAGTAAAGGAACCATAAAAAAGGACACCTGGAACAATTTTCCCGACTACAGCAATGGTGGATTTATCTGAATATGGGTGATCAGTTATTTAATTTATAATAGTGCACATCGAGACGATGCACTCCCTCCGCCCCATAATATAAGAGTGTTTTTTACACTACGCTAGTGTCAAAAACGAACACAACAACTAATAGAGTTACCTTAACTTATCAAATTCAGAAAAGTTCAGTACAAGACACGCAGCAACCGGAAGAACAAACCAGGAAAATCAGGGAGATCCAAGTGCCCGACAGAACACTGAGGCTAGCCACCTGACCTCCGTCAAGATGGCCGAAGGAGAAGAAGCTCCAACGCGCCCTCAGCCGATTAAGCATCCTGGCTGTCCGATGCAGCCCGCTGGGAAAGGCTGGCCCTTCCTGATGCAGTACCTAGGTGACGAGCGACATCAACGAGGGAGAAGACAAGCTACGCTGATTCCGGAAGAACTTCGCCAACGCCGTCAAAGACGGCACCCACCGGCAAATCGTTTACATCCACTGCAGCGTCAAGGTGTGCAGCCACTGCAGCGTCGTAAGCGAGACGCTCCGTCGGTCCCTCCGTGACGTAACTTTTGACATGACGAGCGGCTGGCGCCTGCTGGAAGAACGACGTTCGGCCCGGTCCGGTCCGTGACGCATATCCGTGTCCGACCTCCGACAATGCTGGGGCTCCGACTCCGATCGAGGTCACAGGCCCGATTTCGACTTGTTCTCCTGCTGGTCCATAGCAGTAGTTCTATAAATTGAAGCAAGAGGACGTGCATCGCAGCAAGCGATTTGTGTCCCTGATTTTCGTCGGCGAAAAGAGTAGCGGTTTTCTGATCCTCGGGACAGCGGTAGCAGCCGCAGAAACCAGTAGTTCTCGTACGACCCTCCCACGATGAGGCTTCTTCCGGCCGCCCTCGGCCTCGTCGTCATCCTCCTCCTCGTTCTAAATCCCAATGGCGTGGAGGCCCGGCCAGCCCCTGCCGGCGGCCATCAGAAGAAGTCGTCGAGCAACACCTTCTTCGTCTTTGGGGACGACTTCACGGACAACGGGAACCTCCCACCCACCGAGCCTGTCACGGAGATGTCGCGGCAATGGGCCTATCCCTACGGCTCCGTGTATGCCGACGCTCATGGGTTTCCGCGACCAAATACTCCATCTGGCCGGTTCTCCAACTACAAAATCCAGCCGGATTTTATCGGTAAGGCACTACGTTATATTACCACAAAAAAAGTACTGTTATATTGTAATCCTTGCCCCCCTGGTGCATCACAATTATCCCTACTCACTGTTTTATGAATAACTTGCAGCAACAATGTTGGGGTTGGAGGAGGCCCCTCCTGCGCATGCCCTCACAGCTGAGAAAACCTGCGACCCGTCCGGCATGACCTTCGCCTATGGTGGTGCAGGTGTGCTGGAAAGTACATCACATGGAGTTCACACCCTCCGCAAGCAGGTCAACGCTTTCAGGAAGATGGTCAAGGATGGGACCATTTCTAAGAAGCAGTTGAGTCACTCGGTAGCGCTCGTGGCCATCTCCGGCAACGATTATGCAAGCACGAGCGTGATTGGCCTAAGTAGCCCCAGCGATGTGAGTATCATATCAACGCAGAATGTATATATATCCATACACTAATTTGAACAACTAATTTGTTTGTGTGTCTTACTAACATAATTTTCATGTATGTGATGCAGATTAATGCTTATATCGGAAAGGTGACAAAAGAGATCGTAGCTAATGTGGAGCAATTGTTGAAGCTTGGGGTGACAAAGGTTCTTGTCAACAACTTGCACCCTATCGGTTGCACGCCATCACAAACCCGAACCAATAACTACACTGCGTGCGATATTTTAGGAAATTTAGGTGCGTCAATCCATAACGATAACCTAAAACAAGTCATGGCAGTAAAGAAGAATGTTCACATCGTCGACCTATACGCCGCCTTTAGTAGCATTGTGGATCATGCGCCAGGTATGTATGTATTTTCATGCAAAATGTCTCATTATTTTAAAAGCTCCTAACATAATTAGATGGAGTTTGATTGTGTGCTTGCACTACTTCTTATGAACTTTTTTACTTTATCTATATTAATGTAGGTAAAGGCTCAGATCTATCTAAGCAATTCAAGCGCAAACTATCGCCCTGTTTGAGAGTTTGATTCGAATGGCTATTGCGGACAACAAGGTAGTCGTCCTCAGAGCTTCTATACACCGTGTGCGACAAGTCCGACAAATTTTTCTATTGGGACGACATGCACCCCACACATGCAGGATGGGAGGCTATCATGAAACAGTTGGAAAAGCCCTTGAAGGAGTTTGTAGATCAAGACTAGGTAGCTAGGTTTTAAATAAATTATTTACGTATGCATCCACGATGACAATCTTCTGATTGTATTTGTTTGATAGTTTCAAGTATTTCAAAGACTGGATTTTCTAGGATGAATATTAAATTGTATTTGCATCTTCTTTTGTGAAAACTATATTCATAAGATGTAATTAATATTTATCATATGCCACATTTACAATAAAGAGTATTCTAGCTATACAAGTCGAATACTTGCCTATATACGTCCGAATAAGCTCAATGCAATTCCACATCGATCGATTTTTGTTGTCAGCATGGTCTACCGGGGCAACATGTTCTAAGGGTGATGACGGGTGCCTTGTTGACGGTAGTGGTTGTACGCTACGGTCATCCAGAGCCCTCGATGTATTTATTTATTTGGGCTGCTTTGTACTTATATGATGAACCTACTAATGGATCAAAGTCCTTTTTCACCAAAAAAATATGATAAAAAACTAAAGCCAATCATTCGAGCTTGATCACCCATTCTCACAAGATTTGAGGATGTTCAGATAAGAATAAGGTTTATTTTTTTAGCATCTTCGGCATTTAATTAGTTCATCGGAAATACACCATCCAAATACACCTTTGTGCTCTTCGAGATTAACTTGTTGGCTTACAAAAACTAGCACACCAATACTCTCACATCATCGGCACACCTTTTGGCCGTAGCAACCTAGGTCCATGCCTCCTCGCTCCCATTGCTGGCAAGGAATGTGCGATTTTATTACAAGCCCCGGGGTTCAAAGAAAGAATGACTGAACCGAAGTTTAGGGGCTCCCGTAATGTCACCGTACACAGGGTCAAAGTCTGTAATCTGCAGTGCACCAATCAATGAGAAGTCAAGAATTGGCAGAGAGAAAACAGATCAGAAGTCACGTACAATAGAAGAGGTAACAGAAAAGGATTACCAAAATTAACAGCACTACCTAAACTAGCTGCCAAAGGATGGTAACCGGGGGTAGGCCGGTAGGGTGTAAAGGTCAAAGAGGCCCTAGAATGGCAGAAACATTTGAAGAGAATAACTTAGATTTGGCGCAGATGAACCATATGGGGTGAAGTACCAAAATTTTGATGTGACCAAATATCAAATAGTGATAGATGTTTTCCTGAGGTCACTCATTCCGAGTAGTAATAAACTTATAAATTGGCTAATGTGTCAGTATGTTACAATGCACACCCTGTGCCTCATGCCAATATACGGCGATTTGTTATAGATGGCCCGGCTAAGTCCACTGCTAACCTCAAGTAATGTAAATTCATCATCGATCATGGTTTTTTTTTCTGGCGGTCTATTCCAACAAACTAACATATACTAGGATCATAGAGTCTAAATGATCACATAATTTGAACCATTCACAAGGGTGCTTCTAATATATGAAATGAGTAGTAGCTTGATGGTTATATATAGAAGCATATGTAGAGCAAGGTGTGGTTGGTTGGTGGCAATGTCATAAGTCTAATAGAAGCACTTCCTTGTGGAAACTGGAACATGTAAATGTTGTACATATAGGCTACCGCATGAGCTAGATGGCATAGTAGGTCTCTCTCATTCCTCACCTCTCATGATAGCGGTTGTAGGGTTCCTTCGTGTTGTCAATGATGTGGGAACGAGAGTAATGGGGGATGTTTTCCATCAACGACATTCACAGCTCTAGCACTGCAAAATGTACAAGGGACGGTCAATGGCGGGTGCCTTGCTTCGAGGCAGTTACTTCGCCGACAACGGTAACCTCCCTCTTGTCGAGCCCGTCACTAAGATGTTGCAGCAATGGGCCTACCCTTATGGCTCCGCATATGCCGGCACTGATGGGTTTCCGTGACCAAATACTCCCGTCCGGCCGCTTCTCCGACTATAAAATCCAGTCTGATTTCATCAGTCAACACTCAACACTCAACAGTATGTTATATAATTACTCCTTCTGTCCCAAAATGCAAGACCATTTTTGACACTATCATAGTCTCACAATGATCTTACATTTTGGGACGGAGGGAGTATTATGTTACAGAAAAATTGTGATCTTTGGTGCGTAATAGTTATCCTACTCACTGTTTTATTAATGGGATAATTGGTTTTATGCCACTAGTTGAGTCACCCTTAGTTGTCGAAAATTCTTGGTATTTCCCAAGTGTGCCTGGTTCCCTTATGTTTTTGCCCTTCCGTCCCAATTCCGCCCCGTCAAAGGCATTTCACCGTTAGGGGGATACTTTTTTGGACCATTTTGCCCCTCCTTACAACTTCAGTTAAAAAACAAAGAAAAAACAATGTGATGCTTACATATGGGCCCAACTAAATACAAAATAAAAAATAACAAATAGAAAAACCACTCTCTCCCCCCTTTCCCATCCTAGCGCCGCCGCACTGGCCATATGCCACCTGTGCCGCCTGCGTCGCACGCCCTACCTCCGGTGCCCCCCACAACCACCTCCCTCTCTCATCCCAGGTGCCGCCCCGGTCAGCCGACTGACGTTGCCTCTCTCCTCTCCTCTCTCTACCGTCGGGCAAGCAGCAACAACATTGGCAAGCAATTGCAGAACCACTGGTACCGCCATGGCAGCGTCGGTGCTGAGTTGCGGCACTGCTGGGTTGCGCTGGGCGTGGCTGCGTGGTGGCCCACACGCGCGACGGATCGAGGTGGCGCGGGGTGCTGGTGTGTCTCCTGCTCACGAATGCGAGCGAGGAACGGGGCGGTGCCAGAGGTCAACGACGACGGAATCTACCAGGCGAGGTGAGATGGTTTGGGTTGCGTAGATCTATAGGTGGGTCGACGGATCTAGCGCGGCTGCTCGCGGTGGCCTCGAACTGGCCGGCAGTAGAGAACTACCAGGCGGCGACAACCTCCTATTGCACGCAGAGAGAGAGAGAGAGAGAGAGAGAGAGAGAGAGAGAGAGAGCCCGGTAGGTGACACGGTGGCCTGTGGCAGGTCGATGGCGGTGGTCCAGAAGTGAGGTGGTCTGGGTAGACGCCAGGTCGGCCGGCGCGGCGCGCATTCTCTCCTAGTGGCGGCGCTGGTCGGGGCTGAGAAATAAACACCTTTTTTTATCTTTTTTTTATGACATGTGGGCCATACATAGCAGTGAGACATTCAGAAAAAAAAGCATTTCAGTCTATGACAGGTGGACCCACTGATCCTGTTGTCCTATTTGATTGGTCTTTGCCAACACGTACGAAGGGCAAACTGGTCCAAATAAATGTCCCCTTAACGGTCAAACGCCTTTGACCGGACGGAATTGGGATGGAAGGGCAAAAGCATAAGGGAACCAGACACACTTGGGCAAGACCAAGAATTTTCAAAAATTAGGGGTAAACCTACCGAGCATGACACAACTAGGGGTATAAAACCAATTATCCCTTTATTAATAACTTGCAGCAACAATATTGGGGTTGGAGGAAGCCCATCCTGCGCATGCCCTCACAGCATAGAAAAACCGTGACGACGATCCGTTTGCAGTCGCGTGTTGGAGGGCCTGCTTTGTCCGTTTAACCTCAAACGGACGCGGCCGGACCATTTGGAGTCGTGCGTTAGAGTTGGCCTAATAATAATTTTAGGGGACACACTCAGCTCCGTGATGCATGGCACATGCGCCACAACAAAACTCAATTGGTCCAAAATAGCACACTTAGGAAGATAAAGTAGGTCACAGTGGCAGTGATTTAAGTTAAGGGTACGACCACAACAGATGTACGTGCAAAGCATACCCCGGGTGAGGGGTGTGGTCACCATTGTTAGTTGGAAAAAAGGATTGCATATGCATCAATAATTCATTGATCGTGTGCATGATGCACATATATAGATACAGGGTGGACCGACTTCTACTTATCTCCCAAGTTATACAAATATACAGGAGGGAGAGAGGAGCTACAACGGTATAAATACAAGACCCTAGTCCTATACATGTACAGTAGACAACGTACGTTCAACACGATTCGGCCATCCCTGACGCCGAGATGGGCAACAACAAACAGGTTGAACCGACCACCAGGCCAGGGGACACGAGCCACACTGACGGGACTTCATCCAACACCATCCGCCACAGGCAAGAGCAACGAAAACGCAAGGGATCCAAACAAGCTTCACAAAGGTATAATTAGAATCACCGCTGTTGGTCCAAAAGGCGAGCCCGTCACCCCAGAGGACGCATAAAAAAGGTATAGCAAAATGCTAGGTTGCATCTTGCGAAATACCGTACAGATAGGTAGCAAGGATTTGGTCGGCACAAGGAGAATTCTGTGGTTATGAATTTTCGTCTGGCGTCAAGAAGTTAGCCAAAGATCATGCCATGTCAAAATGATTGTCGGTGTTAAAACTGGCAGACCTCAGGGTAGGGGGTCCCGAGCTGTGGATCTAGGATCGATGAGTAACAAGGGACGACGAACACATTTTTTACCCAGGTTCGGGCCCTCTCGAAGAGGTAAAACCCTACGTCCTACTTGATTGTATTGGATGTATAACGTGGTTTACACAGTAGATATACCTCGAGATCAGCATGAGCTAAACCTTAAGACTATGAGGTGAGGAATATAGCTCTAAATAAAGACTAAAACCCTCGATTTATATAGACACCGGTAGGGTTAGGGTTACCGAAGATAGATCACAACAAGGGTTTGAAGAGATCATGCGCCTTCTTGACTTGGAGGGCACACCACGACTTCATAGATCTCCTGTCATTATACGGCTCCATCAGTCCGGCCCATGCACAATGGGCCGTCGCCCTGAGGACCCCTTAGTCAATGACTCCCTTAGTAGCCCCCGAACTTGCCTCCGACGCCGAGGATCGTCTAATGGAATCTTCACATCATCGGCTTTTGAGATGAGTTCCTTTACTCCGTTTGAAGCCGTGTTATAATTTTGCCGAACTTTATCCGGAACCCGCTCTAATGTACTCGGGTCTAGACAATCTCAAGATTCTAAGGTCCGAAGACATCTCGAGATTGAGGTGGGACCATCAGAGTTTAATGTTGTTCCTCAGGGCAAGGGCTTCGCACACCTTTCCAGAGGGTGTGCGGCCCAATGCCATCCTTCCACACAGCCGTCCTTTTGGCTTCACGATAAGACGCTTATTTATAGATCCAAAGGTGATGAGAACAGTTATCTTCCCCTTCGCCAAGAACGACGCTGAAAAAATTCTCCAAAGCCATGCCCGACATCCCAGGTTCTTCCTTGCGCACTCACTGTCGGTGTCAAAACCGGCGGATCTCGGGTAGGGGGTCCCGATCTGTGCGTCTAGGCTGATGGTAACAGGAAGCAAGGGACACAATGTTTACCCAGGTTCGGGCCCTCTCGATGGAGGTAAAACCCTACTTCCTGCTTGATTAATATTGAAGATATGGGTAGTACAAGAGTAGATCTACCACGAGATCGTAGAGGCTAAACCCTAGAAGCTAGCCTATGATGGTATGATTGTAATTGTGATCAGACTTCTAAGGACCAACCTCGCCGGTTTATATAGACACCGGAGAGGGCTAGGGTTTACATGGAGTCGGTTACAAGGAAGGAAATATAACATCCGGATCCCCAAGCTTGCCTTCCACACTAAGGAGAATCCCATCGGACACGGGACGAAGTCTTGAGTCTTGTATCTTCACGCTTCAATAGTCTGGACGATGTACACAGTCCGGCTGTCCGGATACCCCCTAATCCAGGACTCCCCCAGTAGCCCCTGAACCAGGCTTCAATGACGATGAGTCCGACGCGTAGTCTTGTCTTCGGCATTGCAGGGCGGTTCCTTCTCCGAATACTCCAAAGTAATTATCGAACACTTGAATCGTGTCCGGATCCACAAAATGATCTTCACATGCCACCGTAGAGAGAATGATATCTCAAAAATGCAATCTGCTGACAACTTTTTAGACAACGCGACGTGTCATTACGGTCGGGTCATTATTCGAACCGTTTTCCTACAACCAGCCACAGCGCGTATTGCGAGGTGGTTTCCTTGACACGTCTTGTCAAAGCAGAGATCGTGTCCCCTTATCACGGGATTCTCATCAATACGGGTATGGGTAATCCCACCACGCCATCAATCGTGGCGCTTGGGAAGCAAGCGATTCCCAACGGGCAAGTGGGGAGGCACACCGCTTTCGTCGCCTCTATAGAGGGATAAGATTTCCCCATTTTTACCCATGCCTTCTTCCTCCTCTGCCCACTCTTGCCCCCTCGAGCTCCAGCGCCCAAGCCCAAGTCTTCTCCGCACAGCTAAACATGTCCGGAGCATGAGGCAAGTGGGTGGCTTCCACCGTCAAGGAGAAGCATATCGCAATTCTTCGGGCGGCCGGATACTTGGCCGCAGACATAGCGCACCGGCTACCGGACGTCGGGCAAGTCATTCTGACCCCAGGACCCCACGAGAGGGTCGTGTTTGTCGCCCACTTCGTCTGTGGACTGGGATTTCCACTTCATCCCTTCGTCCGCGGGCTCATGTTCTACTACGGGCTAGATTTCCATGATCTAGCCCCGAATTTCGTCCTCAACATCTCGGCATTCATCGTCGTATGCGAGGCCTTCCTCCGCATCCAGCCTCACTTCGGCCTGTGGCTGCAAATCTTCTGTGTGAAGCCGAAGATTGTAAGCGGCCAGCAAGTGGAGTGTGGAGGGGCCATGGTGGGCAAGATGCCTAACGTCACCTGGCTGGACGGTTCCTTTGCGGAGACCGTAAAAGGGTGGCAATCAGGGTGGTTCTACATCACCGGGCCGCGCGGCGCCAACTGGGCGGCGGCCCTCGAGTTCCGATCCGGAGCCCCCATGCGGCTCACCTCCTGGGAAAAGAAGGGCATGGCCTGGGGCGAACCTACAGAGCTGACCGGACCCCAGAACTGCATCAAGAGCATGAAGGACAAGAACATCAAGCTTGTCAACGTGATCCAGGTCATGCTCGTTCGCCGGATCCTGCCGTGCCAAAGGCGGCCATTTAATTTGTGGGAGTTTGTCCCGGCCGAAGACCAGACGCTTCGGAAGCTTTACGACACGACGCTCAAAGGCCCATGGAAGGTTTTGTTCAAGGTCTCCGAAGTACCTCCCCCCACATCCGAGGACCGCGGACTTCATGCCGTGCGCCCCCCCCCCCCCCCCTCGTCCGGTGAGTTTTACGACTACCACCGGATTCGGTTTTTCCCAATACATTCACAGGGGAGTCTTAAGTGTTTGTGCATATTTGATCAGGACTATGTGGAGACAGCAGAGCAGATTGATTGTCCGGCTCCACTGCCAGTAGATCCAGCTGATGCTCTCCTGACAGAGATGCTGGTCCCGGCGCCCTACAAGGTGCCGGAGAATAAGGCCGAAAAGAAGGCCCCGGGGACCCGAAAGGGTCTCCGTCGTAAGGTTGTGCCGGAAGCCTCGTCCGAAGACGACGAGGCACACTCCTCCCCCGAACGGGAGGAAGAAGAAGAAGAAGAAGCCGCCCCATCTGCAAAGGATGAGGGGCCTGAGGAGGCAGACCAGGGGGCCGGGAGAGGCCCTCGACGCAAGGCCATCATACCTACGTCGTACGACGACGACGACGCAGATTCCTCCCGCGGAGGCGGGGGGAAGCAAGAAGAAACTCTACCTCCCCGCACTGGGGAGGAGAAAAAGAGGAAAGCCGCCCCGGAGGGGGAGGCTGGGACGTCGAAGAAGGGAAAGATGTCCCTTCCGGACTACTCCACCACAGCCGCTCATAGCGAAGAAGGGTGGCTGCCCAGGGGGAAGCCCCTAGCGCGATCGTAAGTGTCCGCACTCTGTCGTGATTTTACCTCATAGTTGTTTAATAACGCCGAACATATATACAGTCCGGCCCGGGCTCATCCCGAGGTATCTTCTTCCGGGTACCTGAGCGATTCGGAGATGAACTCGCTCCCGATGGCCACTACTCCTCAGCCCGCGGATGACACGGAAGTGTTGTCCCAAAGGCTCCCAGAGCAGGGGGAGGTGACTCTGGAGACGGCCGAGGGCGGAATTCCGGACGTCGGACATGCGGGGTTCAAGATCTCCGCGGATCGTGTCGATGAGATCCGTGGTAGGCCGGGCTCTCAGCCGAACACTCTCCCGGAACCCCCAACGGTTCCGGACTCAGGCGGGCAACCCCTCGTTAGAGAGGGCGAGCTGTCCGTGCCGAGGACTTCCGCTACGCCCGAGGTGTCGGATTGTCTGCTGGAAGCGCTTCGAGGCGCTTCCATGGAGGAAGAGCACCGTACTCTTATGAGTGCGGTGATTCAGAAGGTTTTGTCCGCCAAGAGCGGGCTAACCGAAGCTTGCGCCAGCCTCCTCACAGGCTTTGAGGTAAGTAATACAAATGTGTGAAATTATCACCCGGTAGGTAGTAGCCCCTGATACTCTATTTGGTGTTCGGAAAGAAAAGCCAAACGAAGGGTCAATTATAATCCAAAAGAGTCTAGTAATAAATATTCATGTGAAAAGCAGGTTGTGCTGCTTGCCGCTGCTGCCGGCACAGCCGAGGTTGCCGAACTAAAGCGGGACCTGGAGCAGGCGCAGGGAGAGCTCGACCTCACGAAGAGGCCGCTCGAAGAGAACAAAGGTGAGTGATTCTCCGCTCTTATGTATTTAAGGATAGATAAAATTGGTTAGTCTAACGACGAAGCGTCGTGACTGTGTGACAGGGGCCACCGCCGAAGTGGCGTCTCTGAAGAAAGCGCTGTCCGAGGCCGGAGACAAGGCGACCTTGGAATGCAAGGAGTGCGAGAAACATAGTGCTAGAGTGGGCGAGGTACAGCAAGAGCTTTAGGACCTCGGCAAGAAGTTCGAGTCCGTGGAGCATGATCTGAAGATGAAAGAGGCCGAGCTTGCGAAGGCCCTTGTGAGTATGAAAGACGCCAAGGCCGAAGCCGAGAAGGCACAACAGGAAATCCAGGAGGCCGAAAAGATAGCGGCGGGTAAGAAATTCTTTATGCAAAGCAAACATGTGGAGGAGGCGTTTCTTCTACTTACTCGAGTTCGGAGCTCTCCAGGGGCATTCGCAGATCTGCCACGCAGCGTATCAGATGCCGCGGAGTTCTACTGTGCCCAGGAGGGGAGCTCAACGGAGAAGTTGTTCTGGTCCCAGTATGCTGGGGCCGAACACCCAATGCCTCTGAGTGACCAACTAAAGCAGTTGGTCGAACTCCACAGGGCGGCCAAAGTGGCTATGAAAGATTTCATAGTCCAGATGTGGCCTGGTGAGCCCCTGCCCACTAGCTACTTCGGCATGATCAAGCGGATGGTGAATGCCTGTCCGCGGCTTGAAATGATCAAGCGATCCGTTTGCATTGAGGATGCCCGCCAGGCCTTTGCCCGTGCGAAGGTGCATTGGGGCAAGCTGGATGTGGAGAAGCTGGTGAAGGACGGGCCGCCGGAGGGCAAGGCGCATCGCCATCCCGAGAAGTACTATGATGGCGTTATGAAGGGTGCTCGTCTCGTGGCCGACGAATGTACTAAGGAACCATCATAGGATCATAGCTCCAGTGATGTCCCTGAAGAACCTGCCAGGTATTGGCGAACCTGCCCTCCAACACAACCATGTAGCGACAGACGTGATCGTCTTCCTCGCTGACATGGTGACGTACCACTTCCGCAGTGTCCGAAAGCCTCGGCACCGTCACTGGTCCACGCGACCACCACCAAACAAGGTTAGGGTCAACGACGAGCTGGCTCCTCACCAAGCTGCGCCCCTCGGAATGTAGAACCTCCCAGTACCAGCCCAGCGGAGCCCAGTCTCGGACATGGCCTCTCTGATCGAGGCCTCCTCCGTCGAGTCGACGACGAGGATACGAGATAGGCATCGTCGACGTTGATGCGGAAATAAATGCTTTAACTAAAACAATAACAACAAATTTCACATGTTCAAAATCAACTAGAAACTTAACCTAAACTAAACTAATCTTAACCTAAACTAAACTAACTAAACTAAACTAAACCTAAACTAAACTAAACTAACTAAACTAAAACTAAACCAAACTAACTAAACTAAACATAAACTAAACCAAAAACTTAACCTAAATTAAACTAAACTAAACCAAAACTAAACTAACTAAGCTAAACAAAACCTAAACTAAATTAGAATAAACCTAATTAAACTTGATCTAAAAAAACAGAAAAAATCTCACCTTGGGACGAGGCGGGGCGGCGAGGCGGGTGCGGGCGGGCGGTGGGCGTCTGGGCGGAGCAGCCCAGCGTGGAGGTGGGGCTGCCGGGCGGGAGGCGGACGGCCGGCGTGACGGACGAGGCGGCGCCCATGAGCGGAGCGAGGCTGGCTGCCAAGGCGGCGAGGCCGGCGAGGCGGTGAGGCGTGGTGGGGCGGCCGGGGCGGGGCGGCGGCACGGGGTTGGGACGGGGAGGGAGAGAGAGATGGAAAGAGAAGGGCAGGGCCGATCGTTTTATTAGATAGGGCACGAACGGCAAAGAAAGTGGCCGCTAGGTGGCTCTCGCCAACGTTCCACCCACCCAGACGGCAAAGGTTCTATGCCATCAGCTAGCTGACGGCAAAGATATTGCGGACGACAAACAATTTCTTTGTCGTCAGCTGCTTCTTTGCCGTCCGTTTTCATCAAGCCGATGGCAAAGACCGTCTTTGCCATCAGTTAGCAGATGGCAAAGAAACGGCGGACGCAAATCTGCTGATTTCAGTAGTGCTATTCTCATCTCTAACCTCTATGCTAGCTAAAAGTGCATAAACATCTACTAAATTGCGCTCTATCAATATATCGATGTACTCTTCTTCCCAATACCAAAATTTGCATCCATTCTACACCATAAAATTTTAAGTTAGCATAACTAGTCAAATCCGAAAGCACAAACGAAGCTAAAGTAGCACATACCCCGTCAGTTGAGCACTTGATGAACACCCATCCGGGATGTTGCGGCGTTGTAGACACGCGGCGCAAAACCTTTTTTGGGCAGTCGTTGCACTAATGATTGGCAACAGTGCGCCGACGAGCTTTTGGGCCAGCACCGAACCCGGCCGACCGTCGTTCACGTATCTGCCGGCGGACCGCCGACGGTGTAGATCCGAGCGGCTAGAGGCGGAGTCAGTACCTGCATGCGACCTTACGGCTTTGCCGGGGTCTTCCGGCCCGGTGCCCGGCCAGTCCATAGGACGGCGCGACCTACCACAGTCGGGCGAGCTCAAGCCCGACCGGATTCGCTCCAAATCCGGCCGCCAGGTGCACAAATCAGGTGGCCGTGGTTGGGTAGCTCGGGGGCGTCGAGAAAAGGGGGGCTGGGCGGCGGCGGCGAGGGGCAAGAGTGGAGGGGGTGCGACTGGAAGGAGAGGGGGCGGATTGAAAAAGGGATGTCTGTGCCACCGATGGGCGGGCCAGGGGAGGACAAGCGCACACGGCCTACCCATCCGCACGGTGTCTACGGGGATGTTCGGTTGCCTGCGCGGCCGCCGCCGCGGTCGTCCGCCTCATTGACGCTGCCAAGCTCACGGTAATAAGGGACGCACCGGACTGGATGGGGGTGGTGCTGTGGAGTTGGCCCAAGGGCGTGCATGTGCGCGGGGGAAGGAGGCCCAAGTAGCAGAAACGAGGACCGCCATATCGATTGGGTCGAGCGACGCTGGCCAGACCGGCCGAAACTCGGTCGTACCCAAACATTTCCCTTACCCAAACTGTGTGGCAGGCCTCGAAACCACTTCACCGGCAAAACTAATGCCGGCCGCCTATTCACCGCTGGTCTCTTCTCCATGGAGGCAGTCACCAGAGCAAGCATCTCAAGGAGCTCATACGCGCGGGTTCACCTATGCCAGCTCCCGTTGCCGCGCCACGCCGCACAGTGTCTACGGGGATGTTCGGTTGCCTGCGCGGCCGCCGCCGCGGTCGTCCGCCTCATTGACGCTGCCAAGCTCACGGTAATAAGGGAAAGTGCTCGCTGACGCTTTCGCCTGCCGGCATCAACAGCGGCGTCATCTGACTGCCGAGGCACTCGTTTTCTATGACATTGATTCAGGTGGGCGAGTTCGTGAAAAACGGCATGGTGGTTGGGCTCGGCTCTGGCGCCGCGTTGGGGCTCGCCGTCCAGTACCCCGGCACGCGCCTCCGGCGAGGCTCGCTGACCGGCATCATCGGGATACCCTCGTAAGCGTTCCAATTGCTTACGAATAATGCCAAATGAGCTTTACTACATTCTGCACAACTCCAATGCCCGGTGCATTCGCACGTACGTTCGGCACAGGCAAAGAATGAAGAAGTATGCTAACTTGAAGAAGAGAACTAAGAGAGCTTTTGAAATTGGAGATATGGTCTGACTTAAAATGGAACCTTATTGGCTTGCAGCTTTTGGTTTAGAAGTGCCATTAAACTGCAGAGTAAATATTATGGGCCTTTTCGCATTATCAGCAAAGTGGGAAACAGAGCTTATAAGTTACTTCTTCCTGAAGGGGTTAAAATTCCTCCTATCTTTCATGCGAGTCAGTTGAAAGCGCACATTGAGGACAGAGCTGTTCCCAGCCCTGATTTACCATGGATCAATCTGATGGCACTTTCAAACAAGCTCTTGCATTGGTTTTACAGAGAAGGCAAATTCCTTGCAACAATGTTGTTGTTGTTCAGTGATTGGTTTAGTGGGAAAATCTTTCTCCGAAGGATGCTACCTGGGAAGACGCAGATTACATCCAAGAAGATCTTCCCGTCTTTCTTCAAAGCTACCGTGCAAGCATGATACAAACGACTTGAGGGCAAGCCGTGTCCCACGAGGTGGCTTTGTCAGAGCCCTGACTGAAGATTACTGCAAGTGTTCACGTTGGCATACCGGTTTATCAGTTCTCGGACAGACGTCCTCGCTTCTCTTACATCGGATCAGCTTCCACGGTTGAGATCCCTTCATCAACTGTTTACTATCCAGCTATTGTCGTCGCTACTGTTACAGTTACTTCAGTTAAACATATGCCTATAAAGAGGCCGGGTTGTAGCCAGGCAGTCTTGAGCATGTTTCTCTGAATTGCAAAACTCATTATATCGCACACATACACTATATATGCAAAGCCGGTTCTGTGCTTGTTGTGTTTGTGTATACTTGATGCTTCATTTTAAGTCAATAAAATATACCCTTTACCCTTAATAACGAAAAAGAAAAGCAAAGCTCATCAAAGCGGAACAGAGATCCCTAATTTCCTGAGCCAATTTGGTGTCAATTTCCCTATCTTGATGTTAGATCCGCACTAGATCCTCACATCATCGGTACGGCCACTTGAAGCTGCTTTGCAATTCTGTCTTGCATCGCCTCTTCCTGGAAGGACTTGGCGTCGCAACTCACCAAGGACGCGTTGGACGTATAATACGGCCAACACACGTGCATCAAACTGTGCAAGGTTGCGCTCTCCAGCTTTTTTTTTTTTTTGAGAAAGGTTGCGCTCTCCAGCTAGTACGACCGCTCGACGCTGGAGCTACCCATGGAAATGCCGAACGCGTAATACATACACCCTGCGTACCCCTCTACATACACCCTGTGTGCGCCTCATGTCGCTCTGATGCTCACCGTAGTTAATGAGCAAACAAATTAGAGGATTAATTCCTTAACTCTTTCAATTTATGTAGATGGACATAAGTACCCTATTTAAAACTTTTGAGAAGGAGGTGTACGATGAAAGCGTATTTTTGAAGCACGGGTGTGCATGGGAGCATTTTATTATGAATAGTTTAAAAATTACATTTAAAGTTTCAAAAAACTTCAAAAAAATCCTACAAGTTTATATGGATATGTATTACACAATTATTAATCTAAATAAACACAAATTGTAAACATGTGTAAAATGTACTAATAGAAATGCACCCCATTCGGGAAATTGAGAAATCACTCAACCCTGAAAAACAAAGGTAGAGAAATCACTCCATGAGCTTACCTAATCAACCATTCCCTCTGTCCCAACAATATCTAAGTTATATACCACGAAAATTATAGCATTAAAAACTTCTTCCAAATGCTTTATAGGCTCTAGTCTATTTTATTGACACAAATGTTTTTGAATGTTGTTTGGCCACATCTACATATATGGATAAGCTCTTGCTTGGCGAGCCTTGCAACTTTTTTGGGAAGGGCCAAGTGGCCTTGTGAATACTGTTACGTCAATAAGAACATAGAATATTGGGATGCCGAATGCAACGAGTGCCACTGTCGCCCGCAGCATCTTCCAGAGCCACAACACTGCTGGCAGAGCTGATGTGGGACCCACCCTTTGAGGAAGTAGCCGATGCACGCCCATGCAAATTGATTTTGAGCGCTTTAGTGAGGCTGAATTTCTCCTTGATGGATCCAGCCAGGTAAACCATACATGCCTTGTTGACCAAAAAACGTACGAGTTGTTTTCACGATGCCACTCATTTCAAAGTAGTGCTTGCATGCACCACACTCGCATCAACAAAGTAACTTCATCTTTAGACGCTCGGCAAACAAAGAACCTAGGAGGTATGGGGTTAATTAGACTCACAACATTGTGTGCATGCGTGTATGTACATGTGAACCGACCTTTATACTACTTTATGCAAAGATCATACTACTTTATACTACTTGGTCAGGGACCCGAGATAATAAACTTGGACGCCGATAACTGTCACACCAGTGGCGGTGCCAGGATCAAAACCATGTGATGTCAAGCTTCATTAATAAAAAAATTAGATCATAAACAGGAATGAAAACATCGTACTTTATTACAAACCAGCATATTTATGGCAGTAGTACTTTGCGACGATACATACATTGATATGTATGCATAATAGCATCAGTACTAATAAACTGGAATACATCGGTTTCAACATAAGTTATGAGACAATGGTACAAGAAATCATCGCCTATTCTATTGCGCAAATCAGACTTGATATATTTCATTGCGGAAAATGCTCTCTCAACTGTTGCCGTCGCCACCGGCAAGATCAATGCTAGCTTTACCAAAAGGAATACTAGAGGAAAGGTATTGTACTTCTTTGTCTCAACTAGTTTTCTGCAAAGATCACTAACCCCTTTCAAATTGGAGAGTCTTGAATCATCACGAACATTTTCAAGGAAGTTATCAAGTTGGACACTAAGATCTTCAATCTTGCTTTCCTCCCGAAATCATCTGGATACAAAGCGAGCCATTGCTAACACTTTTCTTTGTCAAAATTAGCAAAGCGAATCAGAAGGATCCAAAGAAGCCATCCCAAGAAGCAAGGTTGTGCTGCTTTCACTAAGCGGTCATCAATCTCTACGTAACATATCAATAACGGCATACATCACACTTTGGTAGTAATTCTTATTTGATATGCCATCAGTCTGAACCTTACGCTTTGATTTGATCCTCGGGAATATGCATAGCATCCATATCAGAAAGTTCAATATCTTGTTCAATGCAAAATCAGTAACCTTTTAATCATACCTTCCCAACCTTGGTTTCTCATTTCCTGTAGCCTTCTTTTGGTTGTGTGAAGATACGACACGGCATTCACAATGTCCTGATCCTTCCTTTGCAAAGCAACGCTTAGATCATTAGTAATCCCAAGTATAGCCTTCATCAAGTGCATCATGAAAACAAAGTCAAATGTTTGAATAGCGTCCAGAACACCTTTTGCTTTAATCCTATCGAGAGCTTTGCTGGCGTTTTGTGCATTATCATCAACAACTTCAATTACCGAGGGGAACATAACAATCATATTCAAGAGCGAGCTGAAATGAGGACCCCAACGAGTATCCCCAGCTCGTTTAAGTCCAAGTTCTTGATTCAAACCTCTACCAGTTTCAAGTTCTCCATTCTGCAGTGCCGTCTGGACTCTTTTTGCTTGTTTCTCTCTAAGCATATCTCTGTTCTTAAAAGAATTTCCCACTGTGGAAAGAAGAACACTCATCCACTCAAAAAGCCATACCACATCTTCATGGTTTTTTGCAACTGCAACTAGTGTGAGCTGAAGTTGATGAGCAAAACAATGGATGCTATGAGCAGACCTAGAATCTTCCATTACTAAAGTTTTCAAACCATTCAAATGCCCTTGCATATTACTAACTCCGTCATAGCCTTGGCCACGAATTCGAGAAGTGCTAAGGTTATGTTTTTTAAGCACTACATAAATAGCTTGTTGGAGAGCAAGAGAAGTTGTTTGAGTAACATGAGAAAGGCCAATAACACGCTCCACTGAAAACCCCCTTTTGTCAACATATCTTATAGCAAGAGCCATTTGTTCCTTGTGAGATACATCACGAGATTCATCAACCAATATAGCAAAGTATTCATCTCCCAGATCTTCTATGATTGCCTTCACTGTTTCTATCGCACAAGCTTTCACAATATCTTTCGGATAGTCGAAGAAACCAACTTTAAATTCTGAGGAGCATTCTTCAAAGCAACAGCAGCCACATCGGGACAACGTGCAACATACCACTCATAAAAAGTTAGAAAATTCCCCTTCCTCAAAGAAGACTCGCTTTCATCATGACCTCGAAATGGCAAGCCCAAAACAAGAAGCAACCTTGCAATATCTATTGAGCGCAATCAACGAGTTTGGTACTCTATATTGGATTTCTTTGTTCCCTTGTGTAAGACAGCTCCAATGGATTGCTTCTGGTTCATTAGATCATCACATCTCTTCATGTTCTGATTATGAGTACTTGAAGGACCCCCAACATGAATATCAATCTCTTTACATTATTCCAACTTTTCCACCTTTGTTGAAAATACATCTCCACCGCCACGGCCTAGGCTTTCATTCTGAAACAAATAGCAACAAAGACAAAATGCTGCATTTTCCTGTGTACTATACTCCAACCAAGACTTGTGATCCTTGAACCACTCTTCATTAAAACGACGTTGAACTCCACTGAAATCTGTTTGAAGGAAAGCATGTCCCGTTGGTTGGAACGGGCCTCTCAGGAGGTATGCTCTTCGCACATCATCACGTACTTTGGCACTGTACTGGAAAATTGGTATGCGATTTGCAGGATCCGGCGGAAGATTAGATGTATCAACTTCCTCTTTTTCTTTAGCTGGGAGCGGCCTTGCATTACTATTAATTAACACGTTCCAAAGCTGCTCGAGCATCAATAGGAGTCTGTTCTTCCTCATTCGCGGGTGATTGCTGCTGTGTGGTATTTGCAACATTTGAGTTGGACTGCCACTTCTTCACAAATTTATCCATTTATCAAACGAACGACCTGACAAAATAAACCTGTTGCTAAGAAAATGTAAATATGCAATTCTTATTCTTAATAAAAATAATCTCCTACATCCTAAATCTTAATATTGCTAGTGAGAGAAAAACTGGAAAATAATGAACTGTAATGCTGTTTTTGCACATAAAACAAACAAGTAGAAGTAGAAAAGTGGAGGGCCTTGCCTTGTGTAGTTGTGTTGGATCAGATACAGAGTGCAGACTAGTACAGTAGTATTGATCGATGGATTCAGAGTTTCAGACAGATGTTTGTGTGCAGCCGCAGGTGCGCCTTCGCAGCTCGCCGGACGGCCCAACGTGGTCGTTCCTCACGTCTCACGTCCAGAGTCCAGCCAAAGATCACCGACGCCGGGAGTCCGGAACAGCAAGTCTGAAGGCGATGCGCTGCGGCGGCCGTCCACGGTGGAGAGGCATGCGTGAAGGAAGGAGCCAACGAGATCACGTAATTTGGGGATCAAACTAGTGCGATCAGTTAAGGGATTTTGGATTTCTTCTTGCGATATGGCCCAGTAGTGGCCCAACTAATTGTTACACAAGCAGAAAAAAATAAGAGAATAGATGGGCCTGTGTAGTTAAATATTGGTTGCCTGGTTCAACGACGTGATATGCAGACCTGGGGGTCGATCTCGTACGAGAAACCTGTGTAGTCAAGCGACTACACAGTTATAGCCTGGCTTCGCCACTGTGTCACACATGTGGTATATTCCACATGCGCCCATACACCATGTGTGGTGTGAGCAGGAGGCAGCCCACATGGGCTGTGTGTGGGCGGATATTAGAATTGCCCACACGTGTGGGCGCGGCTGCTTCGTGCCGCACGCCAACAAGTACTACTCATCTTCACCCTCGCGTGTGGCACGAAGCAAAAATGCCCACACGTCCTGGCGCAACTACGTTAGGTACACCGCGGGATGGCGGTCTAGTTGCCATCCTGGTTGACAGATGTAGTTATCTGGGATGGCTAGTGTAGTTGTAAAAGCATGGCAACTCTATCTGTTTTGGTTAACTATAGTTGCCATGTCTAATTTATGGTAGTTGCCGCGTGTAATCAAACCGTAGTTGCCGTGCACTGGTAGAAAAAGGGCCTGTTGACCCGGTTGGTGAGGGCCTTTAGTCCCGGTTCGGTACTAATACCCTGGCCCTTTAGTCCCGGTTCAATCCAGAACCGGGACTAATGGGCCTCCACGTGGCCTGTCCGCTGAGCCCAGGCAGGAGGGCCTTTGGTCCCGGTTGGTCAGTGGCGAAGCCAGGCTATAACTGTGTAGTCGCTTGACTACACAGGTTTCTCGTACGAGATCGACCCCCAGGTCTGCATATCACGTCGTTGAACCAGGCAACCAATATTTAACTACACAGGCCCATCTATTCTCTTATTTTTTTCTGCTTGTGTAACAATTAGTTGGGCCACTACTGGGCCATATCGCAAGAAGAAATCCAAAATCCCTTAACTGATCGCACTAGTTTGATCCCCAAATTACGTGATCTCGTTGGCTCCTTCCTTCACGCATGCCTCTCCACCGTGGACGGCCGCCGCAGCGCATCGCCTTCAGACTTGCTGTTCCGGACTCCCGGCGTCGGTGATCTTTGGCTGGACTCTGGACGTGAGACGTGAGGAACGACCACGTTGGGCCGTCCGGCGAGCTGCGAGCGGCGCACCTGCGGCTGCACACAAACATCTGTCTGAAACTCTGAATCCATCGATCAATACTACTGTACTAGTCTGCACTCTGTATCTGATCCAACACAACTACACAAGGCAAGGCCCTCCACTTTTCTACTTCTACTTGTTTGTTTTATGTGCAAAAACAGCATTACAGTTCATTATTTTCCAGTTTTTCTCTCACTAGCAATATTAAGATTTAGGATGTAGGAGATTATTTTTATTAAGAATAAGAATTGCATATTTACATTTTCTTAGCAACAGGTTTATTTTGTCAGGTCGTTCGTTTGATAAATGGATAAATTTGTGAAGAAGTGGCAGTCCAACTCAAATGTTGCAAATACCACACAGCAGCAATCACCCGCGAATGAGGAAGAACAGACTCCTATTGATGCTCGAGCAGCTTTGGAACGTGTGTTAATTAATAGTAATGCAAGGCCGCTCCCAGCTAAAGAAAAAGAGGAAGTTGATACATCTAATCTTCCGCCGGATCCTGCAAATCGCATACCAATTTCCAGTACAGTGCCAAAGTACGTGATGATGTGCGAAGAGCATACCTCCTGAGAGGCCCGTTCCAACCAACGGGACATGCTTTCCTTCAAACAGATTTCAGTGGAGTTCAACGTCGTTTTAATGAAGAGTGGTTCAAGGATCACAAGTCTTGGTTGGAGTATAGTACACAGGAAAATGCAGCATTTTGTCTTTGTTGCTATTTGTTTCAGAATGAAAGCCTAGGCCGTGGCGGTGGAGATGTATTTTCAACAAAGGGGTGGAAAAGTTGGAATAATGTAAAGAGATTGGATATTCATGTTGGGGGTCCTTCAAGTACTCATAATCAGAACATGAAGAGATGTGATGATCTAATGAACCAGAAGCAATCCATTGGAGCTGTCTTACACAAGGGAACAAAGAAATCCAATATAGAGTACCAAACTCGGTTGATTGCGTCAATAGATATTGCAAGGTTGCTTCTTGTTTTGGGCTTGCCATTTCGAGGTCATGATGAAAGCGAGTCTTCTTTGAGGAAGGGGAATTTTCTAACTTTTTATGAGTGGTATGTTGCACGTTGTCCCGATGTGGCTGCTGTTGCTTTGAAGAATGCTCCTCAGAATTTAAAGTTGGTTTCTTCGACTATCCAGAAAGATATTGTGAAAGCTTGTGCGATAGAAACAGTGAAGGCAATCATAGAAGATCTGGGAGATGAATACTTTGCTATATTGGTTGATGAATCTCGTGATGTATCTCACAAGGAACAAATGGCTCTTGCTATAAGATATGTTGACAAAAGGGGGTTTTCAGTGGAGCGTGTTATTGGCCTTTCTCATGTTACTCAAACAACTTCTCTTGCTCTCCAACAAGCTATTTATGTAGTGCTTAAAAAACATAACCTTAGCACTTCTCGAATTCGTGGCCAAGGCTATGACGGAGTTAGTAATATGCAAGGGCATTTGAATGGTTTGAAAACTTTAGTAATGGAAGATTCTAGGTCTGCTCATAGCATCCATTGTTTTGCTCATCAACTTCAGCTCACACTAGTTGCAGTTGCAAAAAACCATGAAGATGTGGTATGGCTTTTTGAGTGGATGAGTGTTCTTCTTTCCACAGTGGGAAATTCTTTTAAGAACAGAGATATGCTTAGAGAGAAACAAGCAAAAGAGTCCAGACGGCATCGCAGAATGGAGAACTTGAAACTGGTAGAGGTTTGAATCAAGAACTTGGACTTAAACGAGCTGGGGATACTCGCTAGTCCTCATTTCAGCTCGCTCTTGAATATGATTGTTATGTTCCCTCGGTAATTGAAGTTGTTGATGATAATGCACAAAACGCCAGCAAAGCTCTCGATAGGATTAAAGCAAAAGGTGTTCTGGACGCTATTCAAACATTTGACTTTGTTTTCATGATGCACTTGATGAAGGCTATACTTGGGATTACTAATGATCTAAGCGTTGCTTTGCAAAGGAAGGATCAGGACATTGTGAATGCCGTGTCGTATCTTCACACAACCAAAAGAAGGCTACAGGAAATGAGAAACCAAGGTTGGGAAGGTATGATTAAAAAGGTTACTGATTTTTGCATTGAACAAGATATTGAACTTTCTGATATGGATGCTATGCATATTCCCCGAGGATCGAAATCAAAGCGTAAGGTTCAGACTGATGGCATATCAAATAAGAATTACTACCAAAGTGTGATGTATGCCGTTATTGATATGTTACGTGTAGAGATTGATGACCGCTTTAGTGAAAGCAGCACAACCTTGCTTCTTGGGATGGCTTCTTTGGATCCTTCTGATTCGTTTGCTAATTTTGACAAAGAAAAGTGTTAGCAATGGCTCGTTTGTATCCAGATGATTTGGGAGTGAAAGCAAGATTGAAGATCTTAGTGTCCAACTTGATAACTTCCTTGAAAATGTTCGTGATGATTCAAGACTCTCCAATTTGAAAGGGGTTAGTGATCTTTGCAGAAAACTAGTTGAGACAAAGAAGTACAATACCTTTCCTCTAGTATTCCTTTTGGTAAAGCTAGCATTGATCTTGCCGGTGGCGACGGCAACAGTTGAGAGAGCATTTTCCGCAATGAAATATATCAAGTCTGATTTGCGCAATAGAATAGGCGATGATTTCTTGTACCATTGTCTCATAACTTATGTTGAAACCGATGTATTCCAGTTTATTAGTACTGATGCTATTATGCATACATATCAATGTATGTATCGTCGCAAAGTACTACTGCCATAAATATGCTGGTTTGTAATAAAGTACGATGTTTTCATTCCTGTTTATGATCTAATTTTTTTTATTAATGAAGCTTGACATCACATGGTTTTGATCCTGGCACCGCCACTGCGGTTGGTGGCACCAACCGGGACCAATAGGCATCCACACGTCAGCATTTCTTTGGCTCTGGTTTTTGTGTTTTTTTAAAAAGGGGGGTTTGGGGGGTTTGGGGGTTAATTTAGGTGTTTCATATATTGTGCTATAGCTAGCTAATTAATAGAGAAAAGTGTCCTCTCTTTTGTCCGTGCTTGGTCGGCGCTTACGTACTATACATACGTATAGAGAGGACTAACTAGACATGCTAGCTAGCTAGTAATTAAGCAAACAGAAGATCGTCATGAACATATATGCATACAGAGAGAAGTGATATCGACCACCTCTCCTTCTCCGAGAGATTGGTCGAACAACAAGTTCTCGTATATCTATCCGACACTACCGGCTACATATATACAATAATTATCTTTTACAATACGGACGCGTGGTCCACATAGTATTCTCCGTCTTCAGCGATCACATGGTCAAGAAAGAATGCCGTCAATTCCTCTTGAATTGCTCGCATGTGATCTGGTGCTAGGAGTTCATCCCGCTTCCGAAACATCTAATTTTAAGAAAGGGGTCAATACATATATATGAATGAATGAAACTCAACACAAATGATGGTAATAAAATAAAATTATAAATATTTTTATTTACGCACTTCATATTGTTTGTTGGAGTAGCCCCTCTCACAGGTCGTGTGGCGGATGGACTCGCAAACGTAGTATCCGCAGAAATCATTCCCTTGTTCCTGCCACAATCACTTTACAAGAAACAGAGGTCAATCAAACTGATAATTAGCAAGAATGCTAAATGGTATTGATGAAACTAGCGCTTGAATCACTAGGAGATGCGCGTGGAATATGCTACTATATAGTACTTACTGGTGTCTAAATTGCAGCTTCTTCGGTAGTCCCGGAGCTTTTTTGGTGAATTTTCCCCAAGCCCTGCCATACAAAGAAAACAATTACTTGATATCAGAAATGAACAAAGTTGCTGATATGGTGGATAATGATCGATTTAACTTACTTCTCGAGCATTTCAGTCATTTCCGCATACTCCTTGGGATCTTTTAGTCTCGAGTCTAAGACAGTTACTACTCCTGCTCAATCTTAATCTCTAGGAGAATATAGTGGAACCTGCGCGCATGCATACCTCATCAATATTACATTACTATAACCTGGACTAAATAAGGGAAACCGAATATGCCACAAGACAGTAACACTCACGTGTAGTTGTAAGGAAAGAGTATTATATTTTTGTGTTCATTTATTTCCAACGATCGTAGCAAGTTGGCCTCGGTTTCGGCGGCACGATATTTAACCTCATTTGCATCTATGAGATATGTGTTAATGAACCCAATATCACCCACTTGTTTTTTCTTCATTTCTGCGATCTTCAATCTGCATAATATAGTGAGGATATTTATAAATACATGCAATGAAAGAGCTGAGTTATATAGAGATACTTAATGACAGAAGTAGTACTACTTACATACAGTAGCAGGTGACCGTTGCTTTATCGAGGGCCAATTGATTGAAAAACTGATAGAACTCCTCAAATGGAATAGGCAACAGTTCAATTCCAAGGAGGTCATGCTCCTTTTTAACTCTCACATACAAAGTATTCCTCCCCTCAGTCTCTTTGCAGGTTTTCATGTACCAATCATGCAATCTTCGCATCATCGTTGTTAGAGAGCTTTCATCTTTGACGAGAGGCTTCCCGTACTCGTATCTTTGTATCTGCACCTCCAAGAAATCATAATGTACATCGTCGGGCAGGTAATCTGCAGGATTGCCATAACCGGGCACCATCCTCGGATCGGCGATGTCGCTAGCAGCACCTTGAGCGGGGGCACGATTGCCCGGCTTGTTCGCCGAGCTGGGCAATTTGTTTCCCAGCTCGTCGTTCTTTCATCCTTTGATCGCAGCAGTACTTCCCGATCTCTCCGCTTGGCAAATGCCTTTCCAATAATCGCTCATAGTTGCCTTTGGCGGAGACTTGGGTGGTTTTGTCATGGCAGCCAGAGTGCGCTTCGCTTTGACAGGATCTACCTTCTCCTCCGGAGGTGGATGTCTCTTTGCTTTCAACCCTTGAAACCAGTCATCCACTTCGGTCTGCGTGATCTTCGCGTTTTCCTCCTCGCTCCTCTCGACGGTAACTTCTCCGAGTCTTGAGAGAAGGACCGAATCTATCTCCTCCGCCTTTGGCTGTCTTGCTAGACGCCGGCAGAGCAGACGGGCGGATGTCTTCTTTCCTTGCTTACGAGGCGGAGGAGAAGGACTACGACGCGCCGGAGCAGCCGGGCGGGCGGCGGGTCTCTTCCACCCTTGCCGACGAGGCGGAGAAGGAGGAGGCTGGCTGCCGGACGCGCCGGTGCAGGCGGAGAAGGAGACGGAGTGCCGCCACGCCGCCGGAGAAGGAGCGGCCGAGTGCCCCGATCGTCACTCACGGAGGAGGAGGCGGTGGAGGAGGCGGAGTGCCTGACTCGCGGAGGAGGAGGAGGAGGCGGAGACGTCCGGTTCGGAAGGTTGATGAGATCCTTCCGCCATAGGCATGGAGTCTTGAGCGAGAACCCAGCCGATACTCCCTTCACCGGTAGGGTGGTCAAGCGGAGGTCCTCAAATCCTCCGTTATTTCATCGACCATCACCTTAGCATATCCTTACGAATCGGCCAGCGGTGAAAAGTTGAGTCGGGTTTAGTAGGATAAACAGAGCCAACGATCGCCTTGACCTTCAAATTGCTCCATTGCGCCATAAGGTGGCAATTTTCAGCATCCGTGATAGCATCCACGGGATAGCTGGCAGGAGCCGTCAAGGCATGCTGCTCTGGCTGAAGCAGCTCGGTGGAAGCCACGCTGCTTCTCCGCTGAGATGGCGGGTAACCGGGGAAGCTTGGCAGGTCGTTTGTTGTGATCTGCTGCTTCGTTCCTCTTCTCGTTCCTCTAGCCCCATTACCCTTTCGTTGCAGCGCCTGCATTAGGCTCTGCTCCAGTTTCTTCCTCCTCTCATGGGTTTTGTAACCCCCGCATCCGAAATCCAGCCTTCCACGAAAGCGGAACTGGCGTGCCTCGTGTCCGTCCGTGGTGCTCGGATTCGAGGGCCATTGTGAGCTCGTCCTTCTCCCTATCTGGAGCGAACTTCCCTTGCTGCGCTGCTTCGATATAATCTGAAGCCTCTTGACTGGTATGTCCAATTGTTCGTCCGTCCAAATGCACTTCCCGTTATAGGGTCCAAGGATCCGCCGGCCCGAAGAACCAAGTCCGCAGCGGTGCTGGCGATTCATTGTCTCGGGTTCGATCCCTTTATCAAGCAGATCATTCTCAGCCTTGGCCCACTTAGGCGGGCTACGAGGTAACAACTGACCCGTGCGATGGTGAAGCTTCTTCTTCGCAGCATTTCTCTTGTTTGTCGCTGACATCTTTTTACTCTTTTCCGATGTCTTGTAGGCCACAAATGTGGGCGATCATCTCGATCTTCTCATATTTGCCCTTGAATTCTGGTGTCTCATTTTTTTGACATACGTATTGAGTTCTTTCTTCCAATTCCTGAATAGTTCTGCCATCTTCTTAAGAGCAAAAGACTTGATTAATGGCTCTATTCTGGCTTCTCCGGATCATCCTCTAGCGGTAGGGTAAAATTTGACTTCAGCTCAGTCCAAAGATCATTTTCGCATATCATTGACACAAGACACCTCGGGGTCTTCGTTCTTAGGCTTATACCATTGGTGGATGTTGATCGGGATCTTGTCCCTAACGAACCCCGACCGAGCAACAAATGCCTTCTTTGTCCGGTAGGGTTCAATCGGTTGGCCGTCGCGCGATTTGTATGATCTCAAACTTTTCATCCGAGCTCAACTTTTCTTGGGCCTCGTCTCTTTACCTAAGTTGTGCTCGATCCGGAGGGCTAGAAAAAGAACAAATCGAGAGTTAATTAATATGTGTACATATATATCAAAACAAAGACGAGAGCTAGTCAAGACAGCTTAACTAATATATATACCTGGTCGGACTCGGTTTGGTGATCACGGAGCCGTCCTCACGGTCTACTTCTTCACCCTCTCCTTCTTGCACGGCATTGGGTCGCCAGACCATGTAAATCATAGCCAGCTGCTTCTTCACCCTCTCCTTCCAGACCATCGTTGTCGTTGAGAAACATCAGCGAGTAGGCGGCATCACTTCCTTGTGCGATTATGTCCCTCAACAACGCTTCTTGTGCTTCGTCTCGGGGGTGTCCATAGTTTCTACAAATATTTACAACATGGCAATTATTATTCAAACATGACAGATATGGATATATTAGTGCCAAGCGTAGAACTAGCTAGCTAATCACAATAAGGAATCATATTAGTGGCCTCGACGCTGCTTCTCTAGGGTTTGGGGTGGCCTCGACAACGCTTCAAGGGTTAGGAGGTGGCCTCGAGAATGCTTCAAGCCAGGAGGGGGTAATATCGACCCCCCCCCCACGTGTTGAAGCTATCGGGAGGGGGTCGGCGTTGAACAGTACATCTATGTCCCACAAGTGGCGTGGGCATCGACGCCCATGATAGGGTAGAGGTCGTGGATCGCCCGGCGGTCGAGGTCAAGGGTCGAAGATCGCCGAGAGTCGGGAGGTTGCCTAGTGTCAAAGGATTCAACAAAACCATGTCTTCATCATTAGGCGTAAATGCAGGTGCATGATGGTGCAAGCTCTCCAAAGTTGTTTTGGAGCGGAGTCCCGAGATAGGATAATTAGCTTTTTGGTACAAAGTTCAGCAAAAGGCAAATTATCCTATCCGGGACTCCATTCCGTAACAACTTTGAGGACTTCGTACCATCATGCCATGGTTACTTCCGGCTAATGATGAGGCCATGGATTTCTTCAATATTTTGACACTATAGGAACCCTCGACCCTGAAACCTTCGACCCTTGACCCCTTAACGACCCTCGACCCTCTACCCTAGTTCCCGACCCTCGACCCCTCGGCGATCCTCGACACCCTCGTTCCCGATAAAAATTAAGAAGAAGAAGAAAAAAAAGAGGAGAAAAAAGGAGAAGAAGCTCCTCTATTCCTTCTTCTTCTCCTCTTTTTTTCTTCTTCTTTCTCTTCTTCCTCTCCTCGTCTTCTCCTTCTTCTTCTCCTTCTTTCTCTACTTATTTTCCTTTTCCTTATTTTACTTTTTCCTCTCCACTAACATAAAATGCACTAACCTAAAATGCAACAAACATAAAATGCACTAAATCGATCAACTAACCTAAAATCAGTGATAAAATGCACTAACCTAAAATCGATATCTACTAACAACTTAAAAAAATAATACATATATGAAAAAATGCATATATTAAAAAAAACATCATCATATCATCAACAGAAAAAAATAGTATATTTTCTAAAAATCTATCTTTTGCATATATACATCAACATATATATATACACTAATCTAAAATGCACAAAAATGCTATCGGAGATGGGGTATATCGACCCTCCTCATGTATCCACATACATACATCTATACATACATATATACTTACATATATGTATAAACTTTTGCATATAGAAACTTTTGCATATATAAAGTTTTTCTAAAATCTAACTTTTGCATTATATGAACATATATACACAGAGAACATATACATAAAATGCATAAAAAATAAGAGGAAAGGGGCGCCGGGCGGCGGACCAAGGCATGGCGTGTGGTGGGGCAGGGGCAGGGGTAGGGCGGCGGCGGGTCGGGGCGGGGCGGCATGGGCGGCGGCGAGCAGTCGGGTCGGGGCAGGGCAGCAGCGCGGCGCGGCAGCGGCGACGGCGACGGCGACGGGTCGGTCTGGCGGCGGCGCGGCGGCAGTGTCGGGCAGTCAGGGTAGCGTGGCAGCAGTGTCGGGCGATGCAGGGTCGGGGCAGCAGCGGCGGCGTGGCGGCGGCGACGGGTCGGGCAGCGGCGGCGGCGACGGCGAGTGGACCAACTGGCGGCGTCGGGGCAGGGCTTCGGCGGCGGCGGCGACGAGGAGCGAAAAGCGTCGGGCGAGAAAAAGCAGATGAATTTTGGCGAAAACTGCTAAGTCTGTATATATACCAAGGGCATTAGTCGGTTTGTGGCTCAACGGGCTAATGCTCCTTAGTCGGTTGGGGCCCCAACGGGACCAAAGGCCAATTTTCAGCAGCCCAAAGGGCGGAAGCGGGACCTTTGGTCGGCAGGCACCAACCGGGACTAAAGGCATTGGTCCCGGTTGGAGCCACGAACGGGACCAATGCCTTTAATCCCGGTTGGTGCCACCAACGGGACCAAAGGCCATGTGCTGCCCGCGCCAAATGTTTAGTCCCACCTCGCTAGTTGAGAGGAGCCGCACCAGTTTATAAGGTGCGGCGGCGGCCCTCTCGAGCTCCTCTCTAAAGCAGGCTTTGGGCCTAACTCGCCATCTGTGCTGTGGGCCTCTTTGGGCCTTCCATGAACTGAATCTGGCCCATAGGGTTTCTAGTCGTATTCAGGCCGTGGGGGCCCGATGGGTGGCACTTTTTTTGCTTTATATTTTATTTCTTTTTGCTTTTAGTTTTAGAAAAATATAAACTTTCTATTAGTGCCATTAGTTTTAAAATTTGAAAACACTTTTTTTGTTTTCTTTGTTGCTTTATTTATTTTATTTTGTTTCTACTTACAACAAAATACTTATTGTTGCTATTTTATTTTTTTCAAGTTTTTTGTTTTGTTTTCTGCATTATTTATTTTCTTTTGGTTTTTGCTTTATTTTTTAATTCTTTTTTGCTTTTAGGTCAGCAAAATTATAATCTTTCTATTAGTGCTTTTAGTTTTAGAAAAAATATAAACTTTCTGTTAGTGCCATTAGTTTTAAAATTGAAAACACTTTTTTGTTTTCTTTGTTGCTTTATTTATTTTATTTTGTTTCTACTTACAACAAAATGCTTATTGTTGCTATTTTTATTTTTTTAAGTTTTTTGTTTTGTTTTCTGCATTATTTATTTTCTTTTGGTTTTTGCTTTATTTTTTAATTCTTTTTGCTTTTAGGTCAGCAAAATTATAAACTTTCTGTTAGTGCCATTTGTTTTAGAACAATTATAAACTTTCTGTTTGTGCCATTAGTTTTATAAAATTTGAATTCTTTGAAATTTGTGTGAATAACAAGTTTGTGAGCTCAACAATGCGTAGAGGGACGGGCTTATAAACGGTGTGGCGCCCTTGGTTGGCGAGGTTTTCAAATTCATAGTTTTCAAATGAACTCTGAAAAAGTTGGCATAGCATGTTCATGAACAAAGCGGACAATGGTATCATACTCGTGTGTTACAAAGTTGGCATGGTATCATCATAATAGTTGCGGAGAAAGTCTTCACTTTTTCTTCGCTTGTGTCGTTTGCTTATTGCGCCGTAACCATGGATAATCTTCATCGTTTATCAGGATGCTTGGGTCAGCCTTGACTTTGAAGGGGAATTTCATGAAACTTTTCATACTCTTGAGACATGTCATCTTGCCCTCCACTCCTGGGATGTCCCTTTTCTGAAAGAACTATGTGGCGCTTTGGCTCATTGTATGATGTATTCGCTTCCTTATCTTTTCTTTTCCTCGGTCTGGTAGACATGTCCTTCACATAGATAACCTGTGCCACATCATTGGCTAGGACGAGCGGTTCGTCGGTGTACCCAAGATTTTCAGATCCTTGTTGTCATTCCGTCTTGTGGGTCTACCTGCCCGCCTCGACAGATTGACCCACTTGCACTTAAACAAAGGGACCTTAAAATCTACTCCGTAGTCAAGTTCCCATATGTCTACTATGTAACCATAATATGTGTCATTTCCCTTGTCGGTTGCTGCATTAAAGCGGACACCACTGTTTTGGTTGGTGCTCTTTTCATCTTGGTCAATCGTGTAAAATGTATTCCCATTTATCTCGTATCCTTTCCAAATCATTTCAGTCGAAGATGGTCCCCTGGACAACAAGTACAGCTCATCACAAACAGTGCTGTCACCTCCGAGGCGTGTTTCCAACCAACTGCTGAGCGTCTGATGTGTTCACATGTAATCCGATCGTCGCCTTTGCTCCGGGTGTTTGGGCGCAGATTGTTCTTGTGTTCATCGACATACGGGTCACCAAGGTAGAGTTACGTAGAAGCTGTGTAGTGTGCTTGAGACCAAGAATATCCGTCCCTGCATATTATTGAGTCTCTTCCAAGCGTGCCTTTTCGGTCAGTCTCCCCTCATACCGCGATTTAGGGAGACCTATCTTATTAAGGCCAGGAATGAAGTCAACACAAAACCCGATGACATCCTCTGTTTGATGGCCCATGGAGATGCTTCCTTCGGCCTAGCACGGTAACGAACATATTTCTTTAGGACTCCATGAACCTCTCAAAGGGTACATATTGTGTAGAAATACGGGCCCCGAATGACAATCTCGTCGACTAGATGAACTAGGGCGTGCGTCATGATATTGAAGAAGGATGGTGGGAACACCAGCTCGAAACCGACAAGACATTGCGCCACATCACTCCTTAGCGTTGGTACGATTTCTGGATCGATCACCTTCGAGATATTGCATTGAGGAATGCACATAGCTTCACAATGGCTAATCGGACGTTTTCGGTAGAAGCCCCTCAATGCAACCGGAAGCGATTGCGTCATAATCACGTGGCAGTCATGAGACTTTAGGTTCGGAACTTTTCTCGGCATATTTATTATTCCTTTATATTCGACGAGAAGCCAGTCGGGACCTTCATCTTGGCAGGCATTGAAAGAATATTTCTTTCTCTTCTTTCGTAAGAGCGTAGCTGGCGGGACCTTCATCTTGCTTCGGAGGCATGCCCTCTTTTTCGTGCAAGCGTTGCAGGTCCTCTCGTGCCTCGGTGTATCTTTTGTCTTCCCATACACGCCCAAGAAGCCTAGCAGGTTCACGCAGAGGTTCTTCGTCACGTGCATCACGTCGATCAAGAGCGGACCTCTAGGTCTTTCGAGGGTAGGTCCCAAAATATAGATTTCTTCTTCCACATGGGTGCGTGATTCTCGCGTCATTCGAACAGCTAGTCCGCGGGACCCTTTCCAAAGATTACGTGTAAATCATTGACCATAGCAAATGCGTGATCACCGATGCGCATGGCGGGCTTCTTCGGTGATCTGCCTCGCCTTTGAAATGCTTGCCTTTCTTTCGACATTGATGGTTGGTCGGAAGAAATCGGCGATGGCCCAGTACACATTCTTCCTGCAGCTTCCGGTATATACTATCGGTGTCAAGTAAACAGTGCGTGCATCGTGGTATCCCTTGTTTGTCTGTCACGAAAGGTTCTTGAGGCGGGCCAATCGTTGATGGTCACGAACAGCAACGCCTTTAGGTCAAATTCCTCCTTTTGTGCTCATCCCACGTCGTACACCGTTTCCATTCCACAGCTGTAAAAGTTCTTCAACTAATGGCCTTAGGTACCCATCAATGTCGCTGCCGGGTTGCTTAGGGCCTTGGATGAGAGCGGCATCATAATGAGCTTCCGCTTCATGCACATCAAGGAGGAAGGTTATACATACATAGAGTCACCGGCCAGGTGATGTGATTGCTGCTCTGCTCCCTAAAAGGATTAATGCCATCCGCGCTTAAAGCAAACCATCGTTCCTTGGGTCCTTTGCAAACTCATCCCGATACTTTCTCTCGATTTTCTCCACTGCGACCCGTCGTGGTGCTCTCAACTTCCGTCTTTCTTACGGTCCTCTTTGTGCCATCGTATCAACTTGGCATGCTCTCCGTTTCGAGCAGACGTTTCAACCGTGGTATTATAGGAGCATACCACATCACCTTCGCAAGAACCCTCTTCTGGGAGGCTCGCCGTCAACATCACCGAGGTCATCTCGTCGATCTTATACGCAATGCACCGCATACCGGGCATGCGTTCAGATCCTGTAGGCACCACGGTAGAGGATGCAGTCATTAGGGCATGCATGTATCTTCTCCACCTCCAATCCTAGAGGGCATCGACCTTCTTTGCTGCGTATGTCTTGTCGGGCAATTCGTTATCCTTTGGAAGCTTCTTCTTCATTATTTTCGGTAGCTTCTCAAATCCTTTATCGAGCACAGCATTCTCGCCTTCCCTTTGCAGCAATTCGAGTACGGTACCGAGCTTTGTGTTGCCATCTTCTCAATTGGGGTACAACCCTTTTGTGATCCTCTAACATGCGATCGAACTTCAGCTTCTCCTTTTGACTTTCGCATTGTGTCCTTGCATCGACAATGACCGGCGGAGATCATCATCATGGGGCACATCGTCTGGTTCCTCTTGATCTTCAGCAGCTTCGCCGTTGCAGCACCATCGTGCACATCGTCTGGTGCATCTTGATGTTCGATAGCATCACCGTATTCGGGGGCACATAGTTGTCATCGTACTCTTCTTCCTCGCCGTCTTCCATCATAACCCCTATTTCTCCGTGCCTCGTCCAAACATTATAGTGTGGCATGAAACCCTTGTAAAGCGGTGGGTGTGAAGGATTTTCCGGTCGAGTAAGACTTCGTATTCCCACATATAGGGCATGGACAACACATAAAACCATTCTGCTTGTTTGCCTCAGCCACTTGAGAAAAGCATGCACGCCTTAATGTACTCGGAGGTGTATACATCACCGTACATCCATTGCGGTTCATCTGCGTGCATTATATATAATTAAGTGTGTCAAAAATCATTACAGAACATCATGAATAGATAATTAAGTGACCAAATTAATAGAAGTTCATCATCACATAAAACCAAAGTACATACATAGTTCTCATCTAACAACATAAAGCTCTGCAGAGCATCTAAATTAATTAAACCATACATTGAAACTATGTAAAACATTTCAATGTGAAAACAAATACGATCATAATCGCAACCAAGGTAACAACTGATCCAACGGCATAATGATACCGAGCCTCGGTATGAATGGCATATTTTCTAATCTTTCTCATCTTCAAGCGCATTCATCCATCTTGATCTTGTGATCATCGACGACATCCGCAACATGCAACTCCAATATCATCTTCTCCTCCTCAAGTTTTTTTATTTTTTCTTTCAAGAAATTGTTTTCTTCTTCAACTAAATTTAACCTCTCGACAATAGGGTCGGTTGGAATTTCGGTTCAACAACCTCCTAGATAAATAAAATCTATGTCACGTTGGTGGCATAATTTTCATAAACAATAAATGAACCAATAGTTATAAAAAGATAATATATACCACATCCGAATCATAGGCAGGACGAGGGCCGGCGGGGCGGATACCAAAACCATCGCACTATATAAGATGCAATAATAAAAGTAAGAAAATAATACAAGTAAGAATATTTTTCCTTTCGGATAGAAGATAAGAACAAGAGGCTCACCACGGTGGTCTTGGCGATGAGATCGGCGCGGGTGATCGGCGGCGGTGAAGGCGGGACGGGCGTGATGGACCGCTAAACCTAGACAAATATTGAGGAAAATGGAGGTTGGAGGTCGAGCTTGGAGAGGAGAAAGCTTAAGTAGTGTGGCTCGGGCATTTCATCGAACACCTCATGTGCATAGGAGGTGAGCTAGAGCACCACAATGCCCCCCCCTCGCCGGCAAGAGAAAAACAGAGCAATGGAGTGCTCTGCTCGCGAGCGAGGGGTATATATAGGCAGCACTATTGGTCCCGGTTCGTGGCATGAGACGGGACTAAAGGAAGCCTTTGGTCCCAGTTCATGCCACGAACCGGGACCAATAGTGGTGGGCCAGAGCAGGACCATTGGTCGGTTCGTCCCACCAATCGGGACCAAAAGGTCCGGACGAACCGGGACCAATGGCCCACGTGGCCCGGCCGGCCCCCTGGGCTCACGAACCGGGGCAAATAGCTCCATTGGTCCCGGTTCTGGATTGAACCGGGACTAATGGGCTAAACTGCCCTGGACGAAAGCCCCTTTTTCTACTAGTGGTGTGTGATTAACTACTTGCCACATATGATCAAACAGTAGTTACCATGTGTGTTTACCTAGTTGCCATGTGTGGTCCAACCATAGTTGCCATGTGTGTTTATTTGGTTGCTACGTACACGCAACTGCAGTTGCCGTCTAGCAAAAAATCACAGTTGCCATGTGTGTTTACTTAGTTGCCACGTTCGTCTAACTGTAGTTGCCATCCACAACGTAGGAGTGTTATGTGGGAGAAAAATAGTTCGCTCACACGCGCATGAACTAGGTGGCTGGTTGTGTGGACAGAAACTAGTTTGCCCACACAGCGCAACTGGCAAACAGCGTGGTGCTAACGTGTGGGCAAACTCTCCGACGCCCACACACCAGCCCCGTCTTACATGGCACACAAAATCAACCTTTTCGTGCCAAGATTTATGCAAAAGGCACTGGACGATGATCGAGGCGTGTGGACAAGTTGGGTAACGCCCACACATGTGGACGTTAGTGTTTCCGATAAACTTTGCACATGACAAAGTTACTTTCATGTCTCTCTCTGCCATGTTGATGGCTCCAAGTACAGTGCAATTATTAACCATGATAGGTGATAAGTAGAAGAACTCAGCCTCTTATTTTACTCTTTTTTGTGTGGGGTCAAGCTATGTCTATCTTAAGTGAAATATGCTTCTACATCACTCACTAGATGCAAAGCCGGTGTGACCAAATATTTAATAACGACTTGTATACACTTTTACACCGCGCAAGTATCATCATACCAGCCTTAGAATCATTTGATAAACATAACTCATTTTATTCATGTGAAGCTTAGGACGCCGAGGCCAAAAACAACATGCAAACAAAATTCGGTTATCATCGTTTAATCAGACCACCGATTACACGACAGCATGTTAATCTTGCAATTCATTACTAAATTTAAGCCACTAAAAAGAGGCAACACATTTAGTATATGGGTCGGGGCAGCAAGACAACACATTCAACAAGGTATCAACACCAGCACACCAGCATTTCTTGAACCAGTCACTCACATTTAGTATATTTCGGCCGTGCCACATGTCAACTTAGGCCACGTCTGTATGGGGCCCATATGTCAGTGGGCCAAAAAGAAAAAAAAAAGGAAAAAAGCCCATATGTCAGTGGGCCAAGAAATAAAAGGAAAATTTCACGACAGGAGCGATTCGAACCCGCAAGTTGTGTCACATCACTGCGCAAGCTAGCCACCAGGGCAAGTGCGTGATACTTCTGTAAAACAGGGAAGCACTTTTTATTATATGTATGACAATGTATTTTTAGAAAACTCATGAATTTATAAAATGTTCATGAGTGTTTTTTAAAACGTTCACTCATTCGAAAAATGTTCATGATTCAACAATAAAAGTTCGTGTCTACAAAAAATGTTTCTATTTTTTTTATTTTGTTCCCCGATTCAAAACAATATTCACGAATTCAAAAAATGTCCATCACAAACAAAGTTGTTCCCGAATTTTAAGAAACGTTCGCCTATGCAGAAAAAACATGTTGACAAGTTCCAAAAAACATGTACGTAATTTAAAAAAATTGTGAATTCAAAAACTATTCATGAATTTGTACCAAATTTCATGAATTTATAAATTGTCGCAACTTCAAAAATATGGTAAAAATTAAATTCGATGAAAAAATTAAATTCCAAAAATGTTCACCCCAAATTGTAAAAATGTTAACAGATTTGAAAAAAAATCATTAATAAAAATATTTGCAATTTCAAAAATTCTGTACATAGTGGGTGCAGGGGAGGTACGCACGAGGTCGCTCGCGGAATAGGAGACCACCAAAAAAATAAACGCGAACAAAAAAACCAGAACACACAAAAGATAGCTGGGTCGTAGCTTTAAAACAAAAAAAAGCCCGTCCAGCCCAGAAGAAAAGACTGTGTATACCTAAATAGATTTCTATTCACTAAAAAAAACTAAATAGATTCCTTATAAAAAGGACTGCATATATAAAAACTGCATCTCTACACATAATGCGCACTCACGCACTTTTGTCTGGTGGTTAGCATGCGTTTCCGCGGCGCACAGGTTGCGGGTCCGAAACCACCACTGATGTATGGGTCCATTCCGACGAGCGGGTCCAGGCTGACGTGGCATACAGCAGAAATACGAGATATGTATGCAACGTGTACAGTCAGGACTGACGTTTCAGCCTTAGAGACCATATTGATCACGTATTTTCATGTACTGGGACCGTATTTGAGTACTTTGCAACCTCGAGGACCAAGTTGGACGTCGCCCAACAACTACAAGGACTATAGATGCAATTATCTCGGTAGTGATAGATGTTTTCTTGAGGCCACTCATTCCAACTTCCAAGTGGTAACTTATAAACCGGTTAAGGTGTCGGTATGTTACGACACACATCATGTGTCCCATGCCAATATATGGTACCACCATATATGGGCCGGCTAAGTCCACTGCCAATGACAAGTCATGTAAATTTCATGACTGAGAACGGTTTTGTTTTGGCAGTCTATTCCAACAAACTAACATGTACTTGAATCATAGAGCTTAAATGATCAAACATAGTTTGAACCGTTCACAAGGGTGCTTCTGATATATGAAACGAGTGGTAGTTTGATGGTCATAAGAAGCATATGTAGCAAGATGTAGTTGGTAGATGACATAAATTAGATTTATTAAAAGTATACTTCTCCATTGAATTCAGATCATGTAAACGTTGTATATATAGGCTACCGCATGAGCTAGATGCCATAGTAGGTCTCATCCCTTACCTTTCATGAGGCTAGTCACAATAAGACTATCATATAGGAGTATACTAGCCTAACCCGCGCGGCGGCATGCCGCGCTCAATAATCACTCGCAAATGAACAATCTATTGACTCAAGATTTGGTTTGGTCCATGCTCATTTAGTTTCAGAATAATATACAGAGACATTGAAGAAATTAAACATACGAAACTGTTGAAATTTTGTAGATGTGAGGATACCGAACTGCATATGTAACCTGATCGTTAGTCCGTTTGAATCTCGGCTAGTACATATATTTTTTGCCAAAAAAGTATTTTCGGTGCAAAAATTTAAAATAATGCTTTTGCAACATGATTGAAACTCTCGACCTAACAATCGGAAGAAAACTGTCCTACCGCTGCGCTACTGAAACCAATGTTTATTCAAAATGATCCATATTCTTTTTTACATAGGAATTCAAACCAAACAAAAAAGATTGAACGAAAGGCAAAAAATTCGGCCAACGGAAATTTCGGGATATTTCGAGAAAATTTTACACCTTGGCATGGACACATGCGATCTCTTGTTTTACTGAATTACTACACGTAAATTGACTGAATTTGCCATTCGAATAAGTCAATTTTATGAAAGGAGGAAAAAACAATTAGAGGAGGAAGAAAGCTCAAGGAAGAAGAAAGAAAGTGTCGGGAGTGGAGTATCTGCTCCCGAGCTCAAATGCTTGTTGATAAACAGTAAAATCAAATAAACTTGTAAACACATATAAAGAGTTCTGAAACTTTTTTTGTGGTAAACTTTGACAAATGTTTTTCCAGAGAATGAATTAGCTGCATTGGTATTTGATCAACGGCGTCTCTACTTCTCAAAATAAAAATAATGAAGTTTTCCATGAAAAAATGAGATAGCGGCATTAGTGTCACCCTTTAAGAAGAAAGAAAATGAAGGAAATAACGACAAAACTGACACACAATCTAACTAGATTTTGTGTTTTTTTATAATACAAAAGATTAAGAACATAATAGTGGAGTTTTGTTTAAAAAGAAGTTTCCTAGGAAGGAATGAATTAATGTCATTGGTATTGCTCTTTAAGAAGAAAGAAATGAAACAAAAATAAAAAAATTAACATAACTGTTTTTGGAAATATGATGTTTTCTAATAATTAATGAATTAGTGTGATTTGTATTACCCTTTACGACGAAAGAAAATAAAAAACAATCTGAATCAAACAATGTCAAAATTTGCACACAAATTACATAGAAATTGGACATTTTTATTAGATGCAAGCACAAGAATATAATAGTGAATTCTATTCAAAAAGTTCACTAAAAGGAAAGAATTAGTGGCATTGGTACTACCATTAAAGAAAAAAAAGAAATGAAACAAAAACTAAAACCAAATCAAAATAATGCAAGTGTAAACATATACAATACTATACACTGTTAACCATAACAAGGCGCGGCGTGCCGCCGTGCAAAAAATTAAATGAATAAGTAGTAACCAACCAATTAGCAAAATGATCAGTAGATGAACGCGTACATGATTTTAACATAGTGTTGCACGCACACCTCTATTATTGCTTCCCTAAAAAAATAGATTATTGACAACAAAATTAAATCAAGATTAATAAAAAAAATAAAAAAAATGTGTAAGTATATATAATAGTATACGCTGTTAACCATAACAAAGAGCGGCGTGCCGCCGCGCGAGTACATGCCAGTAAACTCTACTAACACAACAATAGCTGCATTGCAATGGCAATGTACGCAATGTACACGTGTTCATCATCACCTAGCTTAGCATAGGCCATGTGAATCACAACCGGACGAGTGGCATACGAATAGATGAAAAAGGGTTTCTCCCGCTTTGTATTAGTATAAAGCAACAATCAACCGATACAACCACCTCGTTGAGGCCACAACACAAACAAGCCCAAAAAAAAAGAGAGAAAAAAAGAGAAACAAATGCCGACGCTGGCAGCTAAGCGAAAATGGCCGACACCCGCTCCACCCTTCAGAGAAGTACCACCGCACGCCTAGCCCTCTGAAGCCCCGCGTACCAAGCGACACCTTCAGCAATGAATGCGACGATGATGCCACTGCTGCTCGGACAAGTCCTAGGGTTTCCCCCGGTACGTGGATGACAGTGGGGAAGGGGTATCACCGACGCCCCTCAGGAAGGTCCGACGCTGCCCACGGGCGCAACCGCGCCGGTGGCGGACGAGCCGCCAGGGATTTCTCCGCCCGAAACCACCACCGTCACCCAGACAATCGGATGTGCACCCGCCCAACATGCAGCCCACTAGCCTGTGCCACAACGGTCACCGCACCAACTTCACCTTCTCACTGAGGCCACCAACACGAGACCTGGAGAGAGGACGATGAGATACTGGGCTCGGGGGCAACCGCAACACAGCCGACAGGAAGAGACAACCTCCACCGCCGTGCGGAGCGGACCGGACGTAGAGACAGTGACCTGCCAGTCCACCACCGGCCCGGCCGGACCCCAACTGGAACGGCAGTCCCTGCTGCCACGCTTTAGCACGACGGCCGCCGGAGCCATCACCACCGTAGCCACAGCCGCCTCGCCTCACCACAAGGGAGCCGCACCGCTTTGCCCTGAACCGCCGGCCTGCCCCAGCACAGATGGGGCCCGAAAGGGCACAAATCTGGGTCGATCGGGTGCCGCCGTCAAGCCGCACACCGCGCCGCCCCGCAGCCAACGGCCATGCCATCGCGACAAGTGCACACGAGGCCCGCGGAACCCCGCCGCCGAGCCACACGGCGGCCGGGCAGGAGGGAGCCCCGACTCCACCTCCAAGCATGCGGGGAAGGGACGTCCACCACCTCCGGCGCCACCCGGGCACGCCGGCGGCCTTTTCCGTCGGCGGCAAAGGGGGATGGAGGAGGGAGGTCGAGATGGGGTGGGCGCTCCGCCCCTCGGGGGCAACTGGAGCAGGAGGAGGAGGCGGGGGGGGTCGATGCTCTGCTTTTGGTGGGGTGACATCGAATAGGACTAAGGATGGTTTCACATACCACTCATTCCAAAGCCATGCTTGTGCTTTTCAAATTCACACTAACTGAGTAATTTTTCTTTGAACCGCTCAACCAACAAAGGATGCTATACGCTGTGGGGTTCGGATCACAAACACTATCTCCACTACTACTAGCAGATCGTGAGTACTAAGGTTCCACTTATCATTTTCTCGAATATAGAGAAGTGTTACTTATCATCTACTCCCTCCGTTTTATAATGTAGGACGTTTTTTGGCACTACATTATGGGACGAAGAGAGTATGTGTGAACCGATTTTTAAGCCACCATGTGAACACCAAAGACGATATATTGGCGGTCAAGGACTCGAGGTAATAAACGTGCACATGCTGAAGTTATTTCCGAGTCTATCCCTGCCACGTTGACTACTCTAAGTACCGGTGCTAGACGATAGGTGGCTAGTAGAAGAAATCTGTCTATTACTTTACTAGTCAATATTTTGAATGAAATCTATCATTTTACTAGATCGAAAAAGACACCTTGGTCAAGGTAATGGATCCAGTTATCTCAACTATGCCATGGTCTGCTTTTACATCACAAGCTAAAAGCCGGTGTGATAAAATATCAGTGGTCTAGGGTCTGCCTGTATGCTTGACATAAATATGGGCCTTTTGTTCTAGGGTCTGCCTGTATGCTTGACATAAATATGGGCCTTTTGCCTAGGTTTGACATCAACAGAAGGCAGAACAAACTGGTGTGGAAGTCGTTGTAGGTCCTCCTATCCTGAGACTCCAGACCTTGGTCATCATCTTGGAGTGGATGATTAAATTTTTACAATTAGCTAAATGCCCGTGTGTTGGTACGAAGGAAACAATTCGACCATGTCAAATTAACTCGGTGTCTTCCTTCCTCATCTCTATCAACCACCACATGTTTTTTATACGATCCATGTTCAACATCTTCTCCAATCGTTGTGCTTCACGATTTCACATAATATTCCTATTCCACACACATGTATGAATCTTTTTTGATTTTAAATAGTAATATTTTTAATTCTTCAGAACATCTCAAGATGTAGTAGTGTACTCCAACTCATCACGACACATCCTCACGCGAAATATAAATCTGTTGATTAAGATGGATCAATCTAATGGTAGGTAGAAAAGAATGCCAAAGCAGAATTTCTAAGTGAATATCCACTCTAACCTCCATAATGTGTTCCCAAGCATTGTTTTCAGCGAATCACTCTCTTAAGGTCGCATTTTGGAGAGATATTTCCCTTCTTGTACATTTATCTTGTTAGAAAACTCCCAAAATAAATGGTGGCAAAACACTCACCATAATAATTGTAGCAATGTACTCCATTGATGTAAAATCCCCACCACTATGTTGCGTTATTTCTTCAAAGCGTCTCAACACGACGATGTGCTACAAATTTTGGCTACAGATATTCACTGAACTTTTGCTGAGTTGCACCGATATATGCTTTTTAAAACCTAACGAATAGCTCACCAAGAAAGGTGCCGAATGAGAACAGTCACATTTGGAAGTACTGGGCAAGATACAACACGTTCAATGATGCAAAAAAATTATGCAATAACAAGATTCCAGAAAGGAAGGGGGGAAAAAAGAATAGCCATAGTCATAACAAGTAAAGGAACCATAAAAAGGACACCTGGAACAGTTTTTCCGACTACAGCAATGGTGGATGTATCTGAATATGGGTGATCAGTTATTTAGTTTACAATAGCGCACATCGATACGATGCACTCCCTCCGTCCCATAATATAAGAGTGTTTTTTACACTACGCTAGTATCAAAAACGAACGCAACAACTAATAGAGTTACCTTAACTTATCAAATTCAGAAAAGTTCAGTACAAGACACGCAGCAACCGGAAGAACAAACCAGGAAAATCAGGGAGATCCAAGTGCCCGACAGAACACTGAGGCTAGCCACCTGACTTCCGTCAAGATGGCCGAAGGAGAAGAAGCTCCAACGCGCCCTCAGCCGGTTAAGCATCCTGGCTGTCCGATGCAGCCCGCTGGGAAAGGCTGGCCCTTCCTGATGCAGTACCTAGGTGACGAGCGACATCAACGAGGGAGAAGACAAGCTACGCTGATTCCGGAAGAACTTCGCCAACGCCGTCAAAGACGGCACCCACCGGCAAATCGTTTACATCCACTGCAGCGTCGTAAGCGAGACGCTCCGTCGGTCCCTCCGTGACGTAACTTTTGACATGACGAGCGGCTGGCGCCTGCTGGAAGAACGACGTTCGGCCCGGTCCGGTCCGTGACGCATATCCGTGTCCGACCTCCGACAATGCTGGGGCTCCGACTCCGATCGAGGTTACAGGCCCGATTTCGACTTGTTCTCCTGCTGGTCCATAGCAGTAGTTCTATAAATTGAAGCAAGAGGACGTGCATCGCAGCAAGCGATTTCCCTGATTTTCGTCGGCGAAAAGAGTAGCGATTTTCTGATCCTCGGGACAGCGGTAGCAGCCGCAGAAACCAGTAGTTCTCGTACGACCCTCCCACGATGAGGCTTCTTCCGGCCGCCCTCGGCCTCGTCGTCCTCCTCCTCCTCGTTCTAAATCCCAATGGCGTGGAGGCCCGGCCAGCCCCTGCCGGCGGCCATCAGAAGAAGTCGTCGAGCAACACCTTCTTCGTCTTTGGGGACGACTTCGCGGACAACGGGAACCTCCCACCCACCGAGCCTGTCACGGAGATGTCGCGGCAATGGGCCTATCCCTACGGCTCCGTGTATGCCGACGCCCATGGGTTTCCGCGACCAAATACTCCGTCTGGCCGGTTCTCCAACTACAAAATCCAGCCAGATTTCATCGGTAAGGCACTACGTTATATTACCACAAAAAAAGTACTGTTATATTGTAATCCTTGCCCCTCTGGTGCATCACAATTATCCCTACTCACTGTTTTATGAATAACTTGCAGCAACAATGTTGGGGCTGGAGGAGGCCCCTCCTGCGCATGCCCTCACAGCTGAGAAAACCTGCGACCCGTCCGGCATGACCTTCGCCTATGGTGGTGCAGGTGTGCTGGAAAGTACATCACATGGAGTTCACACCCTCCGCAAGCAGGTCAACGCTTTCAGAAAGATGGTCAAGGATGGGACCATCTCTGAGAAGCAGTTGAGTCACTCGGTAGCGCTCGTGGCCATCTCCGGCAACGATTATGCAAGCACGAGCGTGATTGGCCTAAGTAGCCCCAGCGATGTGAGTATCATATCAATCGTAGAATGTATATATATCCATACACTAAATTGAACAACTAATTTGTTTGTGTGTCTTACTAACATAATTTTCATGTATGTGATGCAGATTAATGCTTATATCGGAAAGGTGACAAAAGAGATCGTAGCTAATGTGGAGCAATTGTTGAAGCTTGGGGTGACAAAAGTTCTTGTCAACAACTTGCACCCTATCGGTTGCACGCCATCACAAACCCGAACCAATAACTACACTGCGTGCGATATTTTTGGAAATTTAGGTGCGTCAATCCATAACGATAACCTAAAACAAGTCATGGCAGTAAAGAAGAATGTTCACATCGTTGACCTATACGCCGCCTTTAGTAGCATTGTGGATCATGCGCCAGGTATGTATGTATTTTCATGCAAAATGTCTCATTATTTTAAAAGCTCCTAACATAATTAGATGGAGTTTGATTGTGTGCTTGCACTACTTCTTATGAACTTTTTTATTTTATCTATATTAATGTAGGTAAAGGCTCAGATCTATCTAAGCAATTCAAGCGCAAACTATCGCCCTGTTGCGAGAGTTTGGATTCGAATGGCTATTGCGGACAACAAGGCGAGTCGTCCTCAGAGCTTCTATACACCGTGTGCGACAAGTCCGACAAATTTTTCTATTGGGACGACATGCACCCCACACATGCAGGATGGGAGGCTATCATGAAACAGTTGGAAAAGCCCTTGAAGGAGTTTGTAGATCAAGACTAGGTAGCTAGGTTTTAAATAAATTATTTACGTATGCATCCACGATGACAATCTTCTGATTGTATTTGTTTGATAGTTTCAAGTATTTCAAAGACTGGATTTTCTAGGATGAATATTAAATTGTATTTGCATCTTCTTTTGTCAAAACTATATTCATAAGATGTAATTAATATTTATCATATGCCACATTTACAATAAAGAGTATTCTAGCTATACAAGTCGAATACTTGCCTATATACGTCCGAATAAGCTCAATGCAATTCCACATCGATCGATTTTTGTTGTCAGCATGGTCTACCGGGGCAACATGTTCTAAGGGTGATGACGAGTGCCTTGTCGACGGTAGTGGTTGTACGCTACGGTCATCCAGAGCCCTCGATGTATTTATTTATTTGGGATGCTTTGTACTTATATGATGAACCTACTAATGGATCAAAGTCCTTTTTCACCAAAAAAATATGATAAAAAACAAAAAGCCAATCATTCGAGCTTGATCACCCATTCTCACAAGATTTGAGGATGTTCAGATAAGAATAAGGTTTATTTTTTAGCATCTTCGGCATTTAATTAGTTCATCGGAAATACACCATCCAAATACACCTTTGTGCTCTTCGAGATTAACTTGTTGGCTTACAAAAAACTAGCACCGAGATGCTTGTTTGCTTTTAGGACGGAACTCCCTGAAGGGCCGCTGCTTTTCCATTAAGAATGTAGATAGTTACAGTAGACTTCCGAATTAAATAACTGCAATTTGGGCATGTGTTGCAACTTGACAATAGACTCCACTTCATCGAAATTGTCGACTTGGGCATGCATTGTGACTGTACATGGATTTCTCTTGTGCAGTCAACGCTTTTCTTGATTCAGGCAAGGATATATAGATTTGAAACAATTTTAAAAATGTTGTTGTATTTAATTTTTAGGGGGTGCACAAGTACTTCCATTTCCATGACCGTCCAGCCGGCAATCGAGTGTAACAAAATAGGATATCCACATGGAAAAAGAAACATCACTAGAAACGGTATTCCTTTTTAGACATAGTGGTAGGTCAAGAATTCGTTTCTCATGTGGAACTCGTGGTTATTCCATTAGCACCCCAGCTGAACAAAATATCTGGCCACCAATACTCTCACATCATCGGCACACCTTTTGGCCGTAGCAACCTAGGTCCATGCCTTCTCGCTCCCATTGCTGGCAAGGAATGTGCGATTTTATTACAAGCCCCAGGGTTCAAAGAAAGAATGACTGAACCGAAGTTTAGGGGCTCCCGCAATGTCACCGTACACAGGGTCAAAGTCTGTAATCTGCAGTGCACCAGTCAATGAGAAGTCAAGAATTGGCAGAGAGAAAACAGATCAGAAGTCACGTATGATAGAAGAGGTAACAGAAAAGGATTACCAAAATTAACAACACTACCTAAACTACCTGCCAAAGGATGGTAACCGGGGGTAGGCCGGTAGGGTGTAAAGGTCAAAGAGGCCCTAGAATGGCAGAAACATTTGAAGAGAATAACTTAGATTTGGCGCAGATGAACCATACAGGGTGAAGTACCAAAAATTTGATGTGACGAAATATCAAATAGTGATAGATGTTTTCCTGAGGTCACTCATTCCGAGTAGTAATAAACTTATAAATTGGCTAATGTGTCGGTATGTTACAATGCACACCCTGTGCCTCATGCCAATATACGGCGATTTGTTATAGATGGCCAGGCTAAGTCCACTGCCAACCTCAAGTAATGTAAATTCATCATCGATCATGGTTTTTTTTTTTGGCGGTCTATTCCAACAAACTAACATATACTAGGATCATAGAGTCTAAATGATCACATAATTTGAACCATTCACAAGGGCGCTTCTAATATATGAAATGAGTAGTAGCTTGATGGTTATATATAGAAGCATATGTAGAGCAAGGTGTGGTTCGCTGGTGGCAATGTCATAAGTCTAATAGAAGCACTTCCTTGTGGAAACTGGAACATGTAAATGTTGTACATATAGGCTACCGCATGAGCTAGATGGCATAGTAGGTCTCTCTCATTCCTCACCTCTCATGATAGCGGTTGTAGGGTTCCTTCGTGTTGTCAATGATATGGGAACGAGAGTAATGGGGGATGTTTTCCATCAACGACATTCACAGCTCTAGCACTGCAAAATGTACAAGGGACGGTCAATGGCGGGTGCCTTGCTTCGAGGCAGTTACTTCGCCGACAACGGTAACCTCGCTCTTGTCGAGCCCGTCACTAAGATGTTGCAGCAATGGGCCTACCCCTATGGCTCCGCATATGCCGGCACCGATGGGTTTCCGCGACCAAATACTCCTGTCCGGCCGCTTCTCCGACTATAAAATCCAGTCTGATTTCATCAGTCAACACTCAACACTAAACACTATGTTATATAATTACTCCTTCTGTCCCAGAATGCAGACCATTTTTGACACTATCATAGTCTCACAATGATCTTGCATTTTGGGATGGAGGGAGTATTATGTTACAGAAACATTGTGATCTTTGGTGCATAATAGTTATCCTACTCACTGTTTTATTAATGGGATAATTGGTTTTATGCCACTAGTTGAGTCACCCTCGGCAGGTTTACCCTTAGTTGTTGAAAATTCTTGGTCTTGCCCAAGTGTGCCTGGTTCCCTTATGTTTTTGCCCTTCCGTCCCAATTCCGCCCCGTCAAAGGCATTTGACCGTTAGGGGGATACTTTTTTGGACCATTTTGCCCCTCCTTACAACTTCAGTTAAAAAACAAAGAAAAAACAATGTGATGCTTACATATGGGCCCAACTAAATAAAAAATAAAAAATAACAAATAGAAAAACCACTCTCTCTCCCCCTTTCCCATCCTAGCTTCGCTGCACTGGCCATATGCCACCCGCGCTGCCTGCGTCGCACGCCCTACCTCCGGTGCCCCCCACAACCACCTCCCTCTCTCATCCCAGGCGCCGCCCCGGTCAGCCGACTGACGCTGCCTCTCTCCTCTCCTCTCTCTACCGCCGGGCAAGCAACAACATCATTGGCAAGCAATTGCAGAACCACCGCTACCGCCATGGCAGCGTCGGTGCTGAGTTGCGGCACTGCTGGGTTGCGCTGGGCGTGGCTGCGTGGTGGCCCACACGCGCGACGGATCGAGGTGGTGCGAGGTGCTGGTGTGTCTCCTGCTCACGAATGCGAGCGGGGAAAGGGGCGGTGCCAGAGGTCAACGACGACGGAATCTGCCAGGTGAGGTGAGATGGTTTGGGTTGCGTAGTTCTATAGGTGGGTCGACGGATCTAGAGCGGCTGCTCGCGGTGGCACTCGAACTAGCCGGCGGCAGAGAACTACAAGGCGGCGACAACCTCCTATTGCGCGCAGAGAGAGAGAGAGAGAGAGAGAGAGAGAGAGAGAGAGAGAGAGAGAGAGAGAGAGAGAGAGAGAGAGAGAGAGAGAGAGAGAGAGAGAGAGAGAGAGAGAGAGAGAGGGATAGAGAGAGGCCGGTAGGTGACACGGTGGCCTGTGGCAGGTTGATGGCGGTGGTCCAGAAGTGAGGTGGTCTGGGCAGACGCCAAGTCGGCTGGCGCGGCGTGCATCCTCTCCTAGTGGCGGCGCTGGTCGGGGCTGAGAAATAAACACCTTTTTTTTATCCTTTTTGTATGACATGTGGGCCATACATAGCAGTGAGACATTTAGAAAAAAAAGCATTTCAGTCTATGACAGGTGGACCCACTGATCCTGTTGTCCTATTTGATTGGTCTTTGCCAACACGTACGAAGGGCAAATTGGTCCAAATAAATGTCCCCTTAACGGTCAAACGCCTTTGACCGGACGGAATTGGGATGGAAGGGCAAAAGCATAAGGAACCAGACACACTTGGGCAAGACCAAGAATTTTCAGAAATTAGGGGTAAACCTGCCGAGCATGACACAACTAGGGGTATAAAACCAATTATCCCTTTATTAATAACTTGCAGCAACAATGTTGGGGTTAGAGGAAGCCCATCCTGCGCATGCCCTCACAGCGTAGAAAAACCGTGATGACGATCCGTTTGTGGTCGCGTGTTGGAGGGCCTGCTTTGTCCGTTTAACCTCAAACGGACGCGGCCGGACCATTTGGGGTCGTGCGTTAGAGTTGGCCTAATAATAATTTTAGGGGACACACTCAGCTCCGTGATGCATGGCACATGCGCCACAACAAAACTCAATTGGTCCAAAATAGCACACTTAGGAAGATATAGTAGGTCACAGTGGCAGTTATTTAAGTTAAGGGTACGGCCACAACAGATGTATGTGCAAAGCATACCCTGGGTGAGAGGGTGTGGTCACCATTGTTAGTTGGAAAAAAGGATTGCATATGCATCAATAATTCATTGAACGTGTGCATGATGCACATATATAGATACAGGGTGGACCGACTTCTACTTATCTCCCAAGATAAACAGATATACAGGAGGGAGAGAGGAGCTACAACGGTATAAATACAAGACCCTAGTCCTATACATGTACAGTAGACAACGTATGTTCAACACCCCCCCCCCCCAACCGCACCCCCTTATGTGGATTCGGCCATCCCTGATGTCGAGATGGGCAACGACAAACAGGTTGAACTGACCACCAGGCCAGGGGACACGAGCCACACTGACGGGACTTCATCCAACACCATCCGCCACAGGCAAGAGCAACCAAAATGCAAGGGATCCAAACAAGCTTCACAAAGGTATAATTAGAATCACCGCTGTTGGTCATAAAGGCGAGCCCGTCACCCCAGAGGACACATCAAAAAGGTATAGCAAAATGCTAGGTTGCATCTTGCGAAATACCGTCCAGATAGGTAGCAAGGATTTGGTCGGACACAAGGAGAATTCTGTGGTTATGAATTTTTGTCTGGCGTCAAGAAGTTTGCCAAAGATCATGCCATGTCAAAATGGTTGTCGGTGTTAAAATTGGCAGACCTCGGGGTAGGGGGTCCCGAGCTGTGGATCTAGGATCGATGAGTAACAAGGGACGACGAACACATTGTTTACCCAGGTTCGGGCCCTCTCGAAGAGGTAAAACCCTACGTCCTGCTTGATTGTATTGGATGTATAACGTGGTTTACAGAGTAGATATACCTCGAGATCAGCATGAGCTAAACCCTAAGACTATGAGGTGAGGAATATAGCTCTAACTAAAGACTAAAACCCTCAATTTATATAGACACCGGTAGGGTTAGGGTTACCGAAGATAGATCACAACAAGGGTTTGAAGAGATCATGCGCCTTCTTGACTTGGAGGGCACACCACGACTTCATAGATCTCCTGTCATTATACGGCTCCACCAGTCCGGCCCATGCACAATGGGTCGTCGCCCCGAGGACCCCTTAGTCAATGACTCCCTTAGTAGCCCCCGAACTTGCCTCCGACGCCGGGGATTTTCTTCTGGAATCTTCAGATCATCGGCTTGCAAGATGAGTTCCTTTACTCCGTTTGAAGCCGTGTTATAATTTTGCCGAACTTTATCCGGAACCCTAATGTACTCGTGTCTAGACAATCTCAAGATTCTAAGGTCCGAAGACATCTCGAGATTGAGGTGGGACCATCAGAGTTTAATGTTGTTCCTCAGGGAAGGGCTTCGCACACCTTTCCAGAGGGTGTGCGGCCCAATGTCGTCCTTCCACACAGCCGTCCTTTCGGCTTCACGATAAGACGCTTATTTATAGATCCAAAGGTGATGAGAACAGTTATCTTCCCCTTCGCCAAGAACGACGCTGAAAAAAATTCTCCAAAGCCATGGCCGACATCCCAGGTTCTTCCTCGCGCACTCACTGTCGGTGTCAAAACCGGCGGATCTCGGGTAGGGGGTCCTGATCTGTGCGTCTAGGCTGATGGTAACAGGAAGCAAGGGACACAATGTTTACCAAGGTTCGGGCCCTCTCGATGGAGGTAAAACCCTACTTCCTGCTTGATTAATATTGAAGATATGGGTAGTACAAGAGTAGATCTACCACGAGATCATAGAGGCTAAACCCTAGAAGCTAGCCTATGATGGTATTATTGTAATTGTGATCGGCCTTCTAAGGACCAACCTCTCCGGTTTATATAGACACCGGAGAGGGCTAGGGTTTACATGGACTCGGTTACAAGGAAGGAAATATAACATCCGGATCCCCAAGCTTGCCTTCCACGCTAAGGAGAATCCCATCGGACACGGGACAAAGTCTTGAGTCTTGTATCTTCACGCTTCAGTAGTCTGGACGATGTACACAGTCCGGCTGTTCGGATACCCCCTAATCCAGGACTCCCTTAGTAGCCCCTGAACCAGGCTTCAATGACGATGAGTCCGGCGCGTAGTCTTGTCTTCGGCATTGCAGGGCGGGTTCTTTCTCCGAATACTCCAAAGTAATTATCGAACACTTGAATCATGTCCGGATCCACAAAATGATCTTCACATGCCACCGTAGAGAGAATGATATCTCACAAATGCAATCTGCTGACAACTTTTTAGACAATGCGACGTGTCATTACGGTCGGGTCATTATTCGAACCGTTTTCCTACAACCAGCCACAGCGCGTATTGCGAGGCAGTTTCCTTGACACGTCTTGTCAAAGCAGAGATCGTGTCCCCTTATCACGGGATTCTCATCAATACGGGTATGGGTAATCCCACCACGCCATCAATCGTGGCGCTTGGGAAGCAAGCGATTCCCAACGGGCAAGTGGGGAGGCACACCGCTTTCATCGCCTCTATAAAGGGATAAGATTTCCCCATTTTTACCCACGCATTCTTCCTCATTTGCCCACTCTTGCCCCCTCGAGCTCCAGCAGCCAAGCCCAAGTCTTCTCCACACAGCTAAACATGTCCGGAGCAGGAGGCAAGTGGGTGGCTTCCACCGTCAAGGAGAAGCATATCGCAAATCTTCGGGCGGCCGGATACTTGGCCGCAGACATAGCGCACCGGCTACCGGACGTCGGGCAGGTCATTCCGACCCCAGGACCCCACAAGAGGGTCGTGTTTTTCACCCACTTCGTCTGTGGACTGGGATTTCCACTTCATCCCTTCGTCCGCGGGCTCATGTTCTACTACGGGCTAGATTTCCATGATCTAGCCCCGAATTTCATGCTCAACATGTCGGCATTCATCGTAGTATGCGAGGCCTTCCTCCGCATCCGGCCTCACTTCGGCCTGTGGCTGCAAATCTTCTGTGTGAAGCCGAAGATTGTAAGCGGCCAGCAAGCGGAGTGCGGAAGGGCCATGGTGGGCAAGATGCCTAACGTCACCTGGCTGGACGGTTCCTTGGCGGAGATATTAAAAGGGTGGAAATCAGGTTGGTTCTACATCACCGAGCCACGCGGCGCCAACTGGGCGGCGGCCCCCGAGTTCCGATCCGGAGCCCCCATGCGGCTCACCTTCTGGGAAAAGAAGGGCCTGGCCTGGGCCGAACCTACAGAGCTGATCGGACTCGAGAACTACATCAAGAGCATGAAGGACAAGAACATCAAGCTTGTCAACGTGATCCAGGTCATGCTCGTTCGCCGAATCCTGCCGTGCCGAAGGCGGGCATTTAATTTGTGGGAGTTTGTGCCGGCCGAACACCAGACGCTTCGGAAGCTTTACGACACGACGCTCAAAGGGGCATGGAAGGTTTTGTTCAAGGCCTCCGAAGTACCTCCCCCCACATCCGTGGACCGCGGACTTCATGCCGTGCCCCCCGTCCGATGAGTTTTAGGACTACCACCGGATTCGGTTTTTCCCAATACATTCATAGGGGAGTATTAAGTGTTTGTGCACATTTGATCAGGACTATGTGGAGACAGCAGAGCAGATTGATTGTCCGGCTCCACTGCCAGAAGATCTAGCTGACGCTCTCCTGATGGAGATGCTGGTCCCGGCGCCCTACAACGTGCCGGAGAAGAAGGCCGAAAAGAAGGCCCTTGTGACCCGAAAGGGTCTCCGTCGTAAGTTGTGCCGGAAGCCTTGTCCGAAGACGATGAGGCACACTCCCTCCCCCGAAGGGGAGGAAGAAGAAGAAGAAGCCGCCCCATCCGGAAAGGATGAGGGGCCTGAGGAGGCGGACCAGGGGGCCGGGAGAGGCCCTCGACACAAGGCCGTCATACCTACGTCGTCCGACGATGACGATGCAGATTCCTCTCGTGGAGGCGGGGGGAAGCAAGAAGAAACTCTACCTCCCTGCACTGGGGAGGAGAAAAAGAGGAAAGCCGCCCCGGAGGGGGAGGCTGGGACGTCCAAGAAGGGAAAGACGTCCCTTCCGGACTACTCCACCACAGCCGCTCATAGCGAAGAAGGGTGGCAGCCCAGGGGAAGCCCCTAGCGCGATCGTAAGTGTCCGCACTCTATCGTGATTTTACCTCATAGTTGTTTAATAACGCTAAACATATATACAGTCCGGACAGGGCTCATCCCGAGGTATCTTCTTCCGGGTCCCTGAGCGATTCGGAGATGAACTCGCTCCCGACGGCCACTACTCCTCAGCCCGCGGATGACACAGAAGTGTTGTCCCAAAGGCTCCCAGAGCGGGGGGAGGTGACTCTGGAGACGGCCGAGGGCGGAAGTCCGGACATCGGACATGCGGGGTTCAAGATCCCCGCGGATCGTGTCGATGAGAGCCGCGTTAGGCCGGGCTCTCAGCCGAACACTCTCCCGGAACCCCCAACGGTTCCGGACTCAGGCAGGCAGCCCCTCGTTAGAGGGGGCGAGCCGTCCGTGCCGAGGACTTCCGCTACGCCCGAGGTGTCGAATTGTCTGTTGGAAGCGCTTCGAGGCGCTTCCATGGAGGAAGAGCACCGTACTCTTATGAGTGCGGTGATTCAGATGGTTTTGTCCGCCAAGAGCGGGCTAACCGAAGCTTGCACCAGTCTCCTGACAGTCTTTGTGGTAAGTAATAAAAATGTGTGAAATTACCACCCGTTAGTTAGTAGCCCCTGATACTCTATTTGGTGTTCGGAAAGAAAAGCCAAACGGAGGGTCAATTATAATCCACGGGAGTCTAATAATAAATATTCATGAGAATAAGCAGGCTGTGCTGCTTGCCGCTACTGCCGGAACAGCCGAGGTTGCCGAACTAAAGCGGGACCTAGAGCAGGCGCAGAGAGACCTCGACCTCACGAAGAGGCAGCTCGAAGAGAACAAAGGTGAGTGATTCTCCGCTCTTATTTATTTAAAGATAGATAAAATTGGTTAGTCTAACGACGAAGCGTCGTGACTGTGTGACAGGGGCCACCGCCGAAGTGGCGTCCCTGAAGAAAGCACTGTCCGAGGCCGGAGACAAGCCGGCCTTGGAATGCAAGGAGCGCGAGAAGCAGAGTGGTAGAGTGGGCGAGGTATAGCAAGAGCTCCAGGACCTCGGCAAGAAATTCGAGTCCGTGGAGCATGATCTGAAGATGAAAGAGGCCGAGCTTGCGAAGGCCCTTGTGAGTATGAAAGACGCCAAGGCCGAAGCCGAGAAGCCACAGCAGGAAATCCAGGAGGCCAAAAAGATAGCGGCGGGTAAGAAATTCTTTATCCAAAGCAAACATGTGCAGGAGGCGTTTCTTTTTTTTACTCGAGTTCGGAGCTCTCCAGGGGCATTCGCAGATCTGCCACGCAGCATATCAGATGCCGCGGAGTTCTACCGTGCCCAGGAGGGGAGCTCAACAGAGAAGCTGTTCTAGTCCCAGTATGCTGGGGCCGAACACCCGATGCCTCTGAGTGACCAACTAAAGTAGTTGGTCGAACTCCACAGGGCGGCCGAAGTGGCTATGAAAGATTTCATAGTCCGGATGTGGCCTGGTGAGCCCCTGCCCACTAGCTACTTCGGCCTGATCAAGCGGATGGTGAATGCCTGTCCGCTGCTTGAAGTTATCAAGTGATCCGTTTGCATTGAGGGTGCCCGCCGGGCCTTTGCCCGCGCGAAGGTGCATTGGGGCAAGCTGAATGCGGAGAAGCTGGTGAAGGACGGGCCGCCGGAGGGCAAGGCGAATCGCCATCCTGAGAAGTACTATGATGGCGTTATGATGGGTGCTCGTCTCGTGGCCGACGAATGTACTAAGGACAAGATCTTTGACTAAATGTACCTCTGCCGCTTTTGTAATTTAATGACGAAGTTACTTGTGCTATGTAGCACTGTTTTGATTTAAAATATTACCCTCTGTGTGGCTGTTTATAAAATTCTAAAAGTAGGCCAGTCGTCGGCTTCCGCCCCCGCGTACCTAGTACCAGGGTGTTCCTGGAAAAACCCGGATACTCTTTGTCCAAATTTTTGGTCCCTTAAGGAGGTATCCGACGCAGCGAACAAGGCAATCGGACTATGCTGCTTTATAACTTTCACTTAGCCATAGAAGTCTATAATTTCAAATTTCGGCGAAGCCCCTAGAATTCAGATGGCCGAATTGGGGCGCTATATACGCCTAAATCGGACAAGGCCGATTCATCGCCTAAAGAGGAGAAAATCTTTAAGGATTTTAAGACCTCTCGAACAGCGACCAGCTCTCGCCGCATCATGCCGGTCAATTTTCGGCTTTCTCTACTGAGGTGCTCGTCCGTAAGAACCGGGACATAATCGCAGTAGTTCTCCCTGTGCTACCTTAGCCCATATAATGGAACATAAGGTACCAAAACAAGGGAGCCGGGCTAACCCAACTGTAGACCCAAGACATGATTCGGAGCTGATGCATATAGTGCTATAAGTTCGGGGTGCCGCTTTTTTTAAAGTGTTCGGACTTTATTTGCCGTAGTACGGGACGCCATAGGAAGCCCCTGGCAAACGGACCGTACCAAGGTGTACGGGTGCAATATCAAAGAGACATTTGTAAAAAATGTTCAAATAAGAATAATAAGCTGACGCTATATATGATCTCCCATTGATGAATAATACGTTTAAGCGTATGTTTACAATGAATGCATTAAGCAGAGATAAATTGGAGTATTTAACATGTCTTATCCAGGGGCAGGCCGCGTACGGATAGATAAAACAGGTATAACGATCGTAAATAGATTCCACCTGGGTGTTTCCTTCTGTGCGCGAAGCCTGTTGCCTCCTAGGTTTTCTCTCCCATGTAAGTCCGGTAATCCGGCTCTTCTGAAGAGTCTGTTCTAAAGCAATGTCCTGAAAAAGGAGAAGGATGGGTTATGAAGGTATGTAGTGGTTATCCGCGCTGTTGACTGAGTCGTTTTTGCGCCTCCGCCTACGCCTACGCCCATGGTATCTTGAGTGCGTAATTGTGTACGCATGGCACGAATGCTGCTTTGATGGGGCTTGAGCGGAGGCCGGACTGCTAGTCGCGCTCTTGGCGTGCTTGATGATCCTGTGGCGGGGTGCTCTGGACTCTCTTGACGGTGCTCGAAGTTGTTGTTGCCGGATTGGTTTGTCGGAGTAGGCCGCATTGTACTTCCGCCGCGAGGGCTGCAGTATGCTCCTCTGTTCGGAGAGAGCGGTCCATGTTTCCGTTTACTGTTATGACCCCGCGTGGTCCTGGCATCTTGAGCTTGAGGTATGCATAGTGTGGTACCGCATTGAATCTAGCAAATGCGGTCCGTCCGAGCAGTGCGTGGTAACCACTGCGGAAAGGGACGATGTCAAAGATTAACTCTTCGCTTCGGAAGTTATCCGTAGATCCGAAGACCACTTCCAATGTTATAGAGCCCGTGCAACGGGCCTCTACTCCAGGAATCACGCCTTTAAAGGTGGTTTTGGTGGGCTTGATCCTTGACGGGTCAATGCCCATTTTGTGCACTGTGTCCTGATAAAGCAGGTTCAGGCTGCTGCCACCGTCCATAAGGACTCGCGTGAGGTGGAATCCGTCGATGATTGGGTCTAGGACCAATGCAGTTGAGCCACCGTGACGGATGCTAGTAGGGTGATCCCTACGATCAAAGGTGATCGGACAAGATAACCATGGGTTAAATTTGGGGGCGACTGGCTCCATCGCATAGACGTCCCGTAGTGCTCTCTTTCGTTCCCGTTTGGGAATGTGAGTGGCGTAGATCATGTTGACCGTTTTCACATGGAGGGGAGATTTCTTTTGTCCTCCCGTGTTCGAACGCCGGGGCTCTTCGTCATCATCGCTGTGCAGCCCCTTCTCCTTGTTTTTGGTGTTTATTTTGCCAGCATGTTTGAACACCCAGCAGTCTCTATTGGTGTGGTTGGCTGGCTTGTCCGAGGTGCCATGAATTTGGCACGAGCGCTCCAGTATGCGGTCCAGACTGGACGGTCCCTAATTATTTCTTATGAACGGCTTCTTCCGCTGACCAGACTTGGATCCGCTGAATCCGGCGTTGACTGCCGTGTCTTCAGTGCTGTCGCCGTTGTTCCGTCGCTTATGTCTGTTACACCATGGCTTGCCGTTATTGTCGCGACCATCCGAAGTGCCAGAATGTGGCGTAGTGCTGCTGCGAGCCAACCAGCTGTCCTCGCCCGCACAAAAGCGGGTCATTAGTGTTGTGAGAGGTGCCATGGACTTGGGTTTTTCCTGGCCGAGGTGTCGGGCGAGCCACTCGTCACGGATATTATGCTTAAAAGCCGCCAGGGCTTCGACGTCCGGACAGTCGACTATTTGGTTCTTTTTAGTGAGGAACCGAGTCCAGAATTTCCTGGCTGACTCTCCGGGCTGTTGAGTAATGTGGCTCAGGTCATCGGCGTCCGGTGGTCGCACATATGTGCCCTGGAAGTTGTCGAGGAATGCGTCTTCTAGGTTTTCCCAGCTCCCAATGGAATTTGCTGGCAGGCTGTTTAGCCATTGCCGAGCTGGTCCTTTGAGCTTAAGGGGAAGATACTTGATGGCGTGTAGATCGTCTCTACGGGCCATGTGAATGTGGAGAAGGAAATCTTCGATCCATACTGCGGGGTCTGTTGTGACATCGTATGATTCTTGGTTGTCCTGCTTTGTTTTCCAATATATCTTGCAGGTCCTGCCTATTGCCCCGGGCCGTAGTATATTGGCGTGGGGGTGCCGGACGGTATGCGGGCTGATATGCCGTTTTGTCCCGGCCACGAGGTGGCCGGTCAGACGTATGGCGCTCGAGTCCGTATTCCTCGGCTGCCAGGACTTCAGTCCATCTGTCTGTGAGCAGGTCTTGATTAGCTTGGAGTTGCTGTTGCTTCTTCTTCAGGCTCCTCGCAGTGGCTATAAGCCGACGCTTGAAGCGCTCCTGCTCTACGGGATCCTCAGGCACGCCGAACTCATCATCGCCGAGGCTAATCTCGTCTTCGGAGGGGGGCATGTAGTTGTACTCCTCCGGGTATCCGTCCGTCGCCTGTTCGTCTGGGCTGACCTGCTCATATATATATATATATATATATATATATATATATATATATATATATATCATAGGAAGAGGTGGCTGTCCAACGCCCAGTGAGCGGTGGTTCATGTTCTTCTCCTGCATCGTCGTCCATACCGTCGATGTCTTCGGAGTCGAAGTCAAGCACGTCGGTTAGATCATCGATCGTGGCAATGAAGTGGGTGGTGGGTGGGCAACGAATTCCTTCGTCGCCTGCTTCCCACTCGAGCCGGATATAGTTCGGCCACGAGTCTCCTGACAAAGAGAGATACTTTAACGAGTTCAGTACGTTGCCAAAGGGAAAGTGCTGGAAGATATCCGCAGCGGTAAACTCCATTACCGGAGCCCAACCAGGCTCGGCGGGCTCAGGAGCGCTCGGACCGGAACCTACAACCGGATACGAATCCGGGGGTCCGGAGTCACAGGCTTCCTCAGAAGTGAGGCCTGCGTTCGGCTTCACCGCCGATGAGTGTACGGCCTGTGGGGCGGGGTCCATCCCTCCATACTTAGGCGACGCAGCCTGCTCCGGATTTAAGTCCGGGGCTACTGCAGGGGTGATACCCCGAGCATTGTCCGACAACAAGTCTAAGCCGTGCTCGTCGTGACTGTCCGGTGCTGCTGGAATAGGCCCGAATCCGTCGAAGATCAAGTCTCCACGGATATCAGTCGTGTAGTTCAGGTTTCCGAACCTGATCCGGTGGCCAGGGGCGTAGCTGTCGATCTGCTCCAGGTGGCCAAGAGAATTGGCCCGCAGTGCGAAGCAGCCAAACACGAAGATCTGTCCGGGGAGAAAAGCCTCACCCTGGATCATGTTATTTTCGATGATTGAAGGCGCCATCAAGCCTTGCAGCGACGACACAGAGGAACTCCCAATGAAATCACCAATATCGGTGTCAAAACCGGCGAATCTCGGGTAGGGGGCTCCGATCTGTGCGTCTAGGCTGATGGTAACAGGAAGCAAGGGACACGATGTTTACCCAGGTTCGGGCCCTCTCGATGGAGGTAAAACCCTACTTCCCGCTTCATTAATATTGAAGATATGGGTAGTACAAGAGTAGGTCTACCACGAGATCGTAGAGGCTAAACCCTAGAAGCTAGCCTATGATGGTATGATTGTAATTGTGATCGACCTTCTAAGGACCAACCTCTCCGGTTTATATAGACACCGAAGTGGGCTAGGGTTTGCATGGAGTCGGTTACAAGGAAGGAAATATAACATCTGGATCCCGAAGCTTGCCTTCCACGCTAAGGAGAATCCCATCCGGACACGGGACGAAGTCTTGAGTCTTGTATCTTCACGCTTCAATAGTCCGGACAATGTTCACAGTCCGGCTGTCCGGATACACCCTAATCCTGGACTCCCTCACTCACGGCATGCTCCCAAGCGATTGGTCGAGCTGCTCGGTCTAGCATATCCAGCTGAGTCACTTGCAGACGCAAGACTTCCTCCCTTCGGCCGATCTGGTCTCATTCCGTGCCGGTCCCATTTCCATTGATGGTTGTGCCATTGCCGAGAACTCCCCCACCCCACACAAAGAGGAGAGGGTATGTCTCGTGCTCTTCCTTCTAAGAGGTTTGGGTTTTCCTATTCATCCCTTTCTACGGGGTCTGCTAGAGTTCTATGGGATCCAGCTCCACAACCTCACCTCGGGGTCCATATTGCACATTTCTGGCTCCGTAGCCTTGTGCGAGATGTTTCTGAGTTGCAAGCCCCACTTTGACTTGTGGAGGAAGTATTTTTATCTTGTCCCCCGCCTCCGGGAGGGATATATATTTGAGGTAGGCGGCGCAGAAGTATGGCGAATAGCTGGGATAGGGTACCCAATAGGGACCCCACAGAAAGATCCCGAGGGATAGACTTCGGAGTGGTTTTATATTGAAGAAGTTCCCCTCACCGATCCAATCCAGCAAGGGCTACCCGAATATACGAGTGACCCACCTATAAAGCGGTACAACTGGTGGCCTAGAGGCACTTCCCAACTAGACAGCAAAGAAGTATGTGCACTATCGGCCAAGATCAGGCTGCTAACTAGTAGCAAGCTGACCATGATCAAAGTTATGGCCATCACCATTACCCGATGTGTGCAACCCCTCCAGCGCTAGGGTTACCCTTTATGGCGCTATAATGGGACCAACGACATGATACGTCACCAGCGGCAAGGGCCGGACAACAAGGCGGCCCTGGCCAAAATACTGGCCGATCTCTTCAAGGGAGACGAAGCGGAGTTCGCTTGCATGAGTATTCAGGAAGGCTGCTCCGGATACAATCTGGCGGACTGGGTAAGACACAATCCGTTACTTTGAGCCCATAGACCATGTCGAATTCTTACTGATTGCCACTTGAACAGGGATGGAGGCGTCAGGTGGCGTCCATTAGTTTCCCTACTCAACCAGAGAATCACTCTCGTGATGACGATCCGGGGTATCATGATGACCCAGAGACGTCAATTGAATTTGAAGATGGGGTGTTCTATCAAGAGGGCCTTGATGGCGTCAAGGTGGTTGTAACAGCCGATCACCCCGGGGCTGTTCCCTCTTCCTCAGTAAGTGAAAAGAAGACCCTCTCCCGAACAAGGCGCTCGTCTCGCGCTACCACCCCCACCCACGTGCTAACTTCTGCTCCCAAGGGCCGCCACACTACGCCTAAGAACGCCTCAGGAGGAGCATGGATCGCACCGGCTCCGGCCCTTTGATGGGAGATCAAAGCGGAAAGCTTCTGCCGAAGTGGAGGCACCTGCCTCCTCGGCTCAGAGGTAACGTATTTCGGAATCGCGGTGAGGGTTGCCATTGGCACTTTTTTATTAAAGCTTGCTCAATGTTGTAGAAGGAACATGCCTCTACACCAATCCGAAGATCACCCGGATGCGCCAAACCGCAACTATGGTCCCAAGTCTTCGGCACGAGCAAGAGCCTCCTTCAAACACACGGTGGCTGGCATACCTCCGGCGGACTCCGACGATGTTTCGGTCACTAACTCCGAGGTCGACAGCGTAATGAACCATCACCGTCGGAGAGAGACTTTACGTCATACTGCCTTTGCCACAAAGGAATTTAATGCTTTAGTTCGGTGGATGCGTAACTTGGAGCGGCCCGGACAGGTCTATACGGGATTGCCGGTCTATTTTCCGGCAAGGTGCAGGTATATAGCTTAAAAGCAAATCATGTTTCCTAACCAACTAGCCCCCATGCCTTAATTTGGGCAGGACGACTGAGTTAAGGGTGTCTAATGATATTATTTTTGTAGGCCGCAAGAGAGAAGAACAAAAAACTGTCTGAGGACCTTGAAGCGAGTCGGACACAGTTGGTCGAAGCCAAGGCCGAACTAGATGTGGCTCGAAAAGCCAGCAGCGAATTGTCTATTGAGTACTAGAGGCTATTTTTGTAGGTATACGTTGTATGCCAAGCATTAACACCATACTCTCTGTATACCCACGGACGCTGCGAGTGAGCTGTGGAGGGAGCTGGAAGCTGGTAAAAGAGTACTGACACAAACCGAGGAGAGAAAAATGAGCTCAAGGCAGAAAATCAATGAGAAGCTGAGGAAATTAAGGGCTTGAAGGCTCAGCTGGCCCAAACCGCGGGGGAAAACCAGAAGCTGAAAGGTGGCATATTCAATAAGTGTTGATCGTACCATGTTGTTGGCAAGTGTCATTGATATGTTATTGATGATGTGCAACACCTGCTTGTTAGTTCTCCTGACTGGGCGGCCTGAGGAAGAAGTAAGCGCTTATGATGGGAACCTTCTAAAGGAATTGTCGAAGACCTATGAAAAGGCTCGGAAAGCCATGAAGAGCATGGTGAAGGCGTTACGGCCGTCAGATGCGCCACCAGAGAGTATGGCCAAACTATCCAGTCGCTTTAAAGGGGCCCAGCGAAGGTTTGTGTTATGGAAGATCTTGGCATGGCCAAGATGGAGCGTGTGACGCGTGGGCTATGGTAAAGACCTGCTTCACCAAGCTAGACCCGATGCATATGGCCTGGATTGGTCCCATGGGCCCTGACGGTTAAGAGATATCACTAAGCTTGGTGTATGATGAAGTGATGCAAGCCGCTCACTATTCTCAAAAGGATTGTGCTTTAGAACAATTGATAGACAATGTCGAGAATGAGTAGTCTTGTCAATTCTATCTATCTCTGTAATTTACGTTGACTGTGCTCAATCAGTGTTCTTATTGTTATTTTTGAAAGAATGTTGTCCTGACCGTCCATCGGCTTCTGCCTCTTCGATCAGAGACCGTGGAGTGTTCCGTACTGCGTGCCATGGGAAACAAGGCAACAATTCAGAAACTAGGCAATCCGGCCCTCTGGTTTAAACAGAGGAAACATATGTGGAGAGCAGTGTTATATTACTGTTTAACGTAAGAAACATCTTCCAATGAAAATAGTTCCTCCAAGAGTTCCTTTCATCGGGTAAAATTACAGTCCAGACACCTAGGGTTAACGGACACCAATGGCTTTAGAAAAGAGCCCTGGTATTAAGCTTGAGGCTATATTCACTTCCCTTAGTCCGAATTGTTATATTCTGTAAAAATTCTAGCTTTTGGCTTCACCCATCTGAGGTACGGTCCCGCGTGACCCGGTCGTAACAATAGCAGAGGTGCTCCCTTTATGCCCTAGCCGAACAATCAGGAACATAGGGTTAAGCACAAGAGCCAGGCAACCCAGCTTGGCAAAGATCTTAAGGAAAACAGGTGCATATGTTGGCTGAACATGTCTGAGAAGGATGCAATCAGTATAAATGTGGTTTATGCATTTATACGGCTCTTATGAGGGAGCCCCCAGGCAAAGCTGGGTGTTACATTCAATGATGTATATAATGCAAGCTTGGTATGGTTCGGTTTAGCCCGACTAGCACCGTGTCAAAGAGAAAAAAGGAAAATAAAAGAAGGGAAAGGTAGAGATGTATGTCAAGATCAGGCATAAATATGATGCGGCCTTGCTGCGTTCCCCAGGTTAGGATCTAGGCCATATCGGATGGGCGGCAAAGACAATATGCTCCTCCTATGAGTACTTCCTCGATGATGTACGGTCCCTCCCATTTAGGCGACAGTTTATTGTTCTGTTTTTCGCGGAGTCGTAGGACGAATTCTCCCATGTTATATGTCTTTTACCGGAGCTCGCGGTTGTGGTAACGTCGTGCTTGCTATTGATAGAACACGGACCGAGCTCGAGCTATCTCCCGTTCTTCTTCTAGAGCATCCAGATCATCCTGCCGATCGAGCTCGGCTTCCTTTTCTTCGTACATGCGCACCCTAGGCGTGTCATGGATAAGGTTGCATGGGAGGACTGCTTCCGCACCGGATACCATAAAAATGGTGTGTATTCGGTTGACCGATTAGGAGTGGTGCGCAGACCCCATAGCATGGAATCAAGTTCCTCGACCCAATGGTTGTCTAATTGTTCAAGGGATCGAACTAGGCGAGGCTTAATGCCCCTCATAATGAGTCAATTGGCTCGTTCGACCTGTCCGTTGGTCTGTGGGTTGTACATCGAGGTGTAATCGAGCTTGATGCCCATTTTTCCACACCAGTCTTTTAACCTCGGTGGAGTTGGTACCATTATCAGTAATTATGGTGTGACGGACACTATAACGGTGTATGACATCGGATAAGAAGTCGATAACTGGTCCGGATTCTGCCGAAGTGACGGGTCTTGCCTCGATCCACTTGGTGAATTTGTCGACCATGACCAATAGGCACTTCTTTTTGTTTGTGCCTCCTTTGAGTGGCCCGACTATTTCGAGACCCCTGACCTCAAAAGGCCACATGATCGGTATCGTCCGAAGAGCTGTGGGGGGCATGTGGCTTTGATTTGTGAATAGCTGGCATCTGACGCAGTGTTGGACTAATGTCCGGGAATCCTCATGGGCCATCGGCCAGAAAAAACCTACTCGAAAAGCTTTGCTAACCAAAACCCGCGCTGCCGCGTGGTGTCCCCCATACCTGCGTGTATCTCTGCCAAAACTTGTTGCCCCTCTTCTTCGGAGATGCACCTTTGTAAAACTCCTGTGGTACTCTTCTTATAGAGTTCACCCTCATGGACCTTGTACGCTTTAGAGCGGCAAACTATGCATCGTGCTTCGGTTTGATCCTTCGGAAGCTAATGTTGTGTGAGGTAGGCTAGCAGGGGTTCTGTCCAAGGTGGGATTATGGCCATTACCTCGTGTGCGGAAGTTGTTTCCTCGAGTGTAGAGCCGCCGATGATGTCATCGTCTAGTTCATTTCCAGGTGGGGCGTTGTGAGTGGGCTCGTCGGATGGTGCGCTGGTGACGTCATCCTACCATGCCACGGAGGGTTTAAAGAGCCGCTCGAGGAAGGTGTTTTTGGGAACCGGGTCGCGCTTGGCGCCCATGCAGGCGAGGATGTCAGTTTGTTGATTGTTGTCTCTAGCGATATGGTGAAATTCTAGGCCCTCAAATCGAGCAGATATCTGAAGGACCGCGTTTCTATATGCCGCCATCTTGGGGTCTTTGGCGTCGAATTCGCCGTTGACTTGAGAGATTGCCAAATTTGAATCTCCCCTTACCTCGAGGCTCTGCACGCCCATTGATGTGGCCATACGAAGACCATGTAGTAGTGCTTCATACTCGGCTGCGTTGTTTGAGTTTGTATACATTATTTGGAGGACATACCGAATAGTGTCGCCTATGGGGGAGATGAGGATGACCCCAGACCCTATTCCGGCAAACATCTTTGAGCCGTCGAAGTACATTGTCCAGTGCGAGTATGTGGAGTACTCCCAGGGTAGTTCGGCCTCGGTCCATTCAGCTATGAAATCGGCTAGCACCTGAGATTTAATGGCTCGGTGTGACTTGTATGTTATCTCGAAGGGGGAAAGCTTGATGGCCCATTTGGTGATGCGGCCTGTGGCATCCTTGTTATTGACTATATCATTCAAGGGGGCCTCTGACGCAACTGTGACTGAACATTCTTGAAAGTAATGGCGTAGCTTTCAATATGCTATCAAGACAGTGTAGGCTATCTTTTGATAGTGCGGGTATCGTGATTTGCATGGCGTAAGCACCTTGGACACGTAGTAGACTGGCTTATAGACTTGGAACTTGTGGCCCTCGGATTCCCATTCTACGACGAGCACCGCGCTGACCACCTGATTGGTGGCCGAAATGTATACTAGCATGGGTTTGCCGATGCCGGGTGCGGCCAGGATAGGGTTGCCGGCGAGGAGTGTTTTGATCTCCTCAAGTGCCATGGTTGCTTCATCTGTCCACTAGAAGTTCTTGGTCTTTTTGAGCAGTTTGTAGAGTGGCAATGCCTTTTCTCCGAGGCGGGATATGAAGCTGCTCAAGGCGGCCATGGATCCTGCCAGCTTCTAGGCATGCTTAAGCTCTGTTGGTATTGCGAGCTCAGATAGCATCTAATTTTTGCCGGATTGGCTTTGATTCCTCCATGGGAAACTATGAATTTGAATAGCTTTTCGGTAGGGACCCCGAAGACACATTTCTCCGGGTTGAGTCGTATGTCGTAGGCCCGTAGGTTGTCACAGGTTTGACATAGGAAGTCTATCAGTTGGTCGATGAGTTTGGTTTTGACAACCACGTCGTCCATGTATGCCTCGACTGTTTTGCCGATTTGGTTTTCGAGGCATCTTTGAATCATGTGCTGGTACGTGGCTCCCGTGTCAGTTAGTCCAAACGGCATGGTGTTGAAGCAGAAGGGGCCGTAGTGGGTGATGAATGCGGTTGCTGCATGATGAGAACTCCTTCATCTTAATCTGATAGTATCCGGAGTATGCATCGAGGAAGTATAATGAGTCGTGTCCGGCGGTGGCATCGATGATCTTGTCTATCCTTGGTAGAGGGAATTGATCCTTAGGGTAGGCTTTGTTGAGATATTTGAAGTCGACGCAAAGCCACCAGGACTTATCATTTTTGGGTACCATAACTAGATTTGCTAACCACTTGGGGTGCTTGATCTCGCGGATGAATCAGTCCTCTAGCAGTTTTGCAAGCTCTTCGCCCATAGCCTGCCGTTTGGGTTCGGAAAATTGGCGCAGGGTTTGTTTCACTAGCTTGAAGCCTTTTAAAATGTTGAGGTTATGCTCTGCTTTCGTGGGATTCCTGACATATCTGATGGGTGCTGGGTGAATATTTCCCAATTTTCAGGCAGGAATGTCCTTAGCACCTCGTCGACTGCGGGGTCCAGCTGTGCTCCTATGGATGTCGTTTTATTGGGATCTGTTGGGTGCACTTGAAATTTGATTTTTTCGTCCGCTAGCTTGAATAATGTGGGCTTTTGTCTTTTACTAAGAACCACGTCATCCCTGTCGACTGTAGTGCATAGCGGTATCAAATCTTCGGCCGCGAGGGCTTCGGATAGAGCCTCTAGGGCAAGGGATATTATCTTATTTTCGGCTCGCAAGGCTTTGCTCGGGTCGCTTTTAAGAGAGATCACCCCGTTGGGTCTTGGCATCTTGAGTTTCATATACCCGTAATGTGGTATGCCTTGAAATCTTGAGAATGCCTCATGTCCTAGAAGGGCGTGGTATCCGCTACGGAAGGGCACGATGTGAAATAGCAAGGGTTCAGATATGTAGTTGCCAGGTGTAACAGACACAACATCCAAGGTTACGCGTTCCGAGCAGTGTGCCTCCCTTACGGGTATTATACCTCGGAATGTGGTATGACTGCGTTCGATGCGAGACCTGTTGAACTGCATCTTGTCTAGAGTATCCTCATAAATGAGGTTGAGGCCGCTGCCTCCGTCCATCAGCACTTTGGTCAGTCGAAAACCGTCGAAAATGGGGTCGAGGACCAGTGTGGCCGATGCGTAGTTATTACGGGCACTTGGCTCATCCTTCTTGTTGAAGGTGATAGGCATGGATGCTCATGGTTGTGCGGCCGTCACTTGATATATTTGATTGAGCTCTGGAAGAGATTTTTTCCTTTTATTGTTTGAGGCGAATGTCTCATATACCGTAAGGACACTGTGGTCCTGCAGCAAAGCTAAGGAGTGTTTATCTCAGGGTGTAAGTCCCAAGATTAGCTCGTCATATTTGGCCAGTTGTCTTACCACCCAACAGGATTGAAGTATGTGGGTTGGGTTTGCGTCTAGAAGGACCGAATATATTGGGCATGGTTTATCTAGCAACTCGTCCAACACCAATCTCGCCTAGTTTTCTTTTCATTAGGCTTGCGCTCCGCTGACCGATTTTGTGTAAGCCTGTTTAGGGCGGGGCCTTCTGTAACGCGTGGCGGGCTACGGCCCCATGTTCAGTTGTTGCACCCTCCATGTGTTCTCCATGGTGCAATATTTGCGTACCATGTCTGATAGTTCGGTGAAGCTTTGAATTCAACGACGCGCAAGGGTGTTTAAGAGGCACTCGTCCCTGCAGTTAAACTGGAAGGCTTTAATTATTTATTTGTCACAGTGAGGTGCCATCCTGTTTTTTACCAGGAGAAATCTAGCCCAATAAAGGTGGACTGTCTCGTTTCAGCTGTTTGACATACATGAGGTCCCATATGTCTGGGTTTCTCAAGTCCGAATTATATTCCATGTGGTGGGCGGGCAAGAAAATTTCGAGAATTCCCTCTTGTCGCGGATCCGGACTATCCTTGATGGGCGGCTGAGTCATGTCTGGTTCTGATCGCAAAGGGCTCGGATCTGAACTGGTGTGCAGCCGGATAGGCTCGATGCCGGTATTTGTGCTGGGGGTTATGTCCGGATTTACATCCGGGCTGGTGTCTGACTCTGAGCTGGGATTCGTGTGTACACCATCTTTATCTTGCAAGGATGTGGCCCCTCCTGGGCCTCTTCGACTGTAGCGACAAGGTGTGTGACCGGAGGGTTGTTGTTTTCTCGGTCTTTGGGTCTAAGCCTGATCTGATCGTAGTCCTAGTAACAGAGATTCCAATTGCACGAAAAAGGCTTGCCAGGTAGTCTGTCGGCTGGCCACATGGGGGTGCCAGACACTTCGATGATTCAGCGGGAGACCTTTGGGGCGGTCTGTCAGAGTTGGGTTTCAGGGTCAGACTCTGAGGGACACCGGACTTTTGTGAGTCTGCTGGTCCTAGGTTGATGCCCCAGAACCCATGAACCCTTCGACAGGGGTGACGCCTTCGATCTGGTCGAGGCGACTAGTGGGATCGGCGCTCACTAGTATGTCATGAGAGACGAGGAGATGACCAGGGGTGGGGAAGCCCTCGGCGCGGATGTGGTCTCCAACGACCGACTGAGCCATCGATTCCTCTGGCGATCCTGTCGTGGAATAGTCACGGCAGATGTCCTAGCTAAAGGACTTAGTCGTGGAGCCATCGCAACTAGGTTAGCTTAAAGGTGTTAAACGGGACAAAAGACACAGGAGTTTATACTGGTTCGGCCCCTTGCGGTGAAGGTAAAGGCCTGCTCCAGTTTTGAGGTGGTATTGCTTATGTCTCGATTACTAGGGAGCGAATCCGCTTGACCTAGCTTTCAATCTATTGTTTCTTTTCCCGAACCGCCACCGGGTCGTCCCTTTATATACACAGGTTGACGCCCAGCGGCTCTCAGAGTGTCGACCGGCTCATAGACAATGTGTCTGGCTCGGTGACTATCTATACATGCCTTACAATACAAGTCTTACATATAAGGCAGTTTATTTCTACAGGCCTTAAGTCGCCCTTGGGCCTTGGGCCCTTACCTGAACCGCCATCTTCAATATCCTCGTGGGCTTCATATGATGAATCGTCATAGGTATAACCCAGCCCCTCCTGGGCAGGTCATACCTAATAGTTATATCCCAAACATTAGGCCCTAGGTTGATTTGAACTAGTTCATGTCAATCTTCAACACTTAGAAAAATCCTCCCTTCTCTATCTTTTCGAGAAATTCATAACCCGCCATGACGTCATCTCCTGGAATTGCGATAACCCGACATGACGTCACCTGTCATTAATTCACACAATATCCAATATATCTCAATGGATCTTTATCTTAATAGCCTTCCCAAGAATCGAGGCACCCGAGCAGATGGATAACCATGTTTTTTAGCCTCCTCGTTTTTCGCGCCCATCTGTTACCTTCTCCTTATAAATAGTCACGAACAACCTCTTCTCATTCTCCCCTCTTTCCTTCACCTTCCTCCTCTCGCAACTCTCTGTCACTCGAGCTCCGCCGCTGCCGCGAAGCACCCCGTCCTCCTCGTCCTTGGCCGCTGCATCAACCTGTTTCGGACCAGAGTACACAGGAGCTCCACCGCAGTCCGATCTGCATCCGTAAGTGCTCCTCTTTCCATGCTCCAGATCGTGTTAGGGTTTCCACAGTTCCTCGTGTTCTTCGTGGTTGCTTGTAGTTCTTCAACCCTAGAACCCTTTAGATCTGAAAATAACATATAACTTGCACGGTAGTAGTTTTGTCCCTGCTTTCAATGCCAGCGGACCCTTTTTCCTTGATATAAGATCTCCTCAGAACCTATGAGCTCCCTTGTTCTGCTTTTAGGTTTTGATTTATTTTCTTTTTGCACACAGCGCCAGATCCAAATTTATAATTGTAATCTGTAAAACCTCTTTGCCTGGGACTTAGTAAAATTTTCTTCCTGATACACCAACTCGATCATGGCGGCTTATATCACCGGCTGTAGTTAAATTCAATGCTCAACAGATTTCTCCTTTGATAGACATCAAACTGCTCATGGCGGCTTACATAGCTTGTTGTAACTAGTCATATACCATTAGGCCCCTTTTTAAGACGCCATTCTGAATATGTGTTGTAGTACTTTTCCTCCGGCTTAATTTGAACCGGCAAACTTGTTATTTTTCTTTTTAGGCTTCTTTGCAATGGCCCCAAAGACAGCCACTTCCTGTAACTGGGTTCCCTCCATTGTCACTGAGAACACACTCCAGGACTTTGTGAAAACCGACTATTTGCCCAAGAAGAGTGTCATGCATTATTGCGCCCCTAAGCCGAAATAAGAAAAATCTCAACCAAAAGATGATGAAGTCATTGTCTTTACCGACCACATGAACCGGGGCTTTTCTCCGCCCGGCTCTAAATTCTTCCGGGATGTTCTTCATTTTTTCAACCTTCATCCTCAAGACATCTGACCCAATTCCCTGTCAAATATATGCAACTTCCAAGTGTTCTGTGAGGTCTACCTTCAGGAGGAGCCCAGTGTGGAGCTATACAGAGAGTACTTCTATTTGAACCACCAGAACAAGTACTCAAACGGACCCAGTCTGGAACTTCGTGGAACCTCAATTCAGCGCAGGAGAGATGCTATCTTCCCTTTTGCACGCCTGCCAAGTCACCCCAAGGACTAGAACCAGACATGGTTCTATTGCAAGGATACTTCTCCGGCTGATGAGAACCGGTGCCCGGCTTTTGCGCCCTACATCTTGAATCAAATCATCCTCTCCATGACAAGCCGACAGCTGCTGAACGCAAGAAACTCGCCCCTACCATTGCCAAGGTAAAGGCTCTGTTGGGAAATGGCCTAACTGGCATTGACTTGCACTAGTGCAGAACGTGGCACGAGCCAGGCCCGGGTGCGTGTAGGACATTAGTATCAGTTGGTAACACCAACCGGTACTAAATGTTTGGGGGTGTTTTTGTTTTATTTTTATTTTTCCTTTAATTTTGTGTTTTCAATTTAATTTAGTGATTTTTTTACATTAATGAGTTGTTAAATCATTAGGTGAAAGTACCGCAGATTAGTTTCGACTGGATGCATGTGGATCCTAGATAAGTGATCAAGTATATTCCATATCCATATTATACTTGATCACCTAATTAGGTGATCAAGTATAATATGGATATGGCATATACTTGATCACTTAGCTAGGATCCATCCAGCTGAAACTAATTTGCGGTTTCTTTCATAAATGATATAATAACTCATCATCATCATCATATTTAGGTGATCAAGTATAATATGGATATGGAATATACTTGATCACTTATCTAGGATCCATCCAGCTGAAACTAATTTGCAGTTTCTTTCATAAATGATATAATAACTCATCATCATCATCATATTAATATAAAAACTCTTGCATCATATCATCAACAACAGTATACTAGCTAGCTAAAAATCATAATAGTCATCATTACCACTATTTAATCATCATAGTCATTACCGCTATCTAATCACCACCAACACTAGCTTAAATAAGAAACATTCACTTGTACCAGAAGCAAAGATATCATCGAGTTCAACATGGTCATGATATTATAAGTGTTCATAACACCACAAAAGCAAATCACTCTTTGAGATTAAGTTCAGGACGAAGAACACGGACATGAGAGGACAAGTACTAAGAGCATGAACTAGCTAAATCACTCCTGCTGCTCTCTCTCAGGTAAAATAGCATAGAACATGTATAGCTCTCCTGATTCATCATACTAGAACATGCAGATGAACTTGTCTCCTAATCGTGGGCTGCGCTTCTCATTGCTGCCCCTAGTACTTCTCTGGAATCGTTAACAATTTTGCTCCAATCTTTCACTATTAAGCATTCATTGCTTTTAGAAATCCTGAATGCACTCATGTGCAATGTAGGATATCTTTGCCGTAAGCTAACTATTGACATGCGACCTTTAGTCTCGATCCACTAAGGCACAACTGTCATCGGGAGTCCCTATTGAAGAACATCGTATAGTAATTAATATACTTAGCAATGAAAGTTTAGCAAAAAAATAATGTATGCAAAATATGCACTGAGGACAAATAGTAAAAATCTTACCATCTTTCCTAAATAGATGTGACAGTAGTTCAATACGATCACTATTGGTCGCATGTTTTGAGTACTAACATTTCTAAGTGCAGGAAGAAAATTTGTCTTGACAGTATGAAGATCCTCAAGCCATGAAACATAATGACTTATCTCCTCGCAGTTTAGTTCAGCTCCGGGACAGTAGTAGGTCCTGTCTACAAAGCGTCGGACATGTTTGCTTGAATGGAAATAAGCTGTCAATAGAAAATAGTTGTCAACTATTTTTGAATAAAAAATATCAAAGACATAAATATGTTTGAGAAACTCACATAATGGTAGAACTGGAGGCGTCTGCACATCGACCCAGATGTCTCTATTACCTTCAATGTCATCTTCCGGGCGAATATCAAAGGTGATAACCATATGAGGCTCAAATGCATAAGCCTTGCATAGTGCTTGCCAAGTTTTGCATTCAAAATAGATCTATCTGCATTGTATACTTTGACGTTGAAAGTATAACCATGCTCGGTTTTCAGGTAAACTCTCTTTACCTCCATAGTTTCCATAGCACTGAAACCTATCTTATCCAAGACAAAAAATCTTGCATGGCAGGGGATGCGCTAGTAGAATATTGAAAATTTAAAATTATAAGTTGAAGCAAATGAAGCATATATAAGTCATACTTAATTACGAAAAAACACTTGTCGTTGTGACTTACTGTATCCACTTCGAAGGTCTCATCCAGCTTGATGCTGAATCGCCTATCATCAACAAGGAAATTTCTGTCGCATAGGCCGCGCTGGTCTTCACAGTATTCACACATAATGAAATCTTTTTCATCGTCCGACAACATTTCTTATGTTCATATAGGTGAAACATTAAACACTTACTAGTTCTATTAATTCAACTAATTCAACTGTTTCTATTAATTCAACTAGTTCTATTAATTCAACTAATTCAACTAAGTATTTACTAAAATAAACTTGTTCTATTAATTTTCTTACTAAAATAAGTAGCTAGTTCTATATAGTAATATTTTAATTAGATCTTCAAATCTCAGATACCTAAATTTTCTTACTAAAAATAAACTAGTTCTATTAATTCAACTAATTCAACTAAGAATTTACTAAAAACAAACTAGTTCTATTAATTTACTTACTAAAATATATAAAATAGCTATATATAGTAATATTTTAATTAGATCATCAAATCTCATGTACCTAAAATTTCTTACTAAAAAATAGTTTTATTAATTCAACTAGTTCAACTAAGCATTTACTAAAAATAAACTAGTTATATTAATTCAACTAGTTCAAATAATCTCATATACCTAAACTTTCTTACTAAAAATAAACTAGTTCTATTAATTTTCTTACTAAAATAAACTAGTTATAATAATTCAACTAGTTCAAATCTCATATATATACCTAATTAATATCTAGCTAATTCATTTAGCTAACAATTGACATTAATATTTAACAACTTTTCTATCTAATTCATCTAACATTAATATTCTAACATTCTTATCTACGTAATTCATCTAACATTAATCTAAACAATAGAAAACAGAAAATAAGTAAAAAAAATGTGTGTGTGTGTGTGTGTGTGTGTGTGTGTGTGTGTGTGTGTGTCTGTGTGTGTGTGTATGTGTGTATATGTGTGTGTGTGTACGAGCGGGGGGCAGCGGCGCGAGACGGCGACGGCGCGACGACGGGCGACGGGCCGGGGGCGACGACGCGCGATCGAGACGGTGACGTAGTACGGGCGGCGGCGCAAGGCAACGACGACGGGACGGCGACGACGGGTGGTGGGAAGCGATGAGCGGCAGCGGGCCGGGCGAGGGCGGCGGGCCAGCGAGGGCGGCGCGGAATGGGCGACGGCGCGGCGGCGGCGGCGGCGATGTCGCGCGAATAAGTTGGAGAAGAAGTGGTGGTCGATGAAACTGAATTTTTCGTAAGTGCCATATATATAGGAGGGGCCTTTAGTACCGGTTGGATCCACCAACCGGTACTGAAGGCCAATTTTGGCCAGGTCAAGCTACGGGAACGGCCGCCTTTAGTACCGGTTCATTAGCCCAACCGGTACCAAAGGCCCACCCATTAGTACCGGTTGGAGCCACCAACCGATACTAACGGTTGTGCGCTGCCACCTGCGGTTCACTATGTTTAGTCCCACCTCGTCGAGCGAAGGGCAGCCGCACTGTTTTATAAACCCAGCAGCGGCTGCTCCTTCGAACTCCTCTATATAGCAGGCTTCTGGGCCTAACTAGGGTGCGCTGCCCTGTGAGCCTGCCGGCCCTTCTGGGCCTGGATTTGCACACCCTATGTCTGGCAGGCCCACTGGGCAGCGCCCCAATAATTTTTTATATAGTTTTTTTTCTTTTCTGCATTATTTATTTTCTTCTATTTATTTTTGAGTAATTTTTTATATAGTTTTTTTCTTTTCTTCTTTATTTATTTTCTTCTATTTATTTCTGAGTAGTTATTTTTGCTGTATTTAGTTTCTTTGTGAATATTTTTGCTTTAGCTCTCTAAATAAATTGGTAAATGATGACGTCGCTTTGAATGCTGCATACTAAACGCAAAAAAGTCTGGAGTTAAAATAAGTTTAAAAAACATTAAGGTGCCAATGCAACAAATGAGTTATCGTCCGAAACACTGATATTTATTTATTTTCTTCTATTTCACGGTCATTTAGCTCTCTAAACAAATCGGTAAATGACTGAAAAATAGCAAATGATGTACGAACGTGTTGGAAATTAATGACTTCGCTTCGAATGCTGCATAATGCCGGCTCAAAAAAAGTATAGAGTTCAAATAAGTTTAAGAAAATGAAGTGCCCGTGTAACAGATGAGTTCTCATCCGAAACCCTCATACTCCGAAAGAGATTGTCCAGTTTGTACACGAAGTGCGTCCAGTTTTTGCCGTGACCCCCTCTACTCGTTCGCACATGCTATGCGGGTGAAATGATGATACCATCAACATTTTCAGAGTTCATTTTGTAGTGATTTTCAATTTCACGGTCATTTAGCTCTCTAAACAAATCGGTAAATGACTGAAAAACAACAAATGATGTCAGAACGTGTTGGAAATTGATGACGTCGCTTAGAATGCTGCATAATGCCTGTCGTGGAATTAACACGTCAGATGTCCTAGCGGAAGGACTTAGTCGTGGAGCCATCGCAACGAGATTAGCTTAAAGGGGTTAAACCGTAACAAAGGACACGGGAAGTTTATACTGGTTCGGCCCCTTGCGGTGAAGGTAAAAGCCTACGATCTAGTTGTTGTGGGATTGATTGATCTCGATGAGCAGGGAGCGAATCCGCTTTACCTATCTCTCGAGCTGTTGTTTCTTGTCCCTGAACTGCCGCCGGGTCGTCCCTTTATATACACAGGTTGACGCCGACCGGTTTAGAGAGTCCCGAGGCTGGCTCATATAAGTGTCTGGCTCGGTCACTTCCTTTCCCTAACTTATAATACAAGTTATACAACTATGGCGGTTTACAACTATGGGCCCTAATCCGCCTTTGGTCTCTGGGCCTCTAAGCTTTAATAGAAAAGCGTCATCTTCTTTGTCTTCATGGGCTTCAATATAGATGAGCGTGAACCGGCCCCTCCTGGGCAGTTTACACTCAGTAGTTATATCCTCAACATTAGGCCCCAGATTGATTTGAACCTGTTCATGTCAATCTTCCATACCTAGAAAAATTCCCTGAACATCTTCATCTTAGCCTTAAACCGCCATGACATCATCTTCAGAAATCATCATAAACAGCCATGACGTTAACTACATAAAAAACTCATAAAGACTCCATTTCATTAACTGACTCCTAAGATCGAGGCGACAGCTGTGCCCCATTTTACCGCTTCGGGCTCCTCGATTCTCGCGCTTGCCTTCTTTTTCCATTCGCCTTATAAATAGGTCCAGGGGCCCTTCCCTTTTCCCCTTCCACACTTCTTCTTCTTCCTTTCGACGCTCAAGCCCGACAGCTCCGCCACTGCCGTCGACCTTCAAGCGCTGCATCATCCCTGGCTGCTGCATCAACCTGAATGCAACAGAGATCCGTGGCTCTCCTCTGCTACTCCCGTGAACTCGGTAAACCTTCTTCCCTCAACCCTAGATCTGCATTAGGGTTTCGGTGCTCATCTTTGTTCATCAGTGTTCGTTAGTGTTCGTCCATGCTTATTGTTTCGCCTTTACTGCCTCATCGAATCTAGATCAACTTGACCTTTTTCCTCTGCGGCCGAAACTATAGTTTAGTTCACCTCACCATAGCATCCTTTTGACTACGAACAAAACTCACCTAGATCTTTTCTGTTCTGCTATCACCATTTTAGGGCTTTAATATTTTTCCTTTTCCTGAACTGTGCTAGATCCATAATAATAATCCTTAGCTTGTGAAACCTGTTTGTGTATCACTTAGAAATTTTCAGATCTGTTGCCCTTCGTGCCACTGTAGGCGGTTTAACCTGTAGAAAACGACAATCTGCCAGATACCATTAGCCCTCTCGTAAACCGCCATCTGTCCTTGAACATCCATCTCCGGCTTAACGTACACACACGCTTTCATTAAATTCTCCGGTTTGATACCAGTTTGTGCATATCAATCTTGAACCGTGAACCGGTGTTTGCACTTCCTTTACAGTTTGTCCTCCAAAATGACCAAGCAATTCTCCTCTTGCAATTGGGTTCCTTCCCGGATCACAGAAACACAACTCAATGGATATGTTTTAACTGGCGCTTTGGCAAAGAAGGAAGTCATTCATTGGAGAGTCCCTGGTGCCGAAAACCCTCCTGAACCTCAAGATGGAGAAGTGGTTGTGTTTATGCAGCATCTGGACCGAGGGTTTATCCCTCCCGGATCAAAAAATTTCCATGATGTACTTGCCAGCTTCCAACTCCATCCTCAAGACATTGGACCGAACTCTGTGTCCAACATCTGCAATTTCCAAGTGTTCTGTGAAGTTTACCTTCAAGAAAAACCGACTGTTGAACTCTTCAGGGGCTTCTTCCACTTGAACCGCCGCACTGAATTCTCTGACGGCCCCAATACTGAACTTGGCGGATTGTCGATTCAGAAAAGGAAAGAAGTTGATTTTCCTCATGCCAAACATCACAACCATCCCAAGGATTGGAATCAAACATGGTTCTACTGTCAGAACACCGCTCCTGCTGATGAAAACCCTCTGCCGGGTTACCGTGCTCACCGGCTCAGCAATGGACATCTACTGCCTCAGCGGCTCACCGCTAAAGAACGACAAACATATGCGCCTCAACTTGCTAAGCTCTGCGCTCTTCTAGCAAACGGCTTAACATGCATTGATCTCGTCCGTTGCTGGGTATCGTGGGGTATCCTGCCTTTAAGCCGCAGCACCAGGTTGACGCATGAGTATACCGGGGACATCAAGGACCCTCAACGGCACCATGAAATACAAATGACTGATGATGAAGTTACTGAGTCTCTAAAGAAGATGCTAGATGAACCGATCGCTGAGTGCAGCAAGACTGGGTTGCGTCCCTTTTATGCCTCCAACAAACCGCCAGCTGTAAGACTTTATCTTTCTGCCTTTTAATCCGTCTCCGCTTTAACATTTTGTCTGATAACCTTTTGTTTATTCTTACAGGCCAAAGATCCTTTCTGGAAGAGGAAAACCCAAGACAAACCGGCAAAAGCTCAAGACAAACCGGCGAGGGCTCCTCGTGGTAAGAGCAAGGCCACCAAGAGGCCAGCCAAAAAGAAAACCGCTGAGTCCTTTGATCCGCCCGAAGATGTTGATGACTCGGAACAAGAGGTAGAACTTGACTCCCTTGGTTCATTTTTCATACATCTTATTGACAACGACCATTACCAGGATGATGCGGAAGCTAGCCGTGCTGACCATGTAGAGGTAGTCTCCCTTTCCTCCAATTCCGATCTTGTGCCAGTAAGAAAAATTCGTCGCGCAGTCCGGAAAGTGAAACATTCACATCCTTTCACTCATTTGGATCCATAGCACCCTGAAGCTCGTCGCACAACCCGACATAGTGGCCAACAAGTCACTTCTTCCGGTTTACCAGACACTCCAATCCGGAAGCGTCGTGCAGAGGTCTCTTTTAATTCTAACAAGTCCTATCCCTTGGTGGGTTACTTCCGATACCCTCTTAATCCGTCTGACTCAAATTATCAGGTAACTTCCAATTCATCCTCTGGCGATTCATCGACCACACAAATGCCTCCCCTCAAGACCGTCCCCGGGTAAGTATCATAATTTTAGCTTTGCCTTCCTGCGACGGTTTACCATATTGATCCTCTGTTGCCACTTTGCAGCGCCAAAGCCCGATTTAGTAAGAAGGCGAAAACAAATGCTCCCACTGATGAGATTGAACCGGAGAGAACCTCAGAAGGTGCCGGTGGAGATGCTGATATTTCTATGGATGATCCTGCGCCACAAGGTCAGGACACTGATGCTGATTCGCCAGAAGCTAACCCGGCGAGCCCTCATGTCAATGCGCCAAGCCCGCATGCCAATCCTCCAAGTCCAACTGCTGATCCGCCGAGCCCGGCCAAGGCCTCAGATAAACCGGCTAGTCCAAATACAGCAACTGATGATGTTGTGATTACTGGGGTTGGCCATACTTCTCCTGGTAATCCTGTCGCTTTGTCAAATCACAGTGCCAAAGTGGAATCTGCTGCTGAAGAGAAAGGCAAATGGAAGACTGATCAGTCAAGCTATGCTCATCTTCCCGCTCAAGAACTTCGCTCTGGATACCTAAACCGCCTCTATACAAGCCGTGACTATGAGGCTGGTTTAGTCAACATGATGAAGGAGCGCTATGAGGTAACTTCCCAACACTTTAAATTTCTTGTATTGTATGTCAACTCCATTGTAGCCCCCAAGTGCCGGTTTATCTCTTCAAGATGAACCGGGACTTTGGATAAAAAAACTTCAACTGTGTAGCCCCCAATTGCCGGTTTATCTCTTCAAGATGAACCGGGACTTTGTGTTCAAAACCTGTCCTTGTTGAACTCCTTCACCTCTGACTTGTCTGATCAATTACACATTAGCCCCCAAGTGCCAAGATTAATACTTGTATTGAGCCTTGGGACTTTGAATAATAGTAAAAAAGAAACAATCCGCATTAGCCCCCAAGTGCCAAGATTAATATTTGTAAAAATTTTGATTTATGGTTAAAGAAGAAAAAGAAGAAAACAGGGGTTCTGTTGAATTTCAAGTATTCAGTTTCACCAATAAGATACGGAGACTTTCTTCACATTTGGAATTACACAAAAAAGATTTTTCATCGGAAAGAGGTCTACGAAGACTTTTGGGAAAACGTCGACGTTTGCTGGCTTATTTGGCAAAGAATAATAGAGTGGGACTTTGAATAATAGTCAAAAAGAAACAATCCGCATTAGCCCCCAAGTGCCAAGTGTATAACTTGTTATGTGCTTGGGACTTTGAGAAAAAAATCTTAACATCTTCATCATCTGTCTTTTGCAGGCTGACTTGAACAACAAAGATTCCCAGATTGCTGATCTTCAAGAAAACATTAAGTCCCAGCAAGCAGAAACCTCCAAGGCCAAAGATGAACTGAAGGGCGCTTTGACTGCCATGGAGCAATTGAAGGATGGTTTCAAAACTGAGCGGGCGGATTGGGAAACAGAGAAGGCTGCTCTTTTAAAGCGGGCTGAAGATGCCGAAGCAGCTCTTAAACCGGTGGCAGAGGAGCTAACTGGGCTAAAGCATCTAGTCAATGCTATGACTTGAGCAATTTTTGGTAAGCACTCTTTGTAAGCACCTTCCTTAAACATTTTTGAAGTTGCCGGTTTAACAGAAAATTCTTAAACCATTTGCAGGTAGTCGTGTTGCTCATCTAGGCTCGGATATGCAGATGAAGTTGAAAGCAGCCTACACGTTGATAGAACAATTGTATACTGGTGCTCAACGAGTCATCTGTGCGGCCTCCTTCAACAAACCGGCACCAACTTTGATCAAAGATACGTTGACCAAACTATCTATGATTCCAGCCCAGATGGAAGACGTAAAGCGGTCTGCTGCAAGGGCTGGAGCTTTAACAGAACTGACTCGGGCCAAAGCTTGGATTGCTGATCTTGATCTGGTAGATATCACAAAGGGCTATCCGGGTCAACAAGAAGACGGATCAGACTTTGATAATGAAGCCCTCAAAGCCTTGACAAAAGAGATGCGCCCACTGGCAAGCCAATTGGCTGAAGAGGTTGACTTGTCTGTCTATCGGTCCAGCTATGACGCAGACAACAGACGGGTTGACGCAGCTGTGAAAGAAGCACATAATCTAATCCCTCCAATCTGCAAGCACACCTATGCCCCTGACATTGAACCATCCAATCTTATAAGCAAAGAAGCTGCCTTCCAAGCCTTAACCAGGATTGATTGGGCCATCCTTGACTTCCAGCCACTGGGTGAGGAGGAGGTTGAACCGACGCGAGATGATCCGTCAACTTCACGTCAGCCTGGTGCTGAATCATAATCCGCCAGCCGGTTTGATTTTCACATATAGCGTTATGAGCAGCAAACAATTATTCTTTTGGGCATCAAAGCGCCTTGTAATAGGCTAGTTGAAATACTTTGATCTTCTGCCATCGTGCACTGCTACCTGATATTGTAATCCGGCATGATTGTTGCTATGCTTGCTTTATTTGCCTTGCTACTTCTTTTAAAATCCTGCCTTCTGCATTTGAAAATCTTACACATGTCCTGGTGGTTTACCGCCGGACGAGTTATGATACCCAATATAGAACCGGAATTCTGATAACCAAGGTTATAAAGTAATGAAATATGAAATATATCATACCTGTGATATTAAATCACCTTTTGTTGGCTTACCAAATTTATGTAGTAAGGGTGAGAACCCAAACCTTGAGTGTTTGAAAACGCCTACCACATTGTGCTGGTGCGTAATAAGCCATGCCGGGTTATGATAAACACCGGATGATCATCCTGACGACTTATAGTCAGTGCCAGACCGGATTAAGATATGCTGCTTCATAATTGATTATGTGCTAACAGCTGATAACTGTAAGCCGCGTCGGGTTAAGAAACACCGGGTTGATGTAATGACATATAGTCTAGCTGGGTCAGTAGACACCGGTTTAACTTAAAACTTGATCAAAAGAGATGAAACTTGCAAAAATAAAATCAAATAAAAATTGTAGTCGAGGCTTTCATGGGCTGCCAGGCCCAAATTCGAGGCTTTTTGTGGGCTGCCAGGCCGCTGAGTTAAACCATTTGACAAAGCCTTTTAAGATGGGCCTCCAACTAACCAATCGTCGTTTTAACTTTGACAAGTTCAGGGTCTGTATAAGATTGACTTGTCAAACGTTCGGCGGGTCATGCCAGGATTACCTGGATAGGAGTGGCTTACTTGATGAAGGCAGGTTAACCCGGGGTTTTAGGTGAATACACTAGGCGTCCAAGCCATGGGTCGATACCCAATTACAAGGGTCCTTTCAAACTCTTTGTTGCTTTGCACAAAGATCCCCCAAGTAACTTTGTGAGCTGTGCTCAATGGGTGCCTATGTTTGAGTTGTGCCTCTTAGCAACAATACTCTCTTTGGCCCCTTGGGTGTGAAGCTCCCAAGCTGTATTGTGGCATGATAGCCGGTTTAATGGACAAACATGACGTCGCTTTGTAAGCAGAAGCCCCCGTGTAAACAAGAAATATTGGAAGAACGGCAGAGGCCCTACTTGTAGCAAGGATGGCGGTTTATTATATTGATCATGATATATACATTCCCAAAATATGTACATAATGAGAGCCTATGGCTCAGGTGTAGTAAGGCCGTAGAAGAGCGATATTCCACGACCGACGGGTCTCCTCCTCCGATTTGCTTGAGTCTTTGTGCTCGCGAATGTCGATGAGGTAGTATGATCCGTTGTGCAGATTCTTGCTGACCACAAAGGGCCCTTCCCAAGGTGGGGATAACTTGTGCATATCAGTCTGATCTTGGATGAGCCGGAGCACTAAGTCGCCTTCTTGAAAGGTTCTTGTTCTAACCCGGCGGCTGTGATAACGCCACAGGTCTTGCTGAAAAACCGCCGAACGAGCCAATGCCATGTCCCGTTTTCATCTAACAGGTCCAGTGCTTCTTGACGTGCTTGCTCGTTATCTGCTTCAACATAATTGGCAACCCGGGGCGAGTCATGATGAGTATCACTTGGGAGTACCGCCTCTGCCCCGTAAACCATGAAGAAAGGGGTATAACCAGTAGATCGGTTTGGGGTGGTGTTTATGCTCCATAACTCAGATGGTAGCTCCTCCACCCAACAACCCGGCGTCCTCTTTAAAGGAACCATAAGCCGGGGCTTGATACCCTTCAAGATTTCCTGATTGGCTCTCTCAGCTTGACCATTAAATTGGGGGTGAGCCACACATGAAACATCAAGCCGAATGTGCTCTCGTTGACAAAAGTCCTCCATCTCGCCCTTGGAGAGGTTCATGCCATTATCTGTGATAATGCTGCATGGAAAACCGAGATGGAAGATCATCTCGTCACACTTGCTTACGGGCTCCGCTTCAACCCATTTAGTAAACTTGTCAACCGCCACCAACAGGTGGGTCTTCTTATCTTTGGATCGCTTGAAAGGCCCTACCATGTCAAGCCCCCAAGTAGCAAACGGCCAGGTGATGGGAATCATCCGTATCTCCTGAGCGGGAACATGAGCTCGTCGTGAACATTTCTGACAACCATCGCACCGCCTTACCAAGTCCTCAGCATCAGCATGAGCCGTCAGCCAATAGAAACCATGACGAAAAGCCTTAGCAACCAAGGACTTTGAACTGGCGTGATGACCACAGTCTCCTTCGTGGATCTCTCTTAGAATCTCACGGCCTTCTTCAGGAGAAACACAACGCTGGAACACACCAGAGACACTGCAACGGTGTAACTCGCCATTGTGAATAACCATGGACTTGGATCGCCGGACTATCTGTTAGGCCAAAATCGCATCCTCTGGCAACTCGCCCCGGTTCATATACGCCAAGTATGGAACCGTTCAATCCGGAATAATGTGTAAAGAGGCCACCAACTGTTCCTCCGGATCAGGAATAGCGAGGTCCTCCTTTATAGGCAACTAAACTGACGGGTTGTGCAAGACATCCAGAAAGGTATTGGGTGGCACCGGTTTACGTTGAGATCCCAGCTGGCTTAAAGCATTAGCTGCCTCATTTTTGCGCCGATCAATGTGCTCCACTTGATAACCCTTGAAGTGGCCAGCGACAATATCCACCTCTCGTCGGTAAGCTGCCATGAGTGGATCCTTGGAATCCCAAGTACCTGAAACTTGCTAGGCTACCAGATCCGAGTCTCCAAAGCATTGTACCCGGCTTAAGTTCATTTCCTTAGCCACCCGAAGACCATGGAGTAAGGCTTCATACTCAGCTGCATTGTTAGTACAAGGAAACATTAAGCGAAGAACATAATGAATTTTATCACCTCGAGGGGAAGTAAGGACAACTCCAGCCCCCGAGCCCTCCAATTGCCTGGACCAATCGAAGTGGATAGTCCAGTATGTACTGTTCGGTTTGTCTTCCGGTGTCTGCAACTCTGTCCTATCATTGATGAAATCCACAAGGGCCTGAGATTTGATAGTTGTTCGAGGCATATACTTCAAACCGTGTGGTCCAAGTTCAATAGCCCACTTAGCAACCCGGCCAGTTGCCTCCCTGTTCTGGATTATATCCCCCAAAGGAGCAGAACTGACCACTGTGATGGGATGACCTTGAAAGTACTGTTTAAGCTTCCGACTTGCCATGAAAACCCCATACACCAACTTCTGCCAATGCGGATATCTTTGCTTTGACTCAATGAGCACTTCGCTGATATAATAAACCGGCCTTTGAATTGGGTATTCCTTTCCAGCCTCCTTGCGCTCCACTACAATAGCTACGCTGACAGCCCGGGCATTAGCAGCCACGTATAACAACAGTGGCTACTTATCAACCAGAGCAGCAAGAACCGGCGGTTCAGCCAACTGCTTCTTTAAGTCCTCAAACGCCGCATCAGCAGCATCATTCCAGACGAAATTGTCTGTCTTCTTCAACATCTGATACAGGGGGATCTCCTGCTCTCCCAATCTGCTAATAAACCGGCTCAAAGCCGCAATGCGACCTGCCAGACGTTGAACATCATTGATACACGCCAGTTTAGCGAGGGAAGTAATAGCTTTAATCTTTTCTGGATTAGCCTCAATACCCATGTTAGATACCAGAAACCCTAGGAGCTTGCCTGCTGGAACACCAAAGACGCACTTGTCCGGATTGAGCATCATCTTATAAACCCGCAAATTATCAAAGGTCTCCTTGAGGTCATCTACCAGTGCCTCTTTTTTCCTGGATTTTACTACAATGTCATCCACATAAGCATGAACATTGCGCCGAATCTGAGTATGAAGACAATTCTGCACACAACACTGATAAGTTTCCTGGGCACTCTTGAGCCCAAAGGGCATAGACACATAACAGAAGGCTCCAAAGGGAGTGATGAAGGCTGTCTTCTCCTGGTCCTTAACTGCCATCTTGATCTGATGATTACCAGAATAAGCATCCAAGAAACTCAAACGCTCGCAGACCGCCGTAGCATCAATGATTTGATCAATACGAGGGAGGGCAAAGGGATCAGGTGGACAAGCTTTGTTCAAATCTGTGTAATCCACACACATACGCCAAGTGCCGTTTTTCTTAAGTACCAGCACCGGATTGGCCAACCACTCTGGGTGAAACACCTCCACAATAAACCCTGCTGCCAACAGCCGGGCTACCTCTTCACCAATGGCCTTGCGCCTCTCTTCATTAAAACAGAGAAGAAACTGTTTGACCGGTTTGAACTTCGAATCAATATTAAGAGTGTGCTCAACGAGTTCCCTCGATACACCTGCCATGTCAGAAGGTTTCCATGCAAAGATGTCCCGGTTCTCACGGATGAACCCGATGAGCGTGCTTTCCTATTTTGGATCCAAGTTGACGCTGATGCTGAACTGCTTGGATGAATCGCCAGGAACAAAATCAACCAACTTAGTCTCATCAGCCGATTTAAACTTCAAAGCCGGATCATGCTCTGTAGTGGGCTTCTTTAGAGAAGTCATATCTGCCGAATCAACATTCTCCTTACAAAACATCAACTCCTCCGTTGCACAAACCGACTCAGCATAAGCCGCATCACCTTCCTCACACTCCAGCGCAATCTTACGGCTACCATGAACCGTGATGGTCCCCTTATGTCCCAGCATCTTGAGCTGCAGATAGACATAACACGGCCTTGCCATGAATTTAGCATAAATCGGCCGTCCAAACAAGGCATGGTACGGACTTCTAATTTTGAGCACTTCAAAGGTCACCGTCTCGGATCTTGAATCATCATCATCTCCAAAAACCACCTCCAGAGCTGTCTTACCAACTGGGTAAGCCGATTTACCAGGCACCACACCGTGAAAAATGGTGTTTGACGGTCTAAGATTCTTATCTGTCAACCCCATACGCCAAAAGGTTTCATAATACAAGATATTGATACTACTCCCTCCGTCCATGAGCACCTTGGTGAACTTATAACCTCCAACCTGTGGTGCAACCACCAAAGCTAGGTGGCCCGGATTGTCAACCCGGGGCGGATGATCCTCCCGACTCCAGACAATAGGCTGCTCAGACCATCGTAGATAACGGGGCACTGCCGGCTCAACAGAGTTTACTGCCCTTTTATGGAGCTTCTGATCGCGCTTGCACAAACTAATAGTGAAGACATGATACTGTCCACCGTTTAACTGCTTCGGGTTGCTCTGATAACCCGACTACTGCTGATTCCCCTGATTACTCTGCTGATTGTGACCACCTTGGTTGTTCTGATTGCCCTGATTATTCTGAAATCCTGAGTTTGAACCGCCACCACTGTAACCCGGGCCGTGAAACCCTGGACCGGAACCACCGGATGGACCCTGATCATACCGGAAGAGATCAGAGGTTTTGAATTCCCTCATGATGTGACAATCCTTCCAGAGGTGCGTGGTCGGAACCTCCTTTGTCCCGGGGTTTGGGCAGGGCTAGTTTAACAAGCATTCCAGATTCATGCCTCCACCGCGCTGGGGCGGTTTACCCTTACGGCGCTGCATATTGCCCTGTATATTGGTGTTAGCCACAAAATCTGAATTGTCCGCTTTACGCTTACCATTGTTCCCGTGGCTCGCCTGGTTATGTTGTCCTTTTGTACCGGCATTCGTCTTTCCCTTCTCCTGCTTTTCCTCATCAAAATCAGGGTCTTTGGTATTATCAGAATCAGCATACTTAACCAGAGCCGCCATGAGCGTTCCCATATCATTGCAGTGACGCTTGATCCGTCCCAACTTCATCTTCAGTGACTTAAACCGGCAATTACCTTCCAAGGTCACAATTGCAGTGTCAGGATTGATGCGGCCTGACGAATGCAAAATTTCGGAAACCCGGCGCACCCAATGAGTTGTTGATTCATTCTCTCCTTGGACACAAGCAGCCAGATCTACAATGGACATAGGTTGCTTGCATGTATCTTTAAAGTTTGCTATAAATTTAGCCTTCAACTCATCCCATGAACTGATCGAGTTAACGGGCATGCTCTTCAGCCAGGTACGAGTCGTTCCTTCTAACATCATGGTGAAGTATTTTGTGCACGCCGCTTCATCCACATCTAGCATCTCCATTGCCATCTCATAACTTTCAACCCACGCCTCGTGGGGTTGATCGGCGGTATAATTAGGCACTTTACGCAGACCCTTGAAATCCTTGGGCAGCCGCACATTATGCAGAGCCGGGGTGAGGCACGGTACTCCCCAAGAGGTAAAGGCCAAATCATGTTCGACTGATGCCGCTGGTTGAACCGGAGCGGGATGATTCTGGTACTGCGCAGCCAACTGTGCTGCTAACTCTGCCTCGCGCCATGCTCTGTCGTTGTTCACCACATCCTGAGCATTTAAACCGCCATGCGCCGGATTAGGCCCTCGAGGGGCATCACGACGCCGCGCGCTGCTTGACACGGCTGGTTCGTCCATGTGCCTGCTGTAACTCTTGCTCGGACAAGGGGTCGAATGTATTCTGTCTCGGCTGTAGGAGTAAGCCTGCTGCTGCACAACAACGGTTTGAAGAAGATCCCTGGTCAGTCGTGTCTCAACAGCCGCTAGTGAGTCACCCTCCAACGGAATAGCCGCCAAACGCGACGCTGCAGTAATCATGTTATCCAAAGGGCTAGAGAAGTGACCTGGTGGCGTTGTTACTATTGCAGCGGGTTGTCCGTCCCTCGAGGCGGGTCCATCACCCGTGGCTGATCCGGCGCTGCCCCAGGTGCCTCGGTCCGGTTTGCTGCTGCCGGATTACTGGGCCCGGCTCCTGGCGTATTGAAAAGATTTATACCCTCGTAAACCGGCGGCAGACGAGACCGGTACTTTCTTCTCATTACTTTGTTTGACGCGTTCTGATCCAACATAAGCCGGTAATTCTGCGCCTGGATCTGTTGCGATTGGGCATCTAAAGCGGTCCGCTCTTCAGCCATCCTGGTCTCCTCGGCCGCCAAGTCCGCCTAGGCCTGAGTTATCTGATCCTTTAGCTTTGTAACATCCGCATTATGCTGATCTTGGGTCTCCGGGGTGACTTCCATGGTCAACGATGCTGTCAAAGCGTCCAACAGACCGGCAAGAACTTGAGCCGGCCGGCGCGCCGGGCCTCCTGCCGTGGCTGCCGATCCGGAGATCATTGCTGCTGTAGATGAAGATTGCACGGTGGGTTGCGTACCGGCCATGAATATTGCAACCCAGTTTGGCAGTTCGAGGGGGCCCGGAATACTGTTGCCATCAGAATATCCCCCAATCCAGCCATCTTGCAATTGGTATAGTGACTCGGTTTCGCCAGTGGATGATTCACCATCTGAGTAGATAGCCGTCTCACCGTCAGACAACGGTTCAGATTCCGCACCATGGATGAACCGTACGAACGCACGCTTCATGGCAGGCTGAACCCGGGCTGGACTTGCACGCTGAGCCGTTTCGACGAGGTATGTGGAGATGTCAGGCTCAGGGCCCGGTTCGCCGGTCTTGCGGATGAAGACGTGAATTACGACAAAGGGGACCCGGTACCCGTACTCGATTGAGCCGGCCTCGGGGCACCAGCCTGCGTCATCGATGTAGAGCTTGCCGCACGACTCTTGGTCATTCGGCCAACCGCGTACCCTTTGATTCCTTCAAAGTTTCCCTTTAAGAACTTGAAACCATCGTGCGATAGCCCCACGGTGGGCGCCAACTGTCGTGGAATTAACACGTCAGATGTCCTAGCGGAAGGACTTAGTCGTGGAGCCATCGCAATGAGATTAGCTTAAAGGGGTTAAACCGGAACAACAGACACGGGAAGTTTATACTGGTTCGGCCCCTTGCGGTGAAGGTAAAAGCCTACGATCCAGTTGTTGTGGGATTGATTGATCTCGATGAGCAGGGAGCGAATCCGCTTTACCTATCTCTCGAGCTGTTGTATCTTGTCCCTGAACCGCTGTCGGGTCGTCCCTTTATATACACAGGTTGACGCCCGGCCGGTTTACAGAGTCCCGAGGCCGGCTCATACAAGTGTCCGTCTCGGTCTCTTCCTTTCCCTAACTTACAATACAAGTTATACAAATATGGCGGTTTACAACTATGAGCCCTAATCCGGCCTTGGGCTATGGGCCTCTAAGCTTTAATAGAAAAGTGCCATCTTCTTTGTCTTCATGGGCTTCAATATAGATGAGCGTGAACCGGCCCCTCCTGGGCGGTTTACACTCAGTAGTTATATCCTCAACAATGCCGGCTCAAAAAAAGTCTGGAGTTCAAATAAGTTTAAAAAAATGAAGTGCCCGTGTAACAGATGAGTTCTTGTCCGAAACACTGATACTCCGAAAGAGATTGTCCAGTTTGTACACGAAGTGCGTCCAGTTTTTGCCGTGACCCTCTCAACTCTTTAGCACATGCTATGCGGGTGAAATGATGATACCATGCCAAGTTTCTACATTTTCAGAGTTCATTTTGTAGTGATTTTCAATTTCACGGTCATTTAGCTCTCTAAACAAATCGGTAAATGACTGAAAAACAGCAAATGATGTCAGAACGTGTTGCAAAATTGATGACATCACTTTGAATGCTGCATAATGCCAGCTCAAAAAAATTCTGGAGTTCAAATAAGTATAAAAAACTGAAGTGGCCCGTTTAACAGATGAGTTCTCGTCCGAAACACTGATACTCCGAAAGTGATTGTCCAGTTTGTACACGAAGTGCGTCCAGTTTTTGTTGTGACCCTCTCTACTCTTTGGCACATTCTATGCGGGTGAAATGATGATACCATGCCAAGTTTCAACATTTTCAGAGTTCATTTTGTAGTGATTTTCAATTTCATGGTCATTTAGCTCTCTAAACAAATCGGTAAATGACTGAAAAATAGCAAATGATGTCAGAACATGTTGGAAATTGACGACGTCGCTTCGAATGCTGCATAATGACGGCTCAAAAAAAGTCTGGAGTTCAAATAAGTTTAAAAAAATGAAGGGCCCGTGTAACAGACGAGTTCTCGTCCGAAACCCTGATACTCCGAAAGAGATTGTCCAGTTTGTACACAAAGTGCGTCCAGTTTTTGCCGTGACCTTCTCTACTGTTTCGCACGTGCTATACGGGTGAAATGATGATGCCATGCCAAGTTTCAACATTTTCAGAGTTCATTTTGTAGTGATTTTCAATTTCACGGTCATTTAGCTCTCTACACAAATCGGTAAATGACTGAAAAACAGCAAATGATGTCAGAACGTGTTGGAAATTGATGACGTCGCTTTGAATGCTGCATAACGCCAGCTCAAAAAAAGTCTGGAGTTCAAATAAGTTTAAAAAACTGAAGTGGCCCGTGTAACAGATGAGTTCTCGTCCGAAACCCTGATACTCTGAAAGAGATTGTCCAGTTTGTACACGAAGTGCGTCCAGTTTTGAAGTGAGTGGCGGCCGGCAGGGGAGGACCGACGCGGGGGATTGAGGGGGAGACCGAGTGAGTGGAGAGAGTGAGGGCGTAAACATGTAAAAATATACATAAAAAATACATTGATTATCAATGATCTTTTTGTGTACAATCTGAATTGTCAATATGATTCCTCAATGGTTTAGAAACCGGTGAAGACTCATATTGAGTCCACAAATTCTACACATAGAGTTCAATGAAGACCAAATGCTTGTGATAGTTTGAGAAGTAACATATTTAAGGTGGTAAAAATCTTGCTATGGGAGTGAGGTGGGACTAAAAACAGCCTGCCACAACCTCTTTACTACCGGTTCATTCCACGAACCGGTACTAAAGGTGCTGGCCGGGCCCCAGCATCTTTAGTACCGGTTCGTGTCATGAACCATTACTAAAGGTTCACACTGAACCAGTACTAAAGATCTCCTCCCGCCTATCCATTTGAACCGGCACTAATGGGCACATTAGTGCCGGCTCAAATGCAAACCGGGACTAATGTGTCTCACATTTGACCCTTTTTCTACTAGTGTTGGTTCGATGCTGGGTTTCATGGCGGGTCATTCCACTGAGTCGTCGTGCCGGCTTAATGTGCACTTACACTGGTTCCAAAAAGGATCCACTACGCCACAGTCCCGAAGATTTATCTGAGGACGACATCAATGAAATGACAAAGTCTCTTCTGCATGAAAGCCTGATGGATTGCAGTAAAGTGGGTCTAAGCCCTTTCTGCGCATCTAACCCGACACCAGGAGTAAGTTTTAAAATTACTTCCTTTAACTTCATCCTTAAATATTTTGTTTTAACTCAATTTTGATGACTTTGATAGGCTGACGATGACTTCTAGAAGAAAGAATATGACCATAAAGTTGCGAAAAGGGATACAAAGGCTAAGAAAGCCACCAAGAGAACCACCAAGAAGAGGGGAAAGAAGCCCCGTCCTTCTGAGCTGCTTGAGCTGGACGACACCTCTGAGTCGGAGGTAGCCCTTGATTCTCTTGGCTCGTTTTTCAACCATCTTATTAACACTGATTATCATCAGGATTATCCTCCGACTCCGAGCCCTTGCCAAGACAAAAAATTCGAAGAGCAACCCAGAAACTAAGCTTTTCACACCCCTTAGCTCATCTGGATCCTCACTTTCTTTTGAAGCAACAACAGCACGAGAGTCGGCAGCAAACTCGGACTAGCAGGGATGAAGAATTATCCTACGGCTTACCGAACACTCCGAGGAAGCATCGAAATGAGTTCACCCCCGACTTAAACTCTTTTTATCCTTTGGCGGGTCTCATCCGCCAACCACTCAATTCTTCAGACTCAAATTATTAGGAAACATCTCGTTCCTCTTCCGGCGACTCAACTCAATCCCATCTGCCGGCTTTCAAGACTGCTCCCGGGTAATAAAAATTACTTATTCTTTCATTATGCTTGTTGATACTTATACTAACCTTTCTTGACTCATGCAGTGGAAAAGCCAAGCCCAGCAAGAAGGCAAAGGTGAATAAGCCGGCCAAAGACCCGAAAGTTGGTGAACCGGAAGAACAAACTGCAACGCCTGAGGCCTCTGTTCCTCAACCATCTGAACCGGTTCTTGACATTCCACCAGTGACTCCTGATCTGCCTATTGATCAAGCCAGTGAAAACCCTTTAAACCCTGAAGCATCAAGCCCAGTCAAGAAGACTGATGATGATGACGTGGTGATCACCAATACCGGCTTTAGAGAGCCGGGAAGGCCTACCGTTTTGGCCAAACACTCTGCTAAGGAAGAGCACATTGAACGACGCAAAGTAAGATTTGATGTTGCTGATTACTCCCAATTAAGCATTGGCGAAGTGTATTCTGGTTATCTCAGTCAAGTACACAATAGCCGTGAACTTGAAGTTGACATGGTGAAGCAAATGCACCAAAAGTTTGTGGTATAAACTCTTCCTTTATTGAGTTATGCACATCCTGTCAGCCCCCAAGTCTACTGTTTATGATGAATATGTTGTAGACTTAGATTAAACAGGAGCATAAGTAATATCCCTTGACAGAATCCTTTAGAAATCCAGCTTAAAGCATCTAGCTTAAAGTATAGCTGTAATGGTTAACACTGAATTCATAGCCCCCAAGGGCCAGCTTAATCAGCATGAATGAACCGGTTCTTTATATTCTTGTATAGAAGACAATACTTACTTATATAGTTCTGATGAGCCGGTTGTGGCCGTTTGTAGCATAAACGGGTCATTGTAATAAAATAAGTAATATGCATTAGCCCACAAGTGCCAATTACTCTTGCTCGCAAAGTTCTTGGGACTTATTCACATAAGCCGTCACATAAATAAAGCTTTCGGCAGACATTAGCTCCCAAGTGCCAAGTGTTGTTGGTTGGTTGCAAAAGGCTTGGGACTTAATGTTTTGAACTAACGTTGAATCATGATTTTGATCCAGTGTATGTACAGACCACCACTGCTCAACTTCAATCAGAGCTGTCTGACTTGAAGACTCATCTGGAGTTGCAAGAATCTGAGACCCAGAAGGTGAACTCAGAGTTTGAATTTACTGTGGCTGAATCAGAAAAAGTGAAGGTTGTCTTTGAAGTTGAGAAAAACGCCTGGCTTGAAGAGAAAATTGCCTTTGACACAACGGGCTGAAAAGGCAGAGGCGGCTCTCCAGGAAGCGACCACTGAACTCACCGGCTTAAAACGACAGGTGTCACAGATGGTTTCTGCTATATTTGGTAAGTCGCCTTATGACTGTCAAATTTGAATATCTTCCTTGATGATATAAACCACTTTTAATCCATCCATGACTATTATACAGGCCCTAGAAGCACCAATCTCAACCAAGATATGCTTGTGAAGCTGAAGGCGGTTTACACACTAGTGGAGGAGCTTTATACTGGTGCTCAGCGTGCATTGGCCACAATATCTCCATCTAATGAAGCCCCCACTCTCTTGGTTGATCTGTTAAGGAAGCTTTCCGTTCTACTTGAGAGGTTTAGCGAGATGAAGCAATCATTTGCAAGAGCTGGAGCTGTGACTGCTTTAAGCCGGGCCAAAGCATGGTTACCGGAGCTAGACCCGGCCGATATCTCTATCGGGTATCCAAGCTTTAAGGAGGATGGCACTCCGTTTGACAAGAAATACTTTTCTGCTTGCGTGAAGAACATACGTCCTCTAGCCATTCTGATTTCCAACGAGACAGACGTCACCAAGTATCAACCGTCTTATGACTCGGAAAATCAGAAGATGCCAATGCCGTCTTACAAAGTGAAAGACCTTATCCCCCCAATCCGTAAGCACACTTTTGCTCCTGAAGTTGACCCGTCCAAGCTTATTGATGATGAAGCTGAGTTCCAAGCTTTGAATGGCATTGACTGCTCATCACCAACCTTCCAGGAAGTAGAACAGGACGGAGAATCGGAGAGGGATGATCCGGAAGCGTCGGGCCATCAGAATCAAGAAGATTGATCCGCTGGGCGGTTCATATTTTGTGACCTTCTAAAAAACAGTTAATCATTTGGACTCCTAGAGTCATGTAATAAGGTAGGAATAACTTTGCTCTGCCGTGCCATCGTGCACGTTCATATTGTGCTCAACGCTGTTAAGCCGCCACTTGATAGTTATCCTTTTATATTTATCATGATAATTGAGTGGTGCAGAAAAATTTCGATTTATCCTGCACACAAGTAGATCAAAAGATCCCTTGGCGGTTGACCGCAGGGCGGGTCATAATACCTCACATATAACTATGTTTAAAACAGTTATAGATAAGGCTGGTTTAACCAGGTTTTAGACATAATAACAATATCTTACCTGTGATATTGAATTGTACTACCGGTTTACGATACCTGTGCCGTAAGGGTGAACACCCAAAGCTTTTTAAAAGCCAATATTTTCCAAGTGCTTGATATCATCATGTATGGGCGGCTTGTCACCTCTCATTAAGCGGGTAATAGAAACCACGGGTATTCTTCAAATATGAGCTATGAGATTGAAGTCTACATGGCCGGGATCACTTTAGACCAAAAAGGCAAGATAATATCAAGAAGAACCAGAAAAAACTTCAAAAAACTCAAGCCAAATGAGAAAAACGAGGCTATGCTCCGAATACAAGCAGGAAGCGGAACCATAAGGGTTAATAGCTATGATTCAAATACGACCAGGAAGCCCCCAAATGGTTTTTGGCATTACACCGATCAAAGGGGTACCGAGAGCTATGATTCAAATACGATCAGGAAGCCCCCAAGTGACCATGATGATTAATGGCTATGATTTGAATACGATCATGAAGTCGGACCAAGAGGGTTAACGGCTATGATTCGAATACGACCAAGCCCCCAAGTGGTTTGTGATGTTTAACGGCTATGGTTCGAATACGACCAGGAAGCCGAACCAAAAGGGTTAATGGCAATGATTTGAATACGACCAAGCCCCCAAGTGATCAAAGCGCTTTAACGGCTATGGTTCGAATACGACCAGGAAGCCGGACCAAAAGGGTTAATGGCAATTATTCGAATACGACCAAGCCCCCAAATGATCAAAATGTTTTTACAGCTATGGTTCAAATACGACTAGGAAGCCGGACCAAAAGGGTTAATGGAAATGATTCGAATATGACCGAGCCCCCAAATGATCAAAGTGTTTTTATGGCTGTGGTTCGAATACGACCAGGAAGCCAGACCAAGAGGGTTAACGGCTATGATTCGAATACGATCAAGCCCCCTAGTGATCTTGAAAGTATGATGAAGAAGACTCATTATTGAAGATGAAAGAGGCCCTGCTTTATTATAATCATCATAATATAAACATCGTCAAAATATGTACATCACAAGAGCCGGCGGCTCAAGTGTAGTAAGGCCGAAGATGAGCAATATTCCACGGCCGGCGGGTCTCCTCCTCCAACTTACGTGAGTCTTTGTGCTCTTGAATATCGATAATGTGGTATGACCCATTGTTCAAGTTCTTGACGACCACAAAGGGCCCTTCCCAAGGTGGGGATAACTTGTGCATGTCAGTATGATCCTGGATGAGCCGGAGCACCAAATCACCTTCTTGAAAGGTTCTGGACTTAACCCGGCGGCTGTGGTAATGGCGCAGATCTTGTTGGTAAATCACTGAACGAGCCTCTGCAAGGTCATGCTCCTCATTTAACAGGTCCAGCACATCTTGACGTGCTTCTTCATTATCATCTTCAACGTAAGCCGCCACACGAGGTGAGTCGTGACGGATGTCACTAGGGAGAACCACCTCTGCACCGTATACCATGAAGAAAGGCATGTAACCCATAGATCTGTTGGGGGTAGTATTTATACTCCATATCACTTAAGGTAACTCCTCCACCCAACAACTCGGCGTCCTTTGCAAAGGAACCATAAGCCGGGGCTTGATGCCTCTCAAAATTTCTTGATTGGCTCTTTGTAACATCCCAAAATTCTAAATTTTAGAATGTTATATAAAATAAATGATTATGATTGTTGTGTGATTGCTTATGTGAATGCAATGTTTGACTGTATATAGATCTACATCGGAGAGTGACGAATAGTTCGATTAAGTAAAATTTCTGAGAGCGATATAATCTTCATCAACTATTATCAGGAAAGTTCACATTTGACCATTCTTCCAATTACCTATGTCTATATTATGCACTTAGTCCTTTTGTGGTAGGGTTGCATGGTAGGATTTATTGTTGCCAGATGGCTATGCCGTTACCTAGTAGTTCATTTGAGGTAGGTCTGATCTATACATCCTTGTTACCACCATGTAAGTTTATTTTTGCCTCGCTAAATGTAGACGTGGTTTGGGAAGCGAACATGGTGAGACATGAGTGACAAAGTAGTAAGCAGGACCAAGACTTGTAACTGAACTACCTGGGCGGTATTTGTTTTGAATGGTGGCGAAGTATAGTGGGAGAATGCATGGTTAATCCATGGTGGTGCACCACTAGTGGTCGGCCACCCAGGCTCAAAGAGATGAATCGTATTCTCATGTCTAGAAGCTTACGTGTGCAGCCACAAGCCAATATGGGCTCTGGCTTAGTTGAGTAGTTAGTGTGACCCCTTCAAGGATGGGCTAGCAGATGTAGAATGAGTAGGTATACCGGCCTATCCGTGGGTTAAGGGGAAATACTTTCGAAAGACTATGTCTCGGTCATCCTGTTCTCAAACACCAGGCAGTGCGAGAATTTCAAGGGAGGCGATCGAGTCTTGTGGGGAAAAGTGCGCAACCTCTACAGAGTGTCAACCTAATCGATTAGCCGTGTCGCCGGTTACGGACAACTTGAGCATCTAGTAGTGAAAATGCCGGGAGATCTCCTCACCTTTAATTAAACAGTTGGGTTTTAAATGAAACTTGGGATTGGATTGAGTTGGGTTTGCCAACTCATCCTATGCTATACTGTAGTGATAGAATAATATCTTTTATTCTAGGGAAAAACTAGCTTTATGCAAAAACTAAACTTAGAGCTTTCCACCAGCCAAATTGCATGTACAAATTGGTTCATTATTCTTATGATGTGACTTGCTAGTACATTCAATGTACTGACCTACAGGGCTGCAACGTCTTATGTTGCAAGAATTTCTACGACGAGTAAGAGTTACGTTGTAGGGTTACGGTCTACACTCAACTTATCGTTGGCGTTCACGGGACTCCACACCCGTTCGATTGTTTCTTATGAGACTTATGAGGTATATATCAGTTTTACGTTATTTATACATGTGATTGCACTTTCATATATACATCGATGTACTGTGCGTGCCAGCATACCGATCGAGGGATGGCACGGATACACAGAGGCTTGACCGTTTGAGGTCGGGTTGCTACATGATGGTATCAGAGCACATGTTGACTGTAGGACGTGACCCTAGAAACTAGAAAGCCCTTAGGAAAGGATTTCTCTAAAAGTTTATATTCAAAAGATCCTTTACCTCTCTTCTTTTCTGAGCTTTATCAAATCTTTCCTTTTACCCCAAATAGTTGGACAATACCCCTTTTCCCTTTGACCACACGGAGGATCAACTGATGAGACCACTTCGAGAAGGACAAGGTATCAAACTTCACCATCACTAGAAGAATTAAAGCTACAACAGTCGAAGACTATGAAGACTCGAAGAATTTGAAGACACTAGAATTCCAAGATTTATTTGATCTTGAGAAAACCAAACCCCTATTATATGCTTACGTTAGATGCGATGATTTGTGAGTTGTCATTGTTTGTGCTTTTCTGACGGCCACAAAATAAAACCTATTTTGAAAACTATATTGTTTGTATCTCTCTCTATCTCTCTTATCTCATCCCAAAACCCTTGGACCCAATAGATGATGAATGAAGATGGGCTTGTATTCTATGGACCGATTACTCAGTGGGAGCCAGAGCTATGGATTCAAAACATGGAGAATCACTTCAGGAGCTATTTATTTGCAAGGAAGTATGAGGTTCAATACGCTCTTCAGTACTTAACAAAAAGTGCTGCAACCTGGTGGAAAATGCATCAGGCCATACAAGGATGTAATGGAGCAAAATCTTGGGAGGAATTTAAGAAGACTCTGTTGGGATCCCGTCTTATCCGGAAGCCTGGTGATAACCCGACGAAGAAACCTTGTTCCTGCAAGATATGCGGAGAAATAGGACACACCCATGAAGAACACAAGGATGGATGCCATCATTGTGAAGGAAATCACCGAGCTGAAGAATGCCCAACTAGGCAGGTTACTTGTTTCTTGTGTGAAGGAACTACGCACTACCCTGCCCAGTGTCATATTTACCCCAAGGTACAAGAAATTACCAACCAGAAGAAGGAAACAATGAAAGAAGCCCTCAGGTAAAGTTTAAAAGAACCTGTGATGAAGGAAGATGTTGACGACCCTAATGGAGAAGGCCTAAACAGATTTTTCTCCAATGCGTGCTATTCATGTGGAGAAGAAGGACATTTTTCACTATATTGCATGAAGCAAAGCCAAGAGTATCTGGGAGACTTCCCGGTAGAAGAAGTGGAGTTTGATCCACAAGAGTTACAAGAATTGATCGAAAAGAAGAAGTCCAGGAAGAGAAATAGCATGTGTCCCCAGAACAACCCAATTTCTGCAGGAAAGGACCTGAGTCATATCACTTGTTACAGGTGCAAGGATTTAGGTCATTACACTAGCAAATACCCAGCAAGGAAGCCAAGAACCCAAGGAACCAAGATAGCCACCAGGAATCCTCTGGATTTGTCTGAAGTCATTTGTTTACGCTGCAAAGGAGTAGGACATTTTTCCAGAGAATGTTCAGACCCGAGGAAAGCTTGAGCGGAGTAGTTGAGATCTTGATATTGGAATAAAGCATGTAATAAATGTGGAATATACTTTTATTTTCATTGAGGATGTTGAGTTGAGTTATGAAATGGAAATTGTAATAGCTCGTGAAGCAATAAAACTTGATATGTTTGGAATCTCATATGAGATGTTATGTGTTCTTGTTAATTGTGAGTGCCTCTCTTACTATGTCACCCAGACTTAAACCTTGAACCCATGGACAAGATGACCCAAACCTTTCCCAAAACAAAACCCACATTTCACCCAAGGAAATACATACAGTATCCTGAGTACCCCTTCTATATTATACCTGCAGATGACAACCCTTTACGAGTCTTTTCTCAAGGGTCCGGACACGATCATGACCCTGACTAGTGATCGGGATTACCCTAAGATCCTGAAGGACATGATGAAGCATATTCATCTTGAAGGAGATGCAGTCTACAAAGGTTATCCTTTCATGGAGAATGGAGTTGAACTTTGGTACGTGGAGGTACACATCCACCGTGTGAAGGCAGTTTGCCGAAAGACTGTTTTCATTTCTCGAGTACCACGAGCAACATTCTTCGACTCTGTTCGTGAAGCTGCTATGGAAGCCATACATCAGATTGGAGAAATACTAGAAGCAAGACTCCGTCACACTCAGGAATACCTGAGGGAAGTGCATGCAGAGATGATGGAGATGAAACTCATGGCCACCAAGATGAAGCAAAACATCGATGATCTGAAGGATCACATTGAACAATTCTAGTGGGACTGAAGCATCTTCAAGTAGGGCAAATGAATAAAGATGGAAGTAATGCTTGACCATACCAAACTATGTGGATGGCAACATTTGTAATAAAGTACTTTTGGAACCTGAGTTTTGAGTAGTGGTTAAGGATGTAATAAAGGATTTGATATGAAGAGAATATGAATTATGGATGAACTAGTACATTTTGTTTTAATGGTAAAACCCTGTGTGAACACTAGACCAGTGGAAAGGAAAATGTATTCCATAGAGTGGAGTTTGGACAAATGAGTTGGAGTTTGGTTTTAGTTATGATGGTTACCCCAAGAATGTGAAGGAATGAAGTACTATTGGATTTAAAGGAGATGTAATGTTGGAATATGGAACAATAGTAACTCCAAGGATGAGTTAAAGATATACAAGTATTTAAGTGGGCCATAACCCACATGACCCATGATTTAAAAGGAACAAGCACAACCTTGTTGCAGGAAGAATTATGGAAGAAGCTGTGATTTCATCAACGGACGTTCCATAGGAGGTTACGTAAACCCGAGAGTTGTGAAGAAAGGATAGAGGTTTTTTTTGGCTTGCAGAACCAATGGATTACCCGAGCCCAGTTCATGGAGAAGAGAAGTTCTGCAATGCTTGTGAGGATGCCCAACTGTTAGAATACGTGATTCACTATCTGCGTATGTAGTAATGATTCAAGTACGGGATGGATTGGCCCCCATACCGGAGACTTCTATCATGAACTATCATATGTTGATGGAAAATCAGAGAGCCTTAAAACCATAGACGAGTGTCGACACGACAAACCAAAAGCCTTAGAATGGCAGGACGATGGAAACCCTGTACAGACACCTGTTGCCAATCGTAGGTTATACGGTGATATTCAACCTAGACCCATTTCCTGCAGGAGGAATTACTAATTGTTGACCACCATGAGATTTTCGATAGTTGTTTAGCATTGGTGACAGACCTGTCAGCTAAGAAGACCCAGTCTCGGAATGATCATATTTTGATGCAAGTACTCAAGATTTTGAGGAAAAGGTTCTGCCCTACCGGAAGAGCCTCAAAGAAAGAGTTACTCCAGGGAGTATGAGAGGATCGACACCGTCAACCCAAAGGACGGAGTACATGAGTTTTGTTGGAACCATAACCCTGCTTCTAAGGGTGGTAGCACCCCATGGTTATGAATGGATTTTCAAGGAGACACCCCCAAACCTAACCTTCTTTCTAGCCTCTCTGAATCTCGAGGACGAGATTCATTTTAAGGGTGGTAGTTTGTAACATCCCAAAATTCTAAATTTTAGAATGTTATATTAAATAAATGATTATGATTGTTGTGTGTTTGCTTATGTGAATGCAATGTTTGAGTATATATAGATCTACATCGGAGAGTGACAAATAGTTTTATTAAGTAAAATTTCTGAGAGCGATATAATCTTCATCAACTATTATCAGGCAAGTTCACATTTGACCATTCTTCCAATTACCTATGTTTATATTATGCACTTAGTCCTTTTGTGGTAGGATTGCATGGTAGGATTTATTGTTGCCAGATGGCTATGCCGTTACCTAGTAGTTCATTTGAGGTAAGTGTCGGTGTCAAAACCGGTGGATCTCTGGTAGGGGGTCCCGATCTGTGCGTCAAGGCTGATGGTAACAAGAAGTAAGGGACATAGATATTTACCCAAGTTCGGGCCCTCTCGATGGAGGTAAAACCCTACTTCCTGCTTGATTAATATTGATGATATGGGTAGTACAAGAGTAGATCTACCACGAGATCGTAGAGGCTAAGCCCTAAGAGCTAGCCTATGATGGTATGAATGTAATTGTGATCGGTCTTCTTAGGACCAACCTCTCCGGTTTATATCGGAGAGGGCTAGGGTTTACATGGAATCGGTTACAAGGAAGGAAATATAATATCCGTATCGCCAAGCTTGCCTTCCACGCCAAGGAAAGTCCCATCCGGACACGGGCCGAAGTCTTGAGTCTTGTATCTTCACGCTTCAATAGTCCGGACGTTGTACACAGTCCGGCTGTCCGGATACCCCCTAATCCAGGACTCCCTCAGTAGCCCCTGAACCAGGGTTCAATGGCGATGAGTCCGGCGCACAGTATTGTCTTTGGCATTGCAAGGCGGGTTCCTCCTTCGAATACTCCAAAATGGTTATCGAACACTCAAATCGTGTCCGGATCTGAAAAATGATCTTCGCATATCACCGTAGAGAGAATGATATTCCACAAATGCAATCTGCTGACAAATTTTCCTGATGACGTGACACGTTATTATGATCGGATCCATTATTCGAACTGTTTCCACACAACCAGCTACAACGCATATCATGAGGCGGTTTCTGTGACACGTCTTGTCAAAGCAGAGATCGTGTCCCCTTATTACGGGATTCTCATCAATACGGGCATGGGTAATCTAACCGTGCCGTTATCCGCGGCGAGTGGGAGGCGGACAGGTTCCACCAGGCAACTGGGGAAGCACAAAAAGCCTTTATCGCCTTTATAAGGAGGTCGGGTTCCTTTTTCTTTTACCCACGCCTCCCTCTCCTGCTAGCTCATTCTCCTTTGCGCGAGCCCTAACGCCCAAGCACTCTCCTCCCCCACCGAAGGGAAGTTTTCTGAAGATGTCCGGAGCAGGAGGCAAATGGATGGCCTCAACTATCCAGGAGAAGGACATCAAGAAGCTCCGGGGAGCCGGGTATCTGGCCCAGAAGATCGGCCACCGTCTTCCCCCGGCGGGACAGGTCGTCCCTACTCCGGAATCTCATGAGAGAGTTGTGTTCCTTCCCCATTTCGTCCGTGGGCTCATGTTTCCCCTTCACCCGTTCGTCTAGGGGGTCATGTATTACTACGGGATCGATTTTCATGATCTTTCCCCCAACTCCTTCCTCAGTATCTCGGCGTTCATCGTCGTGTGCGAGGCCTTTCTCCGGATCCCACCTCACTTCGGCATATGGCTAAAGGTTTTCAATGTGAATCCCAAGGTGGTGAGTGGCGAACATGCCGAGTGCGGCGGCGCCATGGTAAGCAAGATGCCCAAGGCTGTCTGGCCGAAAGGCGCTTTCAACGACTCCATCAAGGAGTGGCAGCAACAGTACTGGTTCTATATCACCGAACCACGCGGCAGGAAGTGGGCGGCAGCTCCAGAGTTCAGATTCAGAGCTCCACTGCGGCTCACGTCCTGGCCTGAGAAGGGCCCAAACTAGTGCTCGTCTGACGAGCTGTTGCTGCTCCAGACACGCCTCTAGGGCGTGATCGATAGGGACGTCAAACTCGTCGACGTAGTCCAGGTGATGCTAGTTCGCCTGGTTCTCCTTTGTCAGCGCCGAGCTTGTACCCTGTGGGAGTTCGATCCGGCCGAGCACCAAACCCTTCAGGAGCTCTACGACTCCACCCACAAGGATATCTGGAAGGCGCTCTTCAATTCCGGCAAATCGTGGCCGGGCCCCGCTGAGGACCGTGGGTATCAATCATCCCATTCTCCCAGCTCGGTAAGTCACAGCCGCACTCTGTCTATTCGTGCTTTAATTGGTACATCATGCGGGAGACACCCTAATCGTGTTTCATTGCAACCTCAGGGATGAATAAAGAAGGTGCAACGGCTACACTGTCCAGCTCCCCTGCTGGAAGAACCGGCCGAACCTCTTCTGACAAAGATGTTGGTCCCCGCGCCTTACGAGGCGCCAAAGAAGGAGGCCTCCAAGAAGGTCAAGAAGTCCCGGGGTGGCCTTCGCCGTCGCGGGGTTTCGGACGCCAGATCCGAAGATTTCAGCGACGACCCTTCATCCGAGGACGAAGAGGAGGAAGCAGAGGAGGATGAGCCTCACTTTGGTGGTTGGAGGAAGAGGACGGCCTCTGCATCTCTGGAGGCCGGATCACCCAAGAGGGGGAAACATTCCCTCCCAGGGGCGTCCCCCACGGCTGCCAATAGCAGCCCGGAGTGGGATCCCAGGGCCCAGCCCCTGGAGAAGTCGTAAGTATCCGAACACGCATATGCGTCCTGGATCATTTTTTGGGTATAGTGGTTTTGACTATTGCCTACATATTGCACAGTCCGGCAAGGTCCCGCGCCGGTCGGTCCTCCTCGGAGGATTCACTGGACTCGGACGCTTTCGCGAGCGAGACGCCTCCGCAGGCCCCTTCCCCCAAGTCTGGGCGCGACACCGAGGTGTCGTCTCGACAAGACCCGGACCAGGGAGGACACATCCCTGGTGGCGAACACACAGGGATGGATACGGCCCCCGGGACCTCTAGGGTTCTGGGATCAAGCAAGCAGCCCCCCTGATGGCGGGGGGCCAGACTACGCCACCGGCGTCCTCTGTTCAAGCAGAGCTGCCTGGCGGTCTCTTGACAGCGTTGAAGAACGCGTCTATTGTCGACGAGCATCGAGCCCTTGTGGGCGAGGTGGTTGAAAGGATTCAGTCCGCCAAGAGCGGGCTGAATGCGTCCTGCCTTAGTCTTATAAAGGCATTTGAGGTATGTCTCCTAGGAAATCCTTAAGGACTTGTCATAATATAAGTAGTAGCCCCTGATACACTGTCCGACGAAGGAGACAGAGCCTGGCAGGGGATCAAACCCCCTGCCTTCGCAGGAGCCTGTGTAAATGACGTATACCCTTTGGTATGAAAGCAGGCATCCACCGTGAGGACTTCCGCTTTCAAGGCGGAAGTTTCTGAACTGAAGCAGAGCCTTGCACGGTCCGAGGAAGAACTCGGCCATGTGAGGAAGCAACTGGAAGACATGCAAGGTATGTTGAAAACATTTGTCTTGGAGTTGGCACGAACAAATGGTTGTGCATGATTTTTTTTAGTATTTTGTGCTCTAGGGGCATGTGCCGAATACGAAGCACTAAAGAAAGCTTTGGCTGATGCCAACAAGAAGGCTGAGGCCGAACAGGTGCTTCGTGAAAAACATGAGGCCAGGGTTATCACCGCTGAGCGGGAGCTCCAGGAAGCTGTGGAGAAAAGCGAGAGCTTGGAGCAGAGTCTAAAAGGGAAAGAATCCGAGCTCGCCCAAGCTCTCGAGGATGCAGAAGGTGCTCGAGAAGAAGCCCGAGGTGCTGCGCGGGACATTCAGGACGCCTGAAAAGTGGCGGCTGGTAAGGCCTTCTGTATTCTTAGCTTCGTGTATGTTAGAATGTGAAGAATCCAAGCGGCAGGCTGAATTCTTATTTTTCCAGGGGCTTTTGCAGATCTTCCTCGCAGCATATTAGATGCTGCTCAATTCTATCGCATCGAGGAGAAGAAGACTGCGGAGAGGGATTTCTGGTCGCAGTATCTGGCACCGAACTATCCGGTGCCATTTATCGATCAGATGAAACAGCTGATCGAACTGCACCAGGCGGCCGAACTAGCCATGAAGGACTTAGTTGTCCGGTTGTGGCCTGCGGATCCGATTCCTAGCAGCTACTTCGCACTCGTCAAGCGGATCGTGGGCGCCTGTCCTCGGCTAGATGCTATCAAGCGATCAGTCTCCATAGAAGGTGCGCGTATGGCGTTTGCCCATGCGAAAGTGCATTGGGGGAGGCTTGACGCGGAAAAGCTGATCACTGAGAGGCCGCCGGAGGGTAAGGAGCACTGCAAGCCCGAGCAATATTATGAAGGTGTGATGAAAGGGGCCCGCCTTGTGGCGGACAGGAGTACTAAAGACATCATATTTCCCTGAGGGCATCTATGCCACTTGTTGTAATATGGGATAATGGTATGTTTTCTATATGTTGCCTGTTTTATTTGAACATATGTTTATCCTGTGCGGCTGTTTATAGTATGCAAGTTCTGGGAGTTGGCCAGTCGTTGGCTTCTGCCCCCTCGTAAAAAGGATACGGGGGTGTTCGGGATATATCTGAACGATCTTTATCCCATAGTTGGGTCCTTTTAAGGAGGTGTATCTTTCCGCGAACCAGGCAATCAGACTATAGGGCTTTATTACTCTCACTTAGCCATAGGAATTTGAGTATGGTCGACGCAACCCCTAGTGTTCGGAAGACCAAACTAGGGGCTCTATTGGCGCCTGATCAGAAGACCGATCTATCGCACTTAGCATTTATGATGGCGTTATGCGGAATAAATATTTAAGGATTTTATGACCTCTCGAACAGCGGACTGGCTCTCGCTTCATCATGACAGTCGGTTTTTGGCTTTCTGTACTGAGGTGCTCGTCCGGCTGAACCGGGACACAATCGCAGTAGTTCTCCAGCGCTACCTTAGCCGATAGAACGAAACGTAAGGTACCAAAACATGGGAGCCGGGCAAACCCAACCAATGACATAAGACATGATACGTAGCAGATGCATATAGTGCTATAAGTTTGGGGTGCAGAACGACTGAAAAGGTGGTCGGACTTGCTTGCCGTACTGTGGAGCCCCTGGTGCAACCAGGCGAACGCGTAGCGCGGCTTTCATTTTCGGCAAAGAGGCGTCGGTGATAAACGACAACCGGTAATTGCTATTTACGCATTGTAGTAGAATTTTATGTCTATGCATATTAGTATGATGTATGGAAAGAGGTGTTGTTTGACGGAACCTGTTATGGCCGGACTGGAGGGGGCTGTGAGCGGGTCGAGAATGAGTCCGAACTGTCTTCTACCTGCATGTTCCTTCCTTTGTGTGTGTGGGATAATTCCATGTCACCAGTTCTGTTCTGCGTCAATCGTTAGTTTGCAAATGCGAAATGTTTGAAGACAGCAAGGTTTCCTCTTGTTGTTGCTCCCAGGGTCCCTAATCGGGCCTGGTGTGCCCAGTTGCTAGACCGTGAGGTGGCACGGACTCCGCAGTGGATGTCCGGATGGTTGGCCTGGGTAATTTGCCACGTAGAATCTAGTTGACGTGGTTTTTCCCGTTAGCATACGGTAAGCTATCGTATGGGAAGGTGTCGAGGATTTATTCCTTGGCGCAGCGTTTTTGGATGGTCCGAAGGTAACCATTTAGAGTGATGGGCCAACAGAACTTGGCCTTTGCGCCTTACATATTTTAGGAGATATTTTCCATGGCGTCATGCCCTTGTGGGCTTTGTGTGTTATGGAGCCCCCGGATTACTAGGTCTAGAGGCACTGCAATTAACTTGTCGTGGTTTAGGTGGTACTGGGCGGTCGGCCGTACTGTTACACTCTGGGGGGCGGTTCTTGACGAGGCATTTCCCCTTTATTGCCTCCTTCGTGCGACCAGCCGCTCTGTTTTGAGAATCCTGCATACTCTATTGGTATGCTTTGCCGTCCTTCTCGGGGTATCGTGAATTTCATACGGCTGATCCATTGTGTATTTTTGGTCGAGTAGGCTTGTGCTAGTCTTTGCCTGTTTGTCGGACTGAGCGTTGCCGGACTTGGCACCAGCTTCCTTGTCTTGATGTTTATGACCTTTATGCCGAGGTCCGAGGGTGCCTCTTCGTGTCTGCCACTTGCCGCCTTGGACCGTAGTGATGCGTGGGCGTCTGCGTGCGTGCCCGTGGATTTCCTGCTCGAGTTGAGGTAGCCAGTTGTGCCGTATGTGCCCTTTATTGGGGCTCTCGAGTTCGTATTTTTCGGCGGCCAGTATCTTGGTCCGCCTATCCTTTAGCGCATCTTTGTCAGCTGTGAGCTGCTCTTGTTTCCTTTGCAGGCTCCTTGCTGTAGCCATGATCCATCGCTTGAAGCAAACTTGTTCCACTAGGTCCTCTGGTACGCCGAATTCGTCGTTGCCGAGGCTTGCCTCGTCGGAGGAGGGGGTGTGTGATTGTCCCTCTCCCAGTATCCCGTCGTCATTGATCCGGCCTGCTTAAGTGTAGGCTGACTCGGGTTGTATTCCTTTTTGGCACCGTCCGGACTGCTCTCGTTTCCGGGGCCGTTTTTGGTGTGGCGGGATTTGGAGTGGTACCGATAACGCACATGTTGTGCCTTTCTTCCTGAGGGGTATTCCTCCGTGTATATATCGTATGAGGAGATGTCTTCGGAGTCGAAGTCAAGCACGTCGGTTAGATCATCGATCGTGGCAATGAAGTGGGTGGTGGGTGGGTAACGAATTCCGTCGTTGCCTGCTTCCCACTCGAGCCGGACCTAGTTTGGCTCGGAGTCTCCTGACAAGGAGGGAGACTTCAATAAGTCCAGCATGTCGCCAAAGGGCGAGTGCTGAAAAACGTCCGCCGCGGTGAACTCCATCACCGGGGCCCAACCATAATCGGCGGGCTCGGAGGTGCGCGGACTGGAACATGCGTCCGGATATGAATCCTGGGGTCCGGAGTCACAGGTTCCCTCAGAGGTGGAACCTGTGTTCGGCTCCATCGCCGATGAAGGTATAGCCTGCGGGGCGGGGTCCAGCCCTCTGTCCTTAGGCGAAGCAACCTGTCCCGGATTTATATCCGAGGCTTCTGCGGGGACGATATCCCGAGCGGCGTCTGACAGCAGGTCTAAGCCGTGCTCATCGCGACTGTTCGGCGCTTCTGGCGCTGGCCCGAATCCGTTGTAGATCAAGTCTCCGCGGATATCCGCTGTGTAGTTCAGGTTTCTGAACCTTATTTGCTGGCCGGGTGCATAGCTACCGATCTGCTCCAAGTGGCCAAGCGAATTGGCCCGCAGCGCGAAGCCGCCGACCACGAAGATCTGTTCGGGGAGGAAAGTCTCACCCTGGACAGCGTCCTTAATGACGATTGAAGGAGCCATCGAGCCTGACGGCGACGTCACAGAGGAATTCTCAATGAAAGCACCAATGTCGGTGTCAAAACCGGCGGATCTCGGGTAGGGGGTCCCGATCTGTGCGTCAAGGCTGATGGTAACAAGAAGTAAGGGACACAGATATTTACCCAGGTTCCGGCCCTTTCGATGGAGGTAAAACCCTACTTCCTGCTTGATTAATATTGATGATATGGGCAGTACAAGAGTAGATCTACCACGAGATCATAGAGGCTAAACCCTAGGAGCTAGCCTATGATGGTATTAATGTAATTGTGAACGGTCTTCTAAGGACCAACCTCTCCGATTTATATAGACACCATAGAGGGTTAGGGTTTACATGGAGTCGGTTACAAGGAAGGAAATATAATATCCGGATCGCCAAGCTTGCCTTCCACGCCAAGGAAAGTCACATCCGGACAAGGGCTGAAGTTTTGAGTCTTGTATCTTCACGCTACAATAGTCCGGACGTTGTACACAGTTCGGCTGTCCGGATACACCCTAATCCAGGACTCCCTCAGTAGGTCTGATCTATACATCCTTGTCACCATCGTGTAAGTTTATTTTTGCCTCGCTAAATGTAGACGTGGTTTGGGAAGCGAACATGGTGAGACATGAGTGACAAAGTAGTAAGCAGGACCAAGACTTGTAAATGAACTACCTGGGCGGTATTTGGTTTGAATTGTGGCGAAGTATAGTGGGAGCATGCATGGTTAATCCATGGTGGTGCACCACTAGTGGTCGGCCGCCCAGGCTCAAAGAGATCAATCGTATTCTCATGTCTAGAAGCTTACGTGTGCAGCCATAGGCCAATGTGGGCTCTGGCTTAGTTGAGTAGTTAGTGTGACCCCTTCCGGGATGGGCTAGTAGATGTAGAATGAGTAGGTGTACCGGCCTATCTGTGGGTTAAGGGGAAATACTTTCGAAATACTATGTCTTAGTCATCCTGTTCTCAAACACCAGGCAGTGCGAGAATTTCAAGGGAGGCGATCGAGTCTTTTGCGGAAAAGTGCGCAACCTCTGCAGAGTGTCAACCTAATCGATTAGCCGTGTCCCCGGTTATGGACAACTTGAGCATCTAGTAGTGAAAATGCCGGGAGATCTCCTCACCTTTAATTAAAAAGTTGGGTTTTAAATGAAACTTGGGATTGGATTGAGTTGGGTTTGCCAACTCATCCTATGCTATACTGTAGTGATAGAATAATATCTTCTATTCTAGGGAAAAACTAGCTTTATGCAAAAACTAAACTTAGAGCTTTCCACCAGCAAAATTGCATGTACAAATAGGTTCATTATTCTTATGATGTGACTTGCCAGTACATTCAATGTACTGACCTACAGAGCTGCAACATCTTATGTTGCAGGAAGTTGTACGACTAGTAAGAGTTATGTTGTTGGGTTACGGTCTACACTCAACTTGTCGTTGGCGTTCACGGGACTCCACACCCGTTTGATTGTTTCCGCTGAGACTTATGAGGTATATATCAGTTTTACGTTATTTATACATGTGCTTGCACTTTGATATATACGTCGATGTACTGTGCGTGCCAGCATACCGATCTAGGGATGGCACAGATACACAGACGCTTGACCATTTGAGATCGGGTCACTACAGTCGTTCAGCTAGACCATTGGATTGGGGGTGAGTTACTGACGACACATCAAGTCAAATATGCTCACGTTGACAAAACTCTTTCATAGCACCCTTGGACAAGTTAGGGCCATTATCAGTTATGGTGCTGTGGGGAAAGCCAAAGCAAAAAAATACCTTTTTAATAAATTGAACTGTTGTTGCCGCGTCACACTTACTGACCGGCTCTGCCTCAACCCACTTCGTAAATTTGTCAACCGCCACCAAAAGGTGGGTGTTTTTATCCTTGACCTTTTAAAAGGCCCAACCATATCAAGCCCCTATTCTGGAAATGGCCAAGTAATTGGAATCATATTCAATTCTTGAACCAGCACATGAGCTCGCCGTGAAAATTTCTGACAACCATCACATTTACTGACCAAATCTTCCGCATCAGCATGAGCCATCAACCAATAAAATCCATGACGAAAAGCTTTGGCCACAAGGGACTTTGGACCGGCATGATGACCACAATCTCCTTCATGAATCTCACGAAGAATCTCACGGCCTTCCTCAGGAGAGACGCAACACTGAAATGCCCTAGTGACACTGCAGTGGTGTAACTCGCCATTGGCAATTGTCATTGACTTAGACCGCCGGGTTATCTGCCTGGCCAAAGTTTCATCCTCAGGTAACTCGCCCCGGGTCATATAAGCCAAATATGGTACTGTCCAATCTGGGATAGCGTGAAGAGTCGCCACCAATTGTGCCTCTGGGTCAGGAACAGCCAGATCTTCCTCTGTAGGCAATTTGACAGAAGGGTTATGCATAATATCCAAGAAAGTGTTTGGTGGCACCGGCTTACGTTGAGACCCCAGCCGGCTTAAGGCATCAGCTGCCTCATTTTTCCTGCGATCGATGTGTTCCACTTGATAACCCTTGAAGTGACCAGCAAAAGCATCAACTTCACGGCGATAAGCCGCCATGAGTGGATCCTTAGAATCCCATGTGCCTGAGACTTGTTGAGCCACCAAGTCTGAGTCACCGAAACATCACACCCGGCTTAAGTTCATCTCCTTAGCCATACGAATACCATGGAGCAAGGCTTCATACTCAGCTGCATTGTTAGTACAGGGAAACATCAACCTTAGAACATAACAAAACTTATCACCTCGAGGGGAAGCTAAGACAACTCCAGCCCCCGAGCCCTCCAATTGCCTAGACCAATCAAAGTGAATAGTCCAATATGTGTTATCTGGCTTCTCTTCAGGCATCTGTAGCTCTGTCCAATCGTTGATGACATCCACCAGTGCTTGAGATTTGATGGCAGTGCGAGGCATATACTTCAAACCATGAGGCCCAAGCTCAATGGCCCACTTGGCTACCCGCCCTGTGGCTTCTCTGTTTTGAATAATATCCCCTAAGGGAGCAGAACTGGCCACGGTGATGGGACGACCCAGAAAATATTGTTTAAGCTTCTGGCTGGCCATGAACACCCCATAGACGAGCTTCTGCCAGTGTGGATTTCATTTGAAGCGTTCTAATCCATCGTAAGCCAGAAGGTCTCTGACTGAATCCATTGGGCCTGAGCATCCAGAGCAGCCCATTCTGCGGTTATCCTGACGTCCTCTGCCGCTAGGTCTTCCTTGGCTAGTGCTACCTCATCACATAACTTTGCAACCTGTGCATCATGCTGAGCTTGATTTGTCGGGTTAACCTCGCCTGTCAATAGATCTGTCAGTTTATCCATTAAATCCTTCAAAACCTTAGTCGGGGGGCGTACAGGGCCTCCTTCTCCGACCGCCGTCACCGCTGCTGACCCGGAGATCATTGCCGCTGCAATTGAAGAATTCTGACCAGGCTGTGCACCGGCCATGAAGATCCTAACCCTGTTCGCTGGCTTATAGGGGTACGGAATACTGTCACCATCGGAATAGCCCCCAAGCCTGCCATCTTGCAGTTGATACAACGAAGTAGTCTCGCCCGCGGACAACTCACAATCAGAGTAGATGGCCGTCTCACCGCCAGACATAGATCCTTCATCAAGTTCCGCTCCATGGATGCATCCCACGAAGGCATGTTTCACGGCAGGCTAAGCTCGGGCGGGTCTCATAGGCCGAGCCGTCTCGATGATGTCGGTGAAGATGTCCGGGTCACGGCCCGGCTCGCCAATCTTGCTGATGAAGACGTGGATTCCACCGAAAGGGACCCGGTACCCGTACTCAATTGAGCCGACCTTGGGGCCCCAGCCTGCATCGTCGATGTAGAGCTTTCCACGACGACTCTTGGTCATCTGGCCATCCCTTGAGCCCTTCGAAGCTGCCCTTTAAGAACTCGAAGCCATCGTGCGCTGGCCCCATGGTGGGCGCCAACTGTCATGGAATAGTCATGGCAGATGTCCTAGCGAAAGGACTTAGTCGTGGAGCCATCGCAACTAGGTTAGCTTAAAGGGGTGAAATGGGACAAAGGACACACGAGTTTATACTGGTTCGGCCCCTTGCAGTGATGGTAAAGGCCTACTCCAGTTTTGAGGTGGTATTTCTTATGTCTCGATTACTAGGGAGTGAATCCGCTTGACCTAGATTTCGATCTGTTGTTTCTTGTCCTGAACCGATGTCAGGTCGTTCCATTATATACACAGGTTGACGCCCAGCGGCTCTCAGAGTCCCAGCCGGCTCATAGACAACGTGTCCGGCTCGGTGACTATCTATACATGCCTTTTAATACAAGTCTTACATATAAGGCGGTTTATTTCTACGGGCCTTAAGTCGCCCTTGGGCCTTGGTCCCTTAGCTGAACCGCCATCTTCAATATCCTCGTGGGCTTCATATGAGGAATCGTCATAGGTATAGCCCAGCCCATAGTGGAACTCTCAATGAAAGCACCAATGTCAGTGTCAAAACTGCAGACCTCAGGGTAGGGGGTCCCGAGCTGTGGATCTAGGATTGATGGGTAACAAGTTATGATGAACACAGTGTTTACCCAAGTTTGGGCCCTCTCGAAGTGATAAAACCCTATGTCCTGCTTGATTGTATTGGATGTATAACGTGGTTTACAGAGTAGATCTACCTCGAGATCAGCATGAGCTAAACCCTAAGGCCATGAGGTGATGAATATAGCTCTAACCCTAAAGACTAAATCCCTTAGTTTATATAGACACCGGTAGGGTTAGGGTTACCGAAGATAGATTGCAATAAGCGTTTGAAGAGATCCTGCGCCTTCTTGACTTGGAAGGCACACACCACAGCTTCATAGATCTCCTGTCATTATACGGCTCCACCAGCTCGGCCCATGCACAATGGGCCGTCGCCCTGAGGACCCTTAGTCCATGACTCCCTAAATGGACAAAGATGTTTAGGGACTGGAAGAGAAGTGCCCGTTGCAATATAGTGGGTAAGGACTTTGAGACCGTTAAGAGGCTCAATCCAACTATGGATCCCGAAGAATGGATGAATTTTCGTGAATCCTCTGGTAGCGAGTCAAGCAAGGAGATAAGCGATCATTTCTGTAATTTAGAAAAAAAAATCGGCCAGGTAACCACCGTCTGGGCCCTGGTGGTTACAAAGCTGCAGAATCCAAGTGGGATAAGGAGGCCATGGACTGTATAGCCACGGGTAAACCTCCTCCATTCTCGAAACATCGAGATCGTGCTCGGGACTTCCGTTTTCTCAGGGCCCTGGCAGTGCAAGACCCAGACAGTAAGGAGTTTGTCCTCCCGGCAGGAACTTTGCTCGACGGAGGAGAACTTGATCACGTCAATCACCACTAATAATTTAGTCCCCACAACTTATTTATTACGTACCTTACTAATTATTTACCAAAAACACATGTATATTTTGTAGAGAAAAATAAAGCAGGAATTTGGACCGGGTCCTCATGAATCTCCCCACGGCTATAGGTATGATGACCCTCTTACACGGGTAGTGAATGAGGCATTTGGGGTTAACAGGAAGCCCAAGAGTGGGCATGCATTGGGACGGGGTAAGATGTTGTGGGACGACGCCTACCCCAGAACCAAAGAATTAAAAAATACAGAAGGAAGTACATAAGAAAAACTATGTTAGATGCAGTAGTAGATGCAGCAGTCGAGAAGAGGTTAGCTGAAATGTTTACGCAGGGCGCGCCAAGTCCTACCCAGCAGCATACACCTAGTACCACCCAACAACCACGAGCATCCCACTTTATTCCATGCTCGCTGCAAGCCAACATGGAGGGGATGAAGACAAGGGTTGCCAAGGGTAAAATCATCTCATTTACTGATGGTAGCAGAATGATGCATGGGGTCGTCCTGCCACTTGACATGACGAGGGTCTAGGTGCAGGAGGTGGTGACTGGCTTTGAATCTTGGTAGTTGCCTCATCCCCCCTGAAGAGGGCGTCATTATGTTATGGAAAGTGACCTAGAGCCACCTTCTTAAGTGGCCAATGAATGACATAGAGAAGATTCCCCAAGGATATGCAACACCGAAGACGTAGTGCCAGATAATCAACATTCAGGGGAGAAGAATGCACGTGATAGTTGCAGAGCATCCACGGACAAACCACATATGCATGGTGTCATCTCCGAAGGGCTAAAAATGAATATGTATAAGCCCGGGGAACCGCTTCTATCAGACTCTATGTTGAAGACCCTCTCAATTGGTCTTCAAATTCTACATGCCCATGTGGTAGATAAATCAAAAGAAGGTCAACATGGATACAAGGCCAAGGTGATAGAAGGTTATAGGTTTGTCCAGGAGTTTCGGGCAAACAGAATTGGTCTGGCCTTTAATGAGGTCATCCATGCAAATATCTTCTCTATCAGCGCAGTCTCCCTAGAGTTAATGAGGCTTTGGGTACTTCATCGAGCTACAAATCCCCTACTCTCGCATGCTAAGGTGTCCTTACTGATCCTTTTTACATGCACGGGCACAAGCTGAAAACCACAAAAGGCCAAGGGGTCATCTCGGACTACCTGTTCCCATTCTTTATTGTCAATCATCCACATACAGACACATTTCTATTGCCATACTGTGACAAGTAAGTCATTAATGTTCACTCATTTATTTTGAAGCATATAAATGGTCTTGTGGTTTGATCTCATCAATGCTAATTTCTTCACATTTTTTGCGTAGCGACCGACATTGGATCGTCATCGCACTATTGTTGACGCAAGGCTTGGCTTATTTCTTCGATCCGAAGAGACACCCTCAAAAGCAATGGACCAGATTGAAGGAAGTTCTAAATTATGCTCTCGCCCAAGTGTAAGAACTTTAGAGAGACGATAACAGAACATTCAAAATTCAAGTTCTTCACTAGCACTTATTGCTATCAAGAACAAAATGTGAAAACCTCTCATAGGTCTGGCTGCTATGTCATGGCTATCATCACGGCTGGCCCTGAGGAGGGGCGAGAGGGGCAGCCGCCCCGGGCCCCCAAATCCGAGGGGGGCCCAAGGCCAGTTGTGTGTGAGCGTCGAGCACCCCTGCGCAACTACCGTCCGCCATTAAAAGAGCACGAAACCTTGTTTGTGACTTTTTTTAGGGAAAGGACATCATGGCTAAACCTTGTCTATGACTTAGCGAAGAAGACTGAAACATTTTCTTTAGCGAGCTGGGCCTTGGGACTTTTATTCTTAGCGTTGGATGTTTAGGTGGTGGTGAGCCAAATTAGTCAGGCTTGGCAGGACTCAATTTGTTCTGTGTGTGCTGGTCGTTTGCAAATGAGAAGGTAGTTGGCGCCAAACCCACAATACTAGGGAAATGCTTATAGGCAGGACCTCAGTATTAGCACTGGAAAAAAGAAAACGCTGCTGCTAATTAGCAGTAGCGCTGATCCTGTTAAGCGCTACTGCTAACACGTTAGCAGTAGCGCTGGTTAACAAAATTGCGCTACTACTATGTGGGATCAGACAATGCCATCGACGGTAGCTGTAGTAGCAGCGTTGCCCAAAAGCCAGCGCTACTGCTAAGTGTTTAGTGGTAGCGCTTTGTTTTGCAGCACCGCTGCTAGTGGGACCCACTTAGTAGTAGCGCTTGCATGTGACAAGCGCTACTACTAATAGCATAGCAGCAGCGCTTTCTGGTATGCAGTGCTACTGCTAGTTGCGGCTGGTGCCACCTTTTCACCCCCTCCCCCTCCTCTGCCCCACTTTGCCCTCTCTCCCCCTCCTTTGCCTTCTCCACTCTCCATCATTTTTGCTCTTCTTCTCTCTTCCTCCTACCTCTCTTCTCTCCTCAATAATGTCCCCTTCCACCATAACTCTCCTTCATAAATGGCCTCTCTCACATCTCTCTTTGTCCTACCTCTCTTCCTCTCCCCATTAATGCCCCCCTCCACCATAACTCCCTCTCCATTAGTTAGATAGCTAGATTCACCTCTCCTCCCCAACAACTAGATCTAGCTAGCTATTTAGCCATCCATGCGTGCTCTTTCGATCGGTCTGTCTCATCATCTCTCTCGATCGGTCTCTCTCGAGAGATATATAGGTGAGTAAAAAAGCTTGTTCATTTAAAGAATGGGAATATGTGTGTTTGGGATATATATATGGAGAGATTTGTGCGAATGTGACATGCCCTCGAGTTGCTTATGTTTTGCCGAAATGTCAATTTATTTCCGTTTCGGTGAATTTCGAGCAAATTCAATATGTCCCATTTTTAGGCAAGGTCATGCCAAAATTTTATATGACTTTGAAGCATGCATGCATTATTTATTTTATAACCCTTTTGCTTGTTATACCGCAATCGATCATGAAGGTGAGTGGATGGAAGGTGGAGCGTACATGCAATCATGGTGATGGACATGTATGCAAATAATCGGACTAGGATTAGATGTCCGTGTGCAAGATGCAAGGAAGAAGTCCTTTTGGACCCTTTTGATCGTGGCACTTTGAAGGCGCATCTGCTGATGAATGGTTTCATGGATGTCTATACTAAGTGGATAAGTGAAGATGTCTATACTCAGTGGATAAGTGAAGAAGAAGATGATGATGAGGACGTCCAAATGGCAGGGAATAATGACATGGGGCTAGACAAAGAGATGACCGATCGACACGAAGACGATGGTGCCGGACATGGCGACGGGGAAGAGTCCAGAAATGACGGTGGCAGAGAAGATTCCGAACACGGCAAAGAAGAGTCCGGACATGGCGGAGAAGAGGCAGCGGTCACGTAGCAGTCTTCGACGCTACTAAGTGCAGGCGTGCAAGACCCTCATGTTCAAGACCTCTTTCGCAAGAGTACGACTAGCGAGAGAGCTGCTTCTAGAGAGGAGGCCAAGCTGACTCAACTTGAAGTAGACTCGAGGACTCCATTGTATGACGGTTGCGATCCCGAGGTGACCCGCTTGAGTTTCACGCTCGAACTTCTAAAGACGAAGGCCAAAAACAAATGGACAGACAAAAGCCTTGATGAGCATTTGAAGTATCTACATAATAAAGTTCTTCCCGCGGGGAACCTGTGTCCTACTAGTGTTGAGGAGGCCAAGAAAATCGTTTTCCCTATTGATTTGCCGCACATTAGGTATCACGCATGCATCAATGATAGCATCATTTATCAGGGGGTGCACGTAGAAAAAACAAGTTGTCCAGTGTGCAATGCTTGTTGATAAAAGAAGGCAGGAAAGAAAGCTCCTCAGAAAGTTGTATGGTACTTTCCGATCACTCCCCGTCTGTAGCGGTATTTCGTAGATCCTAAGGAAGCAAAGCTCATGCGCTGGCACGCGGAGAGGAAGAATCCCGACGATGGAGATGATCCGAGGCTGAGACACCTCGTAGATGGTAGCCAGTGGAGAGCATTCAACACCGTATATGGATTCGTTGCATAAGATCCAAGGAACATCGTGCTTGGTGTGAGTACCGATGGCATGAATCCGTTTGGAAACCAGAACACCAACCACAACACATGGCCCATGTTTGTATGGATGTACAACCTCCCCTCATGGAAGTGCATTAATACAAAGTACATACACATGTGCATGCTGATTCAAGGGCCGAAACAGCCGGGAAATCTTATATTTACTAATTGGAGGCACCATTCATAATCTCTCATTAATCCACATCATCAAAATTAATTAAACCATTAGATTAAAAAATTAACGATCAGGATAAAATGAAAATTACGCATCTGACACGACTAACGTTAATGAAATAAACAAGGAAAGCCTCATGTCAAAAAAAATAAAAGAAGGAAAGCCTCACGTAAAAAGACGGAAAGTGTCACGGCAGAAAAAAAGGAAAGGCTCCATCTGTTCAAAGAAATTAACAAGGAAAGCCTCACGTAAAATAAGGAAACTCTCACGTCAGAAAAAAAAAGGAAAGGCTTCATCTGTTCACACAAATTAAGAAGGAAAGCCTACCTTAAAAACTCCTACAAGAAAATGTAAAAAAAAATAGGCCGATAATAAAAAGGAATGAATGCATGATCTGGCTGATTGCCCGTCAAATAAAAGCCTTATATACTGCGCTTAGAATTAAACAAGAAATGGAAACTCTCCAAGAGTCCATATGTATCACGCTTGGATGGAAACGTGTGTTTAGAAATCCATGTGTTTATATGTCAGATCCAATCCACCCCAAGAGTCCATAGGGATTACGCTTGGAAGGAAATATTTGATGTCAAAGAGGAAGGAAGGAAACGTGCAGCTCCATAAAACAAAGGAAACATGCAAACTAAAATCAGCTAGCAAGTTAACGATTTTTGTAATGAAAACGTAGTGATGAACACACAACATATGCGTGACACAGCTAGGCACACATATATGTACAATATTCCACTAAACAAATATACATACATCATAGATGGACGATGTTCTCTTCATTATAAATCTATGTACACTACTTCAGTGTATTTTTTTTGTAAATCTAAGTATGTGAAGTATTTTTCTCATTCCGAAATCACACTTAATTATATTCCCAAAATTGTAGATGACATGCAGATAGTGTTTTCTGAAAATACAAAGATATTAATTTAGGAAAAGTTGCAAACCTATGCCAGAAATATGTTTAATAAACAAATACTAAATTATATAAAAAATACAAAATTGCTAAACTCCATGAGTGAAACAAAATCTTCAAAAAAATCCAAAATAATTAAACCGGGCGAGTGCATCAGGAACCGACTGATTTCATAAGTTCAGACACACATGGTATAAGTTACATATACCATACTAATTACACCCACAAATCACACTTAAGAATATGTACCCAAATTTGTACATGATAGATTTCTGAAAATATGAAGAAATTAGTATTGAAAAAGTTTTAATCTATGTCACAAATATATTCACTGAACAAATCCTAAATGATAACTGGAAAATCTGTAATTGCTAAACAGACGAGTGCATCAAAACCAACTGACTTCTGAAGTTCGGACACAGGGTGTAAGTTCTATATTTATCAGATATTCGAGGAATAAGCACAAAATATGTGAATGCTTATATTTGACAAAAACAAAAATTAGTAGTTGTCAAAAAGAGAGATGTGCTCCAGATAAATTGATGGCACAGACGTGAGCGAACAAAGCTATATTTTCTTTAGCGATGGATAAAGCTATATATCATGGAATAGGATACGGCTTCTAGCGAAAACAATGGAGTAGGATCAGAGCTAGAGGTCATGGCCTAATGAAAATCATCATTATTACTTTTTCCAATGGCTAGGATGGGATGTTACAAGGATCAACTTTAAAAAATGTTAAATAACTTTACGACAAGCATCTAATAATTAGGGGCATTCTTAGACAAAAAAAAGATTAAGCCACTAAAAATATATGCGAAAATTTAAAATTATTCAAGCAGACTACAAACTGGGCGAGTGAAAATTCAATAGTGACTAAAGTTTATATTAAAAAAACAAGGATGGATTCTAGAACATTACAGCCCAAGTGAAATTTGATCGGATTAGAAAAGTAGAAATATAGTTAATTATTAAAATCCCCTAAAAAAGTTAATTATTAAAGATACATATAAGGCTTCCATGAATTTAAAAGTAAACTTCAAGAAGTTGAGCAATCTTCCAAACATCTAAAAGTACAAGAAGACGGATGAACAGAGCAAGCCACGGACAGTAGCGAGCTGTGCATCTTATCAACAAGTTGAATTGATGATCACTTGACTGGTGGGTGTGGCGAAGAGTTTGATATGGCTATGTGTGTGTCTGTGCATGCACGTGCGTAACACACACACACCCATCGATAGCACGCATGGATGGGGCTGAGAGTGATCGGCGTAACTAACTGCTGAGAGAAAATTGCTGTTGGTCATGCATATTTTGAAAAGCAATTTAAGCACATGTATGCATGTGGAAACATGGGTAACCGGCCAATAATAAGTGGTAGAGAGCAAAAGCATACATGTTATATGTATAGTAGTGTTAGAAACAGAGGACATCTTCATATGCATTTATCAATGTTTAAATTTAGGAGACGTTAAATATGTCGAATGGTGTGACCATATTTTGGTGTGTCACAAAGACGATTACAAAAATTTCATAGGTAGTATATGATTATCCATCATGTAGGGCGTATGTAAATATATTTTATACGCCATGAAAATAAGTAGTAAAAATAATTTTTTAAACTCTGTAGTTTTAATTGTATGGTATTTAAAGTTAACAATTACTTAAAATTTATGTATATTATTATAAATTTTCAATAATTACTAGCCCGTGCAGTAGCACGGGTTGACGACTAGTAGTGTTAACCTGTATATGGGGCTTCTGCAAGAGGAGCTAGACACGTTATGGAAATCACCGACATGGACATGGGACGTCAGCAAAGGAGAGTATTTCCATATGAGAGCAGCGCTGATGACGACGGTGCACGACTATCTCGATTATGGGTACACCTCAGGCCAGGTGTGCCATGGATAATGCGGATGCACGAAGTGCATGGATGATACAACGTCTCAGCAGCTTACGTCAATGAAAGATGGTGGGTTCGGTAAAATCGTGTACATGGGACATCGTAGATGGCTCGAGAAGGATGACCCGTGGAGAAAGCATGGAGATCTATTCAATGGGTTGGCTGAGCTTCGAGGACCTCCACGTAAGAGGAGCAGCGCCGAAATCGACGAGCTGTTGAGAAACTGGGAACAATGCCCCGCGCCGGGAATGATCAAAAAGGCGTTGGAGCCGCTGCTGAAGGTATGGAAAACGAGTTCTGTTTTCTGGGACTTGGAGTACTGGCTCAATCACGACATGCCTCATTGCCTTGATCAAATGCATATCACGAAGAATGTCCTCGAGAGCTTGCTTGGCACACTGATGTACATGCCAGAGAAGACCAAGGATGGGCCGAAGGCAAGGAAAGACTTGGACGATTTGAAGATCAGGAAATACCTCCACCGTAAAAAGTTGATGGAGGAGACAGAGACGGAGATAGATGAGGGGGAAAGGGGCATAAAAGTCAACAAGAAGGAGGAGAATTATTGCCCCCCTTCTTGCTTCACCATAAGTGCGAAGGAGATCGATCAATTCATCAAGTGCCTTATGGGAATCAAAGTCAGTTCCGGTTACTATGGGAAGATAAGCAGATTTCAAGACCCCAAAAAGAAAAGGTTCAGCGGGATGAAGTCTCGTGATTGTCACGTGATGATGACGCAGATACTCCCGGATGCCATTAGAGGGATAATGGACAAGCACGTCTGTGACACGCTTACTGGTCCCTGCAACTTCTTCGACGTTATCTCTCGAAAGTACATAAGTGTGAAGTAGCTCCGAAGGCTACAGGAAGAGATCGTTGTCATACTATGTGAGCTTGAGATGTACTTCCCTCCCGCGTTGTTTGACGTCATGGTGCATCTGTGTGTCCACATCGTGGATGACATCATCGACCTCGGGCCAACATTCCTTCACAGCATGATGCTGTTCGAGAGGATGAATGGGGTCATCAAAGGATTTGTTCGTAACAAGTCCCGTCCCGAAGGGAGCATCGTCCAGGGGTATCGGATGCATGAGTGCATCTCCTTTTGCGAGAATTATATAAGCGTCAAAGACCCTATTGTTGGTTTGCCTGTCAAGAAGCACGATGGGAAGCTCGAAGGAGATGGTCAACACAACGGCCGGAATGAATTGCACGTGGACTACTCGGATCGGAGAAACTACTTTGACAGGGATAACTTAGTACTGCTACAACACCTAGATGTGGTAGATGATTATGTGGAACGACACAAATAAAGCATCGCAAAGAAGTACCGTGATAAGGTGATGCTCAAGACGGACGACGAAGTTACTGTAGAGCACAACACTACTTTGTTGTGTTGGTTAAAAGAGCAAGTTCTTGAAAATCCCCCGGAAGAGGGCACTTCGGACGGATTGATCATACACGCCTTAGCACATGGCCCTCCGCCCAAGCTCGCGACCTATCAGTCCTACAATATCAATGGGTACACGTTCTACACGGAGGCCGAAGACATGGACAGTGATTACCAGAACTCCAGGGTGGCAATTCAATGCGTGACCGACGCCAACGGCACAACTGAAATATTCTAGGGAAGGGTCGAAGAGATCTGGGATCTTGACTATGCTGGAATGCACGATGCAACGATGTTCTGTGTCAGATGTGCCAAGGACGTCGTAAGAGCAAACAATTATTTCACCACCATGTCTATACCCGACGCAAAGAGCACTCCCGACGCAAAGAGCACTCTCGGCAATGAACAAGAAAGGGAAGAAGCTCAATGTGAAATGTCGTCGACGCAGCTGATCAGAAACCTACATATATATATATATATATATATATATGTATGTATCTATTTTGTGTACACACTTAAGTAACCGTTATCGGTCAACTGATATGTTACCACCACATGCATGGTTTCGGTGATAGTCGCGCATTGGGGGAGAGGGAGACGCCATCGTCGGGAGAAAGTAGTACAAAAGAAAAAAAAGTAAAAAGAAAAGAAGAGGAAAATAATGAAAACAACAAAAAACTAGAAAAGGAAAATAATAAAAAGAAAAGAAAAATAGCAGTAGCGCTTGTCTGTGGACCAACGCTATAGCAAAGTATTTTAGAATTAAAACAATAAAAGATGGAAAAGATAGCAGTAGCGCTGGTTTAGGGAACCAGCGCTATAGCTAAGTTAGCTATAGCACTAGCTCCTAAACCAGCGCTACTGCTACTTGTATTTTAGAATTAAAAAATAAAAACTGGAAAAGATAGCAGTAGCGCTGGTTTGTAAACCAGTGTTATAGCTAAGTTAGCTATAGCATTTTTTCTAATCCAGCGCTACTGCTATTTTGAGTTAACCACCCGCGCGGGCTCAAAATTTCACCAAGTCCCCGTCCCCCCCCCCCCGACTCTCCCACCTCTCCCCCTCCTCTACTGTCGTCGCCATGCTGCCCGCGCCACCGCCGTCGCCCCAGCCCGCCGGCCGTCCTCGCTGTCTGCCGTCCGCCGGCCGGACCTCGACGCCTCCTCCTCGTCCTTGCTGTCTACCGTCCTCGTCCTCGCCCTCCTCCTTGTCCGTGCCGCACCACCTCCTCATCCACGCCGCCGCCGCGCCGCTCCGTCCTCCTCCTCGCCCCTCGACGTCGGCCTCCTCCTCATCCCCTCCAGCCTCCTCCTCCTCCTCAGGTACTGCCCCCACCTCTCCCTCCCACTCCGGCATCTTCCTCCCCCTCTGTAAATTTTAGGGTTTAGGGTTAGCAAAGTTAGCATTTTTTTAGGAAATTAGGGCAGTAGCAAAAATAGTAACATTTTTAAAAAACAGTAGCACCAAAATATTAGGTATAAAAATAGTAGCAAATAAAAAAAGTAGCAAATTAAAAAAATTGTAGCAAAAAAATTAAAAAAATACTAGAAAATTTAAAAAAAACAGTAGCAATTTTAAAAAACAGTAGCAAAAAAATTAGGTATAAAAACAGTAGCAAATAAAAAACAGTAGCAAATTAAAAAAAACAGTAGCAAATAAAAAGGCAGTAGCAGGTTAAAAAACAGTAGCAAAAAGTTTAAAAAAACTGTAGCAAAGTTTAAAAAAACAGTAGCAAAAAATTAGGCATAAAAACAGTAGCAAATTAAAAAAACAGTAGCAGATATAGCTAGGGCAAAAAAATTTAGGTATAAAAAGCAGTAGCTACAATTTATATGATGTTGTCATGCGATGTTGCCATGTTCTCTTGAGATAGCATCAAATCTGTTATATCAACTTGTGCCAATTGTCGAAAAATATCCGAGTGGCCTATGTTTTGCTGGAATGTTGATTCATTTCTGTTCCGGCAAATTTCAGGCGCTCCATATGTCCACTTTTTAGCAAAGGTCATGCCGAAATTTTCGGCATGACTTGTGCTAGAAAGTAGGATATATGGAGTACCCAGGATTTGCTAGAAGGGGAATGAATCAACATTCCGACCAAATATAGGCCCCTTTTTTCTCTTCATCATATCTTTTATTTACAATTGGTGCATAGGAAACATGTCTACCGACACCGAAGTCGTGGGTGGTTCTGATCGCCTCGCAGACCCCATCGAGGCAACAAATAACTATTTCGATTACCTGGACGAACACCAGATGGGGTTGCATGGTGGCGGCAGTGGCCCCAACCCTACATCGACACCAACACTGGCACCGACACCACCCCCGAGACCGGCAATGATGATGTCGTAGACGGTAAAGCACCAAAGAAGAAGAGGACACGAAGACCAAACGAGCTTGGCATCAGACAAATTGTGGTCACGGAGATGCACCCCAAGAAGTTAGAGCCAACGGCGCCAAAGGAAGCACGCAAGTGCTGGGGCAATCAACTTGGATGCATGCTCAGGGAAACCGCCAACATCAACGACGAGAATTTGAAGTAGATACCACATATGGAGCGCATGCTTCTAAAGAAGTTGCACAATAGGTTCCCGTTCCCCAGCCGGGATGAAGGCAAATATAAAGAGTCGTGGGACGACGTCGCCATGACAAAGATAAACGATAAGGCGATGGTGACATTCACCAACGACTTGTCCTCCTGGAAAGTTCGGGTGAAAAAAGTGATTGCAGAGAATGAACCATGGTCCAAGATTCATGCTGATAATCCGACAATAACGGTAGAGGACTTTGCAAAATTCCAGGAGAACTGCGATAAAGAAGAAGTCAAGGCAAAGTCGGAGAAAATGAAGGCGCTCCAGGCCAGGAACATGCCTCCCCACCGCCTCGGAAGCCGTGGTTACGAGGGGAAGAGGCACATGTGGGCCAAGGAGGACGCCGAAGGTGAAAGTCTCGGGATCCCAGACCCCTTGTCGGAGTTCACTGACCCGCTGGAGCATGACTAGATCAGGGCCCGGTACAAGTGGGACAAAGTCAGAAAGATCTTTTACACGGACCTGAACACGAGGGAGTTCATTAGACTTCTGGTAATTGTTATATTACCACATTATCATATTAGCTTCCAATCAATTCGACTGCAAGTTTTGTCACAATAGTAAACCATCCACGTTCCTTTTGAAGAAAGAGCGGGACCAATAGGCAGCCGAAAGCGACGAGTCGTCATAGTCGTCGGCGAGGCCCAAGTGGGACACCCCATTCAATCGGGCCCTGAACATATTGAAAAAGGTTCCGGTGGACAAGCCGCCGTCCTATGGACATGTGCATGGCGTCGGAGATGGTGCCTCGTGAAAGACGTGCTACCCCGAGGAGCCGGAGGAAAGAAGGAAGAGACGGTTGGTCGTTACTCAGGAGAGCATCGAAGAGAAGGCCGCGATTGCGGTCAATAAGACCAAAGCTGAGACCAAAAAAGAGTTGGTCGGGGTAGTCCATGGGTTGGTCACTGACGCGGTGGCCAGCTTGATTCTGGCAATTTTCAATTGGTCCAAGAGCAATCCAAATGCATGGTCGGGGGACTTTCCCCTTCCCAGCTTTGTCAGGAGCAATTCGGCGAACACCAACCTGCCCAAGCAACTGCAAAACGTCTTGTTCCTGTTCGTAGCAGCCCGACCTCTGTCTCTGGCATGCTCAGCGGGCCTTCGTCGCTGGCTGAGCTCGACGCCCTCATGGTAATTACGTGTCATACCATTTTCACCAGCATGTCTATAGTCTTTCATTTCAGTTGCCTTTCAGATGTTTGACGTCGCAGACATGTCTCCTTCGTAGGCCGACGACAGCCCGTGCACCCTACTCTACGACATCAAGGGCCAGAAGGTGGTTGTGGGAAAGGCAACCATCATGAAGCCGAAGGACCGCATGTTCCACAGCCAAGAGATGCCCGGTGGCATCTTCAAGGTTAACGTGGCCAGTGTCTTAGCGGGCTTCGAGGATTTCCCTCCTCCGGTACCAGTCGATGACGACAACGAGACCCCTAAGATGATTGGTGCATGCAAGAACTAGTTCTTGCCTTGGTCGAAGTCTCTTTGTCGTCTCGAGGCGCCCAGTAGCACGCCAACGCCACCTTCTGAAGAAGGTATGAACACCACCCCACCTACCAAATTACTTGCACCTGTCGTGGCGGATGATGGTAGCGTACGACGCGAGGGAGAGCCTCCATTAGTGCCAGATCATGTCGCCCCCGCTGTCGAAGAAGCAAATGTTGATGATGACATCGAGGATGATGATGATGACCCGAACAAGTACTTCAGTACTGCCTATGATGGATTGATGGCTCAGGACGCCGAAGACTCAGGCTATGAGCATGGAGATGAAGACTTGATGGTGCCTGATTTGCCGGAGCCGGAACGTCCTAAGGCATAATGCAAAAAGTCCCTCTTCAAGCCATCCTCGCAGGAGACGCCTTCAGATGTCGCCTCTACCCAGCAACCCCACGAGGCCGGCTCATTGTTTAGCCCGACGACACTGGGGGTGGTTAGGGAAGGTATGGTGGGCTCACTACCTTCACCCACCAAGAAGCAAAGGAAGAGACCGCACAGGAAAGGCCCTAAAGGCGCCATAGGTGCTTCAAGCAGTCAGCCGCCTCTGAACCCCCGGGTGGTAGACAGAATACCTATCAGAAGTAAGACGAGTTTCCATGTCGCCGGCGAGCTGATCCTACCTGCCAAAGAGCTAGAACACATACTGAACAATGATCTAAAGAGACTCCATGAATATGTGCTAGCCAGAGAGAAAAGCCTTCTGCTCGCGAAAGATCCAGGATACCCGCTTTACGCGGCTCAGGTGCCGGGTGGGAAGTTGTACGTCGATACCTGACCCACGAATCAGTTCATCCAGCGATTTGACTACATCTCCAACATGTTCAACATGACCAAGCTAGATTTCCAGTTCATCCACATGTATGCGTTGTATCTCAACTACTTCATCAGGATGGAGAGCATAATATATATCTGCGTCGTGGACCCATACTATATGCATGAGAGCTTCTTGGCAGTTTGCAAAGAGCACTGTGACTATGCGAGCAAGTACCTCGGCGAATTCATGATCGCTAATAAGGACAAGGAAGCGATTCTCCTGCCTTATCATCCCTCGTAAGTCATCCGCGCATATCATTTCGTACGTGTTAAACATTGCTTTGCAAGCATGGAGGCTAATTTGAGGTGTACTTAATTTGCACAGCGGGAGCGGCGCCATCCTCATCGTTCTGTACTAGGAATACTCCCATGCTATCTACTTGGACTCATTGCAGAACCTCAAGAAAAAGGATTACACGCACGTAAAGAGTGTTCTTGATAGTGCCATGTTAACCTTCAGCCTGTGTGGTGGATATATCAAGGTGAAAAGGCACAGGAAGACCGGGTTGGTTTTCCGCCATAAGACCGTGTGGCACACCGATCCGCTTGGAGCAGGAGGCCTTCGCATGCCAGCCCAGGATAACACCTGATGCACGATAGGTCCATGATACAGCATTCCAGGTACAAGAATATTCATCAAATACATGAGTAAAAGAGTACATCATTGATGAATACAATTATCTGGCATAGCCCTACAGCTATTTACATGGCAGCGGAAATCTATTTAAATGGCGGCAGAAGTCTTGGTTTGGCAGCATAACACTTTGGCTGGCTCCATAACTCACAGGAATGGCAAGATTACGGCCTAGCACGACGGAACAAACGAATAATCTGGGCATGACCTACAAAACTGGGATGACACGCCAGGTCAGTACATTGAATGTACTTGCAAGACAACCAAATACATAGCATCCAAACAAATAGATGACAAAGCAAGAACCAAGCATATGCAACAGTCTACATCAACACAACTTCTAAGCATGGCATGATATTAACTAGAATCATAAATCAAACTAAGCATGAATAACATCATAGCACCTACTAGCATGGCATAACAAACTTACTTCTAACATAGCAACAGCAAAGCATAGCATATCAGAACATGGCAAGGTATCATGAAACTATGCTGAAAATAAACTACCGGTTACCTCGTGTGAAGACATATAGCATTAACATTATAAAAAAATCTCTTACTCTGCCACGGCTCCTCGAAGCAAACTCATGACTTATCAAGACCTCGTCTCGTGGTTAGATCAACACATCGTCGTGACTTCTTACGATTATCTCATAGTCCACGTCACCACATTATTTATCACATCTTAGTTATCACATTAGTTATTAGCAGATTTATCCTCCATTTCGACCAAGAACCGATAGTGTGACCTACAATGAACTGTGCCCATGACCGAGGACGCGGCTATCGATATATTAAAACACACACTCTGCAGAGGTAGCGCACTTTACCCACACCACGGAACCCATGTCCTCGCACTCCCATTCGGGTAGACCAATGGCGTTTCGACAAAACCGTTCTACTGCCATGACACTCTCCCGGCCACTCCGACCAACTCCCTCTCAGGGCTAAGTCATGGGTGGCCCCATGCCTACCAAAGGCATCTTCGGCCACCGTCATGGCAAAACGGTCTCAAACGGGGACATCTGCACATAACCAAACTCGGGCTCACAAGGCTTATGTCCGCCTACCTGATAAGGGTAGTGCGTGCCCATAACCTTCCCTAGTTGGAGGCACTGGCGAGAGGCATGACAATACACCCAGCTAGGGCCTCCCATAAAGGCAAATGTGGTTGCACTGGAGAAAGCTCGATTTGGTGGCACTATGACTCGATCTCATCGATGACGGAGGAAGTTTATTATTAAGTCATATTATTAACTTCTCCACCATCATCAACATTATGAGCATATTAACAAGGATGGAACAATGAGCATGCAGCATACGAAAGCATTAACAAATATCAAGCTTTAACAGTTTTAGCATAAGACAATAACGGGTACTAGCTTATCGATAGTGTAACAAAATCAGCATAGCATCAATACTACTGGCATGAAACTAACCAAAACACAGGTATGATATTATCAACAACAATATAACTAGCAAGGAAAAAGATATCATGAAAGGCAAGCATGACGTGGCAAACAGCACTAACATATAGCACAACGGGAATAACAACAGACGAAACAAACAAAAACTACTGCAACTAAGCACACACACAAGGTACCAGCAAAGTCAACATGCAAGTTCGGGGCTCATGATAAGAGGTTGGCTTGCCTGGTGGTCGAGGAATACTCCGGAAATGAGTGAGGTCACTTCTCGGAAAAATTTGCCGGAGAGGGGTTCGCTCTCACAGGGGCGGAATTAGGGCAAGGGAAAAATGGTCATTTTTAGAATGTGCAAACATCAAGAAAATAGTCCCATCGAAAAGAGCTCGATGAATAGAGAACGTGAGCATTGGAATCACCTCAATCGGAGTTACGGTTGCAAAGTTGTGGCCGTTCACTTTTTAGGTAGAAAAGACACTAAACAGTGAACGTTCACAGTTTAGCCTTTTAATTCGGCGGGCTGGGCTGAAAACAGAAAGTGCACTTTGAGAAAATACGTTTCCAGAAAATAGAAAGCTCATTCTCAGGCAATATTTTTTCAGTTACAGAAAATGCACTACTATGAATACGCCTTCGAAGAAACGAAAGCGCACTTCGGGGGTTTGCGTTTCCACTTACGCTGACTAGGCATCCCTTTGGTCGATGGCAGATGGGGTTCCGCAGGGGTGTGGGGCCTCCTACTTATCCACGCTGGCAGGACCAGGTCAACTGCCTGGGTCACTGCCAGGTGGGGCCCGCATGGTCTTCTTTCTCCTCCTCTCCTCCTTCTTCCTTTCTCCCGACGCGGTATAGAGGAGGCGAGGCCAGGCGCGTCGCCGGCGATGGGACGGCCGGCTTCGGCCACCTCTGACCAGGGCGAAGACGGCGGCAGGCTCAGGGCGCGTCCATCTCGAGGGGAGACGAGCGTTGGGGAGCACTACAAAAAAAAGACACATCCGTGACATTTTGGGCCGAACGAATTTTTTTCTGTCATACTTATGACACTTCTATGACGATAATTGTGACAAAACCCGGTATCATCATAGATGTGGTGGTCTCCTACTTATAGGACAGAAAATGGGCTTTTTGTCCTGGGCGGGCCGGAGACGCAGCTGCATGACATTCTTTGGGCCGTCCATGACAGAAAAAACCATGGTAGAAGCGAGGGCGAGGAAAATATCGGGGAGTTCCCGGTTACGGTGGGTGGTCGGGGGCCGAGCGATGCACGTTTCTCTCGTACCATACGCGCGTAGGTGCGAGGCATTGGGCTCTAACTGAACCCGAGCGACGCGTCGCCTAACTGAACCCGAGCAATTCCACTGCAGGTTACGCGTTACTGAACCCGAGCGATCGAGCAATTCCTTCGCTACAGCTGCTAACTGAAGCCGATCGATGTTGCCTTTGGATGAATAGTGAGTTTTGCTAGGGGGTTTGGATGAACAGTGAGTGTTGCTGGGGGGTTTGGATGAACAGTTCCCCGTGGTGTTGCCGCTGAATGAACAGGACCCCGATCGATCGAGCCGGTTGGGGCTGGATAAACGGGACCCCGTGGAGGGCTGGATGAACAGGATGACCCCGTGGAGGGCTGGTTGAACAGTAGATGGTGGAGGGCTGGATGAACAGTAGCCCGTGGAGGGGTGGTTGAATAGGAGCCCGTGGACAGGGCTAGTTGAACAGTAGCCGGTGGAGTAGCGCACTGTGGAGGCTGGATGAACAGGAGCCCGTGGATGAACAGTCGTAGGTGGAGGCTGGAGGAGGTCGACGGTGGATGAACAGTAGCCCGTGGAGGCTGGAGGAGGTCGACGGTGGAGATGAACAGTATCTCGTGGAGTCCCGTTTTGCGGTAGGCCACACCCCTCGTGATGAACAGGACCCCCGTTTCGACCGTAGCGCTCCAACACAAGTCAGTTTCCTCCGTTTTGCGGTACGCCACACCCCTCCCGATCAACAGGACCCCCTTTCGAATGTAGGAGGTCCAACAGAAGTTTGTTTCCTTCGTTTTGCGGTACGCCAGACCCCTCCCGATGAACAGGATCCCGTTTCAAACGTGGCCGGTCGAACACAAGGTTGCTTCCTCCATTGTGTGGTACGCCAGGCCTAGTTTCCATCGGTTGTTCCGACCAAGCCCTCCCTATGAACACGACAACGCATTCCGTTCCGACCTATCCGGTTGGCTCCCCATTAACACGACGACGACGTTGTTTCTCCGTTCTGACCCAGCCATGTACACGAGCCCTGGCCGTACGTATGCGCGAGTAGGCGTTCAAGACCCCGCCCGCATGTATGTACGTGGTTGTATTTACTTTCGTGCACCCTGGCCGATGTACTTACGTGTACATGCTACGTGTGTGCCTCTACTACGACACGTGCGCGCCTCTACATCTACCAGTATGTATGTACACGTTCGCGACCAGAATGACAATGGTACGTACACTTCGACCAGGTGGGTCCCGACTGTCCACTACAAGAAATATGTCAACTTGTGACCACCACTATTTGTCACTGAAAGGTCATGGTTTTTCATTTGCGACCTTTCTGTGACCAAAAACAGAAGGTCAAAAGCTGGCGGTCGTAAGCTGACTATAGCGACCTTTCTTACGGAATGGTCAAGACGTTTATGACCAAAATACGCCCATCGTGGCGTTTTGGTCACTAGCAACCTTCCCAGGCCACGTAGGCATCCAGCGTGGCAATCTGATGTGCCACAAGATTCAGCCCGGTCCAATTCGTTTTTCTACATGGGCCTAGCCCAACAATTTGGCCTATTTGTGTTTTTTTCTCATATTAATTTTGGCTAGGTAGATGGGCCAAGCCCAACAATTAAGCCTTCTCATTTTGGGGCCGTGGCCTTTTCTGCTAGAAAGTTTTAGTTTTTGTAATATAAAAAGGTCCACTAGTCAAATGGGTCCCGGATGTCGCACGTGGGTCCCGGCTAGCAAGTTCATATTCTTCATATTTCAATTTAACAATAAATAAATAACCAGTTTTAAATTGGCACAAACAAAACACACACATAATACTCCAAATATTATCAGCCAGATTCAGTACAGAGCTCCTATTGTACAAATAACATATACTTTACAAGCTCTACCATAATAAGCTCTAACATATACAAGCTATACAAGCTCTACACGTGATACATTTACAAGCTCTATACATATGCAATCTCTACAAGCTTCCCTGGTGTTAACCCTGTAGCTCTACAAGTGTCTTCAATCTTCTTCAACATGGAGCTCCTTCGGTAGCGAGCACAAACTGGGCACCTGCATCATCACAGGAAGGCAATTTTAGATCATAAAATCAAATGTTCCAAGCACAGTTTAGAGAAAAGAACCAAGTAAATTTGCCCTCAATCATACAAACAAAGTTTGGAGAAAACCAAACATGAACAAGCACTTATTATGTAGTTTTTAAAGTTTTTAATACATTTATTTTCTATTAGCAAAACTGAATATGCTACTTCCTGATTCATGGCTGCATAGTCCAGCTAGCTACACCAGTTTGCTCTCATGCAAAATTAGAAAGAAAAAAGAACAACAAATAAATCAACACTGATTTCTCTAACACATACAAGAACTTGCTGATATAACTTGTATAACTTGTATATTTGTCAAAGGAAAACGGATGCAAAATCATGTTTCGTCTAGATCAATCTATCATGAGAAAACATGTATAACTCCCACTAGAATTTTTTAATGCGAGCTATAATCCACGAAAACTTGTGCACTTAATGATGGTCTCTTGTGTTGCTGTGATGTGATGTGTAGTATGTAGCTGACCTGCAACCTATATCGAGCTAGAAGAAATCAGGGCAGAAATAAAAAAGAAACGTCAAATGAATAAACACACACACAGAGACACACACACACACACACACACACACATGTACCTATACTGAGTTTTTATCAGCTGTCCAAAATTCAGTAAGTAAAACAGAGTAGTCTTATCTTATGTAAACAGAGTCTCAATCAGGTGCAGCATACAAATGTACATAAACACATGGACGTCGATCATGTAGGCTGTGCAGTGATCCTGGATTCTACTAGCACTGCACGGCACTAACTAGTTCAGGGAGCAAAAGCAATTCACGTAATTTGAATTCGCCATCTGCTGCACACGGAGCATTGGAATGGAACAACTCAACAAATCCAATGGTGCCAAATTACAAGAGCAACTAAGAACCCAACTCAACCATATTCTGAAGCAGACCAACATCTGTGCAACAAGTTCAAAAGCATTAACTGAAGAGATTTCTTTTCAGAAAAGAAAAAAAGTAACTGAATAGATTTGGAGAACACGATACTCGAAAGAACTTATAATGAAAACATCTTTGCTTAATCCCCCTGGATGGATAGGAATAATGCAACCAAGGCCTAAGTACCTAACTACTAGTATCTACTAACGATAGATAAAGATAGCAAGATATATGCATACCGCATACCAGATACAGCATATAATGATCAGTGTGTAGTGTATATATTCTGGTTAATGATCAGAATAATTAAGGAAGGCCCTTTCAGTTAGCTAGAATCTTCCTAAGAGATGAGACCATTAGGACTAACTAAATAGGGCACAAAATTCAAATATAAAACAAAACCAGATGCATATGTCGACAATCAAGCGAGGTGCATAACAGGACCAATCAGCATGAACAGGATCAGTTGCTGCTACAAATCTTAAGAACACACACTTTACAAACTATCCTACAAGATTTTCTTCCGAACATAGTTCAGTCTCTATAAATGTAAACTAAGTCTGTATGTATGTGGATCAGTGGATGCATCTATCAACCTTTCTGATGCCAAATGTGTAACATGAGAGTGAGGCAAGTCACGATCCATGAAAGGGACTCACCCCTTTCTACTTCCTACATGAGAGTGACGTTGGCCACCTGCTTGTCCATCTTGTAGACCTCATACCAGTGCTCGGCCACCTTCGATCCGAAAGGCCCGAACCCGGGTCGCCATGAAGACGACACTCGCAGCAAAGCAAGAAGCTACGGATCACAACAATATGCATCGGATGGCAACAATAAATATTTGGGCGCGGCAAAAAGGAAAACCCTATAATCCAGATCCCTGGGGTGTGCATGTCAGGTTACTAATTACTTGAGAAACTAGGATCAGTTGGTCTTCTTGGTCTAGAGAGAGGCATAGAAGGCTAATAAGAGCATTTATAATGGGTGGAGTTTACAAGCACAATTAATTAATTGAACTGAAACTGAAAAGGTATACTAGTTACATTTAATAGATGAATGGAATTACCACATTTACTACACAGGGTTCTGCATGATATATCAGGAACATTTTGAACAATCAACATACGTAACCAATTGTGAGCCATAACAATCGAAACTAAGCAGTAGTGTGTAAAGATGCACTAATATGTTGTTTCTCAAGTCTGAAGTACCTGGCATGTCCAAATTAGAGGCCATCATCATTATTAAGGAAAATGATGCAGCCAAATGTGGGAAAAGAGGGAACCCCACGCGCATGAGGTTTCCCCAGCCAAGTAACGGACACACCGCCCTACAGCAGATGCCATCACATGGCAGCAGCCACCAAATATATCCTGTGATTATTGCTGGTCAATGACCTAATGAGGCAAGGCAATGACAACCATAGCTGGGCTGCAATGGCATCTTAGATGAAACTGAAATAATATTCAGCAATCCTCCTACATCTACTAGTTGTTCTTAGATGTCCTTGTCTATTCTCTCAAGGAAAAAAAGATAGGACGATGAACTCAGAAGGAGGTGCATTACCTTGGGGTCGCAGGGTACTTGCAACCGTTGCTGCCTGCAAGAAAAAGGAGCATCATTAGAAATCTAGAACTGTGCGACTGGGGGCAGTCAGGCAAAGAAACGGTGAGTGAATGGATGAGTAGGTGGGTACTTGGGTCGGTGGAGGAGACCACGACGGTCTTTGGAGAAGACGCTTGCAGCGATAGGGTTCGCGCTGCTGTTGGTAGTAGCTATTGACGGCGTAGGAGCAGTACGCCTTGACGGTGTCCGGGGCGAAGCAGGCGGCGTTGCGCTGGATGGGCTTGCAGTCGAGGCGGAGGACCTACCGGCGCACGGTGCCCTTGCCGCTGATGCGGACGGTGCCGACCATCTTCATGAGCCTCTCCTTGTTCATCTGCGGAACCAGGCACCAAAGAAACAACCCGTGAGATCTCCGTCCCTGCGGCGGGGCGCCCGATCTGAGCTCGTGATTCGTGGGAAGGGATGTGGGAGGAGGAGGGGGGCTGACCTTGCCGGAGGGGGTGCGTTGCGGCGTCGGCACCGGCGGGCGGTGGGCTTGAGCGGGCAGCGGGGAGGGATGGGGGGTGGAGCGGCTGGGGCGGCGGCGCCGGGGAGTCCCGTCTGTTTTGTGGGTGGATTATAGGGTTTTCCTTTTTGCGGCGCAGGGGAGGGAGGACGGGGCGGTGACCGCGGATCTGGGCGCGGCCTGTGTGGGTCGAGTCGATCCGGCGGATTTTGCTGGAGAGAAGGGGAGGGGAGATGCAGATGGTGGGGGTGCATGGCGCTGGGGTAGAGGGCGGAGGTCGCGGAGGGTCCGCGATGGGTAGTGGGCGGAGTCGTTGGCGTTGGGGCGGAGGTGCTCGGCGGCAAGGGGCTGGATTTGGGGAGAAGAGCAGCAGGCAGAGACGGATCTGTAGGAGAGGGGCGGCGGGGGAGGGGTCTGGATCGGGGAGAGGGAGACGGCAGCGCTTGACCTAGGGTTTCTCGGGAAGGAGGGGGTCGAGGGAGGAAGGAAGAGACGCTGGATCAAGAGGGAGGCGGACGGCTCGGATCGAATCTGATGGGGTGATCCGTGTGCTGCGTCCTGATTGGTTCGAAAATGAGCTATTAAAATTTCCACTTAGTGTTAAAAACAAGGGAGGTTTGTGAGGCAGCTACCAAAAATATTTTGCAAAATGGCATCACTAAAATTTTCACTTAAGTTAACCCACCTTTCATCGATGATCATCAATTTGATTGCATTTCCTATCTTTCTAGGTATTTTGAGAAACGGCCAATTCGGCAAGAAACGAGTCAAATTTGAACTACAGGTATCTTATAGTTTGCTATTTATTTTCTAAAAAAATCATTTTAGATACAAAAGTAGATATTTCATCATAGACAAACCAATAGTTTTGCATTATTAACCACCTAACTAAGAAGGGTCATGCGGGCAAATTTTATCACATTTTGAAATCGGCATAGGAAATTCACAAAAAAAATAATGAAAAACCTTCGCATTGTGTGATTATACATCTACGAGGATGCATCTTGGAATGGTAAACAATGTTGCCTAAGGAAGTTTTCATTTTCTTTGGACGAAAAAACCATTTTCCATTTTTCGAGTGCCCAAAAGGGGGTTTTTTGTGAAGGACCTCCCAAACTATTGTTGCAAAATTGGACCAAATCATTTTTCTAAAATACTAGGCCATATTTAATGCACAATTGACCAAATGGTTGGGTGTCAAAAGTTTTGATCCACCTCTGGTGAAAAAGACAAATTCCCGTCGATTCAGCTGGAAGCGGGTCAAATTTGAACTGCATCTGCCTCGTAGTTTGCTCTTTATTTTTTCGAAAAAATCATTTCTAGGTACATAAGTATCTATTTAATCAGAGAAACACCAAAAAAATTCCAAGATTCAACCACTAGCTAGGAAAACGGTCAAGCCCGCCGTTTTGACGGCATTTTGAAACGGGCATAAAAAACTCAAAAAAAATCAAAAAATTGGAAAACCTTCACATTATGTCATTATATGTGACCAAGTTTCCAGGAAAAATAATAAACTTATGTCTGGTAATTATTTTAAAAAGTGTTCTCGAAATGAGCTATCAAGTGTGAAGATTCATGGCTTTCAAGCCAAATGATCAATCTTATGGCCACATTCATGGCATAGTTTGTTCAAATGATCTCATATTGTGCACAAGGGTGCATCTTGGAATTCAAACAATTTTGCCTAAGGGAGTTTTCATTTTCTTTGCAGAAAATGCCCAAAAGGGGTTTTTGTGAAGGACCTCCCAAACTATTGTTGCAAAATTGGACCAAATCAATTTTCTAAAATACTAGGCCATATTTAATGCACAATTGACCAAATGGTTGGGTGTCAAAGTTTTGATCCACCTCGGTGAAAAAGACAAATTCCGCCGATTCACCGAAGCGGGTCAAATTTGAACTGCAGCTTCCTCATAGTTTGCTCTTTATTTTTCAAAAATCATTTCTAGGTACATAAGTATCTATTTAATCAGAGAAACACCAAAAAAATTCCAAGATTCAACCACTAGCTAGGAAAACGGTCAAGCCCGCCGTTTTGACGGCATTTTGAAACGGGCATAAAAAACTCAAAAAAAATCAAAAAATTGGAAAACCTTCACATTATGTCATTATATGTGACCAAGTTTCCAGGAAAAATAATAAACTTGTAATACGGTAATTATTTTAAAAAAGTGTTCTCAGAAATGAGCTATCAAGTGTGAAGATTCATGGCTTTCAAGCCAAATGATCAATCTTATGGCCACATTCATGGCATAGTTTGTTCAAATGATCTCATATTGTGCACAAGGGTGCATCTTGGAATTCCAAACAATTTTGCCTAAGGGAGTTTTCATTTTCTTTGCACGAAAAATTCATTTTCCATTTTCCGAGTGCCCGAAATAAGAATTTTTGTGAAGGAACAACCAAATAATTGTTGCAAAAATGGACCAAATCAATTTTATAAAATACTAGGTCATGTTTAATGCACAATTGACAAAATGGTTGGGTGTAAAAAGTTTTGATCCACCTTCTGGTGAAAAAGACAAATTGTCGCCGATTCAGTTGGAAGCGGGTCAAATTTGAACTGCAGCTTCCTCATAGTTTGCTATTTATTATTTACAAAAATCATTTCTAGGTACATAAGTATATATTTTATCATAGAAAGACCAAAAGTTTTTCAAGATTCAACAACTAGCTAGGAACGGTCAAGCCCGCCGTTTTGACCGCATTTTGAAACGGGCATAAAAAATTCAAAAAAAAATCAAAAAATTGGAAAACCTTCGCATTGTGTCATTATATGTGACCAAGTTTCCAGGAAAAATAATAAACTTGTAATCGGTAATTATTTTAAAAAAGTGTTCCCAGAAATGAGCTATCAAGCGTGAAGATTAATGGCTTTCAAGCCAAATGATCAATCTTATGTCCACATTCATGGCATAGTTTGTTCAAATGATCTCATATTGTGCATAGGGGTGCATCTTGGAATTCCAAACAATGTTGCCTAAGGGAGTTTTCATTTTCTTTGCACGGAAAATTCATTTTCCATTTTCCGAGTGCCCGAAATGAGTTTTTTTGTGAAGGAACTACCAAGTAATTGTTGCAAAATGGACCAATCAATTTTATAAAATACTAGGCCATGTTTAATGCCCAATTGAAAAAAATGGTTGGGTGTAAAAAGTTTTGATCCACCTCTGGTGAAAAAGACAAATTGTCGCCGATTCAGTTGGAAGCGGGTCAAATTTGAACTGCTGCTGCCTCATAGTTTGCTATTTAGTTTTTACAAAAATCATTTCTAGGTAGATAAGTATCTATTTTATCATAGAAACACCAAAAGTTTTCCAAGATTCAACCACTAGCTGGGAACGGTCAAGCCTGCCGTTTTGACCGCATTTTGAAACGGGCATAAAAAATAAAAAAAATCAAAAAATTGGAAAACCTTCGCATTGTGTCATTATATGTGACCAAGTTTCCAGGAAAAATAATAAACTTGTAATACGGTAATTATTTTTAAAAAGTGTTCTCAGAAATGAGCTATCATGCGTGAAGATTCATGGCTTTCAAGCCAAATGATCAATAATATGGCCACATTCATGGCATAGTTTGTTCAAATGATCTCATATTGTGCACAAGGGTGCATCTTGGAATTCCAAACAGTGTTGCCTAAGGGAGTTTTCATTTTCTTTGCACGGAAAATTCATTTTCCATTTTCTGAGTGCCCGAAATGAGGTTTTTTTATGAAGGAACTACCAAATAATTGTTGCAAAAATGGACCAAATCAATTTTATAAAATACTAGGCCATTTTTAATGCACAATTGACAAAATTTTTGGGTGTAAAAAGTTTTGATCCACCTCTGGTGAAAAAGACAAATTGTCGCCGATTCAGTTGGAAGCGGGTCAAATTTGAACTGCAGCTGCCTCATAGTTTACTATTTATTTTTTACAAAAATCATTTCTAGGTACATAAGTATCTATTTTATCATAGAATCACCAAAAATTTTCCAAGATTCAACCACTAGCTAGGAACGGTCAAGCCCGCCGTTTTGACCGCATTTTGAAACGGGCATAAAAAATTCAAAAAAAATCAAAAAATTGGAAAACCTTCGCATTGTGTCATTATATGTGACGAAGTTTCCATGAAAAATAATAACTTGTAATACGGTAAATATTTTTAAAAAGTGTTCTCAGAAATGAGCTATCATGCGTGAAGATTCATGGCTTTCAAGCCAAATGATCAATCTTATGGCCACATTCATGGCATAGTTTGTTCAAATGATCTCATATTGTGCACAAGGGTGCATCTTGGAATTCCAAAAAATGTTGCCTAAGGGAGTTTTCATTTTCTTTGCACAGAAAATTCATTTTCCATTTTCCGAGTGCCCGAAATGAGGTTTTTTTGTGTGAAGGAACTACCAAATAATTGTTGCAAACATGGACCAGATCAATTTTATAAAATACTAGACCATGTTTAATGCAAAATTGGAAAAATGGTTGGGTGTAAAAAGTTTTGATCCACCTCTGGTGAAAAATACAAATTGTCGCAATTTAGTTGGAAGCGGGTCAAATTTGAACTGCAGCTGCCTCATAGTTTGCTATTTATTTTTTACAAAAATCATTTCTAGGTAAATAAGTAACTATTTAATCAGAAATACATGGTTTTATGGCGAGACATCGACGTTTGGACGGTAGTCGAAGGCCCCAACTCTAGAGCTGCCAGAAGCTCAAGATGTTCGCCAGCGTGGTCACCGGGTGACCGTGGCATTGCCATGTGTTCTGGGCGGCCTAGGCATGTCTAGTGGGTTGAGCACTCCCCAGTTAGGTGCTAGGAAGAAAATCACAACATAAGATTCTCACGAGGAGACGATCGATGCTCAAACATGAATAAGCAGCCAAGTGTTTGATTTGCGGTACGGGAAATGCACATGGCTAATGGGCGTGAGTTTTGGCTGAGGATAATCAGTTACTAAGAAGACCGTCTACACAAATTTTCACCTCAAAAGGAGTAGCCTAGGTGGTACTTGCTTTACAATGTACCACACTGGACATAAATACAAATGTTGAAGCTGGGCTCAAAATAATGAATGGATTGAGCTGGCATTTGGTGGGGGGTGGTTATTTGAGCATAGGAAAGCACTGTAGAAAATGGATACCATTTGGACATGCCAAAGTGGTACTTCCTTCACAAAGTGCTGCTCTGAACAGAATAGGAAAATGAATATTTTCGAATTATTTTTGAACTAGGCAAGTAATGTTTTTGACACATTTGATGAAGATATGATCCAAAACATTTATGAGATTTTTTTGGGAATTTTTGGAATAACAGAAATATAGGTTGCTTCACAACCTAGGGCAAAAACTGCCACATGGACATGACACATAGGCAAAACTGATGAGATGGCGCCTAGTCATCACAACCCACCACAATCTACAAGGCTATGACCATCTATATTGGTCATTAACAACTAGAAATAAGGCAACAGACTAGCACTGTTTTCTTTGTGACCATTTCGTGTAAGGAAATTACGACCTTTCTCACCAAAATGGTCGCAATGGTTTAGGGTTTGGAGCCCCCTGAACAGCTTTTGACCAATTGGTTTTAAATGGTCATAGATCTATGACCAATCCTTCCAGGGTCACTGACAGAAGGTCACTAGTTGACATATTTCTTGTAGTGTGTCAGGCACTTCCTTGCATGCGAAGATGTAGCTGGTGGATCCCAGAAGTAAGGGGGGCAAATCGTTTTTTTTTTGCCCGGACACACTTCCTTGCGTGCGAAGATGTAGCTGGTGGGTCCCAGCAGTCAGGGGGGAAACAATTTTTTCGTGAAATACGGTGGCCCGTCCAGTGGGTCCCTGCTGTCAGGTGGAGGAATAATTATTTTGCGCATAATAAGGAGGCACTTCCTTGCGGCCGCCGTGGACCCAGTTGTCAGCCTCTCCACGTACAGTACTCTTCCGATGGAAGTCGTTCCTTTACCATGTTGACCACGCCGTGCAGAGAGCACCAAGGCGGTGGACGACGGCGAGGCCTAGGAAGGGGATGATGCGGAGCTGGGAAGACGCGGTAGTGGAAGCCTGCACGAAGAGGAGTACGAGGGTTCACTTGTTCGGCTGTGGTGTGAGGCTGCCGTCGCCGTAGGGCCTGGCCAGCGGTGCGAATAGTAGGGGGCGGTCAGCCCTCCGCGGCGGCACAGCCAGCCACGGAAGGTAGGAGCATGCGGCATGACCGGCGCTGCTTTGGGCGGCTGGAGCAAGAAGACCAGAGGTTGAAGAAGCACTACGGCCGTTGGATGGACATCATACGGTCACAGGAGCTAGAATCGTTCATATTGACTAAGTTGACAAAGCCCTCCGTCCCCGTCAACTTAGTAGGCCCACAAGTCGGCCTCCCACCAAGGTGGGTCCCAGCTAGCAGGGGGAGTATTCATTTTTTGTGCGTAATAAGGAGGCACTTTCAGTGGGTCCGTGCTGACAGCGGGGGGAACGTTTTTTCATGAAATACGGTGGCCCGTTCGGTGGTTCCCAGCAGTCAGGGGGGAAACATTTTTTTCATGAAATACGGTGGCCCGTCTGGTGGGTCCCTCCTGTCAGGTGCATGAATAATTAGTTTGTGCGTAATAAGGAGGCACTTCCTTGCGGCTGCCGTGGACACAGCTGTCAGCCTCTCCACGTACAGTACTCTTCCAATGGAAGTCGGTCGTTGACCACATTGACCACGCCGTGCCGAGAGCACCACGGCGGTGGACGACGGCGAGGCCTAGGAAGGGGATGACGCGGAGCCGGGGAAGACGCGGCAGTGGATGCCCACGCGGAGAGGAATACAAGGGTTCACTGGTTCGGCTACGGTGTGAGGCTGCCGTCGCCGCAGAATAATAGGGGGTGTGGGTGAGTGGAGGGATAGCCTGGCCAGTGGTGGGAGTAGTAGGGGGCGGTGAGGCCTCCGCGGCAGCACAGCCGGCCACGATAGGCAGGAGCAGGCGACAAGACAGGCGCTGCTTTGGGAGGCTGGAGCAATAAGACCAGGGGTTGAAGAAGCACTATGGCCGTTGGATGGACATCGTACGGTCACTAGAGCATGAATCGTTCATATTGACTAAGTTGACAAAGCCCTCCGTCCTCGTCAACTTAGTAGACCCACAAGTCAGCCTCCCACTATGGTGGGTCCCAGCTAGCAGGGGTTATTCATTTTTTTTGCGTAATAAGGACGCACTTCCTTGCGTGCGACGATATAGCTGGTGGGTCCGACCTGTCAGCGGGGGAACGTTTTTTTCGTGAAATACAGAGGCCCTTCCGGTGGGTCCTAGCTGTCAGGTGGAGGAATCGTTATTTTGTGCGTAATAAGGAGGCATTCCTTGCGTACGGCCGTGGACCCAGCTGTCAGCTTCTCCACGTACGATCCACTTCCGATGGATGTCGTTCATTGACCACGTTGACCAGGCCACGCCGAGAGCACCAGGGCGGTGGACGACGGCGAGGCCTAGGAAGGGAATGACACAGAGCTAGGGAAGACTCCGTAATTGTTTCCCACGCGGAGGGGAGTACGAGGATTTACTGGTTTGTCTGCCGTCCACGGAGAATAACAGCAGGTGTGGGTGAGTAGAGGGATGGCTAGGCCAGCGATGGGAGTACGGTGGGGCAGTGAGGCCTGCGCTGCAGCATAGTGGCCGCGGGAGGAGGGAGCAGGCAGTCCCGTCGGCCCTTGTTTGAGCGGATGAAGCAAGAAGAGCAGAGATTGAAGAAGCACGACAGCCGTTGGATGGACATCCAACAGTCACTGTCTCGTGTGTTGACTAAGTTGACACGGTGTTGCGTGTGCGTCAACCTTTGTTTTTAGGAAAGCATACGCGTCAACCTGTAGTAGGCGCACAAGTCAGCCTCAAATCTGTGGAAAACAGCATACAACCCATCTGCCATTATTTCTAATAATCTACAACCCATTTGCTATTTCTTAAGAATTTGTTTGGAGCCCATCTTCTTTTTGTTAGCATTACACCCCATGTTGTGGCCACGGTAAAAAATTATACGAAATTTTGCATATTTCGGTGCGGTCAATTGTTTTAATCCCGAAATATTGATTCACATTCAAACTATTTTGAAAAATAATTTATATAAATATAAAATCCAAATAATTGTCCATGCATAAAAATCAATGGAATTTAAAATCTTGTAATGAAAAAAAATTGAAACTAATTCCCGGTTTGATGTGTTTTAAAAATGTACAGCCCATTTCTGGGCAAACCGAATGAAACTCTCCTCGTCTTCAAAGATTTGCAGCCCAGCAGTGCTGATAAAGCAATTAAGCCTCGTTTGGGTATTCATTTAAAAAATAACTAGGCTAGCCATTTTCAGCAAGAAAAAAACACAAATGGGCTCATGATGTGGTAAACATAAATAAAATCCTGGCTAGACGGGCCACAGCCCCGGCAGAACCCCGCTGTTACCCTGATCCGTCGCTAAAACTAGTATAAATAACAACTGCTTGTTCCTAAAAAAATCTGCATGACCTGCTGGGTCCCTGTTGTCAGCCGCTCGTCGTGTATTTCTCTCGTTTATTGACTATGTTGACAATGGGGTGAGCCCCAGATGTCCAACCATTAGGAGGAAACATATTTTTGGGCTTGTAATATAGAGGCACTTGCTTGTGTACTGCCATGACGCTGGTGGGTCCCTACTGTCATCCTCTGCACGTACAATCATCTCCTTGTTCCTCTCAGTTGTTGACGATGTTGACAACGCAAGAGGGTGGCGCATCGCGCACGGAGAGGGAACCAAGGAGGAGGACGACGTCGAGGCCTCGGACGAAACGAACAGGAGCCGTGGATGATGCGCCGGTCGAGTTGCTGGCAGAGGGGAGTACGAGGGTTGACTGGTTCAGGTGCGGGTGCGTGTTGGGGCTGACGTTGCCGGAGAACAACAGGACGTGTGGGGGAACAGAAGGAGGGACTGGCCAACATTGAAGGGTATGGTAGGGCGGCGGAGGCGCATCCAGCGATGGGAGGCGGGAGCAAGGGGAGCCGACGGGGTGGTTTGGTTCAGGTGGCTGGAGGAAGAAGAAGACAAGAGATAGAAGATACATGACAGATGTTGGATGTCAATCCAACGGCTGGTAGGCAGAATCATTCGTTCACTGGCTAGTAAGTCAACACCACCTTGGATAGGCTATTTCCTCGTGGGTCCCAAATTTCAGAATCCAAATCTATCACGGTCATGCAATCTTTCCTATGAAAATTTATAGCCCATTTGATGTGCTAGTTCGAAATAATTTTGTGGGTGCTGGTGGGGGCTAATCACTTGACTTCTGTAATGCACAGTGAGGTCAAGCAGCCGGCGAGAGTGATGTTATTTCCCTTGGTTGGGATTAGTTACAATATTTCACTCTAAATTAAATGAATGGCAAGCCATTTGCCTTGTTTCAAAGAAAATATGACAATCACAGCCAAGTTGAAAAGGGCAAGAACATCTAACTCCAGCTTACACACTGTACAAAAGCACGAGGGTCAGTTGTTCATCAGGTTCACACAAAACCCAGGTTGAAAAGGGCAACAACATCTAACTTCAGCACTGTTTTCGGCAGTCACAGTCAAATGGATCCGTCAGTCCATAGAATGAACATCCCGGTCATAAAATTTATGGATTATGACCACAATATGTTGTAAATAGAAGCCCGGCATGTTCAGAAGCTCTTTTGCCCACCTGAAACTCCTTTTTTTGCTCTTCCACATACCCATCCGTCAAAACCATGCTGCTGATAAACTTAAGCCTGATGGACAATAGTAACCTCGCATTCAGCAGGAAGAATGTGACAAATCTAGTGTTTGCATGGTTGGCTACGTATCGTTCTAGCGTTATTATCTTAAATCGAATCTAATGAGAAGTGAGAAAATCCCGATGCTTACGAATCCACCGATTGGTTATAACTTTCTTACCCCGTCCTGTTGCCTAAATAGACATGAAGACTGAAAACAGTTATGGTCTAAAAGAAGAGTGTCGAAAGAGCAACAGCTGAACAGTTAATTCTAGTACACTATATGTGGGCTTCCAATGTGCGTGAAATTATCACCTTTATATACAACTTCTCCAGACATGGAAAGCATTGCAGCAAGCCAATAATCTTGTTCAGATCAAAACTAGTCATTTGGATATATAAGATCTTGACAGAATCCAGCACCATTGATAGCCATCCATGGAGAAACTCTTCATTGAGCATAGAACATAATATTAGTAAAAAATGGGTACTCCAAGATGATATATAACTTATGCACAGAAATTTAAAATGCAGCTTATGGTTACAAGTGTAGATGATAATATAAAGTACCTGAAGAACTGTGGAGCCATACACCATATTGGAATGAGCACAGAGATCATGTATTACACCCAAGGTCTCCAATTTAGGTGCAGAGAAGACGGTTATTTGCAACAGTGAATAACTAGAATCAAGGATCAACCTTTGAAGTGAAGGGGCATCTTGGATGATGAGCTGCCTTCTGTCAAAAGAAATTCCAATTCTTACAAGGTTAGGCGACTTTATTTGGAGACAACCGACTCTAACTGTGAAAACAAGCACCAAGCACTCTAGGGCAGGGCAACTGGAGTGGATGATGTTATGCAATGAGGCCTCCGATATACGAACCCGCACAAGTGAAAGTTTCTTGAGAAATGGGAGTCGAGGGTTTAGTACCAGATTGTCTGGTAGGTAGCACAGTGCAAAGGTGGCGGGGTGGAGAGAGGAGGAAAACCGCGAGATGGACATCGGTGCTGAGGGCACAAGTACATGGCGTTTGGTATGTGGTATGTGATTTCCAGGGGAATAGTAGAACTCAAGCAGTTGTAGTTCTGTGAATTCAGGGGATTTCAGCCAGGCGTCCATCGTGCGGGGCATGGTATGCTTTCTCAGGTAGCATGACATGATGCAGAGGCTTTGAACGGAGCCCTGGTGGGAGGAGATGATGGCTCTGGGGATTTCAAAATCATTGAAGAGAGATAGCTGACGACAGTCGAGATTAAGGGGTACGGCGTGCCATAGAGGGCGCCACTGAATTGAGAGGACGGTGTGAGGTGGGTGGGAGTGAGGAGGAAGAAGTGCACCCAGGTTTTTTAGGGGGCGGTGTGCTGGGTGTGGGTAGCGCCTCTCATTCAGTAAATACATGGGCTTTTGAATTGATTTTACTATTTACTAGGGTGGATGGGCTGTTTTGTCTTGGGCCTAGAGATACAATTACTACTAGTACAGTTGAGACACTCTACAACTACCCAGAAAAACAATTACTACTAGTACAGTGGATACAATACCGCTTCTGGCTCCTCCTAGGTCATCGAAACGTCTCCCTCTACTGAATGTCATTATACTTTTGTTCACCGACATGCGGGCCATGCAGCGCGCGGGCCCAAATGCCATCCACCAAATTAGAAGGCAGTATGTAGGCGGAGAGTCACCCCGGTCGCAGCGCGGCAGTGACGAGCCGTCGTATCACAAAAGCCGACCTCCCCGCAGTCTAAGTTTGACGGATGAAGCAACCATCATTTCACTCTTCGCTGAATCCCCTTCTCCCTCACCATCTTCATGAAAGGTAACACTCGCATCTGCCACTGTTCTTATCTCCCAACAAAGGGAAGGTAAGCATATCCGTGATGTTGGTATATTTTCGTTCAGAGAAAAAAAAGAACTTTTGCAAAGCAGTAACCGATCCTCACTCTCTTTTCTGTTTCATTGCAATTGCGATTGTGTTTTCCTTTCAGTGGTCTCCTGGTATTCGTCAGTTTCATGATGGACCAAGGAGAACCAGGCAAAGATTTGCCAATATTGGAGCAGACGCGGGAGGCTGATCCCCATGAGACAGAGAGCTCCAAGAAGATGGAGGCAGCCACCGAGCCGACCCCAGATACGCTCACGGCCACTACTGAGATGGTCAATGCCCTGTTTGAGGTTACAACCCCCGTGGCACTGCAGGAGCAGTTTTCCCCCCTTCGAGGATGTGCCCCCCCCCTGAGCTGCCCAAGTTGATTTTCTTCTTCGCCGGTCTCGATTGTGGTTTTTCATCTAAGTATGTGGTGATGAATAATGCAAAATTTTATTAGCTTCGATGCCATGCTATACATAGTGGTTTAAATAACTTCGCTTTTCTTATCGGAAAGTAATTCAGAATTTGTTTCGTTTCAATTAGAGCCCTGATACAGACAAGGATTGTATGGTTGTACATGTCACTCGCTATGAGGCGGATGACCTGAATATACGCACTGGAAAAACAGAGTTCTTAGGCTGTTGGATCCTGGAAGCCATTTGCGCTTATACCAATGTCGAGTTGTATTCCAGCCTCACTGTTGTCAGGCGTATTGTCCAGGGTGTACTGAAGCACAAGAAGTTCAAAGCTACTCCTTAATTTGTGAGGCATACTGTTCTTGTCAAGCTTACGCAGGAAGATGACGTGGCATGCCTCCACAAACAAGTTTATGAGTGGCAAGGCCACAAGGTTATCTTCATGAAGGTTCACATGATTGAGCTGCTGCCGGACGTCCTCGATGATGTTCATGACAAGGTCCGTCTTGTGTCCAGCCCATATTAGATCGAGGCATGAAATAGTTGCCCCAACTATTGTTTAATAGTAGTTTGGATTGTGTCTAATTATCGGAACCTTGCCTGTTATCGAGCCCTCTGGGGCTAGTACTCTGTTTGAATCCGTCTATGGGAACTGCTGCTACTTTTGTGTGCCCGTAAATCATGTGAGAACCATAATAATTGTTGCCAAAAAAGATGCATCCTCACTAGTTTTTTCATGAATATGGCATGGTAAGACATAAGTTGTCACGGTCTATCATACGAGCAGTGTGTGTTTGATGAAATAGAGTACTCCTTCGAGAACTGTGCGCTGACGTATACATAAGTACTTGTAAACACTGTTGGTGATACCCAACTTGTAAGCAGTTGTGCAAAACATGGCACATTGGCTCAGCTCGCTTCAACACTTGGCTATCGACCAGCTAATAATCAACAATCTGCTGTCTGACATATAAGCAACTATGTATCTTGTTATAGTGGTTCACGCAGTTAACTGAGGCCACAATGTAAATTCCAAACGTCCACATGCTAGTCCAGTGTTCATGTGGTACACTCACATTAAACTCAGCTTCATAAAAAACTTGAAAAGCATAAGTTAAGAAATTTTATACATCTCAATGTTTCATAGAACATAACAAACATATACTAGTTCACAGCAAAAGACAAAGTTGTGGGAAGGTTTGCAAATCAGGAAAAAACAAGCAAGGCTTCTCTGAGCAAAGGGCCTCCCGCAGAGCTTAAATTTCTGGAGTTCACTCTGGTTTTTCTTGTTGCCGCCATACAGGTTAGGTTCTCTCATTCCGAATAACCAATTATAATTGTGGTCTCAGATGGAATGCTGAACTGAACCATGCAGTGTACTGACCGGCTGAAATTCTTGTGCATTCCACTAAATTTAAGCACCGCTATTTGCAGAAATAAGCATACCACAATGCCACTTGTTCGCGCACCTGTCCAAAAAACCGCCGTGCAGCCGTGCCAGCTAGTCCTCGGTCCATGGATGAACTGGTAGAAAGTGCATTCCTGACTAGGATGCAGTTGTTTTTGCTCGTCCCTACACTGCAATCAGGATGTAAAACGTACGAATCAACTTCTTTTAGATTGTGTTGGTCATTCTACCTAGTTACTACCAATGTAGGAATACCTGGAAGACGGGTGGTTAGACGACGACAACGAGGGATAGCCATCTCATTTTGCGCAGTTCTACTAAAACTGAGGTGTGTGCTTTTGATTGCACGGATAGAAACGATACAGACACAGACATCCCGAAACGATATGGAGACAGACATCCTTGTTTGAGCAAATACGAAATACGGTTATTTAAATAGTGATAGATTTTTGCAGTGGCGTATGATTAATAGCAGCATCTATTGTGTTATAATTGGCACCAGATTGACAGTATTAAAGTGCCCTTAAGTAAGTAGCATCACATCACATCAACACTGCCACTAGATTAACATGCAGAACAATAGCATTAGTATTACTGTCATGAGAATAGCACATGGTCAGTAAATGTGCAATCAAATTTGTGTAGTTCCACTGGGATGAAGCAATGACAGCGGTGTGAGATTTAAGTGTAACTGCAAAAACACAATTCATGGGAAATAAAGCAAGACAGAAGCACTTCATAAAATGGTGGTGGCATTGCTTCAATTTATCGACGGCACTAGACCATTACTTATAGTGACATTAGGTGGCATTGCTTAATGCTTCATGTGATTTTACATTAACGGTAGCGATATGGGCATAGGGACAGCAGGGGCATAAAGTGATGAGGCAGATGTGGTTGCCGAGAGCGATGAACACTCAGGCAGCATGTCAGCATTTGCCCCATTTTTTATCTCCTCGGCGACATTTTCCTATGTGAGCACAGGAAATCTAGACCTGCTCATTCTCATTTGCGTTGTCCCCCAACACCCGTCACTTTCCTTCCTTTTGCAACCAAGAGACAGGTCCACTTCCCCCCACCCTTCGCCATCCACCATGCTTTCTTCGTCTTTTCAACAAAGAGACCAGTTGGGTAGCCAGTATCTACTACTTTCCCCCGTCTCCTCTTAGAACCAAGTCCTAGATTCATGCTACAGCTTTCCCACTTTCTTCCCTGTTTGAACCAACTCTTAGAGTCGACTGTATGAACTAGCTTTACCTCTAATAATAATAAAAGTCTAGGTGGCTTTGGAACAGCGGATGAAGTAGAAAAAGATCCACACGGCCAAGTGGGGAGCTGGGGCGAAGAGAGCAAGGCAGGTTTCGAAGGAATATATACCTAAGGGTCGTCGGCATGTGGCAAAGATGGCGTCGGGAGGCCGCATCTTGGCCACAATACCGCAGGGAGGAAGAAGGGCTCGGAGGCCCTCCCGAGCCAGCGCTCTTTCAGAGAGAACGGCACGGCCGCCGATCAGGACGCGCGGGCAGCCGTTGCTCTCCTTGAGGGAGTCCTGGATTAGGGGGTATCCGGACAGCCGGACTGTGTACAACGTCCAGACTAGAAGATCCAAGACTCAAGACTTCGGCCCGTGTCCGGATGGGACTTTCCTTGGCGTGGAAGGCAAGCTTGGAGATCCGGATATTATATTTCCTTCCTTGTAACCGACTCCATGTAAACCCTAGCCCTCTCCGGTGCCTATATAAACCGGAGAGGTTGGTCCTTAGAAGGCCGATCACAATTACATTCATACCATCATAGGCTAGCTCTTACGGTTTAGCCTCTATGATCTCATGGTAGATCTACTCTTGTACTACCCATATCATCAATATTAATCAAGAAGGAAGTAGGGTTTCACCTCCATCAAGAGGGCCCGAACCTGGGTAAACACCTGTCCCCCTTACTTCTTGTTACCATCAGCCTTGACGCACAGATCGGGACCCCCTACCCAAGATCCGCCGGTTTTGACACCGACATTGGTGCTTTCATTGAGAGTTCCTCTGTGTCGTCGCTGTCAGGCTCGATGGCTCCTTCAATCATCATCAACGACATTGTCCAGGGCGAGACTTTCCTCCCCAGACAGATCTTCGTGTTTGGCGGCTTCGCGCTGCGGGCCAACTCGCTTGGCCATCTGGAGCAGATCGATAGCTACGCCCCTGGCCACCAGCTCTGGTTCGAAAACCTGAACTACACGGCGGACATCCGCGGAGACTCGATCTTCGACGGATTTGGGCCTATGCCAGGAGCACCGGACAGTTACGACGAGCATGGCTTTGACTTGCCGTCAGACGAAGCCCGGGGTATCATCCCCGTACTGTCCCCGGACCTAGATCCGGAGCAGACTGCGTCGCCTGATGACGGAGGGATGGACCTCGTCCCCCAGGTCGCACACTCATCGGCGGTGGAGCCGAACACGGGCCTTACCTCTGCGGCGACCTGTGACTCCGAATCCCCGGATTCGTATCCGGACGTTGGTTCCAGTCCGCACGCTCCCGAGCCTCTCGGGCCAGGATGGGCTCCGGTAATGGAGTTCACCGCTGCGGATATCTTCCAGCACTCGCCCTTTGGTGACATGCTGGACTCATTAAAGTCTCTCTCTTTGTCAGGAGGCTCTTCACCGAACTATGTCCGGCTTGAGTGGGAAGCAGGCGACGAAGGAATTTGTTGCCCACCCACCACCCACTTCATTGCCATGGTCTATGACTTAACCGAGGTACTGAACTTCGACTCTGAAGACATCGACGGCATGGACAACGATGCAGGAGAAGAACATGAACCACCGCACACTGGGCGGCGGATAGCCACCTCTTCTTATGATATATATATATATGGTGGACACTCCAAAGGAAACAAATGGCGATGAGGCAGCAGAGGATAATCCCCCAGGGGGAAAATCAAAGTATGGGCGTCGTCGGCACCGCTCCGAGCCCCGCCATAGGAATACCGGCCCAGAAGTAGAAAAAAATCCGGATGGCGCCAAAGATGAATATAACCCTAGTTGGTGTGCCTTCCATAAGGCCGGCCTGGCCATTAAGGGATACTTGGAGAGGGACATCTATACGCGCCCCTCCGGGGACGAGGCAAGCCTCGGCAATGACGAATTCCGCGTGCCTGAAGATCCAGTGGAACAAGCTCGCTTCGAGCGACGGCTCATGGCCACGGCAAAAAACCTGCAAAGGAAGCAACAGCAGCTCAAGGCTGACCAAGATTCGCTGGTGGACAGATGGACCAAGGTCCTGGCCATTGAAAGATACGGACCTGACTACCCCGACAAAAGGCACAACCAGCCACCCTAACCTAAGCAGGAGAACTCAAGGCGCATGCCCCGACATCAACACGCCACTACGGTCCAAAACAACGCGAAGGACACAAGAAGAAGCATACTCAAGCCCCGGCGCAACGGTCTTAAGCGTCCAGTCAGGAAAGCTGGTGCTAACTCCAACAACTCCTAACCGGTCAACGGACAAAGAAGAGCTCAGACCTATCCGGCCCGAGCCACACACTAGATCGACCATGCGAAATTCATGGTACTCCTAGAAGGACGGCAAAGCATACCAATAGAGAATGCCGGATCCTCAAAGCAAAATGGCTGGCCGCGTGCCGGAAACAATGAAGGGAGACTTCTGGTCAAGATATCCCCCCCCCTCCATAACATATAAGTACGGCCGCTTGCCTCAGACCACGCTAACAGCAGCAACTCAGTTGCAGTACCTAAGGACATAGCAAACCAGGGGCTCCACAAAACATAAAACCCCCGTAGGTGTGAAATCACCAACAACATCTCTTAAAAGATGTTGCGGGCAAAGGCCAAGTTCTGCTGGCCCATCACTCTAAACGGTTGTCTTTGGATCACCAAACAAATACTGTGCCAAAGAATAAATCTTCGGCACCTTCCCACCATGCGGTAATTTACCGTATGTTAGCGGGAAAAACCACGTTGGCTGGATCCGGCGTGGTAAATCACTCAGGCCAACACCATGTGATGTAATCACACCCATGGGCAAGGCCGAACCCCGCCCTCGGGGCGGATATCATACAGCTGCCGGTGTAGCGAGTGGATCATGCCTATCAAGATTTTGATATAACAAACGACTATCCGGACACCAATTGAGGAGTCCGCGCTACCCACCGGTATGACGGCTGGGTTTACCGGGGCCCGGTCAGGAGCCCTCAGACCAACCCCAAGCGAACGCTCGGCTACCTCCGAGTATTTTCCTTACAAACTAACTTTTACGCAGAATAGGATAGGTGACGTGGAATCGGCCAGGACACACAAGGACCCCCCCCCCTAAAAGAAGGCAGTCCGGATTCACTTCTGATCCACTGACAAACTCCCTCCAGTCCAGCCATCACAGGTTCCGCCAAAAAACACCTCTTTTCATACTCATACATCGTACTCATATGCATAGACATATCATTTTGCTACAATACGTAGACTTAAATAACACTTACCGGCCGTCGCTTTTCATCGACACCCCGTGTAACACCCGATTACGCCAGGGGCTTCATAATACGGCAATAAAGTCCGACCACCTTCTCGGTCGTCCGGCACCCCGAACTTATAGCACTATATGCATCAGCTTCGAATCATGTCTTGGGTCATTGGTTGGGTTTTCCCTACTCCCTTGTTTTGGTACCTTACGTTCCGTTATATCGGCTAAGGTAGCGCAGGGAGAACTACTGCGATTGTGTCCCGGATCTGCCGGACGAGCACCTCAGTAGAGAAAGCCGAAAACCGACTGTCATGATACAGCGAGAGCTGGTCAGCTGTTCAAGAGATTGTAAAATCCCTAAAGATTTATTCCGCACAACGCCATTATAAATGCGGAGTGCGACGGATCGGTCTTCTGATCAGGCGCCAATAGAGCCCCTAGTTCGGCCTTCCAAACACTAGGGGCTGCCCCGGTCATACTCGAATTCCTATGGCTAAGTGAGAGTAATAAAGCCTTATAGTCCGATTGCCTGGTTCGTGGCGAGATAAGCCTCCGCAAAGGGACCCAACTATGGGATAAAGAGCGTTCAGTTATATCCCGAACACCCCAGTATTCTTTTTACGTGGGGGCAGAAGCCTACGACTGGCCAACTCTCAGGATTTACATACATTAAACAGCCGCGCAGGAAGAACATATGTTCAAACAAAACAGGCAATATATAAACGCCATAATCCCATATTACAAAAAAGTGGCACGATTGCCCTCAGGGAAATATAATGTCTTTGGTACATTTATCTGCCGCAAGGCGGGGCCCCTTCAGTACACCTTCATAGTACAGTTCGGGCTTGCGATGCTCCTTACCCTCTGGAGGCCCCTCAGTCATCAGCTTCTCCGCGTGAAGCTTCCCCCAATGCACTTTTGCACGGGCAAATGCCATGCGCGCACCCTCTATGCAGATCGATCGCTTAATAGCATCAAGCCGAGGACAAGCGCCTGCAATCCGCTTCACGAGCCCAAAGTAACTGCTCGGAATTGGCTCCGCCGGCAACAACCGGACAATCAAGTCCTTCATGGCTAGTTCGGCCTCCTGGTGCAGTTCGACCAGCTACTTCAGCTGATCGATAAAGGGCACCGGATAGTTCGGTGCCAAATACTACGACCAGAAATCCCTCTCCGCAGACTTGTTTTCCTCGGTTCGGTAGAATTGGGCGGCATCTGATATGCTGCGAGGAAGATCCGCAAACGCCCCTAAAAAATAAGAGTTCAGCTTGCCTCTTAGAATTCTTCCCATCATCATGAATAAATGGCTAAGAATACAGAAGGCCTTACCAGCCGCAACTTTGCGGGCATCTTGAATGTCCCGTACAGCACCTCAGGCTTCTTCCCGGGCATCTTCCGCAGCTTGGAGCGCTTGGGCGAGCTCGGCTTCTTTATCTATTACACTCTGCTCCAAGCCCTCGCTTTTCTTCACAGCCTCCTGGAACTCCCGCTCAGCTGTGACAACCCTGGCCTCGTGTTTTTCACGAAGTGCTTGTTCGGCGGCAGCCTTCTTGTTGTCATCATCCACATCCTTCTTCAGTGCCTCATATTCGGCACTCGCTCCTAGGGCATACAACACAAATACTTTTCAACCAGCACAATTACTTATTTGTGCCTAATACAAGAGAATGTTTTATCATACCTTGTTTATCTTCCTTGGCCCGTTCCAGGCTCCGCTTCAGTTCGGACACTTCCGCATTATGAGCGGTCGTCTTCTTCGCAGACGCCTGTACTCAAACAAAGAGGTACATGTCATTAACATAAGTTCCCACGACAAGAGAGGATTTGATCCCCTGCCCGGCTCCCTCTCCTTTGTCGGACAGTGTATCAGGGGCTACTACTCATATAATGATGATTCCTCAAAGGTTTCTTGGGAAACATACCTCAAAGGCCTTTATAAGGCCAAGGCAGGACTCGTTCTGCCCGCTCTCGGCAGACTGAGTCTTTTCAACCACAGCACCCATAAGGGTCCGATGTTCATCGACGATAGACGCGTTCTTTAACGCCGTCGATAGACCGCCTGGCAGCTCTGTCTGAACAGAGGTTGCCGGCAGAGTAGGAAGACCCCCCACCGTTGAAGGTGGCTGCTCGCCCGATCCGGGAGCCTTAGAGGTCACCCGGACCTTGTCCGGCTGTGGGCCGAACCCAAGGTCGCCCCGCTGACGGCACACTCCGGGGCCATCGCTCCCGTGTGTCCAGCCCCAGTGATATGCCCCCCTGGTCCAAGCCCCGCTTAGACGACACCTCAATGTCGCGCCGGGACTTTGGGGAATGGGCCTCTGGAGGCGTCTCGCTCACCAAGGCGTCCAAGCTCAGCGAATCCTCAGATGAGGACTGGCCGGCGCGGGACCTCGCCGGACTGTACAAAATATAGCAATAGTTAAAATTATTATACCCAAAAACAATCCCGGACGCATATGCATGTTCGGATCTTGTACACTTACGACTTCTCCAGGGGCTGGGCCCTAGGATCCCACTCCGAACTGCTGTCGGCAGCCTTGGTGGATGCCTCTGGGAGGGAACCTTGTCTCCTCTTGGGCGATTCAACCTCCAGGGACGAGGAAGCTACGCACTTCTTCCCACCTCCAGAATGAGGCTCGCCCTCCTCTACTTCTTCCTCTTCGTCTTTCGAAGAAAGAGCGTCGCTTGAGTCTTCAGAATTTGCGTCCGAAGCCTCGCGGTGACGGAGGCCACTCTGAGTCTTCTTGACCTTCTTGGAGGCCTCCTTCTTTGGCGCCTTGTAAGGCGCAGGGACCAGCATCTTGGTCAGAAGAGGTCTGGCCGGTTCCTCCAGCAACGGGGCCGGACAATGTATCCGCTCCACTTTCTTTATCCATCCCTGAGGTCACGATGAGACACGATTAGGATGTCTCCCTCACGACATGCCAACTGAAGCATGCATAGACAGAGCTTGACTGTGACTTACCGAGCTTGGAGAATGGGATGACTGATACCCACGGTCCTCGGTGGGACCCGGCCATGATTTGCCGGGCTTAAAGAGCACCTTCCAGATATCCTTGTGGGAGGAATCATAAAGCTCCCGAAGGGTGTGGTGCTCGGCTGGGTCGAACTCCCACAGAGTACAAGCTCGGCGCTGAAAGGGGAGAACCAGGCGAACTAGCATCACCTGGACTACGTCCACAAGTTTGACGTCCCTATCGACCACACCTTGAAGGCGCGTCTGGAGCATTGACAGCTCATCGGACGAGCACCAGTTCGGGCCCTTCTTGGGCCAGGACGTGAGCCGCAGTGGAGCTTCGGATCTGAACTCGGGAACCGCTGCCCACTTTTTGCCGCGTGGTTCGGTGATATAGAACCACTGCCGCTGCCACTCCTTGACGAAGTCGTTGAAAGCACCCTTTGTCCAAACGGCCTTGGGCATCTTGCTCACCATGGCGCCGCCGCACTCGGCGTGTTCGCCGCTCACCACCTTGGGCTTTACATTAAAAATCTTCAGCCACAAGCCGAAGTGAGGTGAGATCCGAAGAAAAGCCTCGCACGAGACGATGAACGTCGAGATATTGAGGAAGGAGTTGGGGGAAAGATCATGAAAATCGATCCCGTAGTAATACATGATTCCGTGAACAAATGGGTGCAGAGGAAACCCAAGCCCGCGGACAAAGTGAGGAAGGAACACGACTCTCTCGTGAGGTTCCGGAGTGGGGACGACCTGTCCCGCCGGGGGGAGACGGTGGCCGATCTTCTGAGCCAGATACCCGGCGTCCCGGAGCTTCTTAATATCCTTCTCCCGGACAGTAGAGGCCACCCATCTGCCTCCTGCTCTGGATCCGGACATCTTTGGAAAGCCTCTCTTTGGTGGAAAGGAAGAGTGCTTGGGCGTTAGGGCTCGAAAAGAGGGGAATGAGCGAGCGGAAGGAGAAAGGCGTGGGTAAAGAAAAGGAGGCCTTGTCTCTTTATAAGGGCGGTAAGTGCCTTTTGCGCCTCCCCATTTTCCTGGTTGAGCCCGTTTGCCTCCCGCTCGCCGCGATTAGCGGTTCGGTTGGATTACTGTTGGAAATATGCCCTAGAGGCAATAATAAAAGGATTATTATTATATTTCCTTGTTCTTGATAATTGTCTTTTATTCATGCTATAATTGTATTATCCGGAAATCGTAATACACGTGTGAATACATAGACCACAATATGTCCCTAGTGAGCCTCTAGTTGACTAGCTCGTTGATCAATAGATAGTCATGGTTTCCTGACTATGGACATTGGATGTCATTGATAATGGGATCACATCATTGGGAGAATGATGTCATGGACAAGACCCAATCCTAAGCATAGCACAAGATCGTGTAGTTCGTTTTGCTAGAGCTTTTCCAGTGTCAAGTATCTCTTCCTTAGACCATGAGATCGTGTAACTCCCGGATACCGTAGGAGTGCTTTTGGTGTACCAAACGTCACAACGAACTGGGTGACTATAAAGGTGCACTACAGGTATCTCCGAAAGTGTCTGTTGGGTTGACACGGATCGAGACTGGGATTTGTCACTCCGTGTTACGGAGAGGTATCACTGGGCCCACTCGGTAGTGCATCATCATAATGAGCTCAAAGTGACCAAGTCTCTGGTCACGGGGTCATGCATTACGGTACGAGTAAAGTGACTTGCTGGTAATGAGATTGAACGAGGTATTGGGATACCGACGATCGAATCTCGGGCAAGTAACATACCGTCTGACAAAGGGAATAGTATACGGGATTGATTGAATCCTTGACATCGTGGTTCATCCGATGACATCATCGAGGAGCATGTGGGAGCCAACATGGGTATCCAGATCCCGCTGTTGGTTATTGACCGGAGAGTCGTCTCGGTCATGTCCGCATGTCTCCCGAACCCGTAGGGTCTACACACTTTAGGTTCGGTGACGCTAGGGTTATTAGGAATACTTGTATGTGATTACCGAATGTTGTTCGGAGTCCCGAATGAAATCCCGGACGTCACGAGGAGTTCCGGAATGGTCCGGAGGTAAATATTTATATATGGGAAGTTGTCAAACGGACACCGGAAAGTTTTGGGGTCATATCGGTATTGTACCAGGGCCACCGGAGAGGTTTCTGGGGGTCCACCGGGAGGGGCCACCCCTCTCGGAGGGCCTGATGGGCCACATGGGGCAGGGAACCAGCCCCTGGAGGGCTGGGTGCGCCCCCCCTTGGGCCCATGCGCCTAGGGTTGGGGGGAACCCTAGTGGGGGGCGCCCCCCCTTTGCTTGGGGGGCAAGCCCCCCTCCCTGGCCGCCGCCCCCCCCTCTAGATCTCATCTAGAGGGGCCGGCCCCCCTTGCCCCTTCCCTATAAATAGAGGGGTGAGGGGAGGGCTGCAACACACTTCAAGGCGCAGCCCCTCCCCTTCCCAACACCTCTCCTCCTCCGCGTGTGCTTGGCGAAGCCCTGCCGGAGAACTGTCACTCCATCACCACCACGGCCGTCGTGCTGCTGTTGGAGACTTCTTCCTCAACCTCTCCTTCCCCTTGCTAGATCAAGAAGGAGGAGACGTCGTCCGTTCGTGCACGTGTGTTGAACGCGGAGGTGCTGTCCGCTCGCACTTGGTCATCGGTTGTTTGAATCACGGCGAGTACGACTCCATCATCCCGTTCCTTGAACGCTTCCGCACGCGATCTACAAGTGGTATGTAGATGCAATCTCTCCCATGACTCGTTTCTTAGATGAACTCATAGATGGATCTTGGTGAAACCGTAGGAAAATTTTTAATTTTCTGCAACGTTCCCCAACAGTGGCATCATGAGCCAGGTCTATGCGTAGTTCTCTATTGCATGAGTAGAACACAATTTTGTTGTGGGCGTAGATCTTGTCAACTTGCTTGCCGCTACTAGTCTTTTCTTGCTTCAGCGGTATTGTGGGATAAAGCGGCCCGGACCGACCTTACACGTACGCTTACGTGAGACAGGTTCCACCGACTGACATGCACTAGTTGCATAAGGTGGCTAGCGGGTGTCTGTCTCTCCTACTTTAGTTGGAGCGGATTAGATGAAAAGGGTCCTTATGAAGGGTAAATAGAAGTTGACAAAATCACGTTCTGGTTATTCGTAGGTAAGAAAACGTTCTTGCTAGAACCCAATTGCAACCACGTAAAAGATGCAACAACAATTAGAGGACGTCTAACTTGTTTTTGCAGCAATTGTCATGTGATGTGACATGGCCAGAAGTTGTGATGAATGATGAATGATATATTGTGATGTACGAGATCATGTTCTTGTAATAGGAATCACGACTTGCATGTCGATGAGTATGACAACCGGCAGGAGCCATAGGAGTTGTCTTAATTAATGTATGACTTGCGTGTCATTGATTCAACGCCATGTAAATTACTTTACTTTATTGCTAAACGTGTTAGCCATAGTAGTAGAAGTAATAGTTGGCGAGCAACTTCATGGAGACACGATGATGGAGATCATGATGATGGAGATCATGGTGTCATGCGGTGACAAGATGATCATGGAGCCTCAAGATGAAGATCAAAGGAGCTATATGATATTGGCCATATCATGTCACTACTTTATATAATTGCATGTGATGTTTATTATGTTTTATGCATCTTGTTTACTTAGAACGACGGTAGTAAATAAGATGATCCCTTATAATAATTTCAAGAAAGTGTTCCCCTAACGTGCACCGTTGCTAAAGTTAAATGCGTTTCAAGCACCACATGATGATCGGGTGTGATAGATCCTTACGTTCACATACGACGGGTGTAAGACAGTTTTACGCATGCATAAACACTTAGGGTTAACTTGACGAGCCTAGCATGTACAGACATGGCCTCGGAACACAAGAGACCGAAAGGTCGAACATGAGTCGTATGGAAGATACGATCAACATGGAGATGTTCACCGACGATGACTAGTCCGTCTCACATGATGATCGGACACGGCCTAGTCGACTCGGATCACGTAACACTTAGATGACTAGAGGGATGTCAAATCTGAGTGGGAGTTCATTAAGTAATTTGATTAGATGAACTTAATTATCATGAACTTAGTCTAAAGTCTTTGCAAAATATGTCTTGTAGATCAAATGGCCAACGCTCATGTCAACATGAATTTCAACGCGCTCCTAGAGAAAACCAAGCTGAAAGATGATGGCAGCAACTATTCGGACTGGGTCCGAACACGAGGATCATCCTCATAGCAGCCAAGAAACAATATGTCCTAGAAGCACCGCTAGGTGATGCACCCATCGCAGAACCAAGACATTATGAATGCTTGGCAGTCTCGTCTTGATGATTACTCCCTCGTTCAAAGGCGGCATGCTTTACAGCTGAGAACCGGGCTCCAAAAGCGCTTTGAGCAACACGGAGCATATGAGATGTTCGAGGAGCTAAAATGGTTTTCCAAGCTCATGCCCGGTCGAGAGATATGAAGTCTCCGACAAGTTCTATAGTTGTAAGATGGAGGAAAACAGTTACATCGGTGAGCACATACTCAAAATGTCAGGTTGCACAACCGCTTTGTCCCATTGGAGATTAACCTCCCGGACGAGGCGGTCATTGAGAGAATCCTTGATCGCTCCTACCAAGCTACAAGAGCTTTGTGATGAACTAAAATATGCAGGGGATGGTGAAGACCATTCTGAAGTATTCTCAATGCTGAAGTCAGCAGAGGTTGAAATCAAGAAAGAACATCAAGTGTTGATGGTCAATAAAACCACTAAGTTCAAAAGGGCAAGGGTAAGAAGAACTTCAAGAAGGATGGCAAAGATGTTGCCGCGCCCGGTAAGCAAGTTGCCGGGAAGAAGTCAAAGAATGGACCCAAGCCTGAGACAGAGTGCTTTTATTGCAAAGGAAGGGCCTTCGGAGCGGAACTGCCCCAAATACTTAGCGGACAAGAAGGCCGGCAACACTAAAGGTATATTTGATATACATGTAATTGATGTGTACCTTACCGAGACTCGTAGTAACTCCCGGTATTTGATAACCGTGCCGTTGCTCATATTTGTAACTCACAGCAGGAGCTGCGGAATAAACGGAGACTGGCAAAGGACGAGGTGACGATGCGCGTCGGGAATGGTTCCAAGGTCGATGTGATCACCGTCGGCACGCTACCTCTACATTTACCTACGGGATTAGTTTTAAACCTCAATAATAGTTATTTAGTGCCAAGTTTGAGCATGAACATTGTATCAGGATCTTGTTTAATGCGAGATGGCTACTCATTTAAATCCGAGAATAATGGTTGTTCTATTTATATGAGAGATATGTTTTATGGTCATGCTCCGATGGTCAATGGTTTATTCTTACTGAATCTCGAGCGTAATGTTACACATATTCATAGTGTGAATACCAAAAGATGTAAAGTTGATAACGATAGTCCCACATACTTGTGGCACTGCCGCCTTGGTCACATTGGTGTCAAGCGCATGAAGAAGCTCCATTCTGATGGACTTTTAGAGTCTCTCGATTATGAATCATTTGACACATGCGAACCATGCCTCATGGGCAAAATGACCAAGACTCCGTTCTCCGGAACAATGGAGCGAGCAACCAATTTATTGGAAATCATACATACCGATGTGTGCGGTCCAATGAGCGTTGAGGCTCGCGGAGGATATCGTTATGTTCTCACTCTCACTGATGACTTGAGTAGATATGGGTATGTCTACTTGATGAAACACAAGTCTGAGACCTTTGAAAAGTTTAAGGAATTTCAGAATGAGGTAGAGAATCAACGTGACCGAAAGATAAAATTCTTACGATCGGATCATGGAGGAGAATATTTAAGTCACGAATTTGGTACACACTTAAGAAAATGTGGAATTGTTTCACAACTCACGCCGCCTGGAACACCTCAGTGAAACGGTGTGTCCGAACATCGTAATCGCACTCTATTGGATATGGTGCGATCTATGATGTCTCTTACTGATTTACCGCTATCATTTTGGGGATACGCACTAGAGACAGCTACATTCACTTTAAATAGGGCACCGTCTAAATCCATTGAGACGACACCGTATGAATTATGGTTTGGGAAGAAACCTAAGCTGTTGTTTCTAAAAGTTTGGGGATGCGATGCTTATGTCAAGAAACTTCAACCTGAAAAGCTCGAACCCAAGTCGGAAAAATGCGTCTTCATAGGATACCCTAAGGAAACCATTGGGTATACCTTCTACCTTAGATCCGAAGGCAAGATCTTTGTTGCCAAGAACGGATCCTTTTCGGAAAAGAGTTTCTCTCGAAAGGAGTAAGTGGGAGGAAAGTAGAACTCGATGAAGTACTACCTCTTGAACCGGTAACTAGTGCAGCTCGGGAAAATGTTCTGTGGTGCCTACACCTCTTGGAGAGGAAATTAATGATGATGATCAAGGTACTTGGATCAAGTTGCTCTTGAACTTCAGAGGTCCACAAGGACACGTTCCACACCGAGTGGTATGGCAACCCTGTCACGGAAATCATGTTGTTAGACAACGGTGAACCTTGAACTATGAGGAAGCGATGGTGGGCCCGGATTCCAACAAATGGCTTGAAGCCATGCAATCCGAGATAGGATCCATGTATGAAAACAAAGTATGGACTTTGACAGACTTGCCCGATGATCGGCGAGCGATTGAAAACAAATGGATCTTTAAGAAGAAGACGGACGCGGATGGTAATGTCACCATCTATAAAGCTCGACTTGTCGCTAAGGGTTATCGGCAAGTTCAAGGGATTGACTACAATGAGACTTTCTCTCCCGAAGCGAAGCTTAAATCCGTCCGAATCATGTTAGCAATTGCCGCATACTATGATTATGAGATATGGCAGATGGACGTCAAAACGACATTCCTTAACGGTTATCTTAAGGAAGAGCTGTATATGATGCAGCCGGAAGGTTTTATTGACCCTAAGAATGCTAACAAGGTATGCAAGCTCCAGCGATCCATTTATGGGCTGGTGCAAGCATCTCGGAGTTGGAACATTCGCTTTGATGAGATGATCATAGCGTTTGGGTTTATGCAGACTTATGGAGAAGCCTGGGTTTACAAGAAAGTGAGTGGGAGCTCTGTAGCATTTCTCATATTATATGTAGATGACATACTTTTGATGGGAAATGATATAGAACTCTTGGACAGCATTAAGGCCTACTTGAATAAAAGTTTTTCAGTGAAGGACCTTGGAGAAGCTGCTTACATATTAGGCATCAAGATCTATAGGGATAGATCGAGACGCCTCATAGGTCTTTCACAAAGCACATACCTTGATAAGATTTTGAAGAAATTCAAAATGGATCAGTCCAAGAAAGGGTTCTTGCCTGTACTGCAAGGTGTGAGATTGAGCTCGGCTCAATGAACGACCACCGCAAAAGATAAAGAAGAGATGAGTGTCATCCCCTATGCGTCGGCCATAGGATCTATTATGTATGCCATGTTGTGTACCAGACCTGATGTAAACCTTGCCGTAAGTTTGGTAGGAAGGTACCAAAGTAATCCCGGCAAGGAACACTGGACAGCGGTCAAGAATATCCTGAAGTACCTGAACAGGACAAGGGACATGTTTCTCGTTTATGGAGGTGACGAAGAGCTCGTCGTAAAGGGTTACGTCGACGCTAGCTTCGACACAGATCTGGATGACTCTAAGTCACAAACCGGATACGTGTATATGTTGAATGGTGGAGCAGTAATCTGGTGCAGCTGCAAGCAGAAAGTCGTGGCGGGATCTACGTGTGAAGCGGAGTACATGGCAGCCTCGGAGGCAGCGCATGAAGCAATTTGGGTGAAGGAGTTCATCACCGACCTAGGAGTTATACCCAATGCGTCGGGGCCAATCAAGCTCTTCTGTGACAACACTGGAGCTATTGCACTTGCCAAGGAGCCCAGGTTTCACAAGAAGACCAGGCACATCAAGCGTCGCTTCAACTCCATCCGTGAAAATGTTCAAGATGGAGACATAGAAATTTGCAAAGTGCATACGGATCTGAATATCGCAGATCCGTTGACTAAACCTCTTCCGCGGGCAATACATGATCAACACCAGAACTCTATGGGTGTTCGATTCATCACAATGTAACTAGATTATTGACTCTAGTGCAAGTGGGAGACTGTTGGAAATATGCCCTAGAGGCAATAATAAAAGGATTATTATTATATTTCCTTGTTCATGATAATTGTCTTTTATTCATGCTATAATTGTATTATCCGGAAATCGTAATACACGTGTGAATACATAGACCAGAATATGTCCCTAGTGAGCCTCTAGTTGACTAGCTCGTTGATCAACAGATAGTCATGGTTTCCTGACTATGGACATTGGATGTCATTGATAACGGGATCACATCATTGGGAGAATGATGTGATGGACAAGACCCAATCCTAAGCATAGCACAAGATCGTGTAGTTCGTTTTGCTAGAGCTTTTCCAATGTCAAGTATCTCTTCCTTAGACCATGAGATCGTGTAACTCCCGGATAACGTAGGAGTGCTTTGGGTGTACCAAACGTCACAACGTAACTGGCTGACTATAAAGGTGCACTACAGGTATCTCCGAAAGTGTCTGTTGGGTTGACACGGATCGAGACTGGCATTTGTCACTCCGTGTTACGGAGAGGTATCACTGGGCCCACTCGGTAGTGCATCATCATAATGAGCTCAAAGTGACCAAGTGTCTGGTCATGGGATCATGCATTACGGTACGAGTAAAGTGACTTGCCGGTAACGAGATTGAACGAGGTATTGGGATACCGACGATCGAATCTCGGGCAAATAATATACCGTCTAACAAAGGGAATAGTATACGGGATTGATTGAATCCTCGACATCGTGGTTCATCCGATGACATCATCGAGGAGCATTGGGGAGCCAACATGGGTATCCAGATCCCGCTGTTGGTTATTGACCGGAGAGTCGTCTCGGTCATGTCTGCATGTCTCCCGAACCCGTAGGGTCTACACACTTAAGGTTCGGTGACGCTAGGGTTATTAGGAAGACTTGTATATGATTACCGAATGTTGTTCGGAGTCCCGGATGAGATCCCGGACGTCACGAGGAGTTCTGGAATGGTCCGAGGTAAATATTTATATATGGGAAGTTGTCAAACGGACACCGGAAAGTTTCGGGGTCATATCGGTATTGTACCGGGGCCACCAGAGAGGTTCCGGGGGTCCACCAGGAGGGGCCACCCCTCTCGGACGGCCTCATGGGCCACAAGGTGCAGGGAACCAGCCCCTGGAGGGCTGGGCGCCCCCCCTTGGGCCCATGCGCCTAGGGTTGGGGGGAACCCTAGTGGGGGGCGCCCCTTGCTTGGGGGCAAGCCCCCTCCTCGCCGCCGCCCCCCTCTAGATCTCATCTAGAGGGGGGCCCCTGCCCCTCCCCTATAAATAGAGGGGTGAGGGAGGCTGCAACACACTTCAAGGCGCAGCCCTCCCTCCCAACACCTCTCCTCCTCCGCGTGTGCTTGGCGAAGCCTGCCGGAGACTGTCACTCCATCACCACCACGCCCGTCGTGCTGCTGTTGGAGACTTCTTCCTCAACCTCTCCTTCCCCTTGCTGGATCAAGAAGGAGGCGTCGTCCGTCTCCGCACGTGTGTTGAACGTGGAGGTGCTGTCCGTTCGGCACTTGGTCATCGGTGATTTGAATCACGGCGAGTACGACTCCATCATCCCCGTTCCCTTGAACGCTTCCGCACGCAATCTACAAGTGGTATGTAGATGCAATCTCTCTCCCATGACTCGTTGCTTAGATGAACTCATAGATGGATCTTGGTGAAACCGTAGGAAAAATTTTAATTTTCTGCAACGTTCCCCAACAATTACCCATGCCCGTATTGATGAGAATCCCGTAATAAGGGGGCACGATCTCTGCTTTGACAAGACGTGTCAAGGAAACCGCCTCGCAATATGCGTTGTGGCTGGTTGTGGGAAGACGGTTCGAATAATGACCCGACCGTAATGACATGTCGTGTTGCTTGGAAAGTTGTCAACATATTGCATTTGCGAAACATCATTCTCTCTACGGTGGCATTCGAAGATCATCTTGTGGATCCGGACACGGTTTGAGTGTTCGATAATTACCTTGGAGTATTCGAAGAAGGAACCGCCCTGCAATGTCGAAGACGATACTTTGCGCCGGACTCATTGTCATTGAAGCCTGGTTCAGGGGCTACTGAGGGAGTCCTGGATTAGGGGGTATCCAGACAGCCGGACTGTGTACAACGTCCGGACTATTAAAGCGTGAAGATCCAAGACTCAAGACTTTGGCCCGTGTCCGGATGGGACTTTCCTTGGCGTGGAAGGCAAGCTTGGCGATCCGGATATTATATTTCCTTCCTTGTAACCGACTCCATGTAAACCCTAGCCCTCTCTGGTGCCTATATAAACCGGAGAGGTTGGTCCTCAGAAGGCCGATCACAATTACATTCATACCATCATAGGCTAGCTCTTAGGGTTTAGCCTCTACGATCTCGTGGTAGATCTACTCTTGTACTACTCATATTATCAATATTAATCAAGCAGGAAGTAGGGTTTTACCTCCATCGAGAGGGCCCGAACCTGGGTAAACACCTGTGTCCCTTACTTCTTGTTACCATCAGCCTTGACGCACAGATCGGGACCCCCTACCCGAGATCCGCCAGTTTTGACACCGACACTCCTCCCTCGCCGCCGACGACAGTGTGAACGATGCACCTACACCCCTACCCTGGTCGAGGTTGTCCGGCCGGATTTGTGACCAGCCGTGAGCAGAGAGAGAGTGTGGCCAGCTATGTCTTGCTTAGATCTGGAGAGCATGAGAAAGTGAACGAGAGGAACCCTGGTAAAGCAAGCGCTAAGGCTCGTGCTTATATATATAGTGGAGTGATTTTGTTGTACCAGCTTCAAAAAAATGCGCTCCTACATGTACCCACAAGTGGGTGTGAGAGAACTAGTGTCTGCATGCACTGCTTCTCTTTGTGAGAGTACAATATACTATGCCCAAAGAACGTTCGCCACAAGAGTAATAGTATAAGTGTGTGACGTGTGAGCTAAAATAAAATGTGCGCGACGTCTTTTGTTTTTTAGAAGTTCTAAGGGTAGGGTGTGAAGAGCACATATGTGTGTGACGTCTACCTGCAGATAGACGGTGGGTGCGAGAGGACTTGGGAGAGTCGTGACTCGTGAGGGTGCGTGTGCTTGAGACAGAGTGGGGCACGTATCAATGCAATGCATGTGTCCGTAAATCATTATCCGACAAACGTTCGCCACAAGCCTTTTCCTGATGAACGCCGTAAGAACTGTTAGATCGGCATCCGACAGTGTCAGTTTTGCCATGTCATTTAACAGAATAGCCACTCCTCCTACTCACAAATCTTCCACGTGAGTGTTAGGAACTGTCGTATGCTCCCTTCGTTCCAAAATGCAGTGCATATAGCTTTATTGAAAATTCAAATCTCACAAAATTTTACCGAGTTTTCGTGTACCATATTGCACATGTAGAATACCCAGTATGTATCATTTCATTCATCTTCGAGAGGTAACTATAAATATGCGGGAGGAGTCTACAAAGAAAGACCATCATATCACCGACAACAATTTCAACCATCCTTTAGAGTGGAGGAATATCATAGGAACTATATATGATATGATTTTTATAGGATTTTGTCCTTTAGAGCCAATTGGTTCGTAGGAATAGATTCATATACTCCACATCCTTTAGAGTGATGCCATGTTTATAGCTTTAGATCCACTTGGTTCATATGAATGGATTCTTATACTCCCATAATTTTCAAAGGAAAATAAACATTAGCGTATATTCAATAGAAAAGTTCCTATGATACGAACCAAATTACATCTCTTTTCTAATCCCTCCTCATAGGAATTAAGATACATGTCATCTCTAGATTCAATAGAAAAGTTCCTATGATGTGAACGAAATGACATCTCTTTTCCAATCCCTACTCATAGGAATTGAGATACTCCATGTCATCTATTTCCCTACATCTTCCATGTATACATCTTCTATTCCTAAATAGCTAGTACAACCCAATAGTAGCTTTTTTACAAGACATGCAACTATGGCACAAGAACTATATAGTGTGTGAATAACTTTGAAAGATGGTCGCTGGATGAAGCTAACCCGACAGTGCAGAGATGGCAAATCTGAGCACTACTGGCCATTGGATATCATCAACATTCCACAAGATCTGCCACATGTACAATTTAGGAGACTCCATGGTTGAACTTAAGCAAAATGCACAAACCTCAAAACACAAGCACTTCAATTGATTTTTTTCTAAATGAATTGCCATTATTTGTTTTTTACTTTATGCTTTACAATGCACAACCCCATGAGTCTTAACATTTTTATAAAACTAATTGATTTTGAATGAGATGAACTATAAGAACTAAACGAACATCTACATCATGCATATATGACTCAAAGCTTTACATGCTATAGTTTGTATTTATTCATAATTTGGTTTCCAAATCTCATGCGTTCAATGCATGTTTACCTCATCACTAGTTTTGAGTAGAGTAGAAATTTTCACGCGGCCCCGGGTATATCAAAATGCAGGGCCCATGCATCATTGCCTTCCGGTCGAACCTATGTCCATAATTTTTTCTACGCACTATATCTCCACTGGTCCCTGAACCCAAAATGCTGCCTCGTTCCCATAAAACCAAGCGGCCCACACATATTTAAGGCTTCAATTCGAACTCAATCCCTCTCCCGTTTACTACGCCGTGGTCCCGCACGCCGTAGTACTCCTACAAACCCTACCGCCGCACGCATCATCGGTTTTCTTCAAGAGGACAAGGGAGAAGCTGATTTGTAGTGGAGGCGCTTTCTCAAAAAAAAAAGGATATGTAGCCGAGATATATTGCCATGCAAATTTCCACCGTTTCGTTATTATGACACGTTCCATCATTGTCATATTGCTTTTTGCATGGTCATGTAGTTGACATTGTATTTGTGTCAAGGCCACCTTCATAAATTTTCATACATGTCACTCTTGATTCATTGCATATCCCGGTACACCGCCGGAGGCATTCATATAGAGTCACATTTTGTTCTAAGTGTTGAGTTGTAATTCTCGAGTTGTAAATCAATAAAAGTGTGATGATCGTCATTATTAGAGTATTGTCCCAAGTGAGGAAAGGATGATGAAGACTATGATTCCCCCACAAGTCGGGATGAGACCTCGGACTTTAAAATAAAAAAGAGGCCAAAGAGCCCACCAAATATAAAAAAAGAAAGGCCAAATAAAAAAAGAGAAAAACCAAATAGAAAAAAATGAGAGAAAAACAGAGAAGGGACAATACTACTATCTCTTTTCCACACTTGTGCTTCAAAATAGCACTATGATCTTCATGATAGAGAGTCTCTTGTGTTGTCACTTTCATATACTAGTGGGAATTTTTCATTATAGAACTTGGCTTGTATATTCCCCCGAAAACAGGGCGAGAGTGGATAGGGTGACTAAGGAGGCCGATCCAATCTAGCAAGCGTAGCCAGCCCCACCCACGGGTGAAATTGTACAGCTCCCTATCTCGTCGAAAGCCCCTTTGCTTACGGAAGAGAAGAGTTGGATGCCGGTCGGAGAAGGGCAATCACTCGTTCTTAAAACCAGCATTCTTAAGATCAAAGAGTCGGGCTTTGGGCTTCCTCAAAATGCCCTAGGTCTTCGTGAGCAAGCGAGTTGGATGCACACCCACTTAGTTTCTTTTGTTGAGCTTTCATATATTTATAGCTCTAGTGCATTCGTTGCATGGCAATCCCTACTCACTCACATTGATATCTATTGATGGGCATCTCCATAGCCCGTTGATACGCCTAGTTATTGTGAGACTATCTCCTCCCTTTTTGTCTTCACAACCACCACCATATACCACATATAGTGCTATGTCCATGGCTTGCGCTCATGTATTGCATAAGAGTTGAAAAAGCTGAAGCGCGTTAAAAAGTATGAACCAATTGCTTGGCTGAAACCGGGGTTGTGCATGGTGGGAGTATTTTGTGTAATGAAAATGAAGCATGGCCTAACTATATGATTTTGTAGGGATAAGCTTTCTTTGGCTAAGCTATTTTGATAAGACATGATTATTCGTTAGTATGCTTCGAGTATTACTATTTTTATGTTTTATAAGCTTTTATCTTGAATCATTTGGATCTGAACAATCATGCCACAATAAAGAAAATTACATTCAGAATTATGCTAGGTAGCATTCCACATCAAAAATTCTGTTTTTATCATTTACCTACTCGAGGATGAGCAGGAATTAAGCTTGGGGATGCTTGATACGTCTCCAACGTATCTATAACTTTTGATTGTTCCATGCTATTATATTACCCGTTTTGGATGTTTATGGGCTTTACTTTACACATTTATATCATTTTTGGGACTAACCTACATCCTGGAGGCCCAGCCCGTATTGCTGTTTTTTTTTTCATATTTCAGTGTTTCGAAGAAAAGGAATATCAAACGGAGTCCAAACGGAATGAAACCTTCGGGAGCGATCTTTTTGGAACAAACGTGATCCAGAGAACTTGGGGTGGAAGTCAAGCAACAACCGAGGCGGCCACGAGGGTGGAGGGCGCCCCCCTCCCTACTGGGCGCGCCCCCTGTCTCGTGGGCCCCTCGGGCGTCCACTGACCTACTTCTTCCTCCTATATTTACCCATGTACCCCGAAAACATCAAAAGCGACCACGAAAAACTATTTCCACCACTGTAACCTTCTGTATCCGCGAGATCCCATCTTGGAGCCTTCGTCCGCGCTCCGCCAGAGGGGGAATCAACCACGAAGGGCTTCTACATCAACACCATAGCCTCTCCGATGAGTTGTGAGTAGTTTACCACAGACCTTCGGGTCCATAATTATTAGCTAGATGGCTTTGTCTCTCTCTTTCAATCTGAATACCATGTTCTCCTTGATCTTCTTGGAGATCTATTCGATGTAACTCTTTTTGCGGTGTGTTTGTCGAGATCCGATGAATTGTGGGTTTATGCTCAAGTTTATCTATGAGAAATATTTGAATCTCCTCTGAATTCTTTTATGTGTAATTAAGTTATCTTTGCAAGTCTCTTCGAATTATCAATTTGATTTGGCCTACTAGGTTGATCTTTCTTGCAATGGGAGAAGTGCTTAGCTTTGGGTTCAATCTTGCGGTTTCCTTTCCCAGTAACAGTAGGGGCAGCGAGGCACATATTGTATTGTTGCCATCGAGGATAAAAAGATGGGGTTTATATCATATTGCATGATTTTATCCCTCCCCATCATGTCATCTTTCTTAATGCGTTACTCTATTCTTTATGAACTTAATACTCTAGATGCATGCTTGATAGCGGTCGATGTGTGGAGTAATAGTAGTAGATGCAGGCAGGAGTCGGTCTACTTGTCATGGACGTGATGCCTATATACATTATCATGCCTAGATAATCTCATAATTATCCACTTTTCTATCAATTACTCGACAGTAATTTGTTCACCCACCCTAATACTTATGCTATGTTGAGATAAGCCACTAGTGAAACCTATGGCCCCGGGTCTATCTTGTATCATATAAGCTTTCAATCTGCTTTTATTTGCTTGTTTACTTTTCCAATCTATATTATAAAATACCAAAAATATATTTATCTTATCATATTATCTCTATTAGATCTCACTTTCGCAAGTGGCCATGAAGGGATTGACAACCCCTTTATCGCGTTGGTTGCAAGTTCTTGTTTGTTTGTGTAGGTGCGTGGGACTTTTGAGGAGCCTCCTACTGTATTGATACCTTGGTTCTCAAAAACTGAGGGAAATACTTACGCTACTATTGCTGCATCACCCTTTCACATGACAGTTCTAGTCCGTCACCGATCAATGAAAAATTGTCATGGGTGCCCTTCCATGACGGATTTGAAATTAGTCATGTATATCGTGTCATAATTTGGTGTGGTAGCTTCCATGACAGCTCTTGGCCGTCATGGATCTGCGCCAAGCCCGCCCAGGCCCAATCTTCTGTGACGGAACAAGCCATCATGGACGTACGCCATGTTGGATTTTTGCTTAGACCAGTTGGAATGACGTGGCAGCCTACGTGGACACTACTAGACAATTGCTTTTTGTGTTTTTCTTCTTAACCCACATTAGGTGGAGATAACAGTTAGACATTTTTGTGATCTATAAATTTCACGCCTAATATTTAAACAAGGCCATAAATCAAATTTAATTTTCACAAAACAGTCCAAACTCATTACAATCACAGCAATGTTCAGATACCAAAAATACATATTTACATATATAGCTCAACAAGTATTACAACCATTATTACTACATCACTTTCTTGGAACCGATCTGGAAAAAGGAGCCTCTAAACAAATTACTACACAACTTTGCATTTTCTTGAAACCGATCTGGAAAAGTAGCCTCTGATTTCTACGTGTATTCATTTTGAAAAAGGAGCCTCTGATTTCTTGGAACCTGCACTAAACAAAGGCATAAAAAACAAGTTAGCCAGCATGTGGACAAATCTGGATAAGTGAATAGAATTATCAGCTTGGCAAATATGGATGATAGACACAACCGCACAAGTGTAGATACAAACTATGGCTAAACTATTTTAAGTCTTAAGCTGACTAAGCTTCAGGCACTACAGATATCTAAACCTACACCAGTTTCTAATAAGTAAAATAGAGTAAAGTGCGGAAAAAGTTTTCTTTTTACAACTTGTCTAGATGTAAGCCTTTAGTGTACATTCAGGAAATAAAAAATTATTGGGATAGTAGATCTAGTAATAACTTCCTAGCAAAAAAATTACAAGCATAAACTGCTACACGTTCTTTTATTTAAGTTGGCAATAAAATATCAAAACTACATGAGTAAAAACAAATGCAACAACTGAAGTTTTGAATATTAAACACTAAATAGAACTTTGCTCACAAGATGCTTCTCAATAGTCTGAAGTGGAACCACATGGACAAGCAATAGAGAAACTTTACATTTTGGAACTATAACAGATATCAAGAAACGTACACAAGACCAGTGCGTGAAATATCAAATTCCAGATGAATACAAGAGCTATTCAAAGCTAGTTCCTGGAGTTCCTTCCGGACAACAACATTAGGCCTTGACAATAAACAGCCACACATGTTCTATTGTAAATATAAAATATTTAAATAAAACTTAATAGAAGGAAGGTGCATGCAGAGCTTCTGATATATAAATAGCTGCAAGGGCGTTGGGCATAAAAAATACTATTGCCATTGACAAGTGTCTGTTCTAATTTCAAAATTCTAGTAAAGTAAAAAAAAATATGTTTTATGTATCACAATTTATCCTTGAAATGCAAATCTGGTATATCGATAAATACAACTATGTATTCAGGCATTGACGAATCAATATCACAACAAAGCATATGATCTACTTTCATGAAGCAAGAAAAGTACAGAACTATGGAATCTAGGAAAGTCTAAACTAAACAAGTACAAACTGCATCATCCTTGATGCTAAAATAAATTACAGTCTTATCTACTAAAGTATGCAATCCATGTTGGAACATCACACCACACTATCTGCCACAAATGTAACTTAGAAAAAATGGTCAGCTAAGTAGATCCCATAGAGATAAATCAAGAGTCATGAGATTTGAATATTCAGCAAAAGGATAAGATACGATAGTAATCTTCTCAGCGAAAAGGCAGATAGCATCAGCACCTCCCCACTGTCGATTACATCCTTGCTGCATGCATAAAATAGCAAGGAACCAATAGGAGCATCTCATGGGTGTTTACTTGCTAAAATAAACAAGTACTAGTTGCTTCACTAACTAGCAGATATCACGAATTCTACACTGCTAGTGCTCCCATGGTGAGAAAAGAATGAAATATCCATCAGTGCTACTCTGTCGTTGGCTATAACATGCGAGTATCAGGAAAGGAAGTGGCCACATTTGCTGCATGAGGTTCAATCCAAGAAAATTTGAGAGCAATCACTTGGAAAGAAAAGAAAAACAGAGCAAGAGGGTCAACCTTGTTCTTTGGGGAATCATGGTGCGTGGGGCGGACGACCTCGCTGTCAATATCGTCCAGCTCGTCGGGCTCGAGCGTGGGGTCTCGGTCATCCTTCCATGGAACTTGAGAGGCAGAGAGCTTCTGTTGATCTGAATCGACTCAAAAAAAATGATTGGGAGTGGGAGAAAGAAGGAAGGAATGAAGATGAGGAGACGAGGGGGGAGTAGGGAGGGACCTTGTGCGGGACATCATCGTCGCCGGCGTGGTCGAGCTCGGGCCTCCCGTAGGTCAAGGTCGTCGTCCTCTCCTCGTCCGACGCTTGATGCTCCGATTCTCCAGATGGCGAGGCAGCTGCATGGCATGGGAGACGGAGGAGGGAGGCCGCTGGTCAGATCCATAGCCGATGCGCCGCAGCGGCTAGCATTGGCCGCTGCTTCCATGGGGCCTCTGCAACCGTCGTCGCCATGGATCTCGGGCCACCGTCATCGGTTGGAGGGAGGGAGGTGGTGGCGGAGGACGGGGATGAGGAGAGGCGTAGCGGCAGAGGACGGGGACGAGGAGAGGCAAGGTGTGGCGGCGGAGGACGGGGACGAGGAGAGGCAAGGTGTGGCGGCGGAGGACGGGAATGAGGAGAGGCCCTGTGTGGTGGCGGCGGATGGGGAAAGAGATTGGGGACGGGAAATGTGCTAGGGTTAGGTTTTATATGGGAAAAAATTAGGGCTTTAGGCGGGCTTTTTGCGGGCTTGCGGGGCTATACTAGACCGTTCATGACGATTTTTAAAACTGTCAGCAGAAATCCGTCATGCATTCACAGATTTCTTGTAGTGCTAGTAAGCAAGCCTCACCTCATCCTGCGAGCCACCGCGCCCGTGGGCGGGGGAGATGGCGTACTAAGCAAGCTTCTCCTCGTTCTGCGAGTTGACGGGACACATCAAAAGTACTCTAGTGTATAGAGCCTTGCCTCTAAGGTAGGCCCCACATGGTTTTCCTATTTTTTAACATAATGCGTCAAGTCGCAATTTTTTTGTTCACCCGTGGTAGACGATCCTCCCTCCATCAAGTGAACAACCAGTACGCGTGTCAAATTACCACGTGGGTTGCCTTTTCGTACAGAAAGGAGCTCTAACGTGTACCCGCGAGGTTGTGGTTGGGAAAGAGATGGGAGTACGTGCGTCGTGCGTGCACCTCTTGTTTTCGTGCACGTCTGCTATCTCTTGAGCACTGCGTTGGTTTTCCCTTGAAGAGGAAAGGGTGATGCAGCAAAGTAGCGTAAGTATTTCCCTCAGTTTTTGAGAACCAAGGTATCAATCCAGTAGGAGGCTCCACGCAAGTCCCTCGTACCTACACAAACAAACAAGAACCTCGCAACCAACGCGATAAAGGGGTTGTCAATCCCTTCACGGCCACTTGCGAAAGTGAGATCTGATAGAGATAATAAGATAAGATAAATATTTTTGGTATTTTTATGATATAGATTGGAAAGTAAAGATTGCAAAATAAAGTAGATAGGAAACTTAGGTGATGGAAAATATACCCGGGGGCCATAGGTTTCACTAGTGGCTTTTCTCAACATAGCATAAGTATTACGGTGGGTGGACAAATTACTGTCGAGTAATAGATAGAAAAGGGCATAGTTATGAGAATATCTAGGGATGATCATTTATATAGGCATCACGTCTGCGACAAGTAGATCGAAACAATTCTGCATCTACTACTATTACTCCACACATCAACCGATATCGAGCATGCATCTAGAGTATTAAGTTCATAAGAACACACTAACGCATTAGGAAAGATGACATGATGTAGAGGGATAAACTCAAGCAATATGATATAAACCCCATCTTTTTATCCTCGATGGCAACAATACAATATGTGCCTTGCTGCCCCTGCTGTCACTGGGAAAGGACACTACAAGATTGAACCCAAAGCTAAGCACTTCTCCATGGCAAGAAAGATCAATCTAGTAGGGCAAACCAAACTGATAATTCAAAGAGGCTTGCAAAGATAACCAATCATACATAAAATAATTTAGAGGAGATTCAAATATTGCTCATAGATAAACTTGATCGTAAACCCACAATTCATCAGATCTCGACAAACACACCGCAAAAAGAGTTACATCGAATAGATCTCCAAGAAGATCGAGGAGAACTTTGTATTGAGATTCAAATAGAGAGAAGAAGTCATCTAGCTAATAACTATGGACCCAAAGGTCTGTGTTAAACTACTCACAACTCATCGGAGAGGCTATGGTGTTGATGTAGAAGCCCTCCATGATCGATTCCCCCTCCGGCGGAGAGCTGGAAAAGGCTCCAAGATGGGATCTCCCGAGTACAGAAGGTTGCGGCGGTGGAAATAGGGTTTCGTGGTGCTCCTGGATGTTTTCAGGGTATGTTCATATATATAGGCGAAGGAAGTCTGTCAGGGGAGCCACGAGGGACCCACGAGGGTGGGGGCGCGCCCATCCCCCTAGGGCGCGCCCCCGACCCTCGTGCCTGCCTCGTTTACTTCTTGACGTCCACTCCAAGTCTCCTGGATTGCGTTTGTTCCAAAAATAACTCTCCCGAAGGTTTCATTCCGTTTTGACTCCGTTTGATATTGCTTTTCCATGAAACACTGAAATAGGCAAAAAAACAGCAATTTGGTTTGGGCCTCCGGTTAATAGGTTAGTCCCAAAAATGATATAAAAGTGTATAGTAAAGCCCATAAACATCCAAAACAGGTAATATAATAGCATGGAACAATAAAAAATTATAGATACGTTGGGGACGTATCAAGCATCCCCAAGCTTAATTCCTGCTACCTAGCATATTTCTCAATGTAATTTTCTTTATTGTGGCATGAATGTTAAGATCCAAATGATTCAAAATAAAAGTTCATATTGACATAAAAATAGTAATACTTCAAGCATGCTAATAAGTAATCATGTGTTATCAAAATAACATATCCAAAGAAAGCTTATCCCTACAAAATCATATAGTTAGGCTATGCTTCATTTTCGTCACACAAAATACTCCCATCATGCACAACCCCAGTTCCAGCCAAGCAATTGGTTCATACTTTTTAACGAGCTTCAGTTTTTTTTTCAACTCCCACGCAATACATGAGCGTAAGCCATGGATATAGCACTATGGGTGGAATAGAATATGATGATGGAGGTTGTGTGGAGAAGACAAAGAAGGAGAAAGTCTCATATCAACTAGGCGTATCAACGGGCTATGGAGATGCCCATTAATAGATATCAATGTGAGTGAGTAGGAATTGCCATGCAACAGATGCACTAGAGCTATAAATGTATGAAAGCTCAACAAAAGAAACTAAGTGGGTGTGCATCCAACTTGCTTGCTCACGAAGACCTAGGGCATTATGAGGAAGCCCATCATTGGAATATACAAGCCAAGTTCTATAATGAAAAATTCCCACTAGTATATGAAAGTGACAACATGGAAGACTCTCTATCATGAAGATCATGGTGCTACTTTGAAGAACAAGTGTGGAAAAAGGATAGTAACATTTTCCCTTCTCTCTTTTTCTCTCATTTTTTTGGTGGGCTTCTTTGGCCTCTTTTTTGGGGATTCTTTGGCCTCTTTTATTTTCATAAAGTCCGTAGTCTCATCCCGACTTGTGGGGGAATCATAGTCTCCATCATCCTTTCCTCACTTGGGACAATGCTCTAATAATGAAGATCATCACAGTTTTACTGATTTACAACTCAAGAATTACAACTCAATGCTTAGAAAAAAATATGACTCTATGTGAATGCCTTCGGCGGTGTACCAGGATATGCAATGATTCAAGAGTGACATGTATGAAACAATTATGAATGGTGGCTTTGTCACAAATACGATGTCAACTGCATGATCATGCAAAAGCAATATGATAATGATGGAGTGTGTCATAATAAACGGAAGGTGGAAAGTTGCATGGCAATATATCTCGGAATGGCTATGAAAATGCCATAATAGGTCGGTATGGTGGCTGTTTTGAGGAAGGTAAATGGTGGGTTTATGCTACCGGCGAAAGTTGCGCGGCACAAGAGAGGCTAGCAATGGTGGAAGGGTGAGAGTGCGTATAATCCATGGACTCACATTAGTCATAAAGAACTCATATACTTATTGCAAAATTTTATTAGCCCTCGAAGCAAAGTACTACTACGCATGCTCCTAGGGGAAGGGTTGGTAGGAGTTAACCATCACGCGATCCTGACCTCCACATATAAGGAAGGCAATCAAAAGAACACCCCATGCAACAAATTTGGTACACAACTTTTACCATACGTGCATGCTACGGGACTTGCCAACTTTAACACAAGTATTTCTAAATTTCATAATTGCCCAACTAGCATGACTCTAACATTACCACCTTTATACCTCAAAACAATTATCAAGCATCAAATTGACCATAGTGTTCAATGCACTTTCTATGATAGTTTCTATTATACCCAAATTGGATGCCCATCATATTAGGACTAATTTTATAACCAAAGAAAATACCATGTTGTTCTAAAAGACTCTCAAAATAATATTAGTGAAGCATGAGAGATCAATAATTTCTACAAAATAAAACCACCGCCGTGCTCTAAAAAGATATAAGTGAAGCACTAGAGCAAAACTGTCTAGCTCAAAAGATATAAGTGAAGCACATAGAGTATTCTAATAAATTCCGAATCATGTGTATCTCCCAAAAAGGTGTGTACAGCAAGGATGATTGTGGTAAACTAAAAATCAAAGACTCATATCATACAAGACGCTCCAAGCAAAACGCATATCATGTGGTGAATAAAAATATAGCTCCAAGTAAAGTTACCAATAGACGAAGACGAAAGAGGGGTGATAACCCACAAGTATAGGGGATCGCAACAGATTTCGAGGGTAGATTATTCAACCCAAATTTATTGATTCAACACAAGGGGAGCCAAAGAATATTCTCAAGTATTAGCAGTTGAGTTGTCAATTCGACCACACCTGGATAACTTAGTATCTGCAGCAAAGTATTTAGTAGCAAAGTAGTATGATAGTAATGGTAACAGTGGCAAAAGTAAAGATAGCAGTTTTGTAGTAATTGTAACAGTATCATCGAAAAAGTAAATAAGCGAAGCAAAATATGTGAAAAGCTCATAGGCAATGGATCAGTGATGGATAATTATGTCGGATGCGATTCCTCATGTAATAGTTATAACATAGGGTGACACAGAACTAGCTCCAGTTCATCAATGTAATGTAGGCATGTATTCCGAATATAGTCATACGTGCTTATAGAAAAGAACTTGAATGACATCTTTTGTCCTACCCTCCCGTGGCAGCGGGGTCCTAATGGAAACTAAGGGATATTAAGGCCTCCTTTTAATAGAGTACCGGACCAAACCATTAACACATAGTGAATACATGAACTCCTCAAACTACGGTCATCACCGAGAAGTATCCCGATTATTGTCCCTTCGGGGTTGTCGGATCATAACACATAACATGTGACTATAGACTTGCAAGATAGGATCAAGAACTCACATATATTCATGAAAACATAATAGGTTCAGATCTGAAATCATGGCACTCGGGCCCTAGTGACAAGCATTAAGCATAGCAAAGTCATAGCAACATTAAAAAAAGTCATAGCAACATCAATCTCAGAACATAGTGGATACTAGGGATGAAACCCTAACAAAACTAACTTGATTACATGGTAAATCTCATCCAACACATCACCGTCCAGCAAGCTTACGATGGAATTATTCACGCACGGCGGTGAGCATCATGAAATTGGTGATGGAGGATGGTTGATGATGACGACGGTGACGAATCCCCCTCTCTGGAGCCCTGAACGGACTCCAGATCAGCCCTCCCGAGAGAGATTAGGGCTTGGCGGCGGCTCCGTATCATAAAAGGCAATGAAACTTTTTATCTGATTTTTTTCTCCGCAAAACGGAATATATGGAGTTGGAGTTGAGGTCGGTGGAGCATCAGGGGGCGCGCCCAGGGGGAGGGGGCGCGCCCCCCACCCTCGTGGACAGGGTGTGGGCCCCCTGGCCTTGATTCTTTCATCGGTCTTTTTTATATTTTCCAAAAGTTATCTCCGTGGATTTTCAGGTCATTCATAGAAATTTTGTTTCCTGCACAATAAACAACACCATGGCAGTTCTGCTGAAAACAACGTCATTCCGGGTTAGTTTCATTCAAATCATGCAAGTTACAGTCAAAAACAAGGGCAAAAGTGTTTGGAAAAGTAGATACATTGGAGACGTATCAACTCCCCCAAGCTTAAACCTTTGCTTGTCCTCAAGCAATTCAGTTGATAAACTGAAAGTGATAAAGAAAAACTTTTACAAACTCTGTTTGCTCTTGTCATTGTAAATATGTAAAGACAGCATTCAATTTTCAGCAAAGATTGTGAACTAACCATATTCACAATAACTCTTAGGTCTCATGTTTACTCATATCAATGGCATAATCAACTAGCGAGCAATAATAATAAATCTCGGATGACAACACTTTCTCAAAACAATCATAATATGATATAACAAAATAGTATCTCGCTAGCCCTTTCTGAGAACGCAAAACATAAATGCAAAGAACCTTTAAAGATCAAGGACTGACTAAACATTGTAATTCATGGTAAAAGAGATCCAGTCAAGTCATACCCAATATAAACTAATAGTAATGAATGCAAATGACAGTGTGCTCTCCAGCGGGTGCTTTTTAATAAGAAGGTGATGACTCAACATAAAAGTAAATAGATAGGCCCTTCGCAGAGGGGAGCATGGATTTGTAGATGTGCCAGAGCTCGATTTTAAAATAGAGATGAATAACATTTTGAGCGGCATACTTTCACTGTCAACGCAACAACTATCAGATCTCGATATCTTCCATGCTACATACAATATAGGCGGTTCCCAAACAGAATGGTAAAGTTTATACTCCCCCACCACCAACAAGCATCAATCCATGGCTTGCTCGAAACAACAAGTGCCTCCAACTAGCAACAACACTGGGGGAGTTCTGTTTAATTATTTTGATTTGCTTTGATCTTTTTGATCATGGTACTGGACATCCCGGTTAGCAGCCATTTTCTCGTGAATGAGGAGCGGAGTCCACTCTCCTTGAGAATAACCCACCTAGCATGGAAGATACAGACAGCCCTAGTTGAAACATGAGCTGCTCGAGCATACAAAACAGAATTTCATTTGAAGGTTCGGATTTTGGCACATACAAATTTACTTGGAACGGCAGGTAGATATCGCATATAGGAAGGTATGGTGGACTCATATGGAATAACTTTGGGGTTTATGGAGTTTGGATGCACAAGCAGTATTCCCGCTTAGTACAGGTGAAGGCTAGCAAAAGACTGGGGAGCGACAAACTGAGAGAGCGACAACAGTCATGAACATACATTAAAATTAATCAACACCTAGTGCAAGCATGAGTAGGATATAATCCACCATGAACATAAATATCGTGAAGGCTATGTTGATTTGTTTTCATCTACATGCGTGAACATGTGCCAAGTCAAGTCACTCGAATCATTCAAAGGAGGATACCATCCTATCATACCACATCAACCATTTTAATAGCATGTTGGCACGCAAGGTAAACCATTATAAGCTCCTATCTAATTAAGCATGGCATAAGTAACTATAATCTCTAATTGTCATTGCAAACATGTTTATTCATAATAGGCTGAATCAGCAACAATGAACTCATCATATTTACAAAAACAAGAGATGTCAAGTTCATACCAGCTTCTCTCATCCCAATCAGTCCATCATATATCATCATTATTGCCTTTCACTCGCACGACCGAACAGTGTGTATAATAATAATAGTGCACGTGCATTGGACTAAGCTGGAATCTGCAAGCATTCAATTCAAGAGAGAAGACAAAGTAATATGGGCTCTAAGTTAAATCAACAATCATGCATATGAGAGCCACTAAACATTTTCATTATGGTCTTCCCCTCTCGACCCCCAAAGGAAATAAAAAAAAATAAAACTACTAACATGAGAAAGCTCCCAACAACTAAAAAGAAGAACGAGAAATATTTTTGGGTTTTCATTTTATTACTACTACAAGCATGGAAAGTAAACTAACTATTTTTTTGGTTTTCTTAAGGTTTATCAAACACACAAGAAGAAAGCTAGAAAAAGAAAATAAACTAGCATGGATAATACAATGAAAGAGTATGAGCACCTACAACTAGAATAGTGTGTGAACATGAATGTAAAGTCGGTGAGAAATACGTACTCCCCCAAGCTTAGGATTTTGGCCTAAGTTGGTCTATGGCCATGGATAGCGGCTACTCTCCCCGGTGTACTGAGGAGTGTCATCAGGATACCACTGGCTGGCGATCTCCTCCGGATCCCACTGATAAGACGATGAACGATAAGGGTCTAGTGGTGGTTCCGGCTCAGGCTCTGGAGCGGATGTCTGGCTTTGATGCGCATACACAACTTTTGGCAAGACAAGTAATGGCCTACAGTTAAATCAAACAACAAAGGCGCAGGCAGGGTAATAATCTCATTGTGTTTCTTATTAAATCTCAGGTTATACAGAAGCATCTTATCATCATTGTCAACAATAAAGTCATGTGCTACCATGGTCCTGTAATCTAAAAAGGTAAGAGGCAGCAGTGTCTCCTCTTTCTCATCATGCCTAATAGGTATGTCGAAATGTTTAGCAAGGCGTGCAGCATCGATACCTCCAAAGATGAGGCCCTTTGTACGATTTAAGCTTAACAGTTTAGCAATAATGGCACCCATACTAAAAGTGTTATCACCGAATAAGGCATGAAGCATAATAATAATATCAGGACACTGAAGTTTCCACTATTTCCACGACCAATTAAGCATCGACTAGCAAATATGGCAAAGTATCGAAAAAAAGGAAAGTGTATGCTAGTGATTCTCGCATCAGAACCCTTCTTCGAATCCCCTACAGTAATAGTGTTAACAAAACCATCCACATCTTTATGATGTGGTTCATCTAAGCTGCCCTCAAAGGTTATTCTACAAACCGCGCAAAAATTACGTAATGGCATTTCCTTAGTCTCATCATATAAATGAAAAGATACTAAAGGAGGTGAATTCTTAGGATAATAATAGAAGTTTTGCATGAAAGTATTGGTGAGTAAGAGATATTGTTTGATCCGGTCATGGAGGAAGTCGGTGAGGCCCGCATTTTCAACCAAAGAATAAAAGTCTTCATAAATCCCGGCTGCTCTCAAGAAATTATCACAAGGCCACTCACACGGCCTTACTTCCGCTACGCGAGAAAGATTATACTTGGATTTTTCCTTCTCCTTAGCTAGTTTATTGCTACGTCTTGAGATTGCGTTGGTTTTCCTCGAAGAGGAGAGGGTGAGGCAGCAATAGTAGCATAAGTATTTCCCTCAGTTTTTGAGAACCAAGGTATCAATCCAGTAGGAGGCTCCTCAAAAGTCCCACGCACCTATACAAACAAACTGAGAACTCGCAACCAACACAATAAAGGGGTTGTCAATCCCTTCACGGCCACTTGTGAAAGTGAGATCTAATAAACATAGTAAGATAAGATAAATATATTTTTGGTATTTTATAATATAGATGCAAAAAGTAAAGATGCAAATAAAAGTAGATTGGAAGCAAATAGGTTTCACTAGTGGCTTCTCTCAAGATAGCATAAGTATTACGGTGGGTGAACAAATTACTGTCGAGCAATTGATAGAAAAGCGAATTATGAGATTATCTAGGCATGATCATGTATATAGGCATCACGTCCGCAACAAGTAGACCGACTCCTGCCTGCATCTACTACTATTACTCCACACATCAACCGACTCCTGCCTGCATCTAGAGTATTAAGTTCATAAGAACAGAGTAACGCATTAAGCAAGATGACATGATGTAGAGGGATAAACTCAAGCAATATGATATATACCCCATCTTGTTATCCTCGATGGCAACAATACAATACGTGCCTTGCAACCCTTTACATCCTTTGGGTAAGGACACGCAAGATTGAACCCAAAGCTAAGCACTTCTCCCATGGCAAGAAAGATAAATCTAGTAGGCCAAACCAAACTGATAATTCGAAGAGACTTGCAAAGATAACTCAATCACACATGAAAGAATTCAGAGAAGATTCAAATATTATTCATAGATAAACTTGATCATAAACCCACAATTCACCGGATCTCGACAAACACACCGCAAAAAGAGTTTACATCGAATAGATCTCCACAAGAGAGGGGGAGAACATTGTATTGGGATCCAAAAAGAGAGAAGAAGCCATCTAGCTAATAACTATGGACCCGTAGGTCTGTGGTAAACTACTCAGAACTCATCGGAGGGGCAAGGATGTTGATGTAGAAGCCCTCCGTGGTCGATTCCCCCTCCGGCAGAGTGTCGGCGAAGGCTCCAAGATGAGATATAGCGGATACAGAAGGTTACGGTGGTGGAAATTGTGTTTCGTCTGCCCCCGGATGTTTTCGGGCTACGTAGGCTTATATAGGAGCAACAAGTACGTCGGTGGCCGCCCGAGGGGCCCACGAGACAGGGGGCGCGCCCTATAGGGGGGGCGCCCTCCTATCTCGTGGGAGCCTCGGCTGCTTCTTGACTTGCACTCCAAGTCCTCTGGATCACGTTTGTTCCAAAAATCACGCTCCCAAAGGTTTCATTCCGTTTGGACTCCGTTTGATATTCCTTTTCTTCGAAATACTGAAATAGGCAAAAAAATTAGCAACATGGGCTGGGCCTCCGGTTAGCAGGTTAGTCCCAAAAATGATATAAATGTGTAAAATAAAGCCCATAAACATCCAAAAGGGGTAATATAATAGCATGGAACAATCAAAAATTATAGATACGTTGGAGGCGTATCAAGCATCTAAACTTAATTCCGCTTGTCCTCGAGTAGGTAAATGATAAAAGAGAATTTTGATGTGGAATGCTACCTAGCATAGTTCTCAATGTAATTTTCTTTATTGTGGCATGAATGTTCAGATCCAAATGATACAAAATAAAAGTTCATATTAACATGAAAATGGTGAAACTTCAAGCATACTAATCAAAGTAATCATGTCTTCTCAAAATAACATGGCCAAAGAAAGTTATCCCTACAAAATCATATAGTCTGGCTGTTGCTCTATCTTCATCACACAAAGTATTTAATCATGCACAACCCCGATGACAAGCCAAGCAATTGTTTCATACTTTAATAATCTCAAACTTTTTCAACTTTCACGCAATACACGAGCATGAGCCATGGACATAACACTATATGGAATATAATGGTGGTTGTGGAGAAGACAAAAAGGAGAAGATAGTCTCACATCAACTAGGCGTATCAACGGGCTATGGAGATGCCCATAATAGATATCAATGTGAGTGAGAAAGGATTGCCATGCAACGGATGCACTAGAGCTATAAATATATGAAAGCTCAACAAACGAAACTAAGTGGGTGTGCATCCAACTTGCTTGCTCACGAAGACCTAGGGCACTTTGAGGAAGCCATCATTGGAATATACAAGCCAAGTTCTATAATGTAACATCCCAAATTTTCATTTTGGAATGTTATACATAGGTCATCCATGCATATCATATTTTATTGCATTTTTGTTTGCAATCCTTGAAATCCTAAGCAACTCAAGGACCCTCGGAGAGAGTTGGGGATTTTCCGTTTTTCATACTTGAATTTTATCAAATAATGAAGACGAGGATTTTGATTTTTAATTATTTTCTCTCCAGAAAATATTTCATTTTGAAATAATAAATGAGAGGAGATAATATGACTTCTCCAAAAATAATTGAAATATCGGAGGAAAATGTTAAAATCATTATTTGGATTTTATTTGATTTTAGTTGGAATTTTATTTGCCTTAGAAAAATTTGCATGTTTTTAAAATTACATTTTAGGAGCCAAGAAAAGTTCATCTTGTTCTAAATATTTTATTTAGACGGAGAAAACTTGTTTTGGTATTTTTAGATTTTATTTATTTTTCTAGGATTTTCTAAGTTTGGTGAACGTTTTAAAAAAGAGACCGCTACCGACAGTGGCCTAGGGCTCACCGAGCAGCAGCCCAGCCCCGCCATGGCCGGCGCCTCGTCTGTAGCGTCTTGCTGCCGCCCGCCAAGACTCGGACCGAGTCGAGTGGGACTCCGCCTCCGCCGCCTTGCCCCCTCCTCCAAGCCGCCGCCCGCCCCTTTAAATCGCCGCCCCCTCTAACCACCACCAAGGCCCGAGCCGCCCGAGCCCCGAGCCCGCCCGAGCCGCCGCCGCCACCCGCATCCGCCCCGCTGAGCCCCGCCGCCCCTCGCCGAGCCCAGCTGAGCCGCCCGCCTCGCCGGACGACCTCGCCGAAGGTAGCCACCCGCCGCCCGGTTTTTTTAGAAAAACCCCTTCAGTTTTTTTAGAAAAACCCTAGTTCGTTTTTTTATAGATCGGTTTTATTTATTTTTTCCGGTTTATTTGTTCAGCGAGCGTTCGCTCGTTCGTTCGTCTTAACGAACGTGTTCATCGTTTAGTTTCTGCTAACGAACGTTCGTTTGTTAAGCCGTTCGTCGTTTTTCTTTTTATTGGATTTATTCCGCGATTTTCCTGATCGCGATTTCTGATCCGATTTTTGTTCTAGTTTAACTTTTCGCTCGTTTATCGGAATCAGGCGATTCAAGCGCCTGGAGTTTCATCTCGAAACCCTCTTTCCGAATAGTCAACTCAAACCAGTTTTTGTCTCTGTAAAATTTGACCCTAGTTCAGATTAGTAAATGGATCTTATTTCTTTCGTCGTTTGAGTTTCGTTGCTCCGTTTGGTTTGACTCTTTTTGCGAACCGGAGTTCTTAATTTGAACTTTCTGGTCGGCCTCTTTCAGTTGAAGTTTCGTTTTGTGCATCTTTGCTTGTTGCTTATGTATGTATTGTTTGCTTGCGATAGAATTCCCGGAGTGCGAAGCGTGTTACTACGAGTCTCTAGGATTCACGGATCGTCAGCAAGGCAAGTAACACTTTGATCATACTCTTTCCATACCCAGTTTTTATGCATTAACTTCAACCCTCAAACATTGCAAGTTTAGGATGTCATTTATTTGTGGGTTGGGAAGTAGTTGATGAGGTAGGAACCTATTGCCCCGTTACATTCAAACCCTTGGGAGTTACTTCTACGTGTTGCTTATCTTGCCATGTTATGCTCGTAGACGTGGTTTGGGTTTGAGTGAATCCATGACAGATGTGAGATTGTTAATTAATGGTTTACTTTAAGGTGGCAACTTTAATACACATCTGGGTGGATTGAGGCACGGGGAACCCAGTGTTGTCATTTTCTTTTGGAAATCCGGGGTACCGTGTGATCTTCCTATGGACCGCCACCCAGGCTCAAAGGGATCATAAGATTATTCATGCTAGAAACTTCCGTGTGCAGCCACAAGCTATTATGGGCTCTAGCATAGTTGAGTAAGTTACGTGAAGCTCATGAAGAGGTAGATCAGCAGGTAGTGGGTTTGTAGGTTTGGTATGGTCTACCCGGAGTAGAGAGTTAATGTTTCTGAAAGACTGTGTCTCGGTCATCCATTTCTCAAACATCATGTAGTGCGAGAAATCCAACGGAGGCGATCGAGTCTTGTGGGGAAAAGTGCACAAACCTCTGCAGAGTGTACAATCTAATCATGGTTAGCCGTGTCCCTGGTTATGGACAATTATGAGTATCTAATACTTGAGTATTCACATGTATCTCATCACTCTTAACTAATTTTGCTGGGATGTTAATTACCTTAATTGGGATTGAGTTGGGGTTATACCTTCTCAATGATGTTTCAACCACCATGATAGTTAAATTAAAATTGATTCCTTTGTTGTAGGGAAAAATTGGCTTTTCGCAAAAACTATAACCATAGAGCTTTCCACCAGCCAAATATGCATGTAGTGATAGCATTATTCTGTTACTGTTTATTGTGTTACATTGCCAGCATATTCCATGTGCTGACCCGTTCTCGGGCTGCAACGTATTATGTTGCAGACTTTTCGGACGAGGAGTAAGGTTCGATAGGTCGTTGCCGTGCAGCTCAGCTATGCCGTTGGAGTTGATGGACTCACTTTATCTTCCAAGCCTTCCGCTGTTATCGTATTAGATGGCCTTAAGCCATATTATTGTAATAAGTTCTCTTTTGAGACATTCGATGTAATAAGTGTGTGATTGCTACTCTGTTATAAATCCTTGAGTCTTGTGTGTGTCAAGCATTCTTGATCGAGGATGACACTGAAACACAGACTTGACCATCTCGAGGTCGGTCGCTACAAGATGGTATCGAGCACACGCTGAGTGTAGGACACGACCACTAAGATAAACGATAGGTCACTCTTCTCTACTCATTTCGACTCCTCTCCATTTTTCCTCCTTAGGATGACGGAGATGAAGAACAAGTTTGCACAACCGGATGAAGACACACCTTTGGGCGCCACTTGAAGGAAGTCACTAGGTACTTGAACATTGGAATACCAAGCTTCACCGGGACGTACAACGCCACTTTACCTGAAGAAGAGCGCTGGATGATTCAAGTACAAGTTCCAGGAAGGACGTTCTCGCCAACCTCTAAGCCCATAGAGTTTTCTTTCGAAGCACCCACCTGGAGCCTTGGCAAGAGTATGGCAGCTCACATTACCATGGGACGCATTGGAGAAGTCTACAATAGGGAGCTTAAAGACACCATCTACCAAATGTGTGGGCGCCGAGACGAGCAATGGGAAGTAATCAGCACCAAGAAGGATAGGTCCATTGCAGCTTACATCCAGGAGCTAAACCAGCACATTCGACGTCAGGAGAACCAGATGTGCGCAGACATGATGGATTTGAAGGAGGTGAAAACTAGGATCATCGATCTGGAGGAAGAACTCAAGTTTACGCGCGATGGATATGAGGAGGAAATCAAGACACTACTGGAGAAGAATGACGACCTAGTCAAGAAGATCGGAGTCTTCATGGGAGGATCAGCGCCGGAAGAGGAAGAAGAAGATCCCACTTGTCCGGACAACTACATCATCATCGACGACACCGATTCCGAACCAAGTGATGATGACTATGAAGACGAAGCAGGAGCAGACATCATGGAGTCTTCCACCGATCAAAATTTCTAGATGACCACCATATAATAGTAGTATTCCCCCATGTAACTAGTAATAGTTGATCACTTTTGCGATAGTCCTAGACCGTCTGTATGCCCTTGCTTGATTGATTGAATGAATGTTTGTGTTTGCCTCATGTGCATATGGGTAGTGTTTTCTCACTAGACCTCTTTCTATTCTAATCTCTTCCATCTAAACCCACCAGATGCCTCCGAGACGTGACCCTGGTTTTGTTTTCCCACCGGAGCTCACCCAGTTGATCCAGCAGCAGAATGCATTGATGCAATTGCTAGTTCAGAACCAGGGCAATGCCAACAACAACAAGAACAACAACAACAACCCGCCGCCAGTGGACAATTTAGCCTGTTTTCTGAGGTTACAACCGCCGGTGTTTTCCAGTAGCGCCGAGCCAATAGTTGCTGATGATTGGCTACGCCGTATTGGAAGGGAGTTAACCACCGCAGGATGCACGGATGCTGAGAAGGTGCGCTTTGCCGCACATCAATTGGATGGACCAGTAGCCGCATGGTGGGAGAATTACACGACTACTTTTCCTATAGCCAATGTCACTTGGGACCAGTTCCAATAAGCTTTTCGCACGGCCCATGTCTCAACCGGAGCCATGCAGATGAAGAAGCGTGAGTTTCGCAACTTACGCCAGGGGAACCGTACTGTGGCCCAGTATGTGGATGAGTTTAGCAAGTTATCACGCTATGCCCCTGATGATGTGGCCACAGATGCCGCGAAGCAGGAGAAGTTTATGGAAGGGCTGAATGATGAGATGAGCATGCAGTTGATGGTGGCAACTTTCAATAATTACCAGGAGTTGGTGGATAAGGCTCTAATGATTGAAGGAAAGCAGCAGCAAATTGAGAGCCGTAAGAGGAAATATGGACAAGGGAAGTACAACTCAGGAGCTCACCAGAAGCCTCGCTTAACCCCGAACTCGGGAGGACTTGTTCATAACCATGGAGGTCGTAACCATACTAGAGGTGGATCGCATAATCAAAATGGTGCGAAGAATGGGAATGGGAATGGAGCCAACAATAACCAGAATCGCTCTAACCCAACTACAACCGCCAAGAGGGACTTAAGCCAAGTTATTTGCTTTAAGTGCGGGAAGACAGGGCACTATGCCAATGACTGCCCTGAAGGAAGGAATGGAAACGGAAATGGGAGCGCTGGGAAGAAGCCCAATCCATTCAACAAAAGGACAAGTGAACCACATTAACGTGGAGGAGGTTGAAGAGCAGCCGGACGCGGTAATAGGTAAGTTTTTGGTTCAGTCATTTACCGCTCTTGTTCTTTTCGATACTGGTGCATCGCATTCATACATATCAAGGGGATTTGTGGATAAGTTTAAGTTACCAACCCAAACCCTTAGGACCCCTATTTTAGTGAGCTACTTTGGAGCAGAGTACATGGCTAGCAGATGGTGCACCAGATACCCCTAATCATTGGCACGCATGTTTTTCCGTCGACCTAATTATCTTGGAGTCGCAAGGATTGGATGTGATATTAGGTATGGATTGGATGTCAAGTATGGAGGAAGTATTGACTGTGTTAGCAAGTCTATTTATCTTACCACCCGAGGGAAAAAGGATTAAGTATGTATCTAGGCATGTGCCTAGGAGGAGCCAAGTGAATACCCTCACGGGAGTTATGCGGAGGAAGTACACATAGTGAAAGATTTTCGGATGTTTTCCCGGAAGAGTTACGGGCATGCCACGGATAGAGACATTGAGTTCTTGATAGAACTATTGCCAAGTACAGGGCCAATATCCAAGAGACCCTATCGGATGCCCGCAAATGATCTGGAGGAAATTAAAAAGCAGATCAAGGAGTTATTGGAGAAAGGTTATATTCGAAGGAGTTCATCACCTTGGGAAGCACCAGTACTTTTGGTGGAGAAGAAGGATAAATCCCTGAGGATGGTTGTTGATTACCGAGCTCTGAATGAAGTAACGATAAAGAACAAGTATCCATTACCAATGATTAATGATCTGTTTGATCAGTTGCAAGGAGCTAAGGTGTTTTCGAAGATTGATCTACGATCAGGATACCATCAGTTGAAGATCCGAGAGAAGGATATACCAAAGACAGCATTTACCACACGGTATGGATTATATGAGTATACGGTCATGTCATTTGGACTGACTAACGCTCCTGCCTATTTCATGAGTATGATGAACAAGGTGTTCATGGAGTATTTGGACAAGTTTGTTGTGGTGTTTATTGATGATATTATGGTATACTCGAAGAATGAAGAGGAGCACGCGGAAAACCTGCATTTGTTTCTCGGGAAACTCAGGGAACACCAGTTATACGCCAAATTCAGCAAGTGTGAGTTTTGGTTGAAGGAAGTTGGATTTCTTGGGCATGTTATATCAGGAGAGGGTATAGCAATAGATCGAAGAGTTGATCGATCATTGAATGGTTGGCACCCACTTCAGTTGGCGAGATCCACAGTTTCCTTGGACTGGCAGGATATTATCGGAGATTCATTGAGAATTTTTCCAAGATTGCTAAGCCAATGACTGAATTGCTAAAGAAGGATACTAAGTTCACATGGACAGAGGATTGTGAGGCCAGTTTTCAAGAGTTGAAGAAACGGTTGACTACAGCCCCCGTGCTGACATTGCCAGATATACATAATTTCAAGTGTATTGTGACGCCTCACGCTTGGGACTTGGATGTGTGCTTATGCAGGACGGAAAAGTTGTTTCGTATGCCTCACGACAACTAAAACCTCATGAGTTGAACTATGCCACGCATGATTTGGAGTTAGCAGCCGTAGTGCATGCATTAAAGACCTGGAGACATTATCTCATTGGAAACCATTGTGATGTGTACACGGATCATAAGAGTTTGAAGTACATTTTCACACAGAAGGAGTTGAACCTCAGACAGAGGAGATGGCTGGAGCTTATAAAGGATTACTATATGAAGCTACACTATCATCCAGGAAAGGCCAACGTCGTAGCAGACGCTTTGAGCCGGAAAAGGTATGCTAATATCCTTGAAAGTAAAGGATTGCCAAAGGAGTTAGCTGAGGAGATCATGGAACTTCAGTTGGAAATTGTTCCAAGAGGTTCTATTGCAACCCTGGAGGTTCAGTTGACATTGTTGGACAAGATTCGAGAAGCTCAGAAGGAGGACAAAGAAATTGCTGAAATAAGAGAGAAGATGGGCGAAGGTAAAGCCAAAGGTTTTCGCGAGGATGAGCATGATACCTTGTGGTTTGAGGACCGAATTTACGTGCCCAACAATTCGGAGATCTGGAAGTTAATACTTCAGGAGGCCCATGACTCACCATACACGATTCTCCCCGGAAACACCAAGATGTATTTGGATTTGAAGGAACGTTTCTGGTGGACTGTCGGTGTACTAGAGTAGGGGTACCCTAGTATCCCGAACTCGTGCACGGGCAGTTGCAGCACCCCGCGGCAAGGCTTGTCTAGTCACCGCCAAGATCCTCCGTGGTTCCTTTGGAGCCATTCAAGAACAAAGTATTTAACCAAGAAGACAAGGCCCCGGCAAGAGGAGCTTGCCGGGAAGGCCACTCAAGGCACGCAGAAGACAAGACCGCGGCAAGAGGAGCTTGCCGGGAAGGCTCGGAGAGCGACAAGCCTCCGGACGCGACAAGGATTCAGCCGCGGCAAGGCACTTGCCGCGGTAGGCAACCTCTTTTCATCTCCGCTCCAGCTCATCCACCAACGTGTCGGCATGAGACCATTCCATGCGCGCGTGTCAAGAGGCTGTGCAGCCAGCGGAGAGCAGCGATAAGCGGCGCTGACAAGATGGCCATCGTGGCAAACGGTGGCACACCTGACGGTCCCTGTTGCACTGTTTAGGCGACAGGGACGGGCATTTAATGCTTTTGTCCCTTGCCGTCAGGGTTAGGTAGAGTACACTGTACACTGTACAAGTAGCTGTACCAACCGCAACTCATTTTCCCTTTTTGCCCTTGTCTACGTTGCCACCTGTTGGTTACCCCTTGAGCATATAAAAGGAGGCCCATGCGCAACGTAGAGGGGGTTCGGTTCAGCTCATTCGAAACCAGAGAACACTCACGCTAGGTCTTGTAGCTCTCATCGCTCCCTAGCAAGAACACAATACAATCAGACAAGCAGCAGTAGGAGTATTATCTCTCCGGAGAGCTCCGAAGCTGGGTAAACTGCTCGCGTTAGCCGCCTCGATCCGCTCTTAGATGCGATCTCCGCCCCCTCCGAACCAAAGGGACTCGGTCCGCCGGTCCCATAGGTGTTCGTGGGTCCGATCAGCCTCCCCGACATCTTTGGCGCGCCAGGTAGGGGGCGTCGAGGCTGTGTGAACCTGATCCGGCGTTCACACGAGCAACATCTTCATCATCTTCAACACCTTCATCAACATGCCACCGAAGAAGAAAGCTTCGGCGGCAGTGGAGCCGTCCGCGTCGAACCCACCATCACCGGAGCAAACGGGTGGTGGGGTAGATGCCGGCGGAAGAACGGGCGCCGGCGAAGGAGTTCGTGACGCTGCCAAGTCCAAGGACAAGGCCGCGCAAACTTCGGCGTCCGTTCATACCCCGCGCCCATCTCAGGAGCCGCGGGACCAACAGCGTCATGGTATTCACAATACCATGCGCTCGTTGGATCAAGACCGAGCTAGAGGATCTCGAGGCCCTCAAGACCAGCGTGCACGCCAACATGCTGGCACGAGCGAGGTACGGTCGCCTGGACGGGATGCTGCTCCTTCTAACATAGTTAGAAGTCCGAGCATATCCCGCTCCTCGCACCGTTCACCATTGCCACCCACCACTCTAGCGGAAGCCTTGGCGAGAGCTCAACTGCTCTTAGACTACCCTCCAACAGCCGACAAGGTCGACGAATGGAGGGCCACCATCCAGAGTCTCATCGGCTTTGCCAACGGCGACACTCCGCGGCAACCAACTACATCGTTGCCGCGGCAAGACGACAAGGCACGAGCCGGTGGCGACGAGAACTGTGGAGGTGCAACCACCATGCACTCTCCACCCCGAAGGCCAAGATCGCCGACTCGCCGGATCCACCTCGACAGCGACTCCACCGCATCATCGGATCCACGAGCTCGCCGCGATCAGCGCCAAGTTCTTCATGAACGGCAACAAGAAGATGCTCGAACACGCATCGAGCGCCGAAGAGAAGCGCGACGTCATTCAGACCAGCGCGCTGGGCCCTCTGTCGATATGCATGCGCCAGGGGAACCAGGCGACTTTCCGTACGCGGTAGGTTGCCCTGCGTTCACTCGTGAGCTGCGGCAAGTCCAGTGGCCCAGCAAGAAGAATTTCAAGCCAGACGTGCCAGAAAAGTACGATGGTAGGACGCACCCGTCGGAGTTCCTCAACATCTACACCATCGCGGTGCAAGCTGCAGGGGGACGAGACGACAAGATCCTCGCCAACTAGTTCCCGCTGGTACTCAAGCCTAACGCCAGATCTTGGCTCATGCACTTGCCGGACAGCTCCATCTCCTCTTGGGCAGATTTGTGCCATCAGTTTGTCGGCGCCTTCACAGGCGGCCACAAGCCTCATGGCCAAGAAAGTGGCCTTCATCTGCTCGCCTAGAAGGAAGGAGAGTCCCTACGCAAGTTCATTCAGAGATTCAGCCGTGTGCACTACAACATCCCAGATGTCCACCCTGCCGCGGTGATCAGTGCGTTCCATCAGAACATGCGGAACCGCAGGATGAGGGAGGAGATGGCGATGTGCAAAGTCAAGGACGTCAGTGAGCTGTATGCCTTGGCCGACAAGTGTGCACGTGCTGAGGAAGGGAGGAGACTCCCAGGAGAGAATACAGAAGCAGGATCTGACAGTGAGGAGACCGCTCCGGCAAAGAAAAGCCGGCGGCGGAACAACAGAAGGAAGAAGGGTAAGGATGTGCTAGTTGTCGAGCAGTCCGACAACGGAGGTGGCGCCAACAAGGCTAAGGTTGGTGGCTCCGGCAAGGAAGTTTCCGCTGGCACTGACTGCCAGCCTATGGCGGCCGCCGATAAGCAGGACAACTCCAACAAGCAGTACTGCAAGATCCACCGCACAAAGGGCCATGACCTCCAGAGCTGCAAGAGGGTCGAGCAGCTTGTTGAACAGCAGAAGGCTGAGTACGAGCGGCGCGACAAGGAGAAGGCCCAGGAAGGTGCTGGGGGAGTTAGCAAGAAGCGACCCGGCCGAGGAGGACGCCGCGGCAAGGCCAAGCAGCGGCAAGGAGACAGACCTCCCCGCGGCCGCGACAAGGATGAAGACGACGACGATGATGAAGATATGGAAGACGACGAGACCGATGAGCAGGAGTTTCAGAAAGCCACAGAGGTCCTCTGCATTGACGGCGGTGCTTCTCTGCATACTTCACACCGCCAACTCAAGCAGTGGATGCGGGAAGTTAATGCAGCAGAACCATCCGTAGAGTCACGCAAGCCTCTGAAGTGGTCCAGCACGCCTATCATCTTTGATATTGAGGACCACCCTGATCGCATAACTGCGGTCGGGTGCTTGCCGATGTTGGTCTCACCAACTATCCGCAACCTCAAGGTCACCAAGATGCTAGTTGACGGCGGGGCCGTCTTGAACCTGATCTCCTCCACGGTGCTCCAGAAGCTTCAGATCCCTGACAGCGAGCTCGAAGAGACTGGCACATTCCAAGGAATCAATCCGGGAAGGAGCAAGCCGAAGGGGAAGATCACGTTGCCGGTAACATTTGGCAGCGAGCTAAACTTTAGAACTGAGAGGGTCACATTCGACGTTGCTGATTTCCCATTGCCTTACAATGGGATACTTGGCCGTCCAGCACTCGCCAAGTTCATGGCAGCCTCTCATTATGCATACAACTTACTCAAGATGCCAGGCCCGATAAACGTCATCTCTGTCCATGGCGACAAGAAGGATGCTCTTATCTGTGCCGACAAGATCTACCGGGAGGCAGCAGCCGCAACAGATAGCAAGTCACTTGCCGCTGAAGCTCCTGGAGGGAAGAAGAAGACCAAGTCCGGCAAGAGCTCTGATGCCCACTCCGGCAAGCGCACCCCTTCGGAGTGCTGCGCTACCATCGAGGACGCACCATCGAGCTCCACCGGCAAGTGCAAGAAGACGATGGCAGCTCCGCCAAAGACCAAGAAGGTGCCCGCCAAGGAGGACGGCACTGGTGGTACCTTCACCATCAGTGCCACTCTCGACCGTAAATAGGAAGGCGCACTCGTTGCTTTCCTGCGGGCGAACGTCGACGTGTTTGCATGGCAGCCGTCTGACATCCCCGGTGTTCCCAGGAAAGTAATTGAGCATCGCCTAGCTGTCTGTCCTCACGCGCGGCCCGTCAAGCCGAAAGTCAGGAAGCAGGCAGTGGAGCGCCAGGAATTCATTGCAGAAGAAATCAAGAAATTGGAAGCAGCAGGCCTTGTCAGAGGAGTGCTCCATCCTACGTGGTTGGCCAATCCTGTAGTTGTACGCAAGGCAAATGGGAAATTGAGGCTTTGTATCGACTTCACAGATGTTAATAAAGCTTGTCCCAAAGACCCATTTCCCTTGCCGCGCATCGACCAGATTGTTGACTCCACGGCCGGATGTGATTTGCTTTCATTTCTTGATGCATACTCAGGATATCATCAGATCTTCATGGCAGAAGAGGATGTAGAGAAAACCGCATTCATCACCCCATGTGGCACATATTGTTTCATACGGATGCCTTTCGGTTTGAAGAATGCTGGTTCAACGTTTGCAAGAGTGGTCCATGACGCTTTTGAGCCGCAAGTGCACAGAAATGTAGAAGCCTACATGGATGACATAGTGGTCAAGAGCAAGGACAAAGCAACTCTGGTTCAAGATTTAGATGAGACCTTTGCAAATCTGCGCAAGATCAACCTCAAGCTCAACCCCGAGAAGTGCGTGTTTGGAGTCCCTTCCGGCAAGCTTCTCGGGTTCTTCGTGTCTCAGCGGGGAATTGAAGCCAATCCCGACAAGATCAAGGCCATTGAGCAGATTGAAGCACCAAAGCGCGTCAAGGATGTACGAAGACTTGCGGTTGCGTGGCTGCTCTCAAAGAGTTTATCTCTAGGTTCTGCTGAACGCGCCTGCCATTTTTCAAGATTTTGAAAAAGGCAGCTCCAATGAAATGGACTCCCGAAGCGGAGGCTGCGCTGCAGGACTTAAAGAGGTACCTGTCCTCCACTCCAATACTTGTCGCACCTAAGCCACAAGAGAAGTTGCTGCTATATATAGCGGCAACCAATCAAGTGGTTAGTGCTGCGTTAGTAGCGGAGAGGGAGGCGGACGATGAGCCGGCAACCATGGCAGATACATCCAGCGACAAGCAAGGCACTTCACCGACAAGCTCTGGTCCCGACAAGGAAGGATCTGCGCAGGCATGCGAGAAGATGCAGAAAAAGATGGTACAGCGCCCAGTTTACTTTGTCAGTTCTCTCTTGCAGGGGGCTAGGTCAAGGTACTCTGATGTGCAGAAATTGCTTTTCGGCCTCCTCATGGCCTCGAGAAAGCTGCGCCATTACTTCCAAGCACATGAGATAACAGTCGTCACTCGCTTTCCGCTGAAGAGGATCTTGCAAAATCCGAAGTTTACAGTGCAGGATTGTCGAGTGGGCCTCGGAACCATCAAGCTTTGGCCTCAAGTTTGAAAGCACATCAACTATCCAAAGCGAGCATTGGCAGAGTTCATAGCGGAATGGACCCCAACGCAAGATGAAGAAATTCGAGACGAGCATCCCGTCAAGGAAGCGAGCAAAGAGTGGCTGATGTACTTTGATGGTGTCTTCGCTGCAAAGGCGCCGGTGCTGGCGTGCTGCTTATAGCACCCACCGGAGAGCACCTCAAGTACATAGTCCAAATGCACTTTCCCAAGGAGCAAGCAACAAACAATACAGCAGAGTATGAAGGTTTGCTTGCCGGTCTCAGGATTGCAGTAGACCTTGGGATTAAGAAGCTTATTGTCAGGGGTGATTCGCAGCTTGTCGTCCGCCAAGTGAACAAAGATTATCAGAGTCCATTGATGGAAGCCTACATTGATGAAGTGAGAAAGCTAGAAGAACACTTTGACGGCCTACAAATGGAACATGTTCCAAGAGCTCAGAATGATATTGCTGATGGCCTGTCAAAGTGCGCTGCACTTAAGGTGCCTGTGGAACCAGGGATTTTCATGCTCAAGCTGACTCAACGAACCGTAACGCCATCAACTGGACAGAACAAGAAGAGGAAGTTGGTTTCTGGTGACTATTTTCCGGCAGAGGTTCCTGAAGCCGCCACCAAAAAGGTCCCCAGGATCAACACCAAGAATGCTGAGGAGCAGTCTGCTCCGACAAGCCCAAGGGTTTGTTTCGTTGAAGCAAACGCTCCTGACAAGTTTTGCTCCGGCAAGCTTTCCGGGGAACATCAAGCTCCGGCCGAGCCGCAGGTTCTTGCCGTAGAAGCGGATGTTCCCGCAGCAGCAGATGTGCCTTTAGTCCTTGTTGTCGAGCCGCAAGCTCCAGCATGGGCACAGCAGATTGTCCATTTCCTTCAGACAGGAGAACTTCCCGAAGAGCAAGAAGAAGCGGAAAGAGTAGCCCGGCAGTCAAGTATGTACCAGTTTGTCAACAGCACACTGTACAGAAGAAGACTCAACGGTGTGAAATTGAAGTGTATTCACTGGGAAGATGGACAGAAGCTGTTGGCCGAGATACACGGAGGCATATGTGGTCACCACATTGGCGCAAGAGCACTTGCCGCAAAGCTTTCCGGCAAGGTTTCTTCCGCCGACAGCCCTCCGTGATGCAATCGCACAAGTAACCAAGTGTGAAGCATGCGGTTCCATTCCAAACAGATACACCAACCAGCTCAAGCTCTCCAGACGATCCCTTTATCCTGGCCATTTTCGGTCTGGGGGCTCGACATTCTCGACCCCTTTCCCCGAGCTATCGGGGGCTTTGAGTACTTGTACGTGGCAATCGACAAGTTCACAAAGTGGCCGGAAGTGGAAGCAGTGAGGAAGGTGACAGCACAGTCAGCAGTCAAGTTCTTCAGGTCGATTGTTTGCCGTTTCGGAATCCCTAACAGGATCATCACCGACAACGGCACCCAATTTACGAGTCGCACCTCATGCAGTACGTCCAAGATCTTGGCGCCAAGGTCTGCTTTGCTTCTGTTGCTCATCCGAGAAGCAACGGTCAAGCAGAAAGGGCAAATGCTGAAGTGCTGCGCGGGCTCAAGACCAGAACTTTCGACAGGCTGCACAAGTGCGGAAGAAACTGGATTGAGGAGCTGCCGGTGGTTCTTTGGTCGATCAGGACGACGCCAAATCGAGCCACTGGCCAGACACCATTCGCTCTAGTCTATGGAGCAGAGGCAGTTCTCCCCACGGAACTCGTATATGGGTCACCTCGAGTACTCGCTTATGATGAGCTTGAGCAAGAGTAGCTGCGACAAGATGACGCGCTGCTCCTTGAGGAGGGCCGTCTTCAGGCCGCTGTACGAGCTGCTCGTTACCAGCAAGCTTTGCGTCGCTACCATAGCCGCAAAGTTACTTCCAGAAGCCTCGAGGAAGGCGACCTTGTTCTTCGGCGCGCTCAGTCCGCCAAGAATTCCAACAAGTTGACGCCCAAGTGGGAAGGCCCTTATCGGGTGAAACGAGTCACTAGGCCTGGCGCTGTCCGCCTTGAGACCGAAGATGGCATTCCGGTGAGCAACTCCTGGAACATTGAGCATCTTCGTAAGTTTTACCCGTAGGGCGCGGTTGTCGGAACCTGTTCTGGCAACCACCTTTTGTACAAGTCTTGCCGATGTTGCATGTAATCCTTTGTACAAAGCCGGGCGCAGACCCCGTGCACAAGTAAAGCTCATGTGTTGCGCACAAATTGTCAATTTCATGCGTTCATAATTTTATTGCATGCTTTGTCTGACGCTTTGTGCAGCACTTACACCCGGTAAGCAATAACGAGCCACAAGGCTCCATAACTTTATTTTCTCTTCTTTCTCTTTCTCAAAGAAAGGAAGGTTCCCTCGCACACAAGTTAGCCGGGGGGAAGGAGAAGATAATGGTGTGGGCCACCAAGCGTCGCTCGAGGAAGTTTCGCCTTACCGGGAAGCAAATGACAGAAAAGCTAAGTTGCCAAAGTTTGAGCACTCAGTTTTTAAATTTTTAAGTTATCTTCCTCGAACGATAGTACTTTGTATGGAAAACCTGTGCGCGGAGGAACCAACCCGTAGCTAGTCGCGCCCTTACTTTGTTTCGATTCCGCTCAACAACTTAAGTGAGCTGCAACTAGTTGCGACAAGGTTGCTTGTCGGAGGCGGCACCGCCAGCAGGCTGCTGACGTTCCGCACTCGCTTTCATGCAAAGGTGCCCGCGCCGACAAGTTCCCTAAAAGCGTAGGGCACAAACTTACAAAGGAAGGAATCAAGTACAGGAAATAACATTGCAATCATTGCCTAAGATAGAGTTATATTACAGAATAACTTGTCGCGGATCTAATAAATTGTTTTCCTAAACATGATCAGCAGCGACAAAGGAAAGATAAAATTGGCGGCCTAGTCTACGTGGTCGCCATCAACTCTCTTGATCTTGCCCAACTTGTCCACAATGGGTGCGACAAGGGCTTTGAGCGCCTCCACATCGGCATCTGGCGGCAAGGATCTGAGGACGCCGTTGAGGTTGAGGCCTGGATTGCGGAAGGCCACCTTCATCAACACCTTCTGCAGAGCTCCCGCGCAGATCTGGCGCGATTCCTCGGCCAGCTGCTTCGGGATCTCTTCCCGGAGTCGCTGGAGAGCCGTCACCACGCCCTTGAGGAACAGGCTGAGCTTGGCGCTGGGTTGGAGGCGCTCGTCGGAGGAGTACCCGAGATCCACCATCCCTAGATCCGTCAGCTCCTTGTCGATGGCGGCGGCGATATTCACAAGACCTTCAGTCCAGTGCTCCATGTTCTCCCTGAAGGTGCTCTGGGCGGCAGTAGCACTCGCCAGCAGCTCCTCGTTGGCTTTGATTTTCTCCAACAGGCCCACATCCCGCTCCTTGGCGCCGTCCAGCGTCTGCATCAGGGTGGTCAGCTTCAGCTCAAGATCGGCTTTGGAGTCCTTGGCGGCCCTGAGCTCCTTGCTACTATCAGCGAGACGACCCTGCAGCTCAACAAGAGTGTAGGCGTCCTTCTCGCGCTCGTGCTTGAGAGCAGCAAGCTCCTCACCGCTCTTCTGGAGATTGGCCTCCAGCTGCGTCACCTTTGTTTCCAACTCTTTCTTGGCGGCCTCAGCAGCTGCCGCAGCATCTTTTGCTTCCTTGAGAGCTCCGCCAATCGATTGCTCGCGCGCGGCAAGCTCTTCCTCATAGCTGTCAAGATTGATCTTCCGCTGCGCCAACTCGCCTTCTTGCGCAGATAGCTTCTCGGCAGCAAGCCGTTGCTGCTCCTCGATCTCAGCCTTCTCAAGGATGAAGGCTGTGCGTTCTTCAGCGAGCCGCTCCCGCTCTTCTGCTACGTTCCGGAGAGCTTCTTGGTTGGCGCCCCGGAGCTCTTCTGCGCGCTTCTCCATATCTGCTCCCGCTCTCGCGACAAGTGCTCCCCGGGACTCCAACTTGGCTTGTCGGGCGCGGTAGAGCGACAACAGCTTTTTCAGCAGCTGCTCCTCCTCAGACTCGCCGCTGCTGCTGCTTGGCACGTCGACCAACGACAGTCCAGCGGAGGCGAGCAGTTCTCCGTCGAAGGTCTCCCCTTCGACCGGCGCCCTGGAGCTCGACGCCCAGGGGAGCTTGATAAAGACGCCGTCGCCAGCCTTCAGATAGGCGCCGGGCTGGGGCTCTTCGGAGCCTGATGCCGCACCAGTGGCGGAGGGATCGGCGGTCGGCATAGCGCCTGGCGCTCCTGCGGCCTCAGGGTCGTCAGGGCGATCGCCAGATCCCTCGCCGGCCTTTGCGGCGGCAGCCTTGGTGGCCTCTTCGCCGGCGGACCCATCGGCGCCAGCCTCTTCCTCCATGGTGGCGACGTCGTCAGTGTTGCCGCGCGTGTCCTCCTCGCCGCCGGCCTGGGTCTCCATTGGCTCTGCGGTGGATGGATCTGACGGCCAGAAAAGAAAGAATAGTCAAGCAAATGTTTGAAAAGAAAAACAGAAGAAAAAGAACCCAAGGGAAATTTTCACGCAAGAGGATTACCTGCGAAGGGATCTGTAGCCATGGTCTCGACCACCGGAGGATCATTGGTGTTGTCCCTTGCCGGAGTAGTCTCCCTTGCCGGAGAACGCTCCCTTGCCGGAGAATCCTCCCTTGGCGGCGTAGTTGAAGCAGACGGTATTTCGGGAGCGACTTCCGGGCCCTCCTGATGAGGCTGCTCTGCTCCTACACAAATCAACAGTTAGATATCAATAAAGAAGAAGCACCCATGCACACCCGACAGTAAGAAGTGAACCGTATACTTACTATGGGGGCTGTGCTGGGGGCTGCTTTGAGGAAGGGTTGCCGGGTCCGGCAAGGGGGTCTCGGACGCGCCTCCTGTTGCCACGGGTGGATCGTCCTCAATGACGACCACCGGGGTTTTGGCTCTCTTCAACGCTCTCTGGGCCAGCGTCCTGAAAAGGAAAGGGTTCAGAATGAAGCAAATCAGATTCAAGACGAAGCAACAAAATTGAAGAAATATATTGAAGCTTACTCTTCTTCTTCCTCGTCGGAGTTGAGCGCGGAGAGATCAAACTCCGGCTCGCCTCCGGTGCGACGAGGCGGAGGAGTGGGTTCTCTTGACCGCTTGGCGGAGGTGTCGGCAGTGGCCTGGGAGGATCCCGCCCCAGTTGTCGTAGCAGTGTGGGGTGCGCCCGCGGCAACATTGCTTGCCGCGGTAGAGCGCGTTGCGCGGTGCTGCGGCTGTTGGCCCGTCTGCCGCCCCGTCTCGTCTCCGGCCTTGCGGAGACGCCTCCTTGGCGGAGCCGGGGGCTCCGTTTGCGGCAAGCTGCTGGATGGTGGGGAAGAAGCGCCCTCGGCTGGTTCGCCGACTCGCCTCGGGTTCGCAAGCTCTTCCTCACGGCGAACTCCCTTCGCTCGGCAAGGCTTGCCGCCTCTGCTGCATCTGCCTCCTCCACGGTGTACCCGAAGACGCCAGCGGCAGCAGCTGCTGCCGCCTCCTCCAGCCTGGTGGCAATGCGCTGCATCTCGTCATCGGTGGTGTCACGGGTGAGCTTCTTCTGCTCGTCGGGGCGGATCGGCATTTCTTCCAAGCTGTCGAAGAATTGCCGCACGACGTCGTCCGCAGGCTCTTGCCAGGTTGGAACGATCCCATGAGAATCGCACAACGGCATCATGGCACGGATGCGGTCGAGCGCAGAATTGTTGCACAATGGGACGACCCCCCTCGGCAACCTAAACCACTCGGGGTGATCGGGGTCGTGCTTGAACAGCTCTAGCAGCATCGCATCCAACTCCAAGACAGTAAAATTCCAATTGAGGCCCGGGCGCAGCCTCATGATGTCCGCTACGTTTTGGAACTCCCAAGCAGGTCTCCTCCTCTCCTGCAAGGGAGCAATGCGGCGGTGAAGGAAATCTGCGCCAACGGTGCCTACAGTGAGTCCGGCAAGCCTGAGGCGCAAGATCCGGGTCACAGCAATCTTCAACCTAGCACCTTCCGGCGCCAAGTTGCTCCAATCGTTGCCGTGCACTATTGGAGTTTGGCGCAGGGCAGTGAAGGGCTGCGGGTTCTCCTCAACGATCCAACACCAATTGGCTCTCCACTCCTCCCATTTGCTGCGGAGCTCTCCTTCCAGATAAGCTTCTTTCTTGCCGATCCTGGAGATCCAAGCAATCCCTCCGGCAAGTGGCTCTCCTCTCTCAACGCGGGGCATGAAGAAGTGGCGGAAGAGGGCTACGTTTGGGTGGACTCCGACAAAGTTTTCGCAAAGGTGTGCGAAACCGCCATGGTCGAGACAACATTGGGGGTGAAATCAAGGAGGCGAAGCCCGTAGGTGTTCATGATATCGCAAAAAAATTCAGAGAAGGGCGGGCAGAGCCCGCAGTAGAAGAAAAGCGCAAAGAAAGGGTACCCAGTTGGGGCTAGTTCCGAAGCGGTGGCGGGGAGTACCTTCCTGCGCGGATGCGCACGCGTCTCCGTCGACCAGAAGAGGTAGTAGCCTCCTCAGCCTCCTTTGCGCTGTTGGGGAGAAGATGGCCCGCCTTTCGCAGAAGCGCCGCAAGAAGCCTGCGCTCGGCCGACTTCACGCCCTTCCCCTTGTCGGCTTTCGGAGCCATGGCGGAGGCGGTGGAGGAGACCGACGGCGTCGATGGCGCTGGTGGCGAAAGGGGGCGGAGCGTTGCTCTCTTCAGACTAGAGAAGAAGGGGGGGGAGCGACGGTGGTTTTCAAGACGAGACAGCAATGGCGAGGTGGGTGACCTGCCCCTGTTTCCCCTGTTTATAAGGAGGGAGAGGGGGCGGACGTTCCGCTTTTCCTAATAAAGAAACCCCCCCCCCCCACCATCTCTCCCACGACGCCACGTTCGACGTGTGCTGTTCGTGGGGGACGTGGTGGGTCCAGAGCAAGTTACGGCGTGATCAAGGCCGCGTGTGACCGTGCACTGTATTGGGCCTGGCCCAACAGCGCTCGGCACCGTGTGTGGCCCAGCCGGGGCTCTGCCGGTGTACTAGAGTAGGGGTACCCTAGTATCCCGAACTCGTGCACGGGCAGTTGCAGCACCCCGCGGCAAGGCTTGCCTGGTCACCGCCAAGATCCTCCGTGGTTCCTTTGGAGCCATTCAAGAACAAAGTATTTAACCAAGAAGACAAGGCCCCGGCAAGAGGAGCTTGCCGGGAAGGCCACTCAAGGCACGCAGAAGACAAGACCCCGGCAAGAGGAGCTTGCCGGGAAGGCTCGGAGAGCGACAAGCCTCCGAACGCGACAAGGATTCAGCCGCGGCAAGGCACTTGCCGCGGCAGGCAACCTCTCTTCATCTCCGCTCTAGGTCATCCACCAACGTGTCGCCATGAGACCATTCCATGCGCGCGTGTCAAGAGGCTGTGCAGCCAGCGGAGAGCAGCGATAAGCGGCGCTGACAAGATGGCCATCGTGGCAAACGGTGGCACACCTGATGGTCCCTGTTGCACTGTTTAGGCGACAGGGACGGGCATTTAATGCTTTTGTCCCTTGCCGTCAGGGTTAGGTAGAGACTCTGTTGGAAAAGGCAGTGCCTAGGAGGCGCTTAGGCACGCCTAGGCGCTAGGCAATGGCCAAACGCCTCGCCTAGGGCATAAATGGATGTCTAGGCAGGGCAAGCAAGGAATTGCCTACCCAAGCAAGAAATCATGCCACATACTACACTGATATGCCAAACGGGTTATATTCCGATGGCAGTAGATGGTAATTAACTTATTTATATGCCCTAAACTAATATCAACACCCATATAATAATCACAAATGCACTACGAGTAAAAACTATATCACCGTCTAGGCCGTGCCTAGGGCGCTTAGGCACCGCCTAGGCACTAGGCGAAGGCCAACCGCCTCGCTTACGCCTACCGCTTTTTCCAGTACACTGTACACTGTACAAGTAGCTGTACCAACCGCAACTCATTTTCCCTTTTTGCCCTTGTCTACGTTGCCACCTATTGGTTACCCCTTGAACATATAAAAGGAGGCCCATGCGCAACGTAGAGGGGGTTCGGTTCAGCTCATTCGAAACCAGAGAACACTCACGCTAGGTCTTGTAGCTCTCATCGCCCCTAGCAAGAACACAATACAATCGGACAAGCAGCAGAGGAGTATTATCTCCGGAGAGCTCGAAGCTGGGTAAACTGCTCGTAAGCTTTACCGATCCGCTCTTCGTGCGATCTCCGCCCCCCTCCGAACCAAAAGGGACTCGGTCCGCCGGTCCCATAGGTGTTCGTGGGTCCGATCAGCCTCCCCGACATGGACTGGTATGAAGAAGGATATTGCCGAGTACGTAGCCATATGTGATGTATGTCAGAGAGTAAAGGCAGAGCATCAGAAGCCATCAGGTCTGTTACAGCCTATGCCGATACCTGAATGGAAGTGGGATAAACTTGGCATGGATTTTATCACCCAGAACCACGGCAGGATATGATTCAATATGGGTAGTTGTGGATCATTTGACCAAAGTAGCTCACTTCATCCCAGTGAAAACAACTTATACAAGTGCCAAGTTGGCCAAGATATATATGTCCAGGATCGTATGTTTACATGGAGTTCCGAGGAGCATCGTATCAGATAGAGGAACGCAGTTTACTTCAAAGTTTTGGCATCAACTACACCAGACCTTGGGTACCAGATTGGAGTTCAGTACCGCTTTTCACCCACGGACAGATGGACAGACCGAGAGAGTCAATCAGATTCTGGAAGACATGTTGAGAGCCTGTGCTCTAGATTATGGATCTAGTTGGGATGACAATTTGCCGTACGCAGAGTTCTCATATAACAACAGCTACCGTGCCGGTTTGAAGATGGCACCGCTTGAAGCTCAGATGGACGCAGATGTAGAACACCATTGATGTGGGATGAGGTAGGAGACCGTCGATTGTTTGGACCAGATTTGATCAAGGAATCGAGGAGAAGGTTAAACTGATCGAGATGACTAAAGATTGCTCACCTGCATGTAAGAGTTATGCAGATTCAAAACGCAAGGAAGTAACCTATGAAATTGGAGATAGAGCCTATCTGCGAGTATCACCCTTGAGGGGAGTGAAACGTTTTGGAGTTAAGGGAAAGTTAGCCCCAAGATTTATAGGACCGTATCGTGTTTTGGAACGGATGGGAGAAGTTGCCTACAAGCTGGAGTTACCTGAAGGATTGTCAGGAGTGCACGATGTGTTCCACGTATCACAGCTGAAGAAGTGCCATGCGGAGATGGCCGACATACCGTTAAATGATACAGTGCCCCTAGAGGCGATACAGTTGGACAGTAATTTGACTTATGAGGAAAAGCCAGTAAAGATTCTTGACTTTGACAGCGAGTCACCCGCACAAGGTTATCAAGTTTTGCAAAGTTCAAGGAGCCACCATACGAGAGGAGGAAGCCACACAGAAGCGAGAAGATGATATTCGCAAGGACCACCCGCACCTATTTTCTAGTTTCCACCCAATCTCGAGGGCTAGATTCATATTAAGGGGTAGGTTTGTAACATCCCAAATTTTCAATTTGGAATGTTATACATAGGTCATCCATGCATATCATATTTTATTGCATTTTTGTTTGCAATCCTCGAAATCCTAAGCAACTCAAGGACCCTCGGAGAGAGTTGGGGATTTTCCGTTTTTCATATTTGAATTTTATAAAATAATGAAGACGAGGATTTTGATTTTTAATTATTTTCAATCTGGAAAATATTTCATTTTGAAATAATAAATGAGAGGAGATAATATGACTTCTCCAAAATAATTGAAATATCGGAGGGAAAATGTTAAAATCATTATTTGGATTTTATTTGATTTTAGTTGGAATTTTATTTTCCCTAGAAAAATTTGCCTGTTTTTAAAAATTGCATTTTAGGAGCCAAGAAAAGTTCATCCTGTTCTAAATATTTTATTTAGACGGAGAAAACTTGTTTTGGTATTTTTAGATTTTATTTATTTTTCTAGGATTTTTCTCGAGTTTGGTGAACGTTTTTTTTTAAAGAGACCACGCCTGACGTGGGCCTAGGGCCCGGCCGAGCAGAGCTGCCTGCCTGCCCGCCGCCGCCGCCTCCTTCACAAGGCCACGCCGCCGCCCGCCTTTTCGGACCGAGTCCGAGTGGGACTCCGCCTCCGCCGCCTTGCCCTCCTCCAAGCCGCACCCCTCCTCTAGCCACCACCACCACAGAGCCCGAGCCGCCCGAGCCCGAGGCGCCGCCGCCTCGGCCGCCGCCGCCCGCACCCGCTGCCGCCCAGCACCCGCCGAGCCCCGCCGCCCCCGCCAAGCCCGCCGGAGCCGCCCGCCTCACGGAGGTAGCCACCCGCCGCCCGGTTTTTTTTAGAAGAACCCCTTCGGTTTTTTTTAGAAAAAAAACCCTAGTTCGATTTTTTTATAGATCGGTTTTATTTTTCCGGTTTATTTACTTAGCGAGCGTTCGCTCGTTTGTTCGTTTTAACGAACGTGTTCATCGTTTAGTTTCTGCTAACGAACGTTCGTTCGTTAAGCCGTTCGTCGTTTTTCTTTTTATCGGATTTATTCCGCGATTTTCCTGATCGCGATTTCTGATCCGATTTTCGTTCTAGTTTAACTTTTCGCTCGTTTATCGGAATCAGGCGATTCAAGCGCCTGGAGTTTCATCTCGAAACCCTCTTTCCGAATAGTCAACTCAAACAAGTTTTTGTCTCTGTAAAATTTGACCCTAGTTCAGATTAGTAAACGGATCTTATTTCTTTCGTTGTTTGAGTTTTGTTGCTCCGTTTGGTTTGATTCTTTTTGGCGAACCGGAGTTCTTAATTTGAACTTTCTGGTCAGCCTCTTTCAGTTGAAGTTTCATTTTGTGCATCTTTGCTTGTTACTTATGTATGTATTGTTTGCTTGCGATAGAATTCCCGGAGTGCGAAGCGTGTTACTACGAGTCTCTAGGATTCCCGGATCGTCAGCAAGGCAAGTAACACTTTTATCATACTCTTTCCATACCCAGTTTTTATGCATTAGCTTCAACCCTCAAACATTGCATGTTTAGGTTGTCATTAATTTGTGGGTTCGGAAGTAGTTGATGAGGTAGGAACCTATTGCCCCGTTACATTCAAACCCTTGGGAGTTACTTCTACGTATTGCTTATCTTGCCATGCTATGCTCATAGACGTGGTTTGGGTTTGAGTGAATCCATGACAGATGTGAGATTGTCAATTAATGGTTTACTTTAAGGTGGCAACTTTAATACACATCTGGGTGGATTGAGGCACCTGGGGAACCCAATGTTGTCTGTTTTTTTTTGGAAATCCCGGGGTACCCGTGTGATCTTCCTATGGACCGCCACCCAGGCTCAAAGGGAACTGAGATTATTCAGGCTAGAAACTTCCGTGTGCAGCCACAAGCTATTATGGGGTCTAGCATGGTTGAGTAAGTTACGGGAAGCTCTTGAAGAGGTAGATCAGCAGGTAGTGGGTTTTGTAGGTTTGGTATGGTCTACCGTGAGTAGAGAGTTAATGTTTCTGAAAGACTGTGTCTCGGTCATCCGTTTCTCAAACACCATGTAGTGCGAGAATCAACAAAGGCGATCGAGTCTTGTGGGGAAAAGTGCGCAAACCTCTGCAGAGTGTACAATCTAATCATGGTTAGCCATGTCCCTGGTTATGGACATTTCTGAGTATCTAGTACTTGAGTATTCACATGTATCTCATCACTCTTAACTAATTTTGCTAGGATATTATTTACCTTAATTGGGATTGAGTTGGGGTTATACCTTCTCAATGATGTTTCAACCACCATGATAGTTAAATTAAAATTGATTCCTTTGTTGTAGGGAAAAATTGGCTTTTCGCAAAAACTATAACCATAGAGCTTTCCACCAGCCAAATATGCATATAGTGATAGCATTATTTCATATCTGTTCTATTGTGTTACATTGCCAGATATTCCATGTAATTGACCCGTTCTCGGCTGCAACGTATTATGTTGCAGACTTTTCAGACGAGGAGTAAGGTTCGATAGGTCGTTGCCGTGCAGCTCAGCTATGCCGTTGGAGTTGATGGACTCACTTTATCTTCCAAGCCTTCCGTTGTTATCGTATTAGATGGCCTTAAGCCACGTTATTGTATTAAGTTCTCTTTTGAGAAATTCGATATAATAAGTGTGTGATTGTTACTCTGTTATAAATCCTTCGAGTACTGTGTGTGTCAAGATTATCGATCCAGGATGACATCAAACACGAGACTTGACCATCTGAGGTCGGGTCGCTACAGTTGTGATGCTAGTAATGTGCATGATATGAAAGTCAACTATATACACAATTGAAATTGAAATCAACAGAGCTATTGGTAAGATCAAACCTGTTAAAGAAACATGCGTGAACATACCTGCTGTGCCATTGGAGTTTCGATTGATCCTTCAATTTAAAAATAAGTTCAGATCAAGTAAATACGGTGATACAAGAGCAAAGCAATCATAGATAAAAAGGTGCGCCTAAGCTTAGCGCTTAAAAGCGCGCCTAGGCTCTAGGCGCTATAAAAGCGATTGCGATAACTACGCATAATCTATGCATAATCTGCAAGCATAAGCATGCGCTTTGGTAGTAAAGCGCAAGGCTGTGGCAAAACGCACAATTAATGCCTAGCGCTTTTTTGAACTATGATAGCAATGGAATCTTAAATTAGAACAGTTGTTCTTCAGGTTTAGGCACTTGTTCTACATGAACAGAGTACAGAAGACACAAGAATAAAATACTTAAAAATAGAAAATGAGCTCATAGACCTTACCACATTCTTGGTTCGGGACCAATACAGAACAAGGCGTTCCCAGTCATCGTCCAGTAAATGTGTCTTAGGAGAACGTACGGGAATTTGATGAGTTTCTTTGCCGGTGAAGTATGTTTTCTTCAGCTAATTCTAATACTGCCACCAAGCATTCTTGAAGATAGCAGAGGTATTAGCACAGGTTACCTCATCCTGAGTTTCCAAATCGGTCCTTCTCTATAGAGAAAAATGAGAAAATTTGTTGTATTATAACAATCATGGAGGTAGGATGTATGGGACGAAGCAAAGTAATTGCCATGAATAACATTACTTACACATAACTCCCGGACAAACACCTGAATCGGCATTTTCCTTCACCTTCAAGATAATATTTCCAAGATGGGAAGATACGCATATACGATTTAACAACATCAAATGCAATAGATGCTAAACTACGATTGGCTGGTTGTGCTTCCTCCATAGGAATAGGCGTATTAACTGGTGGAGTTGGGGTTCGCCGTGATAGTCTTGGCCCTTTGGGCCATCGGAGCTGCCTTACTAATTGCTGTTGTTTTGGAGCTCTGTGGTGGAGATGGTGATGTGTCAACTGGAACTGGGTTACTATCGGCTGGGGTTGGGGTTAGATTGGGTGAAGCTGGTTCTTCCGTCCATCGCAGAGGGGTACAACCTGTAGAGTTTGGGTTATGTGTGATAGGGCTGGTTCTTGTGCATGTACAACCGGGGTGCTATCTCCACCAAGAGGTAGCACTGTTTTATTTGAAGACCGTGTTTTTATTCCGCTAGATACTGGCATCACCCGCTCCAATTCAAATGGCTGATAAACAGGAAACATAGTTGAATGTACAGACATTGTATGAGAGACAGATGCAATAGATAGTGTGGAAAAAAGAGGGCATGAAATAGTTTACATGTATATTGTTTAACTAAAACGGATAGCATGACATAATTTCACATATATGATGTCTATCTAAACTGGATAGCATAGCATAACATAATTCAAAGATATGATGAATAACTAAACAGGATCACATGACATAATTCACCTACATGTTATCTAAGTAATCAGGATCGCATCATTTAATTCACATATGTGATTTATATGCTAAACAGAGGGCATTCAATATGATGTCTGAACTAAGAACATGGTGTTGAATATTGTGTATATGATGTCTAAACTATGCAATGCAAGACACCGTATGCATGATATGAGCAGATAACGTGCCAAGTTAGAGCATACACCTCGGTGGAGGAATAGGACTGGTCATCTGTCTCGAATCCATCTCGAGGAGCTATCGGGACCCAACAAGAGATCTGCTTGACGGTGTAGCATGCTGCTCTCAAGGCTTGTTTTCACTCCAGATTTTTCCATCTCCCACCCAAATGGATGATTCACGTGAAGAGTAGTTTAATGTACAAACATTGTCGACAAATGGAAATGTAATGAAGAAAAGGATGGGCAAGATATCATTCAAATATATGATGCCTGGTTAAACAGGATGGCATTGCACATTTCACATATATTATGGCTGGCTAAAAGACATGAGACTGCATAATTCCCATATATGATATAGAAACTAAGCAGGTGGCATTACAGAACATGTCTAAACTAAGCAGATGACATATATGATGTCAAAAGTAGGCACCGCAAGGCAACATATGCATGATATGACTAACATCATCATGCCAAGGTAGAGCAAACACCTTGGGGGGTAAATAGGAGTGGTCACGCATCTGAATACGCCTCGTAACAGATATCTTCCTCGGATTACAACTGGAGAGGGTGGGGAGGGTTTGCCATTGAACCCACCATGGAGCGATGTCTGCATGACATTGTATTGCCGCAAAACTCTTCTCTTTTTCTCTACATGTTCAAGATGATGTGTACAATATCGACATGCATACAAAAAAAATATGGTGAGATTATGTAAGGAGAGCATGCAGAAATTTAGAGTGATGGTAACAACCGGTGGATCGACGTTTTCCGCTGAACCAAAATAGCCCTAATGGATCGACGCGAATGTATAGTAATAATGATGCAACAAGTGTACAACCTCTTTGTCGTAGCCGTGCCGACCTCGGCATCATTGGGTTGGTCATTGAAGCAGTTGAGGCAGAGGTGGATGTCGGAGGTGTGGAGGAAGATCGAGGAATCTATAGACGGCGCCTGTGGCACTGCTGTTGTGATGGATCGCTACGTCGTTGGAGCAGCTCCGTGAGCCAGAAGACGCCAAGGCTGAAGCAGCACAAGACAGACATCGTCAATCTCAAGTGGGATTCTAATAGAATCTCCAATAGATGATGAAAAATAGATGTAAAATTAACATCACCAAAAACGACCTGACTACAACAGATGAGGTAAAAGTTGTTGACTCTGAACTTAACTGTCGAAACTGAAATTAACTGTGGAATCTAAATGCTACTGTCGAAACTGAACGCAATGGTAGCAGAGAGACACTTGACATGTAGTTTAGTGAAGGCCTGCAGTTCATCTTCAACCTGCACACCCCTGAGCCGCTTGCCACCACCGCCGAACCGCCCTGCCCAGCGCCGCCTCGCCGCCCAGAAACAACTCGCCACCGCCGCCCTGCCAGCCCTCTAGGCCCCCCACCCTAAACCCTAAGATAGATAGTGGGTACCTCTCGGTGAGCCCCGCCCCGCCAAGTGGTGGTTCTTCCTTAACTCCAGCGAGCCCCCCACAACCCTGAAAATCGATCGACCCAAAAGTTGATTCAGTCGATCAAGTGTGGCTTAATTGGAGCTGAGCAGCAGCACGAGCGAGGGGGAGAGAAGCAGCAGCAGCTGGGCGAGCGAGCGATCGAGCGAGAGCCGGAGCAGCATCAGCAGCGCGAGCGAGCGAGCGAGAGCCGGAGCAACAGCAGCAGATCCGGCTGGTATGGACGCCGCCGCTGAAGGGGCCTCGCACTGGGGGAGAGCCGCCGTGGAGATGTCGCCCGCGGCGCCGGCTTCAAGGTAGCCGCCCATGGCGGTGCAGGATGGAGCACCGTCGGCGCGGGAGGTCGAGTGAAGGAGAAGGTGCGCGATGCGATGAGTGTACAACCTCTTTGGTGGCGCCGAGTAGGCCTCGGCTTCGTCCGAGGAGTCGGTGAGGATGTTGCAGTTCCGGTGGAGCAGGTTAAGGCGGCGCTGTGGGGATGGAGCAGCCGAGATAGACGAGGCGATCGTTGGAGCAGCTCCTTGGAGGTGGAGGACGGGGCGGCTGAACCGGCGGGACTGCGTGATGGACAACGGATCCTCATCCGGGGAGGTGGACGAGGGACGTCGAGCTGTTGCGGTGGACGACGTCGTCGGGGAAGAGGCTCCGGCTGGGCAGCGGTGACGTGGCGGACGGAGGAGGGTGGGGTTTCGCGGCTGGAGCAGAGAGGTTATGGCGGCCTGGGATTTCGAATGGCGAAAAGGGGGCGATGGGAGGGGGTGAAGCATGACTTAGGGACGCGCTTGTCCAAAATGTAGGGTGTGTTGCGAAAGTAACCCCACCGATTTGAACTAGCGGCCCTTTCGGCTTAGGGTTCGAAGGGGGATTTCACGTGTCGGGATTTGGTAGCTGGAGGGAGTTTTCGCGTGCGTTGTAATTTCGGGATAGCAAGGCGCGGGTTGTGAAGGCGCCAGTTTTGGGAGCACGATATCTGAATTTTCGGGATATAACAAGACGCGGGTTGAATTTTAGGGACAAGCCTAACATGTAGTAATATTGTACTTTTTTGACTGCATAGTAATATTGTACTTGTACGTACCAAATCAATTCGCACTTCCCTCAACCAAAAAGAAAATGAAAAAAATAAAACTATTCACACCACACAAAGAGAGAGTCTTGCCCGTTTTACTATACAAATGTTATTCAAAGCTACTCCTCCTTCCATCTATATAGGGCCTAATGTGTTTTTCGATGCTAACTTTGACCAAATATTAGAGCAATGATATATGACATGCAACTTACACAAAGCACACCGTTAACTTCGTCTGTGAAAGGTTCTTTCAATGATATAATTTTCACATTGTGCATGTCATGTACTATTAATCTTGTCAATAGTCAAAGGCGGTCTTAAAAATCTCATTACGCCCTATATAGATGGAAGGAGGAGTATGAATCCATGTTATGTCCGATTAATTTTTTTCGCTTTGCTGTATAATGCATGTAACCTACTCATACCAACATTTTAGTGCATTCCAAATGTCTATACTACCGCTGCAATTCAACTAAATTTGAATTTGTTTTCTATTTCAATAAGAATCTACAATCATGATTGTTGCCAACTTCAACCATCATAGTTTCCTTGCTATCCGCCAGATATAAATCGGACGGCCTATAATGCAGGATGGCAGGCACACCATCATCAACAACTCCGTTTTTTATAAGAGTAGAGATAAAATATATTAAATGTAGTATAACATGTTCATAAACACACCATGTGTATCACCGTTATATATATTCACACATACGTCGGTTTAAAACACTATGATAAATTCTTCAAATATCCGAATTCGCTTTTTATAATGAAGTATATATGATCTCTATTCGTCTTTTACACCCACACAACCCTCTTATCTTTGTAGCTAGCGCTAACTTTCTCTTGTGCATGCACACGCCCGCATCCCTCTCACCCTCCCTCAACATTCTCTAGCTCCATCGCGCAAATTCTCCTTTTCACTTTAGGTCATTCACCCACGGTGTGTCTAGGCCCCTCAGCTCCTTCTTTACGGCACACATCGATCGATATGCCTCTCTAGCCAGGTGTGCCTAGCACAAACACAAGCTTCCCCTCTTCTCTTGTTACCGTCCATGCCTCACTCCCACCACTCTTTTCATCGTTCTCGTACTCGCACACTCCTCCCCGCTCGATATAGTATGCATCTCGTACCACCTCCTACATGCATCCATCTATCTCTATCCTTCTCCTCGTGCCTCATTTGCTTCTAACACACACATGCATGTATACCGATCGATCTCCCAACATATACCTAGATCGACTTTAACTACCCCCCATCGATCGACGTACCTCACAAGTTATGTCTCTCCTTTCTCTAACAAAGGGCGATTGATCTTCCTATGTAGTTATGTCTGCTACCACAGCCACATCGTCCCCCCTCATCATTCGTGCATGCCTCCCGACCCGCCTCTCACACGCACGCGTGCACGCACAACAAGCAGCCATCTCCTCTCTTATTGATATTGTGGGCGTGCCCTCCGCTTGTCTAGCAAGCCTATCCCACCATTTGTTAGAAGCAACTCCACTACCACCCCCTCCAACACTCTAGCTCTGTCTCTCTCCCAACCTTATTCCTCTCATGCACATATGCATGGATGCCGATCGATCTCCCTTAATACATGAGGCAGATCGATCTCCTTAATACATGAGGTAGGCCTCTCTCCTCCTCCACACATATACCAGCCATTGTACCTCTATAGTTAATTGGGCCTCCCTCTTCCCCCACCACACACCGATAGTCGAGCGCTGCAGGTAGGTATCCATGCCACAGAGACAAACTGCACATGTCCCTCTCACGCTCCAAAGAGGCCAGCCACTCTATATCTTTGACGTGGGCACACACAAATTGATGGCACTCTTTATCGATCGCACACACACACACACACACATCATCATCTCTTTTCGATTCTATGGACACCTCAAGCCGGTGATACCTCCACTCTCTTCTCGTGGATCGCCTCTATATATATGTTATATCCAGACTCTATTTCACACACATTGCATATGTTACATTTTTGATTGAACCCCCCCAAAAAAAACTCTCAAGAACCCACACACTATATCTCTCTAGGTTTGTATCTCTCTCACACAACCCCACGAGGTGGTGTACGATACAAGAAGAGAATAGGTGCACCTGCACGATACTCACGCCGTGCCCAGCCACACCTGCTGGTACACGGTGGAGCTCATTTCTTTACTGAAATGGCAGCCCACGTGCTAATTTGAACGCTCAGAAGCGGTTGTTTACCTAGGGAGGTCGTGTACCATGCCCGCACGAAACAAAGTTCGACTTGACGCGTTGCGCGTTATTTTTAAATAAAGTTATAGCGCCAATGGCACGTATACAGAATATAAAACGAATTTTATGGAGAAAAGGTAGTCCGCTCACTATATACAATGGAGCCTTGCGTGCCTGGTTTGTCGCTCTTCGAGTATCTCACACAAGGCTGCGGTGGCCTCTCTCTCTCACCGCTGGTCACCGATCCGCCGCATCCCGTCCGCCGGAAGAAGGGAGGCGGTGGCCTCTCTCTCTCTCACCGTTGGTCACCGATCCGCCGCATCCCGTCCGCCGGGGAAAGGGAGGAAGTGCATCGTTCTCCGCTCGATGGCACCGAGGCAGCACGCCCCGATCTGCGGTACACGCCATTCTCTCGACTAAGCTCCGGTAGCGGCAGGCCTACGCCACCTGCTCGCAGATTCCGCCGCCGCCGCCACCTAGTTACATCCCGACGACCTCCTGTATCCCCTCCGCCTTGCTTCACCGCCCGCCTTCCCACGCCGCTGCATGTGGATCTTCCATAGTTCTTTGCCCAAAACGTAGCTCGTCCGCGTATTTTCCATATTGCATTCTCGTCCTCACACCGCTTTAGACAAACACAACCGTGTTGTTATCTTCCCTTAGGGCAAGGAATATGCTTCTTTTTGTCGTCGCATGTGTCATCAACTGTTATTGGCCAGTAATTGTTTCCTTTCTACCTCTTTTTGCAAACAGGGCTATCCATTTCACCTCGTTGCTATTGAGACCTTTTGGTGAACTGCACAAATCCCTTTTTTCTTAAGAGTGTTTTGTGCAGTTGTACTAAATGTCACATGGGCAACGTCTCTACATTTCAAAGGCGATCGCACAAAGGGAGATTGGTTTTGCTCTATCCTCCTCATCCAACTCCGAGCCTAATCTTCTCCAACTAGTTAGTCTTAAAAGAGACCGCAAAGGTGACGGCTTCTATTTATGTGTTTATTGTTTCATCAGCAGTCCTCTATTATCGTAATCACACTTAATATCTTTGGAACAGGGACGCCAGCTCTATTTTAGTGGAACTACAAAATGATCGAATGTTGCATGCTCCGCATAGCTACTTTTTTCCCAACATGCCTTGTTGATTTAGACAGAGCTGGGGGACGTTGCTGCCAATGAAAGCATGGATCAATTTTAATTTAACACCTTCTCACAACTCTGTCTTGAGTTGTGATGTAATTATTAGCTCGATCTGCTAATAATTGACATGCATTAGCAAGGAAGTTAGTTTTTATTGTTTCCAAAGAGCATCGATGGCAAGACACGCTGAAAATGTAAGCTGAAAGCTCACACCATTGTACAATTTCATGTCTTGCTGGAAAATTATTTGTATAGTACGTCAATTATGTAAACAAATGATGGAAGCTTGATAGCATTGCGTAAGCCTCTTCATCATCCGGGTCCATGTGCCATGCACAAAATTATACTCCTTCGCTCCTAAATATTTGTCTTTTACAAATTTCAAACGGGCATATTTTAGAGTGTAGATTCACTCATTTTGCTTCAGATGTGTACTCCTCCGTTCCTAAATATTCTATTCGTTTTCTAGAGATTTCAACAAGTGACTACATACGGAGCAAAATGAGAGAATCTACACTCTAAAATATGTATATACATCCGTATGTGCAGTCCATTTGAAATCTCTAAAAGACAAATATTTGAGTAGTCACTGTTGAAATTCTAGAAAGACAAATATACTCCGAGTATATTTAAGAACCGAGGGGTAGTGCACAACCGCATGGGAGACTCAGCCCGGTCGTTGCCGCATTAATAGTGAGTAATGAGCAGTCAAATCGTAAGCCCCACCTTTCTAATCGTAAGTTGCTCAAGAAGCAACCATCAATACACTCTTCTTTGAATCCGCCATACTACTCCATCCGTCACTGTTTATACAGCGCGCTTCAAAAAAAAAAAAAGATCTGTGGGACCAAGGCGACTAGCGATCGGCCTGAAAATAGCATTGGTAGTTATAGCACGCGCCTATTACTAGTAGAGGGAATAATGCAGACACACATGCATGCAGTGCTTCCACCCCGGGTACACACATGCATGCACTTACTCCATTCCGTAGTTACATGGAGAGAAAATTGTGGACTTGATTGCGGTTACCACGCCCTAATTAATTGAGCATTAAACCAAACGCGTCTAAAGTCTCTCTGGTGGTGGAAATACATTGAGAGAAATGCATCATAATGAAGCGCTACCATAAACTGTGACGGAGGGAGGAGTAGTATGAAGGTTCAAAACCAAGCACAGCAGATGGCCGGTTGGTCAACGCACCTCCTCTTGGCATATCACTGACATGTGGGACAGGAGTGTGAGCAAACCGATCTCAATTGACGGCAAAGAGCCAACCCACCGTTCCTTGAGAGAGACGAGGAGCGAGAACACACAGACGGGTTCGCATGGAGGCCAAGATATATTCGAGCATGGTTGGTTGATCGATATCATTCATTACATGTTGCCATGTTGGGCTGCCGTTTTCCGCCTCTTCTCCGAATAAACATGTACTTTATCGAGATAAAAGAAATAAGAGTACAAACGCTCCACCATGCGGTTCTAGTAGTAGTACTACTCGTATTACTGCGCTTGGCTCTTCGCCTCTTCGTGAAGTCGAACAATGATGGTACTCGCATGTTGGGTACTATAGTGTATGCCTCGATAACTGACACCGAATGGACTGATGCATGTCCACCGAGGGTAGGTTGCATTAGTCAAAGGCGAAGCGAGCTTCACCTTGTCCCGCAAGCTTCTCCTCGCTCATGAGTTGACGGGACACACCAAAAGTAGTGCTAGTCCATACTCCCTCCTTTCCGGTTAATATGGCTCAATCCTTTTTGCGGGTAAATGAGAGAGCTTTATTAATACATATATATAAGCATTCTTAGGACGATCAGCCAAGACACTGGTCACTAGGAAGCGAGGTACCCCGCAAAAAAAGAAGTAGGAAGCGAGGTGTTTCATCAAGCCAGCTCTCGGCCACATTCAAAGTGCAGCAAGCACAGTTTGCACGAAGATGTGCCGCAAGGTTTGCTGACCTGTTTACATGCTGAATAACAAAAAAAGAGGAAATATTGCCGAGCGCTACTATTTGTAACAGGATATGAGCCAAAATTAAGCGAGAATTGTGGCGAGTGTTCCATGCAATCAACTTCCATTATCACATGCGAGAACCCTCGAAGATAACCAAATGTGTTGAAGATTGCTTTATCACATTTTAAAATTATAATAAGAGTGCAGACGCTCCTCCATCCAGTTCCTAGTACTAGTATAGTACGTACCTTTATAGACTATATTAGTAAACTTTGCGCTTGGCTGTTCGCCTATTAGGGAAGTCGAACAATAGTAGCACTAGTAGCATAGTGTATGCTTATGGCAATCTGACACCGAATTAACTGTTGCACGTCCACCGCCTGAGCGAGGGAGAGCTTGCATTAGTCAAAAGTTTCTCCTTGTCCTGCGAGCCATCGCGCGCAAGTAATGCTAGTCCATACTGCCTCCTCTCCGGTTAATATGGATTAATTTCAAACGAGATAAATACACTGTCTGTCACTGTATATTTGTAAAAATACGGTCAGTGGACTTCATAAGATGCTCATTGCGCCAATATATATATTTTCGGTGTTTATATGGTCACTAGCTCACCCCGACCGAGTATGTGTGTGCATGCACGTAGGTTGAGCACTTAGCGTGACCGTGTGTGTTCCGTCGTGTGCTCGGACATGCATGCATTAGGGCGTCGCGCTGCTTTTTGCGCCCATGTGTATGTGTGACTGTTGCATACACTTAGGGGAGTACGTAGGGGCCACTAAGGAGCAGCCAAATCACACAAGTAAATCACGCCCTGTCGTGTTCGTGTCTCACCTCCTCCATGGCTCGACCCCACACGGTCGCTCGGCATGCCACTCACCGCAAACCGAGTATACGATAACTTTCCGCCCGCTTGTCGATGGATCGCGCCATGGAGTACTACTAGCACTATGGAAGAGATTGACGAGTTTGGGGAGGACAGCTAGCTGTAGCACGGACTCCCAAAACTTTTTACATGCATGTTGTAGCCGCTATTGCGACCTTTGAACGCGGAGCAGCGCGTGCACCGGAAGCGGCGCGGGCGACGCTCTCGGCCGCGCGCCGCTTCAATGTCGGGCGCCAGTGAGAGGTCGCGTCCGCTCTGGCGGGCATGAATGCGGCATCGACCGCTTGAGGCGGGAAGCACGCGCAGGTGATGAAGAGGGTTTGGGTTGGTCAGACCGCCGTGGCAGCGGTCCGGACATGCAAACAAGAGATGTTGTATGTTAATATTGCTGCGTATATAATTAACAACGTAAATAATGTGCCAGTTGGACAAATATGATTGGAGATGGAGATGGAAATGGAATTTTACGTAAACATGGATATGCATGTCTATGTCTATGTGTGTGTGCGCGATTTACTCGCGACCGGAAGCGGGGCGTGTTTTTGATCGAAGTTTTCTTTCTTGGTACGTTAGAAAATCAGTTTGTCCAATTCACATCTAGATGTTATTTAAGGATATCACATCTAAGCTCCCACAAGTATATAATGTAGCAACAAGAAACAAAAAAAACTAGGACAAAAAAATAGACCACAAACAGAGTGGACATGAACTTAGATGTGACATAACTATGTCACATCTAGATGTGTCCTAGACAGACCCTTAAAAAATTGTCCGCCAGTTTTCCTTTCTTTTTTCGGGAACGCGCGTATTCTATTTAAAACCACTGCTATGGAGAGATTTTTTTACTCCATTATAGCCTCTTGTTTGATAGAGTTTCTCGCGTCTCGCTCTCTCACCCTCTCCATATCAAAACAAGATGACAGTGTCCAGTCTATCTCTCTCCTCACCGGTGGTCACAGATCCGGCCCCGTCCGCTGCGGGAGGTGAGGAGGTGCAGCGTTGACATTGTCGCCGTCGGCGACAGGGGGAGCCGATGCGCACCGTCCTCTCGGAGCCGGCGCTGGCGCGGACAAAGATCCTCCGTGCCCTTGTTCGCTGCCGTCGTGTGGGCAGATCCCGCCCGACCGCCTAAACGACATCTCGCCCACCGAGGTATAACTTCTTAGACTGGTCCAGCTCCCTGTGTCGCTGCGTGCGGGTTTTATTCTATGCGACTACTCCCCAGCTCCCCATGCATAGTAGCTAGGGTTCGTCGGCTGGTCCAACATCACCTACTAGTACTATTATACTCGGTGGAGGTATACATGTTGTTTCGAGAAAAAGTACATGGTGGTTGTGCGGTCATTGTCCATATGGTGGTAGTACTATCACTGGTTAAATGAAGAAATGCTTTTTTTCTCGAGTATCCTGGTTTAGTTCCCATCAAGATATAATTATGATGCTTCTATTTGTTGGTGTACTTTTCATTAACCCTTTTTTATATTTTTGGAAACAGCGATGCGTGTCTCCATACCCGGGCATGTCTTCCTCAATTTTAGTGGAACTGCACAAAATTGATGGCCATTGTTGTTCACCCTCGTCTGTCCTCGCCACGTGGTTCTTCCTTCCTCGAGCTTGATTACTGAGAAGAAACAGACCACAGTGAGGATTTGTCGAACTTCATAGGTGCCTCACCCAAACTTGATGCCAAACCGATGATGCATCACCACGATGACCTATCGATGCTCATGGTCGCGCCTCATGGTTGCGTCGGCTGGTGAAGCTGATCGATTTTCAATGAAAAACAAGTTGTCTTCCATCAATGCTATTTGCTTGTTACGCACAAAGATGATATCCTTCATCAGTTCACCTTGGTTGCGTTGGAGACGCAGTCGTCTTTCACGTTGGTGCAATTTTATCACACAATTGGCTATGAACCAAATGTTTCCTCGAAGAAGGATCGACGTTGGTACTAAGAGCATAAGTTTTGTATTGATTTCTAAGCCTTCTCACAACTTTGTCTCCAGCTCCCTGTAATTTTATTTGTCCAGCTATTAACTTTGATTTAAAAATGGTGTGGACTAAAACCCGGATGGACGTAGTAGCCTCCATTTTTATTTACTCAAGATATTAGATTTGATCAAGTCAAACTTTGTAATACTCTCAAACCTTTCCGATAATTGAAATTAAAATTTTTATTTGTACACACTCTCACACGTTTCCGATAATTTGGCGCATGTGTGGTTGTTCACTTAAGGGAGGGTAGTGTACCACACGTGAAGGACAGGAAGTGCGACCAGGACGCGTGGGCGTGGATCGTTAGTTCATCGGAAGTAGTACTCCCTCTGTACATTAAATAAAGAGTTTCGTTTCGTACTTACACAATTTAAAACGATTGTTATGGAGAGAATAAGAAAACCACTCCACTATATATTAGTCCTATACACACGAGAGTACTATATGGACGCAGCTTCATTGACTTAGTGCACCTGCCTTTGGGTTTATGACAGGTGGGCCCAAAATGTGGCTGGCTCACCTGTCATACAGCCAAAAGCAGATGGAGTGAAGGCACCGGAGCTCAGTCCGTACTACATTAGTACTCCCTCCGTAAACTAATATAAGAGCGTTTAGATCACTACTTTAGTAATCTAAACGCTCTTATATTAGTTTACAGAGGGAGTATATATATAAGCGGGAGCCTCAGCGCTTGTTCGCTAGGGTTTGCACTCTCCACACGCTCGCCGCAATACATATATGTTACACGCTGGAGGCTCGGGCTCATTTGCTAGGGTTTGCTATATTCACGCCTCTCACCCTCTCTTCACCAGATCTAAACAAGACTGTGTTGGCCTCTTGTCTCTCCCCCTCACACCTGGTGAAGGAGGCGTCAGATCCCGTCGACCGGAAGGGAGGAGGTGCAGCGTTAACTCTATCGCCTTGGCGAGGGAGGCAATCCACCGCCGGCTGCGCTGTTCTCTTTCACCCAGCGCAGTAAGGGAGGGCCACCGACCCTTCTTCCTCGCTGCCGACGTAGTGTGGGCAGATCCGCCTCTCCGCCGCACGCCTTCCCACATCCCGACGACCCTAAGGTATAAGTTTCTTTGAAACCGTCGCTGCTCTAGCTGCATGTGGATCTTTTTCGATCCATAGTCGAATCTAGGTCTTGGTTCAAAGAGGAAAGAAAGGTGCGGTGGGGTGGAGCATGAATCTAGGACGTGGTTCAATGAGGAAAGGAGGGAGGAAAAGTAGTATAGACTGGCTATCCAGCCGCTTTGTTGGTCGAAAAGGGAAAAGGGGTAACCCAGTACACACATCTGTAAGGAACCGATCTCTTTGTTGAAAAGGGAAAGAAACTGGGGGGTCGGGTAGTTTGTGCAGGACTAGATTTGCTGCCCTCACATAGGAAAAAAGTTCAAAGAGAACAAATATGGGACCAACACAGATATGCTGCTTGGCTACATACTCTGCATCACCCATTTATATGTGTGGATGCACATGGTGCTAGCATGTCCCATACAGCTATTTTGCTGTTGTTAATCTAAGAATGCCGCCGGAAAATTGAAGCAATGCCACTGTTAAAAGTAAATTACATTTTTTAACGAATGTTGTTTCAAGAGAGTGTCTCTGTTAATATGAATCAATGCTACCGTTTTAGAAATGCTACTATCCTACTTTGTTTTCCATCCAAGATAAGTTAGATGCTTCTTTCTGTCACTGTTTGTTTCATCCTCCTTTATCGGCAAGTAATTGTTTCCTTTTTTTGCCTCTTTTAAAACAGGGGTATCGATTCAACTTGTTGCTATTGTCACATTTTACTTCGCTACTCGAAACACTTATGTTTTAAGAGTGTTTTGTGCAGTTCAACTTGAATGTCACACCGGTGACTTTGCTTAATTTTGGTGGAACTGCACAAAAGGAGATCGAGATTTGTTTCCAGTGTTCCTGTCGAGTTGTTTCAAATCTTGGTCTCTACCACATGATATCTATTCAACTTGTTGCTATTGCGACATTTTGCTTCGCTACGCGAAACACTTTGCTTGATTTCAGTGCATTGTTTTAGGAATGGTACTTTTGTGCTTTGTCGTTCTTTATACATGTTGAACCAAGGCATTGTTAAGATAATCTCTCAGTCAATATGAATGAATCACACTGATGGATAATTTCTCCTCTCCTTCTTTGTTTCCCATTAAGACAAGTCATCAACCTTTATTTCTCAGTAATTGTTTCCCTTATACCTATTCTTGCTTACAGGGATATCAAAATTAAAGCTCGGTTTTATTCCGACTTTGATTTTAGTTGAACTACACAAAAGGAGCCAATGTGTCCAAGGCAAACTGCTGCGTTACTGGGTCCAGTTGGTCGCTCCACTTTGCGTAAAGAAGCGATCCATCGGATGCGGTACATTACAGAAGGAATGACCGAGAAGCTTTACAGAGTATTATTAGACACCGGTGACATGACTAGTCTGCAGAGACCATTGGCAATTTAACAACACGTGGAGTGCCCTGGGCAAAAAGTGCCCAAACAAGTACAAGAAGCTAAGACGGGACACGATCATAGGCATTACATATTTTGAAAGGGAGGAGCTTGTCAAAGTTTAATCATTGATGTTAGCAAGAAGACGTTAGTTTAATATATTTGAATTGGAAAACCTTGTCAAAATTTGCTCTTTGATGTTAGCAAGAAGACGTTAGTTTAATATATTGGAATTGGAAAACCTTGTCAAAATTTGCTCATTGATGTTAGCCAGAAGACATGCATTTGATATTTTTGAGTGGGACGCCCTTGCTGTGAGCAGCGTCGAGTGTTTTTTCCTATTCATGTGTTCAGTTTAGAAGTAAATAGTTACTCTGCTGAGATATTCCTGTGTTAAGAGTTTGTTCTGAATATTGTCTATGTAATGCCAGGCCTTGTGTTTGATTGCAAAGTTGAGCTTAGAATGTTGTGGCATGCGGCATTATGAGCTGTTTACCGTGCCTCCTGAGAATAATGCTTCGTATTGTTTTGCATGTCGATCTAATGCCAGTGATTTGCTTGTTAAGAAGATCATCTCTTCTGTTGTTTCCGTGCGTAAGAAGTTCATCGTCTGATGTTTCATTCATAGCCTATACGACATGTCGGGTAGGTTAGACGTGAAACCATATGATCTTCCGACCAACTCATGATATTAGCCGTGATTGGATCGTCATTTTCCAACCAAAACCGCTTGTAAAACTGACGCTTGTAAATTAAAGCAGATGGTCTCGGGCTAAGGCGCTTGGTTGGTCGATTTCGACTAGTAAAATATCAGAAGTACTTCACACACGATAAAAACGATAAACGACACTCGGACGATTGCTAATCCAGCCGTTAGCTGCTGTTTCAGCCTTGCCCATGGATGGCATGATACGCACGTCGTGCATGTATCGTCTGGTAATGTCGTCCATATAGCAATGCTCGTAAAATATACACTGGTCTCTCAAATTACACGCAGAACCGCCGGTTTTACTTACGACCTCGGGCCTTCCGATGATGAGTAAATTACACTTGTATGTTAATACAGGTTTGAAATAAACCAGAGTCCCAAGCGCCGCCTTACCGCTTCATGCCGTCTCGGTTTCTCAAGGTGCTCATAGGTGTCCGATGATCCCGGCTTCTGAATGAGCAGCGGGCGCTATATCGACCTCTGTAGGGCCCACGAGGCCCTCTCCGTTGTCCTTCGAGTTGTTGCGCGCCGTGGCGCCGAGCATTGTTAACATGGTCAACGAACATGAGGATTCAGGAGATGACTTTATTTTGTTGGATGACACTAGGGACCCACTAGGGCCATAGCCGCACGCACGCAAGTGCCTCCTTATTATGTAAAACTATATTTTTTTTCTTTCTCCTGGTTTCCTGACATCACGGTCCCACACCATTGTCAACCTATGTAGTCAATATAAATGAGATAATTGCACAAGGTGCGGCCGACAGCTGGGACCAAGCAGCTCGAGCAGTATTTGTGTTTTTGAGGCATGAGCAATGCAGAGTTTTTCTTGGCGATGATTTCGTTGTTGTTCAGAGGAGAGAAGGGTATTAACTGGGTGGGTTGTGGCCCGTCTAGCCCAGGCCAGATATCCAGCCCAGATACAACTTTTTTCAAGATGAAAATGGCTAGCCCAGCTATACGTCTTTTGAGGAATACCGTGCAAGGTCAACTTGTTATTCTCCGCCCCGCTGTGCTGCAAATCTTTCCTAGGAGGGATGCATTAGGCTTAACAGGAAAATGGGCTTTAAAAATAATAAATGGGATGTAATTATAAAAAATGGGCAGTAACTATAAAAAAATGCACCAAACATGAAATTAGTTTATAAAATATTATTTATGGATTTTGAAAATCTTAAATTTTCATTGTTGCGCGTGTAATGTTTCGTTGGATTTTTACGTAATACAAATTTATATTTAATCTGAATAGAAATTTCGGGATAAAAATATGTCGGATCCCATCAAAATGTGGGAAATTTTATTGAATTATGTCTTCATTATTAATCGTTGTCCTAGCTAGAAAATGGGTTGTACTTTTAACAAACTGTAAATGGGTTGTTGTAAATTCCATTAGAATTCAAAAATGGGTTGTACATTCTTACAAAACGCAAATGGGCTTTAAGTTCTCTGCCACACACTTGTGGGCCTACTAAGTGACGCGTCCCCAAAAAAAATAAGTTGATGCGTATGCAAGGCTTTGTCAACTCATTATAGTTAACACACGGTTCTAGCAGCAGTGGTCGTTGGATGTCTATCCAACGGATGTCGTGCTTCTTCTTCAATCTCGGATATTCTTAGCTTCGCCGCCCAAAAATGATTCCTCCCCGACATCCGGGGCACACTGCTTCGGAGGCTGACCTGTGGGTCTACTAAGTTGGAGCGCACCAAGGGCTTTGTCAACTTAGTCAATATAAACGATTCTAGCTTCAAAGGACGTGACGATGTCCATCCAACGGCCGTAGTGCTTCTTCAACCTCTGGTCTTCTTGGTCCAGCCGCCCAAAGTAGCGTCGGTCGTGCCGCCTGCTCCAGCCTCCCGTGGCCGGCTGTGCTGCCGCGGAGGCCTCAACGCCCCCATACTACTCCCACCGCTGGCCAGGCCATCCCTCCACTCACCCACACCCCCTGTTATTCTGTGGCGACGGCAGCCTCACACTGCAGCTGAACCAGTGAACCCTCGTACTCCTCTCCGCGCGGGCTTCCACTGTTGCGTCTTCCCCGGCTCCGCGTCGTCCCCTTCCTAGGCATCGCCGTAGTCCACCGCCCTGGTGCTCTCGGCGCGGCGTGGTCAACGTGGTCAACGACCGACTTCCATCGGAAGAGTACTGTACGTGGAGAGGCTGACAGCTGGGTCCACGGCGGCCGCAAGGAAGTGCCTCCTTATTACGCGCAAAATAATTATTCCTCCACCTGACAGCAGGGACCCGCCGGACGGGCCACCTTATTTCGCGAAAAAACGTTTCCCCCCTGACTGCTGGTACCCACCGGACGGGCCACCGTATTTCGCGAAAAAAACGTTCCCCCCGCTGTCAGCTCGGACCCACCGGAAGTGCCTCTTTATTACGCACAAAAAATGAATACTACCCCTCCTAGCTGGGACTCACCTTGGTGGGAAGCTGACTTGTGGGCCTACTAAGTTGACGGAGACGGAGGGCTTTGTCAACTTAGTCAATATGAACGATTCTAGCTCTAGTGACCGTACGATGTCCATCCAACGGCCGTAGTGCTTCTTCAACCTCTGGTCTTCTTGCTCCAGCCGCCCAAAGCAGCGCCGGTCGTGCCGCCTGCTCCTGCCTCCCGTGGCGGCTCAGGCTGCCACTGAGGCCTCACCGCCCCATACTACTCCCACCACCGCCAGGACATCCCTCCACTCCACTCACCAACACCCCCTGTTATTCTGCGGCGTCGGCAAGCAGCCGAACCAGGAACCTCGACTCCTCTCCGAGTGGGCATCCACTGCCGCGTCTTCCTCGGCTCCGCGTTGTCCCCTTCCTAGGCCTTGCCGTCGCCCACCGCCGTGGTGCTCTCGGCGTGGCGTGGTCAATGTGGTCAACGACTCAATTCCATCGGAAGAATATCAGACGTGAAGAGGCCGACAATTTGGGTCCACGGCAGCCGCAAGGAAGTGCCTCCTTATTATGCGGAAAATAATTATTCCTCCACCGACAGCAGGGACCCACCGACGGACCACCAAGATTTCAAAAAAAATGTTTGCCCTCGATCGCTGGGACCCACCGGACGGGCCACCGTATTTCGCAAAAAAAATGTTCCCCCCGCTGTCAGCTCGGACCCACCGGAAGTGCCTCCTTATTACGCACAAAAAAATGAATACTCCCCCGGCTAGCTGGGACCCACCTTGGTGGGAGGCTGTCTTGTGGGCCTACTAAGTTGACGGGGCCGAAGGGCTTTGTCAACTTAGTCAATATGAACGATTCTAGCTCCAGTGACCGTACGATGTCCATCCAACGGCCGTAGTGCTTCTTCAACCTCTGGTCTTCTTGCTCCAGCCGCCCAAAGCAGCGCCGGTCGTGCCGCATGCTCCTGCCTCCCGTGGCCGGCTGTGCTGCCATGGAGGCCTCACCGCCCCCTACTATTCCCACCGCTGGCCAGGCCCTGCGGCGACGGCAGCCTCACACCGCAGCCGAACCAGTGAACCTCAGACTCCTCTTCGCTGGCTTCCATCGCCGCGTCTTCCCGGCTCTACGCCGCCCCTTCCTAGGCCTCGTCGTGCCGCCCACCGCCGTGGTGCTCTCCCGTGGCGTGGTCAATATGGTCAAGGAACGACTTCCATCATAAGAGTATCAGACGTGGAGAGGCCGATACTGGGTCCACGGCCACAGCCCAATTTTTTGTGATTTGCCAATTAAGTCGCTTTGTCGTGCCTGTTGGGCTGCAAATCTTTCAAGACGAGGAGAGCTTTTCATTCGGCTAGCCGAGAAAATGGCCCATCAGTAATGAGAAATGAGCTGTACTTTTTTAAAACACATCAAACCGGCAATTAGTTTCAAATATATTTTTTTCATTTCAAGATTTTAAATTACATTAATTTTTATGCGTGGAGAATTTGTTGGATTTTATATTGATATACATTTATTTTTAAAATTAGTTTGAATGTGAGTCGAAATTTCGGGATTAAAAACAGTTCGGACCGCACCGAAATATGCAAAATTTCGTATAATTTTTTAACCGTGGCCACAATATGGACTGTAATGCTAACAAAAAGAATATGGGCTCCAAAGAAAACCTTAAGAATTAGCAAATGGGCTGTAAATTATTAGAAATAATAGCAGATGGGTTGTATGCTGTTTTCCACAGATTTGAGGCTTTCCTAAAAAAAAGGTTGACGCACAAGCAGTGACGGTTGGATGTCCATCCAACGGCCATCGTGATTCTTCAATCTCTGCTCTTCCTGCTCCAGCCGCTCAAACAAGCGCCGGCGGGACTGCTCGCCCTCCTCCCATGGCCGGGCTGTGCTGCCGCTGCAGCCTCACCGCCCCACCGCACTCCCATCGCTGGCCTAGCCATCCTCTACTCACCCACACCTGCTGTTATTCTCCGCGACGGCAGACGAACCAAGAAACCTCGCTCGGTTGTACTCCTCCGCGGGAAACAACTGCCGAGTCTTCCCCGCCTCCGTGTCGTTCCTTCCTAGGCCTCGCCGCCGCCCACCGCCTGGTGCTCTCGGCGCTGCCTGGCCAACGTGGTCAACGAATCGACATGCATCTGAAGTGGATCAGACATGGAGAGGCCGACACCTGGGTCCACGGCCGCGCGCAAGGAAATGCCTCCTTATTACGCGCAAAATAATGATTCGTCCACCGACATCGGGACCCACGAAAGGGCCTCAGATTTCGCGAAAAACGTTAGCCACCGACAGCTCGGACCCACCAGCTATATCTTCGCACGCAAGGAAGTGCCTCCTTATTACGCACAAAAAATGAATACTCCCCCGTTAGCTGGGACCCAAAGATAGTGGCAGGCTGACTTGTGGGCCTACTAAGTTGACGGGACGGAGGGCTTTTTCAACTTAGTCAATATGCACGATTCTAGCTCCAAAGGACCGTGACGATGTCCATCCAACGGCCGTAGTGCTTCTTCAACCTCTGGTCTTCTGCTCCGGCCGCCCAAACCAGCGCCGGTCCCTGCCTCGTGCTCCTGCCTCCCGTGGTCGGCTGCGATGGCGCGGCGGAGGCCTCACCGCCTCTACTACTCCCACCGCTGGCCAGGCCATCCTCTACTCACCCACCCCCTCGTTATTCTCGGCGGGCGACGGCAGCCTCACACCGCAGCGAACCGTTGAACCTCGTCTTCACGCTGCGTGGTCATCCACTGCCGCGTTTTCCCGGCTCCGCGTCATCCCCTTCCTAGGCCTCGCCGTCGTCCACCGCCCTGGTGCTCTTGGCGCGGCGTGGTCAACATGGTCAAGGAACGGCTTCCATCGGATGTGGACTGTACGTGGAGAGGCTGACAGCTGGGTCCACGGCCGCAGCAAGGAAGTGCCTCCTTATTACACGCAAAATAATTATTCCTCCACCCGACAGCGGGGACCCATCAGACGGGCCACCATATTTCGCGAAAAAAACGTTTCCCCCCTGACTGCTGGGACCCACCAGCTACACCTTCGCACGCAAGGAAGTGCGTCCGGGCAAAAAAAATGATTCGCCCCCCTGACTGCTGGGACCCACCAGCTACATCTTCGCACGCAAGGAAGTGCCTGGCAGTGACCCACCTGGTCGAAGCGTACGTAGCGTTGCCATTCTGGTCGCGAACGTGTACGTACATACTGGTCGATGTTGAGGCGCGCACGTGTCGTAGATGTAGAGGCGCGCACGTGTCGTAGTAGAGGCGCGCACGTAGCATGTACACGCGTTACAGCGGTGAGGGTGCAAGAAAGAAAATACGCCACGCACGCACATACGGGCAGGGTCTCGAACGCCTACCGCTCATACGTACATGGCTGGGTTGGAACGGAGAAACAGCATCGTCGTCGTGTTCATGGGGAGGCAACGGAATGTGTGGTCGTGTTCATCGGGACGGCTTGGACGGAACAGGCGATGGAAACGAGGCCTGGCGCACCCCACTATGGAGGAAACGGCCTTGTGTTCGACCAGCCACGTTCGAAACGGGGTCCTGTTGATCGGGAGGGGCCTGGCGTACCGCAAAACGGAGGAAACGGACCTCCTACGGTCGAAAACGGGGTCCCGTTGATCGGGAGGGTGTGGCGCATCGCAAAACGGAGGAAACGGACCTCCCACGGTCAAACGGGGTCCTGTTGATCGGGAGGGTGTGGCGCATCGCAAAACGGATTTAAACGGACCTCCCACGGTCGAAACGGGGTCCTGTTGATCGGGAGGGGTGTGGCGATCGCAAAACAGGACTCCACGGATACTGTTCATCTCCACCGTCGACCTCCTCCAGCCTCCACGGGCTACCGTCGACCTCCTCCAGCCTCCACGGGCTCCTGCTCATCCAGCCTCCACCGCGCTACTCCACCGCCACTGCTCAACCACCCTCTCCACGGGCACCCCTCCACCATCTACTGCTCATCCAGCCCTCCACACCACGGGTCCTGCTCAACCACCCTCCACGGCCACCCTCCACCGCTCACTGCTCATCCAGCCTCCACACCACGGGTTCCTGTTCATCCAGAGGCAACGCCACCGCCACCGCTCATCCAACCCCCCGCAACACTCACTAGCAGCAGCAGAGCGGCGAATCGCTCCATCGGGTTCATTAACAGCCATCGATTGATCGCAGGGGTTCGAAGAACGCGTAGCCTACAATGCAATCGCCGGGTTGATTAGAGCTCAACGCGCTTCGGCTTAAGTTAGAGCCAACGCCGCACACACGCCACAGACGCACGAGAGAAATGCGCATTGCTCCACCCCCGACCTCCCACCGTAACCGGCAACTCCCCGAAATTTTTCCTCCTCCTCGCTTCTACCACGGTTTTTTCCGTCATTGACGGCCCAAAGAATGTCATGCAGCTGCGTCTCCGGCCCGCCCAGGAAGAAAAGCCCATTTTCTGTCATGATTTTTTGTCATAGAAGTAGGAGCCCACCACATCTATGATGATACCGGGTTTTGTCACAATTATCGTCATAGAAGTGTCATATGTATGACAGAAAAAAAATCGTTCGGCCCAAAATGTCACGGATGTGTCTTTTTTTTGTAGTGTTAGCTAGGAGCTTATAATGGTTTACCTTGCGTGCCAACATGCTATTAAAATGGTTGTGATGTGGTATGATAGGATGGTATCCTCCTTTGAATGATTCGAGTGACTTGACTTGGCACATGTTCACGCATGTAGTTGAAACAAAATCAACATAGGCTTCACGATATTTATGTTCATGGTGGATTATATCCTACTCATGCTTGCACTCAGTGTTGATTAATTTTAATGCATGTTCATGACTGTTGTCGCTCTCTCAGTTGGTCGCTTCCCAGTCTTTTGCTAGCCTTCACCTGTACTAAGCAGGAATACTAGTTGTGCATCCAAACTCCATAAACCCCAAAGTTATTCCATATGAGTCCACCATACCTTCCTATATGCGGTATCTACCTGCCGTTCCAAGTAAATTTGTATGTGCCAAACTCCAAAACTTCAAATGAAATTCTGTTTTGTATGCTCGAGCAGCTCATGTATCAACTAGGGTTGTCTGTATCTTCCATGCTAGGTGGGTTATTCTCAAGAGGAGTGGACTCCGCTCCTCATTCACGAGAAAATGGCTAGTAACCGAGATGCCCAATCCCATGCTCAAATCAAATCAAATAATTAAACAAAACTCCCCCAGGATTGTTGCTAGTTGGAGGCTCCCGTTGTTTCGGGAAAGCCATGGATTAATGCTTGTTAGTGGTGGGGGAGTATAAACTTTATCATTCTGTTTGGGAACTGCCTATAATGTGTGTAGCATGGAAGATATCGAGATCTCATAGTTGTTATGCTGACAGTGAAAGTATATCGCTCAAAATGTTATTCATCTCTATTTCAAAATCGAGCTCTAGCACCTCTACAAATCCCTGCTTCCCTCTGCGAAGGGCCTATCTATTTACTTTTATGTTGAGTCATCACCCTCTTATTAAAAGCACCCGCTGGAGAGCACCATTGTCATTTGCATGCATTACTATTAATTTATATTGGGTATGGCTTGACTGGATCTCTTTTACCATGAATTACAATGTTTAGCCAGTCCTTGATCTTTAAAGGTGCTCTGCATTTGTGTTTTGCGGTCTCAGAAAGGGCTAGCGAGATACCATCTTGTTATATCATATTATGGTTGTTTTGAGAAAGTGTTGTCATCCGAGATTTATTATTATTGCTCGCTAGTTGATTATGCCATTGACATGAGTAAACATGAGACCTAAGTGTTATTGTGAATATGGTTAGTTCATAATCTTTGCTGAAAACTTGAATGCTGGCTTTACATATTTACAACAAAAAGAGCAAACAGAGTTTGTAAAGAAATTTCTTTTATCATTTTCATTTCGTCAACTGAATTGCTTGAGGACAAGCAAAGGTTTAAGCTTGGGGGAGTTGATACGTCTCCGTCGTATCTACTTTTCCAAACACTTTTGCCCTTGTTTTGGACTCTAACTTGCATGATTTGTGTCGGAGTAATGGGCCACGGGTAGGCTAACCCGAGCCCTTGAACCTTTCAAGACATCGGGGAAGGCTGCGCCCCTCAAGACCCCAAGATGAAGAGCCGCTTTTGAGAGTCGGCGGCAAGGCCGCCGACTGCCCCTCACGACCGAGTCCCAGGGACGACTTCGAGATAAGCCGACTCCTAACTGGCGGCTTCCAGAGAAGCCGGCTATGGGGAGTCGGCCCGCGACTCCGACCACCTCCTGCCTTCATAATGATGGATGGGACGGGATGCGGCCACCGCGCGGCCCATTCCTGCCCTGTTTGCGAAGGGCAGGCATGGCCACAGTGCACCGTACCAACGGAGATCTCCGTCCGGCGCGGCACTGTTGCCATGCCAGCCCTGACATCAGCCCCCGTGGGCGGCGCCCTGTGCCCACGACGGCCTGTCTGTACGACCCAGAGACGGCGGGTCCCGCCTGTCCGCGGGGGTACAGAAGACGGCGAGAGCGCCACAAGACGGACCCGTTGGGAGTCGGCTAGCCCCTCCCACGGGCCCCGCACGCCATTAACCAGACAAGACGGGGAATGGCAGCGATGATCGGATCGCCGTCAGCGGCGGCATCATGCCATGACCCCATGACCAAGCCAGCGTCATTAGAAGCACGGCTACAGAATCTGCAGCAGCAAGACCCGCCGCCAGCGGACAAGGCTGTCGGCTCGTGCCGGGCTCGTTGGCGGGCCCGCCCAATGGCGGGCCCCAGCAGTCGGCGGAGAAGACGGCGGCCTGAGAGACAGACGGCTGGGACCCGCGCCTAGCCGGATTACCATCGTATCCCCGGGGGGTAGGCCTATATAAATCCCCCAGGGCACCCATGCAAAGGGTTGGACCCTGATAGTTTTAGACACACATAGAGGGAAGAGGAGAGCTAGCCGTGCCCTTCTCCTTCCTCACCCCGAACAGCTCAAGGAGCCTCTTGTAGCCCTTTTTCATCTAGCGATCATGCGGAGACCCCGTAGAGCAGCAGTAGGGGTGTTATCTCCACGGAGAGCCCTCGAAGCTGGGTAAGATCCACCGGCGTGCATGTCTTCGCCTCATCCTGCTTCTGCCGGACACGGTGACGTTCTACTCGCCCCCACCATGATAAGCCATCCTTGGCATATGTCGCACCCAACCCCGACATTTGGCGCCCACCGTGGGGCGAGGCACCGCCGCCCGAGACCTGCTCGACGGGAACCTTTTTCCCCTCGGCGAAGCGAGCCTGCGCTCGCCCGAACTTGTTGGCGAGGTTCGCCTCTCCGACGAGCCTGCATCCGACGCAGGCACGGGCGGCCCCGAGAGCCTCCTCGCGGGCCTCCGTGACCAACTCTACGTCGCCGCCGAGCCTGCCGTGGACTTGGAGTCCGTAGGATCCACCAACCCAATGCTGGTCGACTCTGACACCGCGTCGCTCGACACGTTCCCCACCAACGTGGTGGTCTAAGACGAGCCGCTCCCTCGCGCGGCGAGCGGCGGAAGCATCGTCACGGAGGTGCTCGTCATCGGTCATGGCGAGCATTCTGGTGAAGGAGCTTATGACCTACTCGACGCGGCTCTGCAAGACCTGACCGCGCATATTCCGGAAGACGCTGACGCCGAGATGCTAGAGGCGCGCCGCCTTCAGCTTGTCGAAGGCGCGAAGAAGCTGGCAAGCATGAGACGCTTGTCAGAAGCCTACCAGCGTGAGATGGATCACGCTGTGGGTGGCTCACCGGCCCCAACTAGGCCTAGCCGCCTAGGCGCGGTTGAGGGAGTTCCGGACTAGGGGGTGTCCGGATAGCCGAACTATCATCATCGGCCGGACTCCAAGACTATGAAGATACAAGATTGAAGACTTCGTCCCGTGTCTGGATGGGACTTTCCTTGGCGTGGAAGGCAAGCTTGGCGATACGGATATGTAGATCTCCTACCATTGTAACCGACTCAGGTAACCCTAACCCTATCCGTGTCTATATAAACCGGAGGGTTTTAGTCCGTAGGACGAACAACAATCATACCATAGGCTAGCTTCTAGGGTTTAGCCTCTTTGATCTCGTGGTAAATCCACTCTTGTAACACACATCATCAATATTAATCAAGCAGGACGTAGGGTTTTACCTCCATCAAGAGGGCCCGAACCTGGGTAAAACATCGTGTCCCTTGTCTCCTGTTACCATCCGCCTAGACGCACAGTTCGGGACCCCCTACCCAAGATCCGCCGGTTTTGACACCGACATTGGTGCTTTCATTGAGAGTTCCTCTATGTCGTCACCGATAGGCTCGATGGCTCCTTTGATCATCAACAACGATGCGGTCCAGGGTGAGACTTTTCTCCCCTGACAGATCTTCGTGTTCGGGCGGTTTTGCATCGCGGGCCAATTAAGCAGCCATCTGGAGCAGATCGAAGCTACGCCCTAGCCGCCAGTCAGATTTGGAAGTTTAAACTATACGGCCGATATCCGCGGAGACTTGATCTTCGACGGATTCGGCCGCAGCAGCCGCCGCATTGTCTCGATGGGTATGATCTAGCTATGCAGCGACAAAGTGCCTCGAGGCCGCACGAATCCGCTCCGACCCTTAATCCGAGGCGGATTCCCCGATCGAGGACGAGTGGTTGGACACCGCCCGGGGCTTTAATCTCACGGCGATTGAGCCGAACTCCATCCATGTCCTGCGAAGACCTCGACTCAGGGTGCGGACTCTCTCCGGACTCCGAACCCTCAGCGCCCCTAATCGAATCCGATTGGCGCCCCTCATGGAGTTCACTGCCGCGGACATCTTTCAGCACTCGCCCTTTGGCGACATCCTGAATTCACTAAAGTCTCTCTCTTTATCTGGAGAGCCCTGGCCAGATTACGGTCAGGAAGGTTGGGATGCAGACGACGAAGAAATTCAACGCCCACCCACCAACCACTTGGTAGCCGCTGTCGACGATCTAACCGACATGCTAGACTACGACTCCGAAGACATCGACGGTATGGACGACGATGCCGGAGACGGCCAAGACCCAGCGCCTACAGGGCACTGGAAGGCCACCTCGTCATACGACATATACATGGTGGACATCCCAAAAGATGGGAACGGCGATGGAACAACGGAGGATGACCCCTCCAAGAAGCAACCAAGCGCCCGGCGTCGGGCGCCGCCTAAATCCCGCCACAGCAAGAATGAAGATTCCGGCACCGGAGATAACAATACACCGGACAGTGCCGAAGACAATCCACTCCAGCAAGATCCAGCGCAGGAAGATGGAGACGCCAGCCCTCACGAGAGAGCGGCAGAAGAAGAGGTAGAGGATTATATGCCTCCCTCCGGAGAGGAAGCAAGCCTCGACGACGATGAATTTGTCGTGCCTGAGAATCCCGTCGAACAAGAGCGTTTTAGACGCAGGCTTATAGCCACGGCGAACCGCCTCAAGAAAAAGCAGCAACAGCTTAGAGCTGATTAGGATCTTCTAGCCGACAGATGGACTGATGTCCTCGCAGCCGAAGAGCATGAGCTCGAACGCCCCTCCAAAAGCTACCCTAAACGCAAGCTGCTCCCCCGATTAGAGGAGGAGGCTTACGAACCCGCATCACCAGGAGACAATACGGCTGACCGACCACCCCGTGGTCGCGACAGAGAGGCCTCTAGGCCCTTCACTAGAACCGTACCCTGGCATCGCTCATAAAGCACACGGCCAAAGGGGAACGCTCTGGACCTGCGAGATATATTGGAGGACAAGGCAAGACAATCAAGATTGATCTATGGATCGCGTGAGCGCCCCACGGTACGTGACGACAACCGTCGCGCCGGACAAAGTAAGTCCGGCGGGGCCGAACAAAACAGACCAAGCTCTTTTGAGCTCCGTTGTGATATCGCCCGATCAGAGGCGCCAAGACACCCACTATGCTTCACGAGACGAAGTAATGGATCATCAAATCCCAAGGGTTTAAACCCGTCAATATTGAATCCTATGATGGCACAACAGACCCTCGGTTTGGATCAAGACTATCTCCTTCACATCCACATGGCCCTTGGTGACGATCTTCACGCCATCAAATACGCCCCTCAAGCTTAAAGGACCAGCCCGACATTGGCTCAACAGCTTGCCGGCAGAGTCAATTGGGAGCTGGGAGGACTCGAAGCCGCATTCCTCGATAACTTCCTGTGGCACTTATGTGCGACCACTAGACGGCGATGACCTAAGCCGCATAATTCAGCAGCCGCATAAATCAGCCGCATAATTCGGACACGGTTCTTAACCAAGAAAAACCAAATAGTCGATCGTCCGGATGCGGAGGCCCTCGCGCCTTCAAGCATAACATCAGATGACGAGTGGCTTGCCCGCACCTAGGACAGGAAAAGCCAAAATCTATGGCAGCCCTCACATCACTCATGACCCGTCTGCTGGTGAGGACAGCTGGCTAGCACGCAGCAACAACCTCAGCAAAAATTCTGGCAGTCCGGACTTCAAGGACCGAAATGGCAGGCCGCGTCGTAACAAAAACAAACGCCGCATTAACAGCGACAATATTGAGGATACGACAGTCAATGCCGGATTCAGAGGCTCTAAACCCGGTCAGCGGAAAAAGCCATTCAAAAGAACTACTCCGGGTCCGTCCAATTTGGACCGAGTACTCGACCGCTTGTGCGGATACGGCACCCCGAAAAGCCAGCTAACCACACCATCGGGGACTATTGGGTATTCAAGGCAGGCAAGTTAATTGCGAAAACAATGACAAGGGGCTGCACAGGATGACGAGGACGAGACCCAACCGCCCGAACAATAGAGGATGAAGGGTTTCCCCAAAGTGCGGACGGTGAACATGATATACGCAACGCACATACCCAAAAGGGAGCGGAAGCGCACTCGTGGATGTCTACGCGATGGAGCCAGCTTGCCTCAAGTTCAATCCATGGTCCTCCCGCCCGATCACTTTTGATCGAAGGACCACCCACCAAAGATCCGCCACGCCGGATTCGCCGACCGGTCTTAGACCCAATCGTCGATGGATTTCACCTAACCGAGTCCGATGGGCGGCGGCAGAGCCTGAACCTGCTTTATCGGGATACAAGCAAAATGGGCATAGACCCTCAAGGGTTAAACCTACCAAAACGACCTTTAAAGGCGTCATACCAGGTGTAAAGCCAATTGTACAGGCTCAATTACACTAGAAGTGGTCTTGGATCCCGGATAACTTCTGAAGCGAGGAGTTAATCTTCGACATAATCCCGTTCCGCAGCGGCTATCATGCCTTGCTCGGACGTACCACGTTTGCAAAGTTCAACGCGATGCCGCACTACGCATACCTCAAGCTCAAGATGCCAGGCCCTTGAGGAGTCATCACGCTCAACGGAAACACGAACGCTCTTCCGCACGGAGGAACATACAGCTGCTCGCGCGAAGTGCAATGCAACCTCTTAAGGCAATTCTCGAGTCCGGCCGTTAAGCGGCCGGACACAGCTAAGCGCCGGAGTAACTTACAACAAGACCACTGGCACATTCCGAGCACGTAGCAAGGCGGCCCCAACCCCAGCTCCTGCGAACGTCAAAGCAGGTCCTTCACGTACACCATTACGCCTCAAGATACCATGGGCATGGGGAGAGGGGCACGACCACGATAAACCCAGACTACGGCTCAACCACACGGGGGCTCTCAAGTGTGTCGTTCCTTTTCTTTTCATTTTACCTTTACTTTTTACCCACAGACTCCGCTTGTCGAAGCCTGTCGTCGGCAGAGACCTACCGAACTCACGATGCAACAGCCAGGAAGGATAAAGGCTACAAACGAATATACTGGTGGTCTCCATTAAGAGCATTTTATACACCAATCTGCAGCCTACCCCTGGAGGGGGACATGTTTAACAGTTCCATACCTTGCTTATCACACTATTTGTATCGTTCTGCATTCGTAGCAGCACTTATTGAATAAAACAATGCAGCACCTTTTTGCTTATAATTGCATTTCTTTTTCATACATATGTTCATTCACGGCATGTTGCATCCGTACACTTTGGTACGGCTAATATACACCAGGGGCTTATGTTTCCCGCATTATGGTATAATAAGTCCGAACACTTTCACAAGTGCGGCACCCCGAACTTATAGCACTATATGCATCAGCTCTGAATCATGTCTTGGGTCAATAGTTGGGTTTGCCTGGCTCCCGTGTTTTGGTACCTTAAGTTCCGTTATATCGGCTAAGGTAGCACCGGAGAACCATCGCGATTCCGCCCAGTTCAGCTGGGTTAACGCCTGGAGAAAGCTAAAACTGACCGTCATGATGAGGCGAGAGCCGATCGCTGTTCGAGAGATTTTAAGTAGTCCTTAAAGACTTATGCCGCTTAGAGCGAGGAGCCGGATACTGTCCGCCAAGGCGTGATAGCGCCCCAAATTCGCCTTCCGAAGACTAGGGGCTTCACCAAATTTAAAATTATAGAATTCTATGGCTAAGTGAGAGTGTTCAAGCATTATAAGTCTGGTTACCTTGTTCGCTGTGTTGAGCGCCTCCTAGATGGACCCAAAACGGGAACAAGAGCGCCAAGTTTATCCCAACACCCCAGCACTCGTGGCATGGGGGTGAAGCCCGACGACTTGCCATCTCTCGATTTGATAAATAGTCCACGAAGGTAATATTTTAAATTAACAAGCGTTGCTTAGCGATATGAACTAAGTTTTCAGCGCACAGGATAACAAAATGCGAGTCTACTCAAATATTACATCTTTGGAGCAGCACCCGCAATAGTGTGGGCGCCCTTCAGCACAGTCTTATAATACATCTCGGGCGTGATATGCTCCTTGCCCTCTGGTGGCGGGTCCGTCACAAGTTTCTGGGCATCCATCTTGCCCCAGTGCACCTTTGCGCGGGCAAGGGCCCGACGGGCACCCTCAATACAAGCAGAATGCTTGATCACTTCAACCCACGGGCACGCATCCATCAGCCGCCGACCAGGCAAGTAGCTCCCGTGCATGGCCTCCTTAGGCCATAGCCGAACTATGAGCCCTTCATGGCCTGTTCGGCCGCCTTGTGGAGCTCGACCAGCTGCTTCAGCTGGTCGCTAAGGGGCACTGATGTCCGCCTCAAGATATCGAGACCGAAGACCTTCTCCGCCGAGCTCCCTCCTCGGCCCGGTAGAATGCGGCAGCATCGACACGCCATGCGAGGAAGATCTGCGAACGCCTCTAGAGAGCTCCAATTCGGGTAAGCAGGTAATTAACACTCACATGCTCACTTTGCATGGAAAATGCCTTACCCGCTGCTATTTTCTTCACGCCTCAATCTCCGGAGGGCCTTGTAGGCTTTGCCTTAGCGGCTTTGGCACTCTCAAGAGTTGCAAGCTAAGACTGACTCGAGTCTTGAGTCATGCTCCAAGCTCTCATGTTTTTCACGAGATCCTGGAGCTCTTGTTGTACCTCCGCCACCCGCGCCTCCTGCTTCTCTCGCTCAGTGCGCTCCAGCTGCATTGCATTATGCTCGTGACCACCGCCTCCTTCAGGGTCGCCACCTCGTTAGTGGACCCTACAATACCCACGTTATCCTTGTCATTTTTCTTGCAATCAAATCCTTTTCTGTAAGGTACAATTTTCATAAGGTATTACTCACCTTCTTTTTCCTCGAGCTGCTTCTTGGCATGGCCGAGCTCGTTCTCGGACCGCTCGAGGTTTTCCTTCAAAATATTGACCTCCGCAGCCAGTGCGGCGAATGTCAGCAGCGCAGCCTGCAATCCCATATTGACATATTTTTTATATCTTTTTAAAGATCCTCAGTCCGGCTTTTCTTTCCGAACACCGAACCGAGCATCAGGGGCTACTGTCTATGCGGTACCATTTTTACATATATTGAAATTCTTACCTCAAAGCTTTGTTAGAAGGCTGTTGCGAAGCTCAGTCAGCCCGCTCTTGGCGAGCTGAACCTTTCAATCACCGCACTCATAACAAATGCGGTGTTCCTCTTCGATGGAGGCACCGCTGAGCGCCTCCAGAATTATCCGGCACCTCCGTTGGGACGGAGGCAGCCGGGCGTCATGCCTTGCCCTTCTTACGAAGGGGTCGCCTCACGGACTCGAGCCACTTTGTGGCCTCCGGGATGAGTCCGTGCACAGTCGGGAGGGTGTCTGTGACACCTCGGGGCCTCCTCCTGGTGGGTCCTTTCTCGATCCCACTCGGCGTCGTCCGTGGCACGGGGGGTGGAGGCAGTCGGAAGGGAATCCATATCCGACGCACCCAAGGACCCGCTCGACGAAACGGGAAGATCATCCTTGGGCGGACTGCAGGGTTGTATGCGGCATTAGAAAGACATTATGTGGCGAAAAGAAAAAAACCTTGAAGTTATTCGGGACTCCGGATACTTACGATCTCGCCAGGGGCTTGGCCCTTGGAGGCCAGTCCTCGTCGTCGTCGCTCGCGTTGGCGGAGCAGTCCGGGGGAAGAGTTTTTCCCCTCTTGGGCCCTTCGGCCTCCCTTGTTGGGGAGGCCTTCCTTTTCTTCCCTCCCCCCGCTGGGGGAGAGGCTTTCTTATTCTCCTCCTCATCTTGGTGGGAGGAGTCGGCCTCGGATTCATCATCCGATAGCACCTGAAAACGGGAACTCTTCCGAGTCCCCGTGGCCGTCTTCTTGGCCTTCTTCTCCGGCACCACACGGTGCCGGAGCCAGCAGCCCCGATAAGCGGGCGTCCGCTGGGTCCTTCCGCAATGGGGCCGACAGGTAATCCGTTCGGCCTTTGCCAGCCAGTCCTGTCAAAGGTAAAGGGAGTTTAGATCCCGCATAGAGTCAAACTATGGAAAACAAGTGGTGAAATCACTTACCTCGTCAGCTGGACGCTGCGAGTGGAATCCGCGATCTTCGGTAGCGGATGCGGGAGCTTCGGCGCCCTTGAACAGCACCTTCCAGACATCTTCGTACGTAGTGTCGAAGAGCCCGCTCAGGGTCTGGTGCTGCGCCGGATCAAACTCCCACATGTTGAAGCCCCGTAGCTGGCACGGAAGAATCTGGCGGATGAGCATGACCTGGACTACGTTGACAAGCTTGAGCTTCTTGTCCACCAGCTTCTGGATACAGGCTTGAAGTCCGGTCAGCTCCTCCGAATCACCCCAAGTCCGGCCACTCTCTTTCCAGGAGGTGAGCCGTGTAGGAATGTCGGATCTAAATTCGGGGGCCGCTGCCCAATCAGGGTCACGCGGCTCGGTGATGTAGAACCACCCCGATTGCCACCCCTTTATGGTTTCCATGAAAGTGCCCTCCAGCCACGTAACGTGGGACATCCTGCCCACCATGGCGCCTCTGCACTCCGCTTGGCTGCCCTTCACAACCTTCGCTTGACATGAAGGTCTTGAGCCACAAGTCAAGTGGGGCTGATGCAGAGGAATGCTCGCATACCCATTTATAAACGCCGAGATGTTGAGGATAAAATTGGGCCGGATCATGGAAATCTAGGTCGAGTAGAACATGAGCCCCCGGACAAAGGGATGAAGCGGGAAGCCCAGTCCACGGAGGAAATGGGGAAGAAATACTACCCTCTCATGGGGCCTGGGGTTGGGGACGAGCTCTCCCTCGTCGGGGAGCCGATGCGCGATGTTGCTGGACAATATCCAAGGTCGCGCAGCTCTCGATCTGCCCTCCGTGACGGAGGAGGCCATCCACTTGCCTCCCGCTCCGGACATAGTTGGAGAAGGTTGAGGTGAGAAGTGCGGACTTGGGCGCTGGAGCTCGAGTTTGCAGAGATGGATAAGCCAAGGAGGAAGAAGGCGCAGGTAAAAAGGTTGGATCTTTATCCCTTATATGGGCGGACAAAAACATATGTCCCCACCGGCCTTGTAAAACTCGCTTATCTCCCAAGCGTCACAATCAATGGCGCGGTTGGGTTACCCACGTCCGTATTGATGGGAATCCTTGAATAAGGGGAACACGTCTCTGCTTCGACAGGACGTGCCAAGGAAACCGTTCGCTAAACGCGCTGAGGTGGAACAATAAAAACAATTTGAGTAAAGGCTTGGTAGTGGTGCGACGTCACGCCACAAAATATGTCAGCAGATTGATCTTGTGTACTATTATTCTCTCTACGGTGGTATGTGGAATTTATTTTTGCAGAGCGGACACTATCCTGGTGTTCACAATCTTCTATAAATTATTCGAGGAAGAACCCGCCTTGCAATGCCAAGACAACATGCGCGCCGGACTCATCGTCATTGAAGCCTGGTTCAGGGCTACCGAGGAGTTCCGGACTAGGGGTGTCCGGATAGCGAACTATCATCATCGGCGGACTCCAAGACTATGAAGATACAAGATTGAAGACTTCGCCCCGTGTCCGGATGGGACTTTCCTTGGCGTGGAAGGCAAGCTTGGCGACGGATATGTAGATCTCCTACCATTGTAACCGACTACGTGTAACCCTAACCCTATCCGGTGTCTATATAAACCGGAGGATTTTAGTCCGAGGACTAACAACAATCATACCATAGGCTAGCTTCTAGGGTTTAGCCTCTTTGATCTCGTGGTAGATCCACTCTTGTAACACACATCATCAATATTAATCAAGCAGGACGTAGGGTTTTACCTCCATCAAGAGGGCCCAACCTGGTAAAACATCGTGTCCCTTGTCTCCTGTTACCATCCGCTTAGACGCACAGTTCGGGACCCCCTACCTGAGATCCGCGGTTTTGACACCGATAGCGTCCAGCAGCTTGGCGTGGCTATCGCTAACTTGTTCGGGCCAATCGCCTGTGTACGCCACGCCATGAGAACATCCGCGCCGCCAGGTGGCGGCGGACGAAGCCAGACAACTTCGAGGGTGAAGAGCGCCGCCTGATGATGGAGCGAGTCCGCAGCCTCGACGCTGCTGCCACACAAATGAAGCCGCCGCGCCGCAGGCGCCGCAACGACAAAACAACGACCTGCCTCCCCGCCGAGATCAGGCGCGGCGTTTTGACACCGACTAGCGTGTCCGCGGAAGAAAAGACAAGGATCCGCTGTCAGCCACGGCCGGACTCGTGATCACCATCGAAGCGACCAAGACGGCCGCCCAAGAGCAAAGTGGAACGGCGAGACGACTATCTCCGCCTCGTCCTCGCAAAGAAAGGCGAAGTCCCCCGCCACCCGTCGAGCATCCGACTCTCGGCGACCGCCTTGGCCGCCGAGAGGGAGTCGGAGAGAATGACGCCCGCCACCGGATCGACCGACTCCACCGATCCCTGGCGCTGGAAGAAGAAGACGAGTTGGGTCCGCCCTGTTTCGGACCTCGCATCCGAGACGAGCCCTTTCCCAAAGGGTTCACGCTCCCCCGAGATACGCCCAAGTACACCGGCTCCGTAAAGCCGGAAGACTGGCAGGTTGACTACTCTATGGCCGTCAACATAGCGAACGGCAACAAGCATGTTGCCATAAAGTATGTTCCACTCATGCTCCAGGGCACGGCCCGGACATGGTTGAACAGCCTGAAGCCCCGCAGCATCAATAGTTGGGTCGACTTCACCGAAGCCTTCGTCCGCAACTTCACAAGCACGTACAAGCGACCTCCCAAGCCTCGCCAGCTTTCCTTGTGCGTGCAAGGCCCCAACGAGTCAACTCGCAACTACCTCACACGTTGGGCCGAGCTTCGGAACTCCTGCGAGGGCGTGCACGAGGTGCAGGCTATCGAGTACTTCACTATCGGGTGCAGAGAAGGCACCCTCCTCAAGCACAAGCTCCTCTGCGACGAGCCGGAGACCCTCGACGAGCTGCTGATCATAGCGCATAAGCACGCCACATCGACTCCTCCATGAAGGCGGAGATTCAAGTTAGTGCGACCGGCAAAGTGGCCCCTCAGGCTCCCAGAACTCTGGCTGGAGACGCCAGTCGGCGACAACAACAGAACAATCACAAGCGCAAGGCCCCACAGCCGGCTTCCAGCAGCCGGCAGGTTGCGACTGTCGAAGACCAGCAGCCGGAGGGCAGCCTCCACCAAGTGATGTAAAGGTGGCAAGTCCAACTGGTTGCCGCCTTCTCTTCGAGCAGACTCTAGATGGTCCCCGCAAGTTCCACAGCGCGCCGGGTTGCCAAACCACACCACCCGGAAGTGCCACCGCTCACCAGATCGCCAAGGGAGACGGACTCCTGTTTTCCCGCTCGCTGGGTCATTACAAAGAGCCGGCTGTCGAGCCCGGTCGGCGCAGTACAATATGAGTACCCAGAAGATCACGGAGCCTATGTGGTGTTCACCAGTGTGGCTGACGATCGACGCGGCAGGCGGCTGCAGCAGCAACAGGTGAATGCAGTAGCATCAGATACTCCAGAGTTCATGCACTGGTCCGAGAAGCCTATCAATTCGAGCAGAGATGATCACCCAGAGGTGATGCCGAGTCCGGGCTCCTACGCCCTGGTCTTGGGTGCCACCTTTGCCACAGATAGGCGGGCCGCTCGCTTCTCGCGAGTGCTGATAGACGAAGGCAGTAGCATCAAGATCCTGTACAAGGATACCATGGAGAAGTTAGGAATCAAGCAAAGACAGCTTCAGAGCAGCCGGACTGCGTTCCACGGCATTGTTCCTGGCCTTTCCTGCTCACCGATCGGCAAGATCCTGATAGACGTCCTCTTTGGGGACAAAGATCATTTTCGCCGAGAGCCAGTTTGGTTTGAAGTGGTGGACCTCGAAAGTCTGTACCATGCGTTGCTTGGCCGACCTGCTTTGGCCAACTTCATGGCGGTCCCCCACTACGCCTACCTCAAGATGAAGATGCCGAGTTCCAAGGGGATTCTGACCATAGCCGGCGATCACTGAAGTCGTCGCTTATGCTGCTGAAAGCAGTCGGCTAGCCGAGTCCTGGTGATCGTGAGCTGAGAAGCGGCTTCTTGATCGGGTTGTGGTGATGGCCGCAAGCAGCCGAGATATCGCCCAACCCCAAGGAGTCGGAAGCTGAGGGTTCGCTCAAGCCGCCAAAGAAACGAAGAAGATACCCTTGGACCCGGAGCACCCAGAGAGGTACTTTCATAGGTGCAAACCTTGACAGCAAATAGGAAGGCGAGCTCGCCGATTTCCTCTGGAGAATCGACATCTTCGCATGGTCCCCTAAAGACATGCCATGTGTACCGACGGAATTCGCGAGCACAAGTTACATGTCCGATCTGATGTAAAGCCCGTCAGGCAGCCCTTGCGCCGCCTGTTAGAAGAGAAGAGAAGAGTTGTTGGAGAAGAGATAGCCCGACTCCTAGCAGCCGGCTTCATTATGGAAGTGTTTTTTCCAGAATGGTTAGCAAACCCGATCCTGGTGCTGAAGAAGAACAAGGAGTGGCGGATGTGTATTGACTACACAAGCCTCAACAAAGCTTGCCCCAAGGACCGATTCGCTCTGCCGAGAATTGATCAGGTGATAGACTCCACAGCCGGATGCGAGCTGTTGAGTTTCTTAGATGCATATCACCAGATCAAGCTGAACCCAGCTGACAGACTGAAGACCGCTTTCATCACGCCGTTTGGAGCCTTCTTCTACCTGACCATGACGTTCGGCTTGAGGAACACCAGCGCCACCTTTCAGCGTTGCATGCAGAAGTGCCTCCTCAAGCAACTCGGCAGAAACGCCCACGTCTACATGGGCGATGTGGTGGTGAAGACGGAAAGGCGTGGAACATTGCTGGAAGACCTCAAGGAAACCTTTGAGAACCTGCGCCGATTCTAGATCAAGCTCAACCTCGAGAAGTGCGCTCGAGTACCACCGCCAACTCCTTGGCTTCCGGTCTCGAACGCCGCATAGAGTGCAACCTCAAAGATCAAGGCCATCGAGAGGATGGAGGTACCCGCCGACCGCTAGATGTGCAAAGATCACCGGTTGTTTACGCCCATCACCGATTCATCGGTCGGCTACGAGAAAGCTCTCCCTTTATACCAGCTCATGAAGAAGACCACCTTCTTGAATGGAACCACAAGACGGACGAAGATTTTCTCGCTTGAAGAAAATGCTGACTACTCCCCTGTCTTTGGCGGCCCCGACTCCTAAAGAGCCCATGCTCTCAGACATTGCCGCCACCACCGGGTAGTCAAAGACAATCATTGTAGTTGAACGCAAGGAGGAAGGCAAGGCTCGCCTGTCCAGAGACCGGTATATTACCTGAGCGAAGTATTGTCGACCTCCAAGCAGAATTACCCCCACTAACAGAAGATGTGCTACGGCGTGCACTTTGCCGCCAAGAAGTTGAAGCCTTACTTTCAAGAGCATCCAATCACTGTGGTTTGCATAGCCCCACTAGCCGAGATCATCGAAAGCCGAGATGCTTCTGGCCTAGTGGCCAAATGGGCCATAGAGCTGGCTCCCTACACCATCTACTACCAGCCCCGCACCGCCATCAAGTCGCAAGCACTGGCCGACTTCCTCGTCGACTGGGCCGAGACCCAGTACCTGCCGCCAGTGCCCGACTCCACCCATTGGCGAATGCTTTTCGATGGCTCCAAGATGCGCACCAGCTTGGGAGCCGGCGTTGTCCTCACTTCCCCCAAAGGCGACGAGCTCAAATATCCGCTGCAGATCCATTTCGCTGCCTCCAACAATGTCGCCGAATACGAGGCACTCATTCACGGGCTCCGGCTTGCCAAAGAACATGGCATTCGCCGGATCTTGTGTTATGGCGACTCCGATTTAGTGGTCCAGCAGTCATCTGGCGATTGGGACGCCAAAGATGCAAACATGGCGAGCTACCGTTTCCTTGTACAACAACTCAGCGGATATTTCGAGGGGTGCGAGTTCCTTCACGTGCCAAGAAATGACAACGACCAAGCAGACACCCTGGCACGAATCGGCTCCACCCGCCAAGCAATACCATCCGGCGCCGCCCTCTTCAGCCGCCTCAAACCGTCATCAAGCCTTCACCAGAATCCGACTCCATCTTTGTGCCGGCTCCCACCGAAGAAGTCGGATCCGACTCAAGAGCCCCAGTAGACGGCACGAGAGTTCTTGCAGATGGTTCCAAGAACGCCGTAGTCGAAGCCGGCCCGGGGACTTTAGAACCTGGCCCGGGGACCGCGGCGACTAATCCGAGGACTCCAGAGCTCGGCCTGGGGACTGCACCAGTTGGCCCGGGGACTTCATCAAATCCAGCAAGCGGCCGCGGACTCCAGCCCGCCGCCTCCCAGCCCAGCCGCCCTCGTCCAAGTTGCAGTACTAGCAGTTGAAGAAATAGCAGCACCCTCATGGGCCCAGCCCATCCTCAAGTTCCTAGTGAGCAAAGAGCTGCCAACCGATGAAATCTTGGCTCGGCAAGTACAACGCCGAGCGGCAGCCTACACCATAGTCAACAGAGAGCTGGTCAGGCACAGCGTCACTGGTGTCTACCAGCGTTGCGTCGAGCCAGAGCAAGGCCGGGCAATTCTCAAATACATCCATCAAGGCGAGTGCGGCCACCATGCGGCCTCAAGAGCACTCGTCGCCAAAGCCTTTCGACACGGTTTCTTCTGGCCAACTGCCCTAGAAGAGGCCAAGGAATTAGTCCAAAAATGCAAAGGGTGCCAGAAGTTCCGCTCCAAGCCGCATCAGCCGGCTTCCGCACTCAAGACTATCCCCATCGCCTGGCCCTTTGCGGTTTGGGGCCTGGACATGGTGGGACCATTCAAAACAGCACGAGGCGGCCTAACTCACTCACTTGTCGCGGTGGACAAGTTCACCAAGTGGATAGAAGTAAAGCCCATCAAGAAATTGAATGGTCCGACTGCAGTGACATTCATCTCCGACATCACGACTCGGTACGGCATACCACATAGCATCATCACCGACAATGGCACAAATTTGGCCAAAGGCGCCTTGGCCCGTTTCTGCGCGACACAGGTCATCCGACTGGACTTAGCGTCCGTCGCCCATCCGCAGTCAAACGGCTAGGTGGAGAGAGCAAACGGCCTCATCTCGCTCGCATCAAGCCTCGATGGTCGAACCATCGAGCGTTCGCCGGTTGTTGGCTTGATGAGTTGCCAGCCGCCCTCCGAGTCCGGACACGACTCCAAACAAGTCAACCGCTTCACACCTTTCTTCCTCGCTCACGGTGCTGAAGCCGCCATCCCAACGGACATAGAGTTCGACTCGCGAGTCACCATGTACACCGAGGAGGAAGTGAAGAAGCACGCCAAGACGGTGTTGATCTGCTGGAAGAGGGCCAGCTGTTGGCACTCACCGGTCCAGCATCTACCAGCAGAGCTCGCGCCGATACTACAACAGAAGGTCAGGCCAAGATCTTTCCAAGAGGGCGACCTTTGTGCTCCGACCGATCCAGCGAACAGCCGCCAGCACAAGCTGTCGGGCGCCTTTGGGAAGGCCCTTCATTATCAGCAAAGTGCTGGGCAACGACTCCTACTACCTGATCGACGCTCAGAAGCCCCGAGCACGCAAGAGCGACGACTCCGGCAAAGAGACGGAACGGCCATGGAATGCAAATCTTCTCCGAAGATTTTACAGTTGATGTAGTATGTATCACGCTACCCTTTGTATTAAAGTACCAAGACTTCGGGCCCCCCGAGACGAGCTCGGGGACTGCCCTTTTTGTTATCTATATGATAAGAATTATGCATTCGAGTATGCTACTCTTTGTTATGCCGCTTGGCACCGGGTTCGACTAGTCGGCGCGGGGACTCGCCGCCTCGCGCTATGGAATGCTTCCTGCAGTCGGACAAGTAGTGTGTGGTGCCTAAGCCGTCTCCTGTCAGAAGCCGCAGCTTGCAGAGCGACTGTTTGGTGGGCAGGAGTAAGGAAGAATGGGCGCCCACATGAAAAATGGCTAAGGACTCAAAGCATAAACGTAGCTTAAGCCGGCTTCCATCCTCTTCATAAACCGACTCTTGAGTAGTCGGCTTGCCGCTTCTCCAACTTGTTAAAAGACTCTAAAATGGTTAGTACTTGCCTTCCCAAAAGTAGCCAAGCATTCGATCCAATGCAGTCCACGTAACGGTTGTCCGTGGCAAGGCGGCGACTGCTTAAGGCGGTAAAGGAAAAAGCCAAAGGAGCAATGAGCAAGGAAAGATAGAATTCGGATAAATATTTACATAACATAGGCCCTTGGCCGAATCTTCAAGCAGAAGTTCAAAATACACCCCGCGGGTGGAATTGTGCGAATTAACTAGTCCGACTGGGAGTGCGCAGAACCGGCATGTCTAGCCACAAGGTAGCAATCGCCTGGGCGCCGACACGTTGAAGTCGGCGCAGCATCCGATGGACCGGCCGCAGACGAGCCTCGATGCTCAGAAGCTGCTCATCAAGGGTCCGGGGGGCATTGCCGGCAATCTCAGCACCATTTGCCCTCCACGCCTCGCGATCAGCCTCGATGGCCTGAGTGGCCGCCTGCGTGTGGCCAGGGAAGAAGTCTGCCAAGACGAAAAAGAAGCAAGTCAAAAACTCGGGAGTCAGCCCGACCTATAGTCAGCGGCTCAAAGAAAGAAATTAAAGAAACTCACCGTCGACGATGTCCTCAATCTCATGGAAGCCGGAGGTCAGCAGTGCCTCCTTGTTGGTCCAGGAGGAGCGCCGCCGAACTCGCCAGAGAGCAGTCTCTTTCTTCTGCTGCCCCACGCCTTTTAAGCAGCTCCCTTTGCTCCGCCAGCTGTGTAGCCAGCAGGTCGCGCTCTGCGGCGAGCTTGCTGCACTCCTCCCCCTTGGCATGCAAGGCGGTGTTGGCTTCGCCCAGCTGCTGCTGAAGAGTGGCGTTGGCCTCTGAAGAGTAAAAAGAAAAAGGGCGTTAAGTCGTCAACAGAGAAGGTCGCCGGGAAGATCCGGCCCGACTGCTCAGCAGTCGGCCCGAATCTCGGGGACTACAGCCCGCGGGTGCGCCAGTGCGCCCCCGCGAAGAAGGAGGGCTCACTCCGGCTCTCCGACAAGTCGGCAGTCCGCTTGCCCAGCTCCTCAACATTGCGGTTGAAGGCAGTGACGCGGAGGTTGTGATACTCCTGTGATAAGTATTTTAGACAAAGGTAAATATTTGAACTCACCAGATGGAGTTTCGAGTCACCGCCAGCAGCCGCCCAAACTCGGGATTACACCCGGTGGAGTGTTTGGCGCCGCCTACGAGAAGAACACGAAAAACAAAGTCAAAAGAAGAAAGCATACCCGGACGGCTGCTCGCGACGCCAGATGTGCCTTGGTGCAGTTCTGGATGGCGTCGCCCTCGGCTTGCAGCTTCGCCTGAATGTCCAGAAGCGCCTGGTTCAGCGGGCCTGTGCCGCCTCCTCACACCCACCCAACGGGCACGGCGCTCGTCGCCTCGGCGTCTGGGATGGCCGAGCTGGCGGCGCCGGTCTCCAATGGGCGTGGCACCGAAATCGCCTTCTCAAGGCGGCGGCGCACTGGCGAGGCGACTTGAAGGAGCAGCTTCGCCACGGCCTCGTTTTCGCCGGCGGCACCGCGGTTCGCTGCCTGTTTACCTTGCGCGCTCCCGGACGGCGGCGGTGGCGGCACGGCCGTGCCCGACGTGGAGGTCTCGCCGCCTTCCCACTCCATGATGGGGTTCTCGCTGCCGGCTCCCCCAGTCTGCCCCGTGAACTCCGGGGGCGGCGGCGCAAAGCTCAGCGGGATGACGAGCAACGCCGATTGGCGGTACGCGGCCTCCTCAGATCGTCGCTTTGCCGCGACGGCGGCTTCGGCCTCATCCAGCTTCTTCTGGGCGGAGGCAGCCGCCTTCTTGGCCTCCGCCTTCTCCAGGCAGGCGGCTTATTCCTCGTCGCGCTTCTCCTGCGCGTTCTGCTCCGTCACCTCCCGGAGGTCGGCGGCGGGGTCAATCCGCCGAGTAGTGGCGGACGTCTCTGCCGACCCCATGATGGAGGGGGCGGTGACCCTCTCTAAAGTAAGGGGAGCCCTGAAGCGAGGAAGGCATGTAAAAGATTTGGACAAGAGTCACGAGAAGAAAACAAGACAAAAGGTGGAAGCACTTACGCAGAGACCAGTGGCGGCCTTTTCACTTCCTTGCGAAAGCGGTTGGCCTTTGCGACCGCCTCTTCCCGCTTGGTCGCGGCGGCCGCCCCTTTGAACTTCTTCGACCGGCCGCCAAGCAAGCTCGGCCCGGCCAGGCTCTTCTTCACGCCGCCTTGACCATCCAAGCCGGCGGAGGAACTCGCGCTCGGCTGGCCGACCTTTGAATCGTGGCGCGGGGCGACTTCCCCCTCGGCATCGTCATCAGGCCAGTCGGCAAAGGTGGCCGAGGGCCGGAAGCCGCCTGCTCCTCCTCCTCCTCCTTCGGCGTCGGCCTCCATCGCCGCCGGCCCCAAGTCAGGGTCGTCGACGTCGCTCTCCGCACGGTCGGGGACGAACTGACGGGCCGGTCCCGTGGTGCCGGCTGAAGGCTGGATGAGGGAGTCCTGACTCGAAAAAACCAAAAAAGATCAGAAGTCGGATTCGGCTGAAAAAGAAAACAGAAGAAGAAGAGAGACGACTTACAACAGGCGGGGGGTTGGCGCGTGAGTAGGCTCCTTGCCGAACCGCCAATCCGCCGTGAGATTGCAGTTCGCGATATAGTTCACCGTGTCCGCCACCTCCGCGTGGGGCATGTCCTTGGAGCACATCCAACTTGTCCCGGTGGCGCCATCCGCGATCGATGAGGCCAGCCTTGGAGCGGAAGGACTCGGCGCGCCACGAAGGCGGCCAGCAGGTCGGCCCCGGTCAAACCCTCCGACTGTGTCAGCACTCGGAGTCGCGCGACGGCGGCGGCACCAGCGGGAGTCAGCGTCCTAGCCCGGTGGGACCAGCTGGGGAGCCTCCCAGCCAGTGCGCCGGCTTCGTAAGGCGGCAGATTGACCCAGTCGCCTTCTGGGGTGACTTTCTTCACATAAAAATAAGACAGCTGCCACATCTTCACCGGCTTAATAAGCGAGATGGTGGGAAACGGGTTGTCGGGCACCGATCTCCGCATCGCGATGAAGGCACCGCACAGGGCTGGCACGCCGGCGACGTTCGTGTCGAGCTTGGACTGGAAGAACTCCCCCCATAGCTCGATGGTGGGGAGAACACCGAGGAAGCCTTCGCACAAGGTGACGAAGGCAGCCTGCAGCACCACCGTGTTCGGAGTAAGGTGGTGCGGCTGGAGCCCGTGGAACTCCAAGAAGGAGCGGAAGAAACCGCCGCCCGGCAGCCCTAGGTCAGCGCATGAGGTGCGAGCGAATACGACCCTTCGCCCTCCTCCGCACCGCGATACTTCCTCGCTCGCGGGGCGCGGGCCCGCACTAGGTTCTTGCCGGGGAGATGACACGTCTTGCGAAGGAACTCGATGTGGTCGTCGTCCACCTCGGAGCCGTCCCACACACCTGAGCGCATGGCAGGAGGTGCGGCGGCGGAGGAGGAGCTCATCACTGCGGGCGTGGCATGGTTCGGCGCGGCGGCGCCGAGAGGAAGAAGAAGCAAGAGGAAGCGAAGGGAGTAGGGAAGATGGGCGCGCGTGCTTCGCCGCCCCCCTCCTCCCGCCTACTTATAGGCTCATGGGCTGAGAAGCCGATGAGGCGGGCGTGGGATTAACTGCGCCCAGCACCCCACGCCCCCCACGATTTACCACACGAAGTTACTGCACGCAGTTACGGCGTGGGAACCCCAACTGTCCGCACGCACGGCCGCAACGGATCCGTTCATGTGCCGAGGCGCGGTAGTGGCGGGTCCCGTCGCGCGCATGGGTGGGCAGACTGACCCTGCCGCGTGGCGCTACGCGATGGGTCCGCAACGGGCAGCTGTCTGGAAGCTTGTCAGGCACGCAGCCTGGATCCCACTACGACTTTCAAACTCTTTAAGGGGCAAGACGACCTCCTGCGAGTCCGGCTCCAGCTAGTTGGCCCAGAGGAGGACGGCGAGCAAGGCCCAGATTCCACCACCAGAAGGATGAAACTGTTGAGGCTCCTCGACATGTCACCCTCGGCGCCCCACCAGCTTCGGGGACTACTTTCGGAGTAATGGGCCACGAGTAGGCTAACCCGAGCCCCTGAACCTTTCAAGACATCGGGGCAGGCTGCGCCCCTCAAGACCCCAAGATGAAGAGCCCTTTTGAGAGTCGGCGGCAAGGCGCGACCGCCTCACGGCCGAGTCCTGTGGACGACTTGAGATAAGCCGATTCCTAATCGGCGGCTTCCAGAGAAGCCGGCTATGGGGAGTCGCCCACGACTCAACCACCTCCTGCCTTCGCAATGATGGACGGACGGGTGCGCCACCGCTGCCCATTCCTGCCCTTGTTATGAAGGGCAGGCATGGCCACAAGGCGCTGTACCAACGGAGATCTCCGTCCGTGGCGGCCATCGTTGCCATGCCACCTCGACATCAGCCCGCGGGCGGCGCCTGTGCCCACGACGGCCTATCTGTACTACCCAGAGACGGTGGTCCCGCCTGTCAGCGGAGGTACAGAAGACGGCGAGAGCGCCACAAGACGGACCCGTTGGGAGTCGGCCCCCAGGAGTCGGCTAGCCCCTCCCACGGGCCCCGCACGCCATTAACTGCATAAGACGGGAATGGCACAAGTGATCGCTTCGTCAGAGGCGGATCGCTGCCATGACCCCATGACCAAGCCAGCGTCATTAGAAGCACGACTACAGTAATCCGCAGCCGGGAAGACCAGCCCGCGGCAGACAAGGCCTGTCGGCTCCGTGCCGGGCCCGTCGGCGGGCCCCAGCAGTCGGCGGAGAATACGGCGGCCTGAGAGACAGACGGCTGGGACCCACGCCCAGCCGGATTACCATTGTACCCCCGGGGGGTAGGCCTACCCATGCAAAGGGTTGGACCCTGATAGTTTTAGACACACATAGAGGGAAGAGGAGAGCTAGTCGTGCCCTTCTCCTTCCTCACCCCGAACAGCTCAAGGAGCCTCTTGTAGCCCTTTTTCATCTAGTGATCATGCGGAGACCCCGCAGAGCAGCAGTAGGGGTGTTATCTCCACAGAGAGCCCTGAAGCTGGGTAAGATCCGCCGGCGTGCATGTTCGCCTCATCCTGCTTCTGTGCACCGCGACGTTCTACTCGCCCCCACCATGATAAGCCATCCCTTGGCATATGTCGCACCCAACCCCCGATAATTTGAATGAAACTAACCCGGACTGAGGTTGTTTTCAGTAGAACTGCCATGGTGTTATTTTTGTGCAGAAATAGAAGTTCTCGGAATGACCTGAAAAATCCACGGAGAAACTTTTTAGAATTAATAAAAAATACTGGCGAAAGAAATAGCGTCAGGGGGCCCACACCCTGTCCACGAGGGTGGGGGCGCGCCCCCTCCCCTTGGGTGCGCCCCCTGCCTCGTGGACCCCCTGGACGTCCACCGACCTCAACTCCAACTCCATATATTTGCTTTCACGGAGAAAATACTCAGAGAGAAAGTTTCATCGCATTTTACGATACGGAGCCGCCGCCAAGCCCTCATCTCTCTCGGGAGTGCTGATCGGGAGTCCGTTTGTCAGGACCCCGATCCTATGCCACACCGATCTAGCATGTAACACCTAATATCACTTTGCGGCCTCACGCACGGTATTCCCACGGGTGTCGCCTTACCAGGCCCGGGATTGTTTGCACCTTTTGGCTCACGTATATGATAGTGTCGCTAGCATCCATATAACAAGAACCCGGGCTGACATGGCTAGTTGTAAACCCAAAGTGGCACTAACTTACAGGGACAGGCATACATGACCCAACAACGAACATGTCGGTCATCAGCGAGTGAATCCGGGCTGTAGCAACTGGGCTAGCAACACTCCGGTAAACCGGGCTGTAGCAGGCTAACAGGACTCCAGTAGACACCGCGTGACATTTCCCCGAAGGGAAAGACACAGGAACAAAGAAGGACACATGCCTGCCTGCCTAAGTGTTCCGGAGCAGTAGCAAGCTACCAGGGCTCAGTGGAAGCACTAGGAGACATTTCCCGGTAAGAGAGGCTACCAAGGATAAACAACTAGATAGTCAGATCCCACACATACCAAGCATTTCAATAACATACACACAATATGCTCGATATGAGCAAATACAACATGGCATCACAACATGACTCTACAACTCAAGTATTTTATTCAATAGGCTCCGAGGAGCGAGGTATTACAAACATGGGTCTCATGACCCATCATTCAGAGCATAAAAGACAAAGCACAAGCAGAAGCTTAACATGTCTGAGTACAGACAACTATAAATGAAAAAGGCTGAGAAGCCTGACTATCTACCAGATCCTGCCAAGGGCACAAGATCGTAGTTGAGGTAACAAGCTAAACGTCGAAGTTCACGCGGAACTACTAGTGAGACTGAAGTCTCTCTGCAAAAACATAAAATAGGCAAACGTGAGTACAAATGTACCCAGCAAGACTTACATCAGAACTAACTACATATGCATCATTATCAACAAAGGGGATGGTGGGGTTTAACTGCAGCAAACCAGCTTTGACTCAGTGGCTATCCTAAACTACGACTGCAAGTAACTCTTTTGAGGTGGCGCACACGAGTCCACATATTCACCATATCAATACACCACTATGGATCCGCCTCCGCCTCCTCACGAGAACGCCATCCATAGCACTCATGCTTATCTTGCGTATTTTAGAATATCCACTTTCACTTGTCTATGAACTGTTATAGGCAACCCAGAAGTCCTTTACCGCGGACACGGCTATTCGAATAGATGATGTTAACCCTACAGGGGTGTACTTCTTCACACACGCTCTCGCCACTTACCGCCATGTACACTTCATGTATCTCGGCAACCTTCAAGCGGAAGCCTAGCGAGGGTGTCGGCCACGGCCTACCTAAACACTCAAGTCTCTAGTCCAGGTTTATCGCCTATTCAGGTTCCATCCGCAGGGAGTCCGGCCGAGGTTTCCACATACGGCCCCGAATGATGTGTACAGGGTTCCGCGACACCAAACGGGCACCCGGCATACCCGGCCACGTGCCTACCGCATCACAGCCCACCCTCCGGTCAGCACATACAAGACGGCCTCCAAAGATACTACAAACACCAGAAACTACTTGCAACTCCTGGACAGAGGACAAGGGTGGTTAAGAAGCCGAGAGAGTCAATTAAGGATCACAAACACAGAACTCAGTTCCTGAGGACGGCTTCAATGAGACAACCCACCATGTACTCCTACATGGCCTCTCACCGCTACCTTTACCAAATCGTGTTCACACACTTGGCTCACACATAGTAGGACATGTTCACACACCTCTGATTCATCCCCGATGAATCAGACCTGACTCAACTCTAAGCAGTAGCAGGCATGACAAACAAGCATGAATGAGTAGGCACAACAGGGCTCAAACGACTCCTACTCATGCTAGTGGGTTTCATCTATTTACTGTGGCAATGACAGGTCATGCAGAGGATAAAGGGGTTCAGCTACCGCAACAACTAACAAATGAATCGTTGTTGTCCTAATGCAGTAAAATAGAGCAGGAGCGAGAGAGTGGGATTGTATCGGAATGAACAAGGGGGTTTTGCTTGCCTGACAGAGAGGTAGTGGGATACTGCCCTTCAGTTGGATACTCGTGGATATCCTCGGAGACAGAACCTACCACGAAGAACACATCGACACACAATCATACATGGCAATATGCAACATTATGATGCATGCAAATGACATGGCAAAATGAGTGTGTTTGGCTAATGCAACTTAGAACAGATTGGTTTGAGTTCATTTGAATCAAGGATTCAAAAGCAAACCCAAAATAAGAGGTCATATTAGTGCATTAACTTGTTTCACCTAAGCAGCAAGGTTAGGTTGCTCTATCATGCATGAAAATGGAACAGATGGATAGATTGGATTTTTCTGATCATTTTTCATATATAATTTATTTAATTTGGAGTTACGGTTGAATTTCTATGAATTTTTTAAGTTTATACAATTTTCTGAAATTTGCAGATATTTCTAAAATAGAAATAATTCAGAAAAGGTGTTTATTGCGTCAGCACTGCGTCATGGTGATGTCAGAAGGTCATCTAAGCGGGTCCAGGTCAAACCTGACCAGTGGGGTCCATTGGTCAGTGTCACGGTGCTAGCTAGAGTCACGGACGTGTGGGCCCAGTCAACTACCACGTCAGCTTGGTCAAAGCTGACGCGTGGGGCCGCTCTGGTTTAGTTAATCCTAAGCAGAAATTAAACTGAGGTTAATTAGGGCGTGGGGCCCAGGTGTCAGTGAGCTAGGAGGATTAACTAACTGTGTCATTAGCACTAACTAATCTACCACGTCACCGGATTAACTCCGACGATAACCGGAGCGCGACGGCGATGCCCGTCCGGCCAACTCCGGCATCGGGAGGACGTGCCGCTGGTCTCGTTGGAACGCCCGCGACGCGGCGTGTCCAGTGGTGGCTGCAGCTGCGGCTGGGGTGGCCGGAGTAGGCGTCGACGAGGAGCTAGGCGGCGGCCGGAGTTCGGGCGAGGTTGGGAATGGTGTTGTGGGGCACGGTGGGGCCAACTGTTGGGTGCTACGGCCTCCTGGTGATGTGCTGAGCATGGTGACGTGCTCGGTTTCGAGAATACGCGTCTGTGGCCACGACGGCGACATGGCCGGCAGAGCCGAGCTCTCGGCCGTGATGGCCAACGGGGTTACGGGGCAGCTCGAGCGACGTGGCTAGGGGGAGAAGGAGGAGGAGCTCACGGCGAGTTGGCCGGTGCAGACGGCGGGGCCGGGGAAGCGTCGGAGTGAGCGGGGCGGCGAGGCGGATCTCTGGCGGCCGATGGCGAAGGCGACGATGATGGCGACGAAGCGGGGCCCTCCGGCTTGTTTCCTTCGGCGTGGAGAGGTTAAGCGCGAGGAGGCAGAGCTCGGGCACTAGCTGGCTGGGCGTGGGGATGCTGGTGGCCGCGGTGGTGACGGTCGGCGGCGACGACTGCGTTCGGTCGTGCTCGAGGAAGGGACTGGAGGGCGAGGGAGAGAGCAGAGAGTGAGGGAGAGGAGCGAGGGGGCTGCGTGGCGTCACCCGAAGAGGCCAGGGCGAAGCGGCAAGCAGGAGGTGGCCGGGCATGCGCCGGCGTGCGTCGGCCACACGCTCGTCTTCCTGGCAGGGAGGAAGACGACAGGGGAGGGGCCAGGTGGGCTGGGCCGCACATGTGGGTTGCCAACTGGGCCGGCCAGGTAAGTGGCCCAGGTAGGCGTTCTCTCTCTCTCTTTTCTAAATTGTTTTCTGTTTTCTATTTTTCTGTAACTTCTGGGCTTTATTTAAAATACCAAAACGTTTTCAAAAATCCTGAAAATAATTGTGGGCTCTGTTTGGAATATTCCCAACAGCCCTCACTTAATTTCAGAATTAATTGAGCATTTAAAATATTATATAGCATTTAAATGCCCAATTGCAAATAGCATATGATTTAATCCAAAGCCCAAATATGACATGGAAAAAGGTGCAACACCTCTGGTTAATGTTTCCAGCATTTTCCAGAAATGATGAACATTTTTGAAAGGCATTTGGATTCACTGAGAATATTTTAGTTGAACCTAGTGGATTCCTTTGATGCTAGGGTTTAGGCAATCCCCATTTCAGGTTTAACTGAAATTTAAACATGATGCAGCACCAGATGCTAGCACTAGGTATTAATAGAACTAGGCATGTGACAACACACCCCCACTAAACAAGAATCTCGTCCCGAGATTCAAGTCGTGAGGTAAGAAGGAAGGGGGTCACAAAACTATCACGATCTTCTCGATCCAACTGCCCTTCCCGAGGATGTTGATTCATTGCATCATCTTGATCTCGACGTCTTGCTTTGAGAACTTCAACCAACATGACAACGGGAGAAAAGGAAAAACTCTAGAAGGATCGATCTTCTCGAAGATCGAACAACTCAGGATTAACTCACGGAGTGAGACATAGCAACATCTCTCGAGCTAAGACACGAAGCACACATCCAAAGGGATGGAGTGGAACAGATGACAAAGGTTCACTAGGTAGGCAACAATCTCACGCTTAAGAAGGTGGTGAACGGTTGTCAACATAGCGAGGAGTTGAGTTGCCATGATACCATAACGGAACATCTTGGAGGAGGGTGATTCGTGGAGTTATTACCCTAAGTGGCAAAAAGAATTACCTTTGATATAGACATCATTGAGACTCTCTATACCAGCATGGGACAAATCTCGAGCGTTCGTTTGGAGGAGTTCGGTAGAATGGCATACTCGGACTAGTATAGATGATGTGGATTACCTTGTTGAAGACAACACAAGGGATGATTTTGCTTATCACTAGAAATGGATGAGACCCATGGTAGGATGGCACATTGGCGGTGCAAGCTGGGAACGAGTGCAAATGCTGGGAATGATTCTGGTAACTAGGGAGGAGCCCCATCAGTAGAGAGTGGGTCCACTGTTGAAAATTTACAGCATAACCGAGGAAACTAGGAGCAATCCCAGTTAATGCCGATGATAACACCTAGTGCTTGTGCGTGCTCTCAAGAACTTGATCATTTCCATATTCATCAAGGTTTTACCAACATCCGTGTCAAGGATCCTGGCAACACAACATACTACCATGATGAGTATTGGTGGAGGAAGCAGATGCAAGGAAGACAACACTTTCCCAGATTTCACCTTAGCAAGGCGAAGGGGACAAAATCTGGATGATCGACCGAGAGACATTTAGCACTCCGCTTCTAATGTTCTCCTTGATGTGCTAGCGCAACCCATTTATGAAAATGGTTTGGTATGTAGAACATCAAGTAAAAGGTCGGACTTCGGAAGCACAAGAATCCATAAGGAATAACTACGGAAGTAGTATCCTACGAAATTCTTATGGGGAGGTGGCCAACTTTCTCAATCAATATACTACAATAACAGGTCTTCCGGCTGGGTGTGTTGGCCACGACATTCTCTTCACCGGGTTACAGAGAGACCAATATTATAGTTCTTGGGAGATGTTCCAACCATCATATCTGCCTGAGATTTAGGTCTGGTTGGTGTCAGGATATTCCAGACTCATCAAGTCTAGAAAGAAAAATGAAGATTTGCAACACAAATCGACGAGATGACGTTGCGAGATTCTCGGGGAATGAACTACGATAGCAAGCTCCAAAACATGAGCTGGTTCGCTACACACATGTGAGCATGCTGTCCTGCATAAGCATGGCCACATAGTAGTCTTATAATAAAATACTACCGAGTTCAGGTGGGGAACCATCATCGAGGATATCAAAGTCCTTACATAAGGCATGCTCTTAAGAAGGAACTTCTTCTCCTTGAACAAACCAATCAGTGGCTTTGTGTGCTACGGAATACATATGGAGTGGAGGTAATTAATCTACCAAACCATAGTATACTTTGTACATGCATGACTGACTTGGGATGATTCCAAAGGAAACAAAACAATCTTTCTCGGATCCACGGCGGCAACTTACACCAAGTGCGCGTGAGTTAGAGGAAGTCACTTCTTTCGTCCGAACATATACCTCATGAACGGAACACGAAGATAATGCTTACACAAGTTTCCAACACTATCCTGATGTTCATCATGAATTATGGAGGAGATAAAATGTTGCTGATGGGCTCAACAACAACTCATCAAAATTTCCATATCACTGGAATTCCGCCATTATGTGAACAAGGTGATAGTATTGGTCAGACCAAAGTATGTAATGGTGTATGCCCGAGGGATCAACCTCAAGTAAGACAACATTACGAACATCGTTGGTGCTGATTTTGATTTGATGATAGCCCATACTCAAATCAAGTTTTGATAAGACAACAGATCCAGCAATTGGTCACGGAGATCAATCGATGAAGATATCATCTTTATTCAACACACATATACAAAGAGATATCCCTTTGGAATGAACTAAGTCGGACAAAGCTTTTTTCTTCCAACTCTCCAAGTTGTCGTTCAGTTTAACCAACTAGCTCAGGGGTATCCAACATAGACTCTTGGAGAAGGGGTGGTTTATAAGAAACCAACTTGAGCACGAACTCAACATAGCGGTCGGTGACAACCTGGTTATACTTCCGAGAAGATATACGGAAAATCATGAACCACCGATATGTCACTAAGCTCGAGAACAATCTTGCTTTTCGGGCAAGACGATATGATCAATAGAGAGGGGATTGATAAAATCCTAACTCAACGACCAAAGAGTGCAGCGGAAATAGGGACTAGGTAGCACAATCAACCTAAGGGTGACGATTCAATAATCAACACGCTAAGAATGAGGTTATCATCCATTTAACTACCAAGCAACGGAGTTGCTAGCAGTATTGATTTCACACACCACGATTCACTTGTCGGCATTCCGGTTACAATAACACGGAAACCGAGGAATGAACAATGATGGCAAGAGGTATTACTGGGTCAAGAATTCATAAGAGATAGTGCAATTCTCATGACGATCCTGACGTAAAGAGGGTAATACTTCAGGGTAGAAGGGATCAAAATCTTGATTGCATTTTGATCTACGGAATACAACTACTTTGACCCAATCCTGGATATGGATGAGGTACTGGAGTTTGTTTCTCCTAGTCATTCCAAAATAGAATGACTTGACGGACCACAAGAGTAATAGGCATCGATGAGCTCGAGTGCACAACTACTCTTGACTATCAATTGATAGACGAGGGTCAGAGGACAACTAAGCGGGACAACTCAAAAGAACATATGATTTCCTGAGTTGTGGATGCATGGATTAGGATGTCGAACAAGTTCAACATATTTCTTCCAGACAATTCATGCAGAGAGGTAGGACTGGCAGGGTCACAACATAGAATCGAGAACTCATCGAGAGCACTTTTGTTGTGATCTTTTGGTTCAACGAGGAATTGCTGCCATAAGTAGTTCATGGTATTTGGAAGAACGATATACCACAAACCTCGAGAACTATCGCAAAGTTTACTAATAACCTAAAGGAACGAGCAAACACTATCAACATGAAGTGAGTAGGGTGAATATCGGGCTCAAAACCCAAGGACTAGAATACCTACTACGAAGTGGCATCACGGGATGCTTTCGGGAATAAAGGCCAGAATCATCACACTGGGACACAAATCATGGCTAGATTACTAGATGACCCCCTAAGACACCTAGGGTCATAATAATAACTCCAACATATATGTCGAGGTAGTAGAATACCTCAACTCAGCAATTAGTGTGATTAACTTTGGCCCAAAGGAACATCAAAAGCGGAGGAAGGGATTTTGCAAATGCTTGAGACTATCAAAAAACACAGGACGACTCGGACAGCATAACGGTTGTAAATCCTCAAAAGATTTGAGACATCCTGCAAAATGGTGGCATAACCACTTGATCATCATAATATCAAGGTTTTGAGATTAACTGTCAATACACGGAGATAGTAGGAATTGAACCGAGGCTTGAATCCACCAATCTTATAAGTCTATGGATTAGTAACACATGATCTCGATAGAAAGAAGAGAAACCTAGTTCCTCAACCCGTAGGAAAGATAAGATGACTCAGATCGAAGGGCATAAGGTATAAGGAGTAAAAAGAGCCTTACGCTCCATCCCACAATCAATTCCCTTATATAACAAAAGAATTTCTAGACTCAACTTGACCAGTTTGGCTTGGTAAACCCACAGCGATCAGGCTCGATACCAAAGCTGTCAGACCCGATCCTATGCCACACCGATCTAGCATGTAACACCTCATATCACTTTGTGGCCTCACGACGGTATTCCCACGGGTGTCGCCTTACCAGGACCGGAACCGTTTGCGCCTTTTGGCTCATGTATATGATAGTGTCGCTAGCATCCATATGACAAGAACCCGGGCTGACATGGCTAGTTGTAAACCCAAAGTGGCACTAACTTACAGGGACAGGCATACATGACCCAACAACGAACGTGTCTGTCATCAGCGAGTGAATCCGGGCTGTAGCAACTGGGCTAGCAGGACTCCGGTAAACTGGGCTGTAGCAGGCTAACAGGACTCCGGTAGACACCGCGTGTCATTTCCCCGAAGGGACAAACACAGGAACGGAGAAGGACACATGCCGGCCAGCCTAAGTGTTCCGGAGCAGTAGAAAGCTACCAGGGCTCAGTGGAAGCACTAGGAGACATTTCCCGGTAAGAGAGGCTACCAAGGATAAACAAGTAGATAGTCAGATCCCACACATACCAAGCATTTCAATAACATACACACAATATGCTCGATATGAGCAAATACAACATGGCATCACAACATGACTCTACAACTCAAGTATTTTATTCAATAGGCTCCGAGGAGCGAGGTATTACAAACATGGGTCTCATGACCCAACATTCAGAGCATACAAGTCAAAGAACAAGCGGAAGCTTAACATGTCTGAGTACAGACAACTATAAATGAAAAAGGCTGAGAAGCCTGACTATCTACCAGATCCTGCCAAGGGCACAAGATCGTAGCTGAGGTAACAAGCTAAACGTCGAAGTTCACGCGGAACTACTAGTGAGACCAAGTCTCTCTGCAAAAACATAAAATAGGCAAACGTGACTACAAATGTACCCAAGAAGACTTACATCGAACTAACTACATATGCATCATTATCAACAAAGGGATGGTGAGGTTTAAGCGCAGCAAGCCAGCTTTGACTCGGTGGCTATCCTAAACTACGATCGCAAGTAACTCTTTTGAGGTGGCGCACGAGTCCACATATTCACCATATCAATACACCACTATGGATCCGCTCCCGTCTCCCTCACGAGAACGCCATCCATAGCACTCACGCTTATCTTGCGTATTTTAGAGTATCCACTTTCACTTGTCTATGAACTATTATAGGCAACCCGAAGTCCTTTATCGCGGACACGGCTATTGAATAGATGATGTTAACCCTACAGGGTGTACTTCTTCACACACGCCTCGCCACTTACCGCCATGTACACGTCATGTATCCGGGCAACCTTCAAGCGGAAGCTTTGGCGAGGTGTCGCCACGGCCTACCTAAACACTCAAGTCTCTAGTCCAGGTTTATCGCCTATTCAGGTTCCATCCGCAGGAAGTCCGGCCGAGGTTTCCACATACGGCCCCGAACATGTGTACAGGGTTCCGCGACACCGAACGGGCGCCCGGCATACCTGGCCACGTGCCTACGGCATCACAGCCCACCCCTCCGGTTAGCGCCACGCACGGCCTCCAGCATACTACAAACACCAGAAACTACTTGCAACTCCTGGACAGAGGACAAGGGTGGTTAAGAAGCCGATAGAGTCAATTAAGGATCCCAATGTGTGGTAGTAGCTGTTCATGGATCACAAAAACAGAACTCAGTTCCTGAGGACGGCTTCAATGAGACAACCCACCATGTACTCCTACATGGCCTCTCACCGCTACCTTTACCAAATCGTGTTCACACACTTAGCTCACACATAGTAGGACATGTTCACACACCTCTGATTCATCCCTGATGAATCAGACCTGACTCTACTCTAAGCAGTAGCAGGCATGACAAACAAGCATGAATGAGTAGGCACAACAGGGCTCAAACAACTCCTACTCATGCTAGTGGGTTTCATCTATTTACTGTGGCAATGACAGGTCATGCAGAGGATAAAGGGGTTCAGCTACCGCAACAAGTAACAAATGAATCGTTGTTGTCCTAATGCAGTAAAAGAGAGCAGGAGTGAGAGAGTGGGATTGTATCGGAATGAACAAGGGGGTTTTTCTTGCCTGACAGAGTGGTAGTGATATATCGCCTTTGCTTGGATACTCCTGGATATCCTCGGAGACAGAACCTACCACGAAGAACACATCGACACACAATCATACATGGCAATATGCAACATTATGATGCATGCAAATGACATGGCAAAATGAGTGTGTTTGGCTAATGCAACTTAGAACAGATTGGCTTGAGTTCATTTGAATCAAGGATTCAAATGCAAACCCAAAATAAGAGGTCATATTAGTGCATTAACTTGTTTCACCTAAGCAGCAAGGTTAGGTTTCCCTAGCATGCATGAAAATGGTACAGATGGATAGATTGGATTTTTCTGATCATTTTTCATATATAATTTATTTAATTTGGAGTTACGGTTGAATTTCTATGAATTTTTGAAGTTTATACTATTTTATGGAATTTGCAGATATTTCTAAAATAGAAATAATCCAGAAAAGGTGTTTATTGCGTCAGCACTGCGTCATGGTGATGTCAGCAGGTCATCTAAGCGGGTCCAGGTCAAACCTGACCAGTGGGGTCCACTGGTCAGTGTCACGGTGCTAGCTAGAGTCACTGACGTGTGGGCCCAGTCAACGGCCACGTCAGCTTGGTCAAAGCTGACGCGTGTGGCCGCTCTGGTTTAGTTAATCCTAAGCAGAAATTAAACTGAGGTTAATTAGGGCATGGGGCCCAGGTGTCAGCGAGCTAGGGGGATTAACTAACTGTGTCATTAGCACTAACTAATCTACCACGTCACCGGATTAACTCCGGCGATAACCGAAGCGCAGCGGCGATGCCCGTCCGGCCAACTCTGGCGTTAGGAGGACGCGCGGCTGGCCTTGTTGGAACGCCCATGACGTGGCGCGTCCAGCGGTGGCTGTAGCTGCTGCTGTGGTGGCCGGAGTAGGCGGCGACGAGGAGCTAGGCGGTGGCCGGAGTTTGGGCGAGGTTGGGAATGGTGCTGTGGGGCACGGCGGGGCGAACTGTTGGGTGCTACGACCTCCTGGTGATGTGCTGAGCACGGTGACGTGCTCGGTTTCGAGCTTACGCGTCTGTGGCCACGACGGCGACATGGCCGGCAGAGCCGAGCTCTCGACCATGATGGCCAACGGGGTTAGGGTCAGCTCGAGCGATGTGGCTAGGGGGAGAAGGAGGAGGAGCTCACGGCGAGTTGGCCGGTGCAGACGGCGGGGCCGGGGAAGCGTCGGAGTGAGCGGGGCGGCGAGGCGGATCTCCGGCGGCCGATGGCAAAGGCGACGATGGTGGCGACGAAGCGGGGCCCTCCGGCTTGTTTCCTTCGGCGTGGAGAGGTTCAGCGCGAGGAGGCGGAGCTCGGGCACTAGCTGGCTGGGCGTGGGGATGCTGGTGGCCGCGGTGGTGACGGTCGGCAGCGACGACTGCGTTCGGTCGTGCTCGAGGAAGGGACTGGAGGGCGAGGGAGAGAGCAGGGAGTGACGGAGAGGAGCGAGGGGGCTGCGTGGCGTCACCCGAAGAGGCCAGGGCGAAGCGGCAAGCAGGAGGTGGCCGGGCATGCGCCAGCGTGCGTCGGCCACGCGCTCGTCCTCCTGGCAGGGAGGAAGACGGCAGGGGAGGGGCCAGGTGGGCTGGGTCGCACAGGTGGGCTGCCAGTTGGGCCGGCCAGGTAAGTGGCCCAGGTAGGCGTTCTCTCTCTCTCTCTCTTTTCTAAATTGTTTTCTGTTTTCTATTTTTCTGTAACTTCTTGGCTTTATTTAAAATACCAAAACGTTTTCAAAAATCCTGAAAATAATTGTGTGCTCTGTTTGGAATATTCCCAACAGCCCTCACTTAAGTTCAGAATTAATTGAGCATTTAAAATATTATATAGCATTTAAATTCCCAATTGCAAATAGCATATGATTTAATCCAGAGCCCAAATATGACATGGAAAAAGGTGCAACACCTCTGGTTAATGTTTCTAGCATTTTCCAAAAATGATGAACATTTTTGAAAGCCATTTGGATTCACTGAGAATATTTTAGTTGAACCTAGTGGATTCCTTTGATGCTAGGGTTTAGGCAATCCCCATTTCAGGTTTAACTGAAATTTAAACATGATGCAACACCAGATGCTAGCACTAGGTATTAATAGAACTAGGGATGTGACAACTCACCCCCACTAAACAAGAATCTTGTCCCGAGATTCAAGTCGTGAGGTAAGAAGGAAGGGGGTCACAAAACTATCACGATCTTCTCGATCCAACTGCCCTTCCCGAGGATGTTGATTCATTGCATCATGTTGATCTCGACATCTTGCTTTGAGAACTTCAACCAACATGACAATGGGAGAAAAGGAAAAACTCTAGAAGGATCGATCTTCTCGAAGATCGAACAACTCAGGATTAACTCACGGAGTAAGACATAGCAACATCTCTTGAGCTGAGACACGAAGCACACATCCAAAGGGATGGAGTGGAACAGATGACAAAGGTTCACTAGGTAGGCAACAATCTCACGCTTAAGAAGGTGGTGAACGGTTGTCAACGTAGCGAGGAGTTGAGTTGCCATGATACCATAACGGAACATCTTGGAGGAGGGTGATTCGTCGAGTTATTACCCTAAGTGGCAAAAAGAATTACCTTTGATACAGAGATCATTGAGACTCTCTATACCAGCATGGGACAAATCTCGAGCGGTCGTTTGGAGGAGTTCGGTAGAATGGCATACTCAGACTAGTATAGATTATGTGGATTACCTTGTTGAAGACAACACAAGGGATGATTTTGCTTATCACGGGAAATGGATGAGACCCATGGTAGGATGGCACATTGGCGGTGCAAGCTGGGAACGAATGCAAATGCTGGGAATGATTCTGGTGACTGGGGAGGAGCCCCATCAGTAGAGAGTGGGTCCACTGTTGAAAATTTACAGCATAACCGAGGAAACTAGGAGCAATCCCAGTTAGTGCCGATGATAACACCTAGTGCTTGTGCGTGCTCTCAAGAACTTGAGCATTTCCATATTCATCAAGGTTTTACCAACATGCGTGTCAAGGATCCTCGCAACACAACATACTACCATGATGAGTATTGGTGGAGGAAGCAGATGCAAGGAAGACAATACTTTCCCAGATTTCACCTTAGCGAGGCGAAGGGGACAAAATCTGGATGATCGACCGAGAGACATTTAGCACTCTGCTTCTAATGTTCTCCTTGATGTGCTAGCGCAACCCATTTATGAAAATGGTTTGGTATGTAGAACATCGAGTAAAAGGTCGGACTTCGGAAGCACAAGAATCCATAAGGAATAACTACGGAAGTAGTATCCTACGAAATTCTTATGGCGAGGTGGCCAACTTTCTCAATCAATATACTACAATAACAGGTCTTCCGGCTGGGTGTGTTGGCCACGACATTCTCTTCACCGGGTTACAGAGAGACCAATATTATAGTTCTTGGGAGATGTTCCAACCATCATATCTGCCTGAGATTTAGGTCTGGTTGGTGTCAGGATATTCCAGACTCATCAAGTCTAGAAAGAAAAATGAAGATTTGCAACACAAATCGACGAGATGACGTTGCGAGATTCTCGGGGCATGAACTACGATAGCAAGCTCCAAAACATGAGCTGGTTCTGCTACACACATGTGAGCATGCTGTCCCAGACAAGCATGGCCACATAGTAGTCTTATAATAAAATACTACCGAGTTCAGGTGGGGAACCATCATCGAGGATATCAAAGTCCTTACATAAGGCATGCTCTTAAGAAGGAACTTCTTCTCCTTGAACAAACCAATCAGTGGCTTTGTGTGCTACGGAATACATATGGAGTGGAGGTAATTAATCTACCAAACCATAGTATACTTTGTACATGCATGACTGACTTGGGATGATTCCAAAGGAAACAAAACAATCTTTCTCGGATCCACGGCGGCAACTTACACCAAGTGCGCGTGAGTTAGAGGAAGTCACTTCTTTCGTCCGAACATATACCTCATGAACGGAACACGAAGATAATGCTTACACAAGTTTCCAACACTATCCTGATGTTCATCATGAATTATGGAGGAGATAAAATGTTGCTGATGGGCTCAACAACAACTCATCAAAATTTCCATATCACTGGAATTCCACCATTATGTGAACAAGGTGATAGTATTGGTCAGACCAAAGTATGTAATGGTGTATGCCCGAGGGATCAACCTCAAGTAAGACAACATTACTTAACATCGTTGGTGCTGATTTTGATTTGATGATAGCCCATACTCAAATCAAGTTTTGATAAGACAACAGATCCAGCAATTGGTCACGGAGATCAATCGATGAAGATATCATCTTTATTCAACACACATATACAAAGAGATATCCCTTTGGAATGAACTAAGTCGGACAAAGCTTTTTTCTTCCAACTCTCCAAGTTGTCGTTCAGTTTAACCAACTAGCTCAGGGGTATCCAACATAGACTCTTGGAGAAGGGGTGGTTTATAAGAAACCAACTTGAGCACGAACTCAACATAGCGGTCAGGTGACAACCTGGTTATACTTCCGAGAAGATATACGGAAAATCATGAACCACCGATATGTCACTAAGCTCGAGAACAATCTTGCTTTTCAGGGCAAGACGATATGATCAATAGAGAGGGGGATTGATAAAATCCTAACTCAACGACCAAAGAGTGCAGCCGAAATAGGGACTAGGTAGCACAATCAACCTAAGGGTGACGATTCAATAATCAACACGCTAAGAATGAGGTTATCATCCATTTAACTACCAAGCAACGGAGTTGCTAGCAGTATTGATTTCACACACCACGATTCACTTGTCGGCATTCCGGTTACAATAACACGGAAACCGAGGAATGAACAATGATGGCAAGAGGTATTACTGGGTCAAGAATTCATAAGAGATAGTGCAATTCTCATGACGATCCTGACGTAAAGAGGGTAATACTTCAGGGTAGAAGGGATCAAAATCTTGATTGCATTTTGATCTACGGAATACAACTACTTTGACCCAATCCTGGATATGGATGAGGTACTGGAGTTTGTTTCTCCTAGTCATTCCAAAATAGAATGACTTGACGGACCACAAGAGTAATAGGCATCGATGAGCTCGAGTGCACAACTACTCTTGACTATCAATTGATAGACGAGGGTCAGAGGACAACTAAGCGGGACAACTCAAAAGAACATATGATTTCTGAGTTGTGGATGCATGGATTAGGATGTCGAACAAGTTCAACATATTTCTTCCGCATAATTCATGCAGAGAGGTAGGGTGGCAGGGTCACAACATAGAATCGAGAACTCATCGAGAGCACTTTTGTTGTGATCTTTTGGTTCAACGAGGAATTGCTGCCATAAGTAGTTCATGGTATTTGGAAGAACGATATACCACAAACCTCGAGAACTATCGCAAAGTTTACTAATAACCTAAAGGAACGAGCAAACACTATCAACATGAAGTGAGTAGGGTGAATATCGGGCTCAAAACCCAAGGACTAGAATACCTACTACGAAGTGGCATCACGGGATGCTTTCGGGAATAAAGGCCAGAATCATCACACTGGGACACAAATCATGGCTAGATTACTAGATGACCCCCTAAGACACCTAGGGTCATAATAATAACTCCAACATATATGTCGAGGTAGTAGAATACCTCAACTCAGCAATTAGTGTGATTAACCTGGCCCAAAGGAACATCAAAACGGGAGGAAGGGATTTTGCAAATGCTTCAGACTATCAAAAAACCTGGGACGACTCGGACAGCATAACGGTTGTAAATCCTCAAAAAGATTTGAGACATCCTGCAAAATGGTGGCATAACCACTTGATCATCATAATATCAAGGTTTTGAGATTAACTGTCAATACACGGAGATAGTAGGAATTGAACTGAGGCTTGAATCCACCAATCTTATAAGTCTATGGATTAGTAACACATGATCCTGATAGAAAGAAGAGAAACCTAGTTCCTCAACCCCGTAGGAAAGATAAGATGACTCAGATCAGAAGGGCATAAGGTATAAGGAGTAAAAAGAGCCTTACGTTCCATCCCACAATCAATTCCCTTATATAACAAAAGAATTTCTAGACTCAACTTCGACCAGTTTGGCTTGGTAAACCTACAGGCAGTCAGGCTCTGATACCAAAGCTGTCAGGACCCCGATCCTATGCCACACCGATCTAGCATGTAACACCTCATATCACTTTGTGGCCTCACGCACGGTATTCCCACGGGTGTCGCCTTACCAGGACCGGAACCGTTTGCGCCTTTTGGCTCATGTATATGATAGTGTCGCTAGCATCCATATGACAAGAACCCGGGCTGACATGGCTAGTTGTAAACCCAAAGTGGCACTAACTTACAGGGACAGGCATACATGACCCAACAACGAACGTGTCTGTCATCAGCGAGTGAATCCGGGCTGTAGCAACTGGGCTAGCAGGACTCCGGTAAACTGGGCTGTAGCAGGCTAACAGACTCAGTAGACACCGCGTGTCATTTCCCAAGGACAAACACAGAACGGAGAAGGACACATGCCGCCAGCCTAAGTGTTCGGAGCAGAGAAAGCTACCAGGCTCGGTGGAAGCACTAGGAGACATTTCCCGGTAAGAGAGGCTACCAAGGATAAACAAGTAGATAGTCAGATCCCACACATACCAAGCATTTCAATAACATACACACAATATGCTCGATATGAGCAAATACAACATGGCATCACAACATGACTCTACAACTCAAGTATTTTATTCAATAGGCTCCGAGGAGCGAGGTATTACAAACATGGGTCTCATGACCCAACATTCAGAGCATACAAGTCAAAGAACAAGCGGAAGCTTAACATGTCTGAGTACAGACAACTATAAATGAAAAAGGCTGAGAAGCCTGACTATCTACCAGATCCTGCCAAGGGCACAAGATCGTAGCTGAGGTAACAAGCTAAACGTCGAAGTTCACGCGGAACTACTAGTGAGACTGAAGTCTCTCTGCAAAAACATCAAATAGGCAAACGTGACTACAAATGTACCCAGCAAGACTTACATCAGAACTAACTACATATGCATCATTATCAACAAAGGGGATGGTGAGGTTTAACTGCAGCAAGCCAGCTTTGACTCAGTGGCTATCCTAAACTACGACTGCAAGTAACTCTTTTGAGGTGGCGCACACGAGTCCACATATTCACCATATCAATACACCACTATGGATCCGCTCCGCTCTCCCACGAGAACGCCATCCATAGCACTCACGCTTATCTTGCGTATTTTAGAGTATCCACTTTCACTTGTCTATGAACTATTATAGGCAACCCAGAAGTCCTTTACATGGACACGGCTATTCGAATAGATGATGTTAACCCTACAGGGGTGTACTTCTTCACACACGCTCTCGCCACTTACCGCCATGTACACGTCATGTATCTGGGCAACCTTCAAGCGGAAGCCTGGCGAGGGTGTCGGCCACGGCCTACCTAAACACTCAAGTCTCTAGTCCAGGTTTATCGCCTATTCAGGTTCCATCCGCAGGAAGTCCGGCCGAGGTTTCCACATACGGCCCCGAACATGTGTCTGAGGTTCGCGACACGAGCAGGCGCCCGGCATACTGGCCACGTGCCTACTGACATCACAGCCCACCCCTCCGGTTAGCGCCGCGCACGGCCTCCAGCATACTACAAACACCAGAAACTACTTGCAACTCCTGGACAGAGGACAAGGGTGGTTAAGAAGCCGATAGAGTCAATTAAGGATCCCAATGTGTGGTAGTAGCTGTTCATGGATCACAAAAACAGAACTCAGTTCCTGAGGACGGCTTCAATGAGACAACCCACCATGTACTCCTACATGGCCTCTCACCGCTACCTTTACCAAATCGTGTTCACACACTTAGCTCACACATAGTAGGACATGTTCACACACCTCTGATTCATCCCTGATGAATCAGACCTGACTCTACTCTAAGCAGTAGCAGGCATGACAAACAAGCATGAATGAGTAGGCACAACAGGGCTCAAACAACTCCTACTCATGCTAGTGGGTTTCATCTATTTACTGTGGCAATGACAGGTCATGCAGAGAATAAAGGGGTTCAGCTACCGCAACAAGTAACAAATGAATCGTTGTTGTCCTAATGCAGTAAAAGAGAGCAGGAGTGAGAGAGTGGGATTGTATCGGAATGAACAAGGGGGTTTTTCTTGCCTGACAGAGTGGTAGTGATATACTGCCCTTCAGTTGGATACTCCTGGATATCCTCGGAGACAGAACCTACCACGAAGAACACATCGACACACAATCATACATGGCAATATGCAACATTATGATGCATGCAAATGACATGGCAAAATGAGTGTGTTTGGCTAATGCAACTTAGAACAGATTGGCTTGAGTTCATTTGAATCAAGGATTCAAATGCAAACCCAAAATAAGAGGTCATATTAGTGCATTAACTTGTTTCACCTAAGCAGCAAGGTTAGGTTTCCCTAGCATGCATGAAAATGGTACAGATGGATAGATTGGATTTTTCTGATCATTTTTCATATATAATTTATTTAATTTGGAGTTACGGTTGAATTTCTATGAATTTTGAAGTTTATACTATTTTATGGAATTTGCGATATTTCTAAAATAGAAATAATCCGAGAAAAGGTGTTTATTGCGTCAAGATTCGTCATGGTGATGTCAGCAGGTCATCTAAGCGGTCCAGGTCAAACCTGACCAGTGGGGTCCATCGGTCGTGTCACGGTGTTAGCTAGAGTCAGCGACGTGTGGGCTCGATCAACGCCACGTCGGCTTGGTCAAAGCCGACGTGTGGCCGCCGGTTTAGTTAATCCTAAGCGAAATTAAATCGAGGTTAATTAGGGCATGGGGCCCGGTGTCGCGAGCTAGGGGATTAACTAAGCGTGTCATTAGCACTAACTAATCTACCACGTCACGGATTAACTCCGGCGATAACGGCGCAGCGGCGATGCCCGTCCCGCCAACTCGGCGTTAGGAGGGCGCGGCTGGCCTTGTTGAACGCCTATGACGTGGCGCGCCCAGCGGTGGCTGTAGCTGCTGCTTTGTGGTGGCGGAGTAGGCGGCGACGAGGAGCTAGGCGGCGGCCGGAGTTTGGGCGAGGTTGGGAATGGTGCTGTGGGGCACGGCGGGGCGAACTGTTGGGTGCTATGACCTCCTGGTGATGTGCTGAGCACGGTGACGTGCTCGGTTTCGAGCTTACGCGTCTGTGGCCACGACGGCGACATGGCCGGCAGAGCCGAGCTCTCGACCATGATGGCCAACGGGGTTAGGGGCAGCTCGAGCGATGTGGCTAGGGGGAGAAGGAGGAGGAGCTCACGGCGAGTTGGCCGGTGCAGACGGCGGGGCCGGGGAAGCGTCGGAGTGAGCGGGGCGGCGAGGCGGATCTCCGGCGGCCGATGGCAAAGGCGACGATGGTGGCGACGAAGCGGGGCCCTCCGGCTTGTTTCCTTCGGCGTGGAGAGGTTCAGCGCGAGGAGGCGGAGCTCGGGCACTAGCTGGCTGGGCGTGGGGATGCTGGTGGCCGCGGTGGTGACGGTCGGCAGCGACGACTGCGTTCGGTCGTGCTCGAGGAAGGGACTGGAGGGCGAGGGAGAGAGCAGGGAGTGACGGAGAGGAGCGAGGGGGCTGCGTGGCGTCACCAAGAGGCGAGGCGGCGGCAAGCAGGAGGTGGCGGGCATGCGCCCGGCGTCGTCGACCACGCTCGTCCTCTGGCGGCAGGAGGAAGACGGCAGGGGAGGGGCCAGGTGGGCTGGGTCGCACAGGTGGGCTGCCAGTTGGGCCGGCCAGGTAAGTGGCCCAGGTAGGCGTTCTCTCTCTCTCTCTCTTTTCTAAATTGTTTTCTGTTTTCTATTTTTCTGTAACTTCTTGGCTTTATTTAAAATACCAAAACGTTTTCAAAAATCCTGAAAATAATTGTGTGCTCTGTTTGGAATATTCCCAACAGCCCTCACTTAAGTTCAGAATTAATTGAGCATTTAAAATATTATATAGCATTTAAATTCCCAATTGCAAATAGCATATGATTTAATCCAGAGCCCAAATATGACATGGAAAAAGGTGCAACACCTCTGGTTAATGTTTCTAGCATTTTCCAGAAATGATGAACATTTTTGAAAGCCATTTGGATTCACTGAGAATATTTTAGTTGAACCTAGTGGATTCCTTTGATGCTAGGGTTTAGGCAATCCCCATTTCAGGTTTAACTGAAATTTAAACATGATGCAACACCAGATGCTAGCACTAGGTATTAATAGAACTAGGGATGTGACAACTCACCCCCACTAAACAAGAATCTTGTCCCGAGATTCAAGTCGTGAGGTAAGAAGGAAGGGGGTCACAAAAATATCACGATCTTCTCGATCCAACTGCCCTTCCCGAGGATGTTGATTCATTGCATCATGTTGATCTCGACATCTTGCTTTGAGAACTTCAACCAACATGACAATGGGAGAAAAGGAAAAACTCTAGAAGGATCGATCTTCTCAAGATCGAACAACTCAGATTAACTCACGGAGTAAGACATAGCAACATCTCTTGAGCTGAGACACGAAGCACACATCCAAAGGGATGGAGTGGAGCAGATGACAAAGGTTCACTAGGTAGGCAACAATCTCACGCTTAAGAAGGTGGTGAACGGTTGTCAACGAAGCGAGGAGTTGAGTTGCCATGATACCATAACGGAACATCTTGGAGGAGGGTGATTAGTCGAGTTATTACCTAAGTGGCAAAAGAATTACCTTTGATACAGAGATCATTGAGACTCTCTATACCAGCATGGGACAAATCTCGGCGGTCGTTTGGAGGAGTTCGGTAGAATGGCATACTCAGACTAGTATAGATTATGTGGATTACCTTGTTGAAGACAACACAAGGGATGATTTTGCTTATCACGGGAAATGGATGAGACCCATGGTAGGATGGCACATTGGCGGTGCAAGCTGGGAACGAATGCAAATGCTGGGAATGATTCTGGTGACTGGGGAGGAGCCCCATCAGTAGAGAGTGGGTCCACTGTTGAAAATTTACAGCATAACCGAGGAAACTAGGAGCAATCCCAGTTAGTGCCGATGATAACACCTAGTGCTTGTGCGTGCTCTCAAGAACTTGAGCATTTCCATATTCATCAAGGTTTTACCAACATGCGTGTCAAGGATCCTGGCAACACAACATACTACCATGATGAGTATTGGTGGAGGAAGCAGATGCAAGGAAGACAATACTTTCCCAGATTTCACCTTAGCGAGGCGAAGGGGACAAAATCTGGATGATCGACCGAGAGACATTTAGCACTCTGCTTCTAATGTTCTCCTTGATGTGCTAGCGCAACCCATTTATGAAAATGGTTTGGTATGTAGAACATCGAGTAAAAGGTCGGACTTCGGAAGCACAAGAATCCATAAGGAATAACTACGGAAGTAGTATCCTACGAAATTCTTATGGCGAGGTGGCCAACTTTCTCAATCAAGATACTACAATAACAGGTCTTCCGGTTGGGTGTGTTGGCCACGACATTCTCTTCACTGGGTGACAGACAGACCAATATTATAGTTCTTGGGATATGTTCCAACCATCATATCTGCCTGAGATTCAGGTCTGGTTGGTGTCAGGATATTCCAGACTCATCAAGTCTAGAAAGAAAAATGAAGGTTTGCAACACAAATCGACGAGATGACGTTGCGAGATTCTCGGGGGATGAACTACGATAGCAAGCTCCAAAACATGAGCTGGTTCTGCTACACACATGTGAGCACGCTGTCCCAGACAAGCATGGCCACATAGTAGTCTTATAATAAAATACTACCGAGTTCAGGTGGGGAACCATCATCGAGGATATCAAAGTCCTTACATAAGGCATGCTCTTAAGAAGGAACTTCTTCTCCTTGAACAAACCAATCAGTGGCTTTGTGTGCTATGGAATACATATGGAGTGGAGGTAATTAATCTACCAAACCATAGTATACTTTGCACATGCATGGCTGACTTGGGATGATTCCAAAGGAAACAAAAACAATTTTTCTCAGATCCACGGCGGCAACTTACACCAAGTGCACGTGAGTTAGAGGAAGTCACTTCTTTCGTCCGAACATATACCTCATGATCGGAACACGAAGATAATGCTTACACAAGTTTCCAACACTAGCCTGATGTTCATCATGAATTATGGAGGAGATAAAATGTTGCTGATGGGCTCAACAACAACTCATCAAAATTTCCATATCACTGGAATTCCGCCATTATGTGAACAAGGTGATAGTATTGGTCTGACCAAAGGATGTAATGGTGTATGCCCGAGGGATCAACCTCAAGTAAGACAACATTACGAACATCGTTGGTGCTGATTTTGATTTGATGATAGCCCATACTCAAATCAAGTTTTGATAAGACAACAGATCCAGCAATTGGTCACGGAGATCAATCGATGAAGATATCATCTTTCTTCAACACACATATACAAAGAGATATCCCTTTGGAATGAACTAAGTCGGACAAAGCTTTTTTCTTCCAACTCTCCAAGTTGTCGTCCAGCTTAACCAACTAGCTCAGGGGTATCCAACATAGACTCTTGGAGAAGGGGTGGTTTATAAGAAACCAACTTGAGCACGAACTCAACATAGGGGTATCCAACATAGACGCGCTTGTTTGAAATTTGAACATATTATGTTTTCATTTATATATGTGAGTTCTTGATCCTATCTTGCAAGTCTATAGTCACCTATTATGTGTTATGATCCGACAACCCCGAAGTGACAACAATCGGGATACTTCTCGGTGATGATCGTAGTTTAAGGAGTTCATGTATTCACTATGTGTTAATGCTTTGGTCCAGTACTCTATTAAAAGGAGGCCTTAATATCCCTTAGTTTCCACTAGGACCCCGCTGCCACGGGAGGGTAGGACAAAAGATGTCATGCAAGTTCTTTTCCATAAGCACGTATAACTATATTTAGAATACATGCCTACATTACATTGATGAACTGGAGCTAGTTCTGTGTCACCCTATGTTATAACTATTACATGAGGAATCGCATCCAACATAATTATCCATCACTGATCCAATGCCTATGAGCTTTTCACATATTGTGCTTTGCTTATTTACTTTACCGTTGCTACTGTTACAATTACTACAAAACTGCTACCGTTACTTTTGTTACTGTTACCGTTACTTCCATACTACTTTGCTACTAAATACTTTGCTGCAGATACTAAGTTATCCAGGTGTGGTTGAATTGACAACTCAACTGCTAATACTTGAGAATATTCTTTGGCTCCCATTGTGTCGAATCAATAAATTTGGGTTGAATACTCTCCCCTCGAAAACTGTTGCGATCACCTATACTTGTGGGTTATCATCCTACCCCCAACCCGCAATATGTCCGAAATTTTAGATGGGGGCAAAGTTTGTAACTTTCCCCAAATTTCAAACAAGCGCGTCCCAAACCGAAACATTGTCCCCCCTTAGTTCCCCCTCCCTCCGTTTCCCCATTCATACTCCGTGGGCGCCAAAACACCCTCTCCACCAGTCGCGAAACCCCAGCCTCCTCGATCCTCCACCCCATAGCGCCCAATCCACCGCCGCCCTCCTCCATCACGCTGGAGCCGGTACCCCGATGTCGTCGTCCAACGCAACCGCAACCGGAACGCCCTCAAGGACTTAGCAGCTGAAGCCGAGGCAGAGCTTCCTCCACGACACCGACGCCGATGTGCTACGTACCAGAACCACTCCGACCACACCGTCCTGCACCTCACCGCTGCCGCTCCACTGTCGCAACCGTCCACCGCACGGAGCTGTTCCTTCTATACCGTCGTTCGCCGCCTCGGATCTGGTTCCCCGCCACCGACAGACGGCCACCGCACCACACTCAACAACTTGGCCGTGGGTTCGTCCAAGGCTCCACCGTCCTCCACAACTTCTTGTTTCCAGTGAACCACAAGAAGATCGTTGGAAAAACAGAAGGAGGACACAGCACTGCCAGCAGAAAGAGGTACTCCTTTTCCCTTATTCGTGCAAATCTTACGTCTCTGCTCACACCGTATTCATCCCACGAAAGAAACTAGTTAAGCACTTCTTACTGCATCTTCTTCGTGATACTAAATGCACAAGGTTTCCTCCCTTTACTATTTCACCTTTGCTAGAGGTCAATAGCACGCCTAGGATTCAATTCAGGGTCAGTCAAACCGCAATTAAAAGAAGCAGCACCCGCTTAGGCGCGTGGAGCACATAGTCCGCCTGTTCGCCGGGGAAGCAGTGTATTGGTGTCTATCATAGGGGTGTGGGGCGCAGGAGCTGCTTGCTCCTGATCTGGAGGTTGGCGGGGCTTCAATGGATGGCCAGGGGGCGGTGCGGTGAGGTCGAGGGGAGGGCGCAAGCAGGGGACTGGGCCGGTGGTCGCAGGTGTTTCGAGGAAGATCGTCAACACTGACTGGCTGGAGTTAGATGAAGGCGATTTGCCCGTTCTTTGTACATCGGACGGTGCAGAAAAAATGGACTGACCTATGTTTTCAGTCGACTGTTATTTTCATAGAATCCTGTAGTAATTTAGTGTGCCATGCATGTTGTAGAGCTATCATATGTCTCCCGTTATTTATTTATCACCGACTTGCTATCTGCTACCTTTACACTATACTAATTGTGCACACACTTCACCCATACTCACACTATTGTTTTTATTGGATGGGTATTTTAGACTCTAACGCAGTGTTGATGAATGTAGAAAAGAAAAGACAGAAGTCGCTCCAGTGTAATTCGAAGATAAGCACTAAGCGTTTCAGCGCTCTAAAGGGTGCGATGTCGTGATTGGAGACGATAAATGTAGCTCTGCAGTTGATGATCTCAATTGCCACACACAACCATCCCAGGTGCTTGCTTTAACTTCGCACCGTCAAAAGTGGTTGCATGTTGCATATGGTGTCTAGCTTGTATTGCTTCCAATTTGGTTAAATTGCATCTGCTTACTTTACACATTATACCTTTGATAATGACATGCCTTCCTATTTTTGATACATACTACATATGTCTATTAACCATGCTCGTACATCAAACTAATGCTCTTTTGTATCCCTCATCAGTCACTTATGATGAGACAGTCACCCCAGTTTGTTACTGTGAGACGCCCTACTCGTTTAAAGAGTGCAGTGTCATCCTCCCCACATGTTTCTCAAGAAACAGCAAGGCTAAATGAAGATAGTCAACGTAGCTCTCTAGTTGATGACCGTAATTCCCCCACACCACCATTGCAGGTGCTTGCTCTTACTTGGCAGTGTGATATGTGGTTGCATGTTGCATATGGTGTCTACCTTGTAATGCTTCTAATTAGGGTAAATTGCATCTGCTTAGTTAACACATTATACCTGTGAATATGACATGCCTTCCTGTTTTTGGTACATACTATGTCTTTCTATTAACCATGTTCTTACATCAAACTACTTTTCTTGTGTATCCCTCATCAATCACTTCTGACGATACACCTTCAAGTTGATAGTGTAATATTGGTTCCATCTTGCATATCATTTCAAACATGTATTGCCTCTAATTTGTTGAAGTGCCACTTATAATGAGACACATCTAACTTGGTAGAGTGATTTTGGTTGGATCCTTCATATGGTGTCTAGATTGCATTGCTTCCAATTTGTTGAAATGCCTTTTGCTTAGCGTTTTTCATACATATTCCATCCTCCTACAATGTGGTTGCCATACATAAAAGTTGTGTTCATCAGTATCATGCATCAATGAATTTGGAAGTGCGAATTTCATTCCTTTTTCTTGTGTGTTTACTTGACAAGGCAAAATCTGAGAGGACGAAGGCACGGAATGATGGTGGTCCTCTGGAGCAACCGATACAGATGATCTCTGTAGATTCTCCTGCTACTCGTACTGCAGTGCAAGTTCCAAATCTCATCTCCCCTACTCCACAACCCAAGGTGCTTGCTCTAACATGGCAGTGTGATATCTGGTTGCATGTTGCATATGGTGCCTAGCTTGTATTGCTCCTAATTTGTTAAATTGCATCACATTATACATGTGAATATGACAGGCCTTCCTGTTTTTGGTACATACTACATCTGCTTATCACACCATGTTCTTACATCAAACTGTTGTTCTTGTGTATCCTGCATCTATCGCTTATTATGAGACAGTCATGCCCGTGGGTTAGTATGAGACGCGCTACTCTTATAAAGAATGCAGTTTCATCCTCTCCACATGATTCTCAAGAAACAGCAAGCCTAAATGAAGATATTGAACGTAGCTCTCTACTTGAAGACCGTACTTCCCCTACACCACCATCACAGGTGCTTGCTCTAACTTCGCAGTGTGATATGTGGTTGCATGTTGCATACGGTGTCTAGCTTGTAGTGCTTCTAATTAGGGTAAATTGCATCTGCTTAGTTTACACATTATACCTGTGAATATGACATGCCTTCCTATTTTTGGTACACACTACATCTATGTGTTAACCTTGTTCTTACATGAAACAACCTCTCTTCTGTATCCTACATCAATCACTTATGATGAATCACCTTTATTCGTTGCATATTGCATATTATTTCTAGCCTGTTGCCATGTATTGCTTCTAATTTGGTCAAATACATTTGTTAGGGCACCCTTTTAATTTGGCAGAGTCATATTGGTTTCATCTTTCATATGGTTTCTAGCTTGCAATGATTCTAAGAAGTTCAAACACCTTGTGCTTAGTTTACACTTTATACATCATACATGTCAATATGTCACGCCTCCCTGTTTTTCATACATATTCCATCCTCCTATCATGCGGCTACCTTACATGAAAGCAGTGTTCGTCAGTATCATGCATCAATGTGTTCTGAAGAGCAAATTTTATTCCTTTTTCTTATGGGTTTGACTTGACAAGGCAAAATCAAGAAAGAGGAAGGAAAAGAGTAAGGAAGGCGATAATGGTGGTCCTCTGCAGCAACGTAAACGGAGCATCAGACGATTCTCCTTGTAATGCTAGTGCATTACAAGGTCCAAGTCTCTGCTCCCCTACTCCACCATCCAATGTGCTTGCTCTAACTTGGCAGTGTGATATCTGGTTGCATGTTGCATATGGTGTCTAGCCTGTATTGCTCCTAATTAGTGTAAATTGCATCTGCTTAGCTTACACATGATACGTGTGAACATGACACGCTTTCCTGTTTTTGGTACATACTATATATGTCTATCACACCATGTTCTTACATGAAACTACTCTTCTTGTGTATCCTGCATCAATCACTTATGATGGGACACCTTTAAGTTGGCAGTGTGATATTGGTTTGCGTCTTGAATATGATTTCTAGCATGTATTGCTTCTAGTTTGATGAACGCCACCTATGACGAGAGAGTTTTAACTTGGCAGAGTGATATTGATTGCACCTTCCATATGGTGTCTAGCTTGCAGTGCTTCTAATTTGTTGAAGTGCCTTCTGCTTAGTTACCACATCATAGGTGTGAATATGTCAAGTCATCCAGTTTTTCGTACATATTCCATCCTCGTATCATGAATTTTCCTTTCATCATAGTAGTGTTCGTCAGTATCATGCATGAATGAGTTCTAAAGAGCGAATTATATTCCTTTTTCTTGTCGGTTTGACCTCACAATGCAAAATCAATAAAGCTGAAGGAAATTGGCAAGGCATTGGATCATGGTGGTCCTTCCGAGCAACTGAAACGGAGGTTCTCTACATATTCTACTCCCCCATCCTCCCAACAAGATTCTCAAGACAACGCAAGGCTAGACAGTCAACGTAGTTGTGTAGATGATGAGCACATCTCCCCTACTCCACCATCACCGGTGCTTGCTCTAACTTGGCACTATTATATGTGGTTGCATGTTGCGTATGATGTCTAGCTTGTATTGCTTCTAACTTTGTTGAATTGCATCTTCTTACTTTACACATAATGCTTGTGAATATGACATGTGTTCCTGTTTCTATAACATACTATATCTGATCACACCATGTTCTTACATTAGACTACTATTCTTGCATATCCCGCATCAGTCACTTATGATAAGGCACCTTTAAGTCGCCACTATGATATTGGTTGTGTCTTGCATATGATTTCTAGCATGTACTGCTTCTAATTTGTTGAAACGCCATACAGTTTGAACTTGGCAGAGTGATATTGGTTGCATCTTTCATATGGTGTCTAGCTTGCAGTTCTTCTAATTTGTTGAAATGCCTTCTGCTTAGCTACCACATCATAGGTGTGAATATGTCATGCCATCCTGTTTTTCATACATATTCCATCCTCGCATCATGTGTTTGCCTTTCATCCGATTAGTGTTCGTCAGTATCATGCATGAATGAGTTCTGAAGAGCGAATTTTATTCCTTTTTCTTATCGGTTTGACTTCACAATGCAAAATCATTACAGCTGAAGGAAATTAGTCCGGCAGTGGATGATGGTGGTCCTTTGGAGCAACTCAAACAGGGAGTTTCTACAGATTCTACTCCGCCATCCTCCCAACAAGATTCTCAAGACAACACAAGGCTGGACAGTCACCGTAGATGTGTAGAGCACATCTCCCCTACTCCACCATCACAGGTGCTTGCTCTAACTTGGCACTATTATATGTGGTTACATGTTGCGTATGATGTCTAGCTTGTATTGCTTCTAACTTTGTTGAATTGCATCTGCTTACTTTACACGTAATGCCTGTGAATATGACATGTGTTCCTGTTTCTAGAACATACGTGTACATGATGAGCAAATCTCCTCTACTCCACCATCATAGGTGCTTGCTCTAACTTGGAACTGTTATATGTGGTTGCGTTTTCCGTATGATGTCTAGTTTGTATTGCTTCTGATTATGTTGAATTGCATCTGTGTAGCTTATAACTTAAACTGCAACGATCACTTACCCATAAGACACATTTAACTTGGGACTGTGATGTGGGTTGCATCTTGCATTGTATTCTAGCTTGTACTGCTTCTAATTTCTTGAAATGACACTTACGACGAGACACTTTTTACCTGATAGAGTGATATTGGTTGCATGTTCATATGGTGCCTAGCTTTCATTTCTTCTAATTTTGTTGAAATGCCTTCCGCTTACTGTTTTTTCATACATATTCCATCCTCCTATCTTACGTGTGAATATGCAATGCTGTCTTTTTTTGTATATATTCCATCCTCCTATCCTGCGCTTGCCTTACATCAAAGTAGTGTTCGTCTGTATCATGCATCAACCACTTATGTAGAGCTAATTTTATTCATCTTCTTGTGGTTTTGACTTCATAAGGCAATATCAGAAAATAGGAAGGAAAAGAGTAAGTTAGGGGATGTTGGTAGTCCTCCGCACGGACGCAAACAGAGACTCTCTAGATTTGCCACTGCTACTGCTAATGAAGTTGAAGTCCCAAGTCTACATGATGAGTTCATCTCCCGTACTCCACCATCGCAGGTGTTTGCTCTAAGTTGATAGTGTGATAATTGGTTTCATGTTGCATACGTTGTCTAGCCTGTATTTCTTCTATTTTGATTAAATTGCACCTGCTGAGTTTATACGTTATACATGTGCATATGACATGGCTTTCTGTGTCTAGAATACACTGCATCTATCTATCATACCATGTTCTTACATCAAAGTACTGTTGTTGTGTATCCCGCATTAGTCACTCATGATTGGACGCTTTTAACATGGCAGTTTGATAGTGGTTGCATCTTGCATTGATTTCTACGTTGTACTGCTTTTAATTTTTCAAATTGCCACTTATGACAAGACACTTTTAACTTGGCAGAGTAATATTGGTTGCATCTTTCATATGGTGTCTAGCTTGCATTACTTCTATTTTCTTGAAAATCCTTCTGCTTAGTTTACACATGTAGCTGTGAATATGTCACGCCATCCTGTTTTTCTTACATATTCCATCTTCATACGGTTGTCTTACATCAAAGTATTGCTTGTCTGTATCATGCATCAATGAGTTCTGAAGAGCGATTTTATTCTTTTGTGTTGTGGGTACGGCTTGACATGGCAAAGTCAAAAAAGAGCAAGGAAAATAATATAGTAGGGAGTGCTATTACTCGTCGGGTGAGACGGAAAAGGATCTGCCGTCGAGATTCTGCTGGTACTTATAGTGCAGTAGAAGGTCCAAGTCCACCAGCTAAATCTACAAACACAGTATCACCTGCTCCACCAGCTGCAGCATCCGTTTCAACTGTACTAGCTTCTCAATGAGTTACTCGTTCGTTTGCTCCGGAACTGGCCAGTTCCCAAGCTGCCTTCACACCTAACACTACTTCCAAAGCACTGTTGTAACATCCCAAATTTTCAACTTGGAATGTTATACATAGAGCATCTCTGCATATCATATTTTTGTTGCATTTTTGGCTCGATCCTAGAAATTCTACACAACTCAAGGACCCACGGAGAGAGTTGGGGATTTCATTATTTTCATATTTGAGTTTTCTCAAATTTTGAAAATAGGATCATTTGATTTTAATTATTTTATCTTCAATTATTTCTATTACAAAAATATGAGAGAGGGAATAAATTGACTTTCCCAAAATAAAGAAATAATGAGGGTTTAATAATAAAATCAAATAAGATTTTATTTTGGAGTTTTTCGCCATTTTAATTAAATTTAGGAAAAATGTGCGTTTTTTCAAAATTGCATTTAGGCCCCAAATAAATGTTCATCTAGTCTGGCTTGATTTTAGAAGACGGGGAAAATTTATTTCGGGATTTTTGGAGTCCGTTTAGTATTTCTTTCGTTTGTTTTTCTGCGCGAAATTATTTATTAAAAAAAGCGAACCGTCTTATCGGCCGTGCACTCGGCGGGACTCGCCTGGGCAGCCTTTATATACCGCCGCCCGAGCCGCTCCCAACCCCAGCCCACCCCGCCTGCCGCTTAACCCGCCGCCGCCCGATCCGCCGCCACCCAAACCCTAACCCTAGACCACCGCGCCCGCCGCCGCCGCCACGGACGCCTTGAACCACCGCCGCCTTGACCCCCCGCCGAGGTTCGCCGCCCTGGTAATCGCGCTGGTTTTTATAAAACCGATCGGTTTTAGTTTTAAATCGGTTTTTAGTTTCGTTTTTTATTAGATCGGTTTATTTTTTCGGTTCGGTTAAATAGCGAGCGTTCGCTCGTTCGTTCGTTTTAACGAACGTGTTCGTCAGATTAGATATAGTTAACGAACGTTCGTTCGTTAACCTGTTCGTCGTTTTTCTTTTTCTCGTATTTAATCCGCGATTTTTCTGATCGCGATTCCTGATCCGATTTTCGTTTTAGTATAACTTTTCGCTCGTTTATCGAAATCAGGCGATTCAAGCGCCTGGAGTTTCGTCTCGAAACCCTCTTTCCGAATAACCAACTTAAATAAGTTTTTGCTTCTGTAAAATTTGACTTAGATCCAGATTAGTAAAACGGAGCTGTTTTCTTTCGCCGTTTGACTTTCGTTGCTTCGTTTGATTTGATTCTTTTGGCAAACCGGAGTTCTTAAGTTGAACTTTCTGGTTAGATCTTTTATTTGAGTTTTACCTGTGCATTAGATGAGTACTTATTGTATGCTTGTTTGTTTGTCTGCGATAGAATACCGGTCGCGCTTGTTACTTGAGTCTCTAGGTTTCGTGGATCATCAGCAAGGCAAGTAACACTTTGATCATATCTTTTCTCATACCCAGTTTTTATGCATTAGATCGATCCTCAGACATTGCATTGATTTAGGATCTAATTAAATTGTGGGATGGGAAGTAGTTGAGGTAGTACCTATTACCTGTTTTATTATCAACCCTTGGGAGTTACTTCTACGTTGCTTATTATGCCATGATATGCTAGTAGACGTGGATTGGGTGAGTGTATTCCATGACAGAGATGTGAGATTGTTAAATTAGTGGTTTATTTAAGGTGGCAACTTAAACACACATCTGGGTGGATTGAGGCACCTGGTTTCCATCAGGACTTGCCTGTTTTTCTTCGGACCGCCACCCAGGCTCAAAGGGATCATGAGATTATTCATGCTAGAAACTTCCGTGTGCAGCCACAAGCCAATATGGGCTCTGGCATAGTTTATTAAGTCGTGCGAACTCTTACAGGTAGACTAGCAGATGTAGGGGAAAGTAGGTGTACCGGTCTACCCACACGTAAGGTGCTAGCGCTTCCGAAAGACTATGTCTCGGTCATCCATTTCTCAAACATCATGTAGTGCGAGAAATCCGCGGAGGCGATCGAGTCTTGTGGGGAAAAGTGCGCAAACCTCTGCAGAGTGTATAAACTAATCATGATTAGCCGTGTCCCCGGTTATGGACATCTTGAGTATCTTGTACTTGGATATCATGTGAATCTCATCATGTTACTTCTAATTAATATTGTTGGGATGATAATGAGTACTTTTAGTTGGGATTGAGAATGCTGTCAACCATTCTCAATGTTTAACAACCACCATGATAGTTAAATAAAATTTATTCCTTTGCAGTAGAGAAAAATTGGCTTTACGCAAAACTGTAACCATAGAGCTTTCCACCAGCCAAATATGCATGTAGTATAGTTATTCCATTATTGTTCTCTATGTGTTGCATTGCCAGCATATTCCATGTGCTGACCCGTTTTCGGGCTGCAACGTTTCATGTTGCAGATTTTTCAGACGACGAGTAAGGTGCTTAGGTCGCGGTTCTATACTCAGTGATGCCGTTGGAGTTGATGGACTCGCTTATTCTTCCAAGCCTTCCGCTGTTATCGTATTTAGATGGCCTTATGCCATATTTATTTTATTAAGTTCTCTTTTGAGACACTCGATGTAGTAAGTGTGTGATTGCTACTCTGTTATAAATCCTTCAAGTACTGTGTGGTGCTAGCATTACTGATCCAGGGATGACACCTGAGCACAGAGATCGGACTGTTTGAGGTCTGGTCGCTACAAAGATGGTATCAGAGCACACGCTAACTGTAGGACACGACCATTAAGCTAATGCCCTAGATCACCACTCTCTTCTCATTTCTAACTCCTCATCTTTTCTACTCCTTTAGGATGACGGAAGCGAGGATCAAGTTCACCTAGCCGGATGAAGATACACTCTTTGGACGACACCTGAAGGAAGTCACTAAGTACCTGAACATCGGAATACCAAGCTTCACCGGGACGTACAATTCCACTTTACCCGAAGAGGAGCGCTGGAAGATTCAAGCTCAAGTTCTCGGAAGGACGTTTGCACCAATCACGGAGCCCATAGCGTGTGTTTTTAATGCACCAACTTGGAGTCTGGGAAAGAGCATGGCAGCTCACATAACCATGGGATGCATTGGAGAAGTTTACCAAGATGACCTCAAGGATACTATCTACCAGATTTGTGGACGCCGAGATGAACAATGGGAGATAGTTAGCACTAAGAAGGACCGATCCATTGCAGCTTTCATCCAGGAGTTAAATCAGCACATTCGACGCCAGGAGAACCAGATGAGCGCAGATATGATGGAGTTGAAGAAAGCAAAAGCCAAGATTATCGAACTAGAAGGAGAACTGAAGGCCACTCGCAAGGACTACATGGAGGAGATTGTAGCTCTAGTGAGACAAAACGGCGATCTTAAGGAGAAGATTGAAGAACTCATGGGAAATTCAACACCCGGAGGAGAAGAAGAAGATTGCACCTGTCCAGAGAACTACATCATCATCGACGACACCGATTCCGATCCTAGTGATGATGATTTCGAAGATAAAGCTGGAGCAGATATCATGGAGTCTTCATCGGAGCAATTTTTCTAGTTGACCACCATAACAGTAGTAGAATTCCCCATAAAATTAGTTTTAGTTCCAGCATTTTGTAACGATAGATAGACCGTTGTATGCCCTTGTTGATTTGATTGAAGTGATATTGTGTGTTTTTGTCTCATGTGCATATGGGTAGTGTTTTCTCCCTAGATCTCATTCTATTCTTAACTCTCGTCTTTTCTATAAACCCTCAGATGCCTCCGAGACGCGACCCCGGATTTGTTTTCCCGCCGGAGATCACTCAGTTGATTCAGCAGCAGAATGCCTTGATTCGAACATTGGTACAGAACCAAGGCAACAACAATAACAACAACAACAACAACAACAACAACAACCCACCACCTGTTGGGGAACGTAGCAGAAATTCAAAATTTTCCTACGTGTCACCAAGATCTATCTATGGAGAAACCAGCAACGAGGGGAAGGAGAGTGCATCTACATACCCTTGTAGATCACTAAGCGGAAGCGTTCAAGAGAACGGGGTTGATGGAGTCGTACTCGTCGTGATCCAAATCACGGAGATCCTAGTGCGAACGGACGGCACCTCGCGCTCAACACACGTACAGCCCGGTGGACGTCTCCCATGCCTTGATCCAGCAAGGAGAGAGGAGAGGTTGGGAAGACTCCATCCAGCAGCAGCACGACGGTGTGGTGGTGATGGAGGGCGTGGCAATCCTGCAGGCTTCGCCAAGCACCCATGGAGAGGAGGAGGACTCGGGAGAGGGAGGGCTGCGCCAGGGAAAGGGTGCAGCTCCCATGAGCCTCCCGCTATATATAGGGGTGGAGGGGATTATTTCTTGCCCTCCAAGTCCATTGGGGCGTTGGCAAAGGTGGGAGGAAAGAAATCCCATCCTTTCCTTTCCCCATCGATTGTTATCCCCCTTTTAGGGATCTTGATCTTATCCTTCGGGATATGATCTTATTCCTTCTAAGGGGGATCTTGGTGCGCTTGACCAGGGGTGTGGGGCCTGCCCCCACTACCACGTTCATGTGGGTCCCCCATGTAGGTGGGCCCCACTCCGAACCTTCTAGAACCTTCCCGGTACAATACCGAAAAATCCCGAACATTTTCCGGTGGACAAAATAGGACTTCCCATATATAAATCTTTACCTCCGGACCATTCCGGAACTCCTCGTGATGTCCGGGATCTCATCCGGCACTCTGAACAACATTCGGTAACCACGTATATCTATTCCCTATAACCCTAGCGTCATCGAACCTTAAGTGTGTAGACCCTACGGGTTCGGGAGACACGTAGACATGACCGAGACAACTCTCCGGCCAATAACCAACAGCGGGATCTGGATACCCATGTTGGCTCCCACATGTTCCACGATGATCTCATCCGATGAACCACGATGTCAAGGACTCAATCAATCCCGTATACAATTCCCTTTGTCTAGCGGTATTGTACTTGCCCGAGATTCGATCATCGGTATGCCGATACCTTGTTCAATCTCGTTACCGGCAAGTCTCTTTACTCATTCCGTCACACATCATCCCGTGATCAATCCCTTGGTCACATTGTGCACATTATGATGATGTCCTACCGAGTGGGCCCAGAGATACCTCTCCATTACACGGAGTGACAAATCCCAGTCTCAATTCGTGCCAACCCAACAGACACTTTCGGAGATACCTGTAGTGCACCTTTATAGCCACCCAGTTACGTTGTGACGTTTGGTACACCCAAAGAATTCCTACAGTATCCGGAGTTGCACAATCTCATGGTCTAAGGAAATGATACTTGACATTAGAAAAGCTTTAGCATATGAACTACGATCTTTGTGCTAGGCTTAGGATTGGGTCTTGTCCATCACATCATTCTCGCTAATGATGTGATCCCGTTATCAACGACATCCAATGTCCATGGTCAGAAACCGTAACCATCTATTGATCAACGAGCTAGTCAACTAGAGGCTTACTAGGGACATGGTGTTGTCTATATACCCACACATGTATCTGAGTTTCCTATCAATACAATTATAGCATGGATAATAAACGATTATCATGAACAAGGAAATATAATAATAACTAATTTATTATTGCCTCTAGGGCATATTTCCAACAGTCTCCCACTTGCACTAGAGTCAATAATCTAGTTCACATCGCCATGTGATTAACACTCACAGGTCACATCGCCATGTGACTAACATCCAAAGAGTTTACTAGTGTCACTAAACTAGTTCACATCATCATGTGATTAAGACTCAATGAGTTTTGGGGTTTGATCATGTTTTGCTTGTGAGAGAGGTTTTAGTCAACGGGTCTGCAACATTCAGATCCGTATGTACTTCGCAAATCTCTATGTCATATTGTAAATGCTGCTTCCACGCTCCACTTGGAGCTATTCCAAATGGTTGCTCCACTATACGTATCCGGTTTGCTACTCAGAGTCACTCGGATAGGTGTTAAAGCTTGCATCGACATAATCCTTTACGCCGAACTCTTTATCACCTCCATAATCGAGAAACATGTCCTTATTTACTCCAAGGACAATTTTGACCGTTGTCCAATGATCCATTCCTGGATCACTCTTGTACCCCCTTGCCAGACTCATGGCAAGGCACACTTCCAGTGTGGTACACAGCATAGCATACTACAGAGCCTATGTCTGAAGCATAGGGGACGACCTTCATCCTTTCTCTCTCTTCTGTCGTGGTCGAGATTTAACTCTTAACTTCATACCTTACAACTCAGGCAAGAACTCCTTCTTTGGCTGATCCATCTTGAACACCTTCAAGATTATGTCAAGGTATGTGCTCATTTGAAAGTACCATTTAGCGTTTTTTGATCTATCCTCATAGATCTTGATGCTCAATGTTCTAGTAGCTTAATCCAGGTTTTCCATTGAAAAACACTTTTCAAACAACCCTATATGCTTTCTAGAAATTCTAAATCATTTCTGATCAACAATATGTCTACACCATATACTCATCAGAAATTCTATAGTGCTCCCACTCACTTCTTTGGAAATACAAGTTTCTCATAAACTTTGTATAGACCCAAAATCTTTGATCATCTCATCAAAGTGTACATTCCAACTCCGAGATGCTTACTCCAGTCCTTAGTAGGATAGCTAGAGCTTTGCATACTTGTTAGCGTCTTTCAGGATTGTCAAAAACCTTCTGGTTGTATCACATACAACCTTTCCTCAAGCAAACTGTCAAGGAAACAATGTTTTGACATCCTATATGCAAGATTTCATAAGTAATGCAGTAACTGTTAATCCAATTCCAACAGACTCTTAGCATCGCTACGAGTGAGAAAGCCTCACCGTAGTCAACTCCTTGAACTTGTCGGAAATTATCTTTAACGACAAGTCGAGCTTTCCTAATGGTGATACTTACCATCATTGTCTATCTTCCTTTTAAAATCCATCTTTACCCAATGTCCTTACGACCATCAAGTATTTCTTCCAAAGTCATGGATCCTCTCTCGGATGTTATGGCCTCGAGCCATTCGTCGGAATCCGGGCCAACCATCGCTTCTCCATAGCTCGTAGGTTCATTGTTGTCTAGCAACATGACCTCTAAGACAGGATGCGTACCACTCTCAAGTAGTACGCGTCCTTGTCGACCCACGAGGTCCGTAGTGACTTGATCCAAGCATCATGATCAATATCATCGACTTCCACTTCAATTGGTGTAGGTGCCACATGAACAACTTCCTGTGCCCTGCTACACACTGGTTGAAGTGATGGTTTAATAACCTCATTAAGTCTCCACCATCCTCCCACTCAATTCTTTCGAGAGAAACTTTTCCTCGAGAAAGGATCCGATTCAAGAAACAATCCCTATTGCTTTCGGATCTGAATTAGGAGGAATACCCAACTGTTTTGGGTGTCCTATGAAGATGCATTTTATCCGCTTTGGGTTCGAGCTTATCAACCTGAAACTTTTTCACATAAGCATTGTAGCCCCAAACTTTTAAGAAACGACAACTTAGGTTTCTCCAAACCATAGTTCAAACGGTGTCGTCTCAACGGAATTATGTGGTGCCCTATTAAAGTGAGTGCGGTTGTCTCTAATGCCTAACCCATGAACGATAGTGGTAATTCGATAAGAGACATCATGGTACGCACCATATTCAATAGGGTGCAACTATGATGTTTGGACACACCATCACACTATGGTGTTCCAGGCGGTATTTATTGTGAAACAATTTCCACAATGTCTTAATTGCGTGCCAAAGCTCGTAACTCAGATACTCATCTCTATGATCATATCATAGACATTTTATCCTCTTGTCACAATGATCTTTAACTTCACTCTGAAACTACTTGAACCATTCAATAATTCAGATTTGTGTTTCATCAAGTAAATATACTCAACATCTACTCGAATCATCTATGAAGTAAGAACATAACGATATTCACTGCGTGCCTCAGCATTCATTGGATTGCACACATCAAAATTTATTACTTCCAACAAGTTGCTTTCTTGTTCCATTTCACTGAAAAACGAGGCTTTCAGTCATCTTGCCCATGTGGTATGATTTGCATGTCTCAAGTGATCCAAAATCAAGTGAGTCCAAACGGTCCATTTGCATGGAGTTTCTTCATGCATATACACCAATAGACATGGTTCGCATGTCTCAAACTTTTCAAAAACGAGTGAGTCCAAAGATCCATCAACATGGAGCTTCTTCATGCGTTCTATACCAATATGACTCAAATGGCGATTGCCACAAGCAGTGCTACTATCATTACTATCTTATATCTTTTGGCATGAAAATGTGTATCACTACGATCGAGATTCAATAAACCATTCCTTTAGGTGCAAGACCATTGAAGGTATTATTCAAATAAATAGAGTAACCATTATTCTCCTTAAATGAATAACCGTATTGCGATAGACATAATCCAATCATGTCTATGCTCAACGCAATCACCAAATGACAATTATTCAGGTTTAATACTAATCTTGATGGTAGAGGGAGCGTGCGATGTTTGATAAAATCAAACTTGGAAACACTTCAACACATATCGTCACTCACCTTTAGCTAGTCTCCGTTTATTCCGTAGCTCTTTTATTTTGAGTTACTAACACTTAGCAACCGAACCGGTATCTTAATACCCTGGTGCTACTAGGAGTACTAGTAAAGTACACATTAACATAATGTATATCCAATATACTTCTATCGACCTTGCCAGCCTTCTCATCTACCAGGTATCTAGGGTAATTCTGCTCCAGTGGCTGTTCCCCTTATTACAGAAGCACTTAGTCTCGGGTTTGGGTTCAACCTTGGGTTTCTTCACTAGAGCAGCAGCTGATTTACCGTTTCATGAAGTATCCCTTCTTGCCCTTGCCCTTCTTGAAACTAGTGGTTTCACCAACCATCAACAATTGATGCTCCTTCTTGATTTCTACTTTCACGGTGTCAAACATCGTGAATACCTCAAGGATCATCATATCTATCCCTGATATGTTATAGTTCATCACGAAGCTCTAGCAGCTTGGTGGCAATGACTTTGGAGAAACATCACTATCTCATCTGGAAGATCAACTCCCACTCGATTCAAGTGATTGTTGCACTCGACAATCGAGCACAAGCTCAACGATTGAGCTTTTCTCCCTTAGTTTGCAGGCTAAGAAAATCGTCGGAGGTCTTATACCTTTTGGCGTGGGCACAAGCCTGAAATCCCAATTTCAGCCCTCGAAACATCTTATATGTTTCGAGAAACGTCTTTGGTGCCTCTACTCTAAACCATTTAACTGAACTATCACGTAGTTATCAAACGTGTATGTCGATGTTCGCAACATCCACAGACGACGTTTGGGGTTCAACACATCGAGCGGTGCATTAAGGACATAAGCTTTCTCTCGTCCGCATAATCGCCATGTCAACTTTCAACTATATTTTCTCTAGGAACATATCTAAACAGTGGAACTAAAGCGCGAGCTTACGATATAATTTGCGAAGATCTTTTGACTATGTTCGGGATAATTAAGTTCATCTCATGAACTCCCACTCGATAGACATCCCTCTAGTCATCTAAGTGATTACATGATCCGAGTCAACTAGGCGTGTCCGATCATCACGTGAGACGGACTAGTCATCATCGGTGAACATCTTCATGTTGATCGTATCTACTATACGACTCATGCTCGACCTTTCGGTCTCTTGTGTTCCGAGGCCATGGCTGTACATGCTAGGCTCATCAAGTCAACCTAAGTGTTTCGTGTGTGTAAATCTGGCTTATACCCGTTGTATGTGAACGTATGAATCTATCACACCTGATCATCACGTGGTGCTTCGAAACGACGAACTTTCGCAACGGTGCACAGTTAGGGGGAACACTTTCTTGAAATTTTAATGAGGGGTCATCTTATTTACTACCGTCGTTATAAGCAAATAAGATGTATAATCATGATAAACATCACATGCAATCAAATAGTGACATGATATGGCCAATATCATATTGCTCCTTTGATCTCCATCTTGGGCTCCATGATCATCATCGTCACCGCATGACACCATGATCTCCATCATCATGATCTCCATCATCGTGTCTCCATGAAGTTGTCTCGCCAACTTATTACTTCTACTACTATGGCTACCGGTTAGCAATAAAGTAAAGTAATTACATGGCGTTGTTCAATGACACGCAGGTCATACAATAAATTAAGACAACTCCTATGGCTCCTGCGGTTGTCATACTCATCGACATGCAAGTCGTGATTCCTATTACAAGAACATGATCAATCTCATACATCACATATCATTCATCACATTCTTCTTGGCCATATCACATCACATAGCATACCCTGCAAAAACAAGTTAGGCGTCCTCTAATTGTTGTTTGCATGTTTTACGTGGCTGCTATGGGTTTCTAGCAAGAACATTTCTTACCTACATAAAACCACAACGTGATATGCCAATTGCTATTTACCATTCATAAGGACCCTTTTCATCGAATCCGTTCCGACTAAAGTGGGAGGCGGCACCGCTAGCCACCTTATGCACCAAGTGCATGTCAGTCGGTGGAACCTGTCTCACGTAAGTGTACGTGTAAGGTCGGTCCAGGCCGCTTCATCCCACAATACCGTCGAAACAAGATTGGTCTAGTAACGGTAAGCATATTGAACAAAATCAACACCCACAACTACTTTGTGTTCTACTCGTGCAAAGAATCTACGCAATAGACCTAGCTCATGATGCCACTGTTGGGGAACGTAGCAGAAATTCAAAATTTTCCTACGTGTCACCAAGATCTATCTATGGAGAAACCAGCAAAGAGGGGAAGGAGAGTGCATCTACATACCCTTGTAGATCACTAAGCGGAAGCGTTCAAGAGAACGGGGTTGATGGAGTCGTACTCGTCGTGATCCAAATCACCGGAGATCCTAGTGTCGAACGGACGGCACCTCCGCGTTCAACACACGTACAGCCCGGTGACGTCTCCCATGCCTTGATCCAGCAAGGAGAGAGGAAGAGGTTGGGTAAGACTCCATCCAGCAGCAGCACGACGGTGTGGTGGTGATGGAGGGCGTGGCAATCCTGCAGGCCGCCAAGCACCAGGAGAGAGGAGGAGGACTTGGGAGAGGGGAGGGCTGCGCCAGGGCAAGGGTGCAGCTCCCATGAGCCTCCCCACTATATATAGGGGTGGAGGGATTATTTCTTGCCCTCCAAGTCCATTGGGCGTTGGCAAGGTGGGAGGAAAGAAATCCCATCCTTTCCTTTCCCCACCGATTGTTATCCCCCCTTTTTAGGGATCTTGATCTTATCCCTTCGGGATATGATCTTATTCCTTCTAAGGGGGGACCTTGGTGCGCCTTGACCAGGGGTGTGGGGCCTTGCCCACACTACCCACGTTCATGTGGATCCCCCCATGCAGGTGGGCCCCACTCCGGAACCTTCTAGAACCTTCCCGGTACAATACCGAAAAATCCCGAACATTTTCCGGTGGACAAAATGGAACTCCTCGTGACGTCCGGGATCTCATCCGGGACTCCGAACAATATTCGGTAACCAGGTATATCTATTCCCTATAACCCTAGCATCATCGAACCTTAAGTGTGTAGACCCTACGGGTTCGGGAGACACGTAGACATGACCAAGACAACTCTCCGGCCAATAACCAACAGCGGGATCTGGATACCCATGTTGGCTCCCACATGTTCCACGATGATCTCATCCGATGAACCACGATGTCAAGGACTCAATCAATCCCGTATACAATTCCCTTTGTCTAGCGGTATTGTACTTGCCCGAGATTCGATCGTCGGTATGCCGATACCTTGTTCAATCTCGTTACAGGCAAGTCTCTTTACTCGTTCCGTAACACATCATCCCGTGATCAACCCCTTGGTCACATTGTGCACATTATGATGATGTCCTACCGAGTGGGCCCAGAGATACCTCTCCATTACGGAGTGACAAATCCGATCTCGATTCGTACCAACCCAACAAACACTTTCGGAGATACTGTAGTGCACCTTTATAGCCACCCGATTCGTTGTGACGTTTGGTACACCCAAAGCATTCCTACGGTATCCGGAGTTGCACAATCTCATGGTCTAAGGAAATGATACTTGACTTTAGAAAAGCTTTAGCATATGAACTACGATCTTTGTGCTAGGCTTAGGATTGGGTCTTGTCCATCACATCATTCTCGCTAATGATGTGATCCCGTTATCAACGACATCCAATGTCCATGGTCGAAACTGTAACCATCTATTGATCAACGAGCTAGTCAACTAGAGGCTTACTAGGGACATGGTGTTGTCTATATACCCACACATGTATCTGAGTTTCCTATCAATACAATTATAGCATGGATAATAAACGATTATCATGAACAAGGAAATATAATAATAACTAATTTATTATTGCCTCTAGGGCATATTTCCAACACCATCACCACCACCTGTTGACCATTTGACCCGTTTCTTAAGGATGAATCCGCCGGTGTTTTCTAGTAGCACCGAGCCGATTGTTGCAGATGATTGGCTCCGCAAAGTAGGGAGGGAGTTAACCACTGCAGGATGTACAGATGGGGAAAAGGTGAAATTTGCCGCACATCAGCTTGAAGGACCCGCAGCAGCATGGTGGGAGAATTTTACAGCCACTTACCCTGTAGACACTGTCACATGGGATCAGTTTGACAAGCTTTCCGTCTGCCCATGTTTCAGTGGAGCTATGGCCATGAAGAAGCGTGAGTTTGCAACTTGCGCCAAGGAGGATAGACAGTTGGCGGTATGTGGATGACTTTAGTAAACTAGCACGTTATGCCCCGGATAGCGTTACTACTGACGCAATGCTAAGCGGGAGAAGTTTCTAGAAGGACTGAGCGATGAGCTGAGCATGCAGTTGATGGTAGCCACCTTCAATAACTACCAGGAGTTGGTAGACCGTGCTCTTATGATTGAAGGGAAGCAGCAGCAGATTGACATTTGTAAGAGGAAGTATGGACAGGGGAAGTACAATTCTGGAGCTCAGCAGAAATTACGCTTTACCCCAAAGACAGGAGGTCAATTTCAGCATACTCACGGAGGGGGTAGCTCGTACAATCATAGCGGCCCAAAGAATGGAAACGGGAATGGAGGAAGTAATGGACAAAACCGCACCAACCCGGCAACACCATCCAAGGTAGACCTGAGCCATATCACTTGTTTTAAGTGCCGTAAGACTGGGCATTATGCAAATGAATGTCTAGAGGCCCAAAATGGTAACGGCAATGGAAGCTTAGGAAAGAAGCCGAACCCTTTTAACAGAGGACAGGTGAACCATGTTAGCGTGGAGGAGGTTGAAGCTCAGCCAGATGCAGTAATAGGTAAGTTTTTGGTTAAGTCATTTACTGCAGTTGTTCTTTTTGATACTGGTGCATCGCATTCATACATATCAAGGGGATTTGTGGATAAGTTTAGCCTGCCCACTAGGACTCTTAAGACGCCCATGCTAGTAAGCTCACCAGGAGCGGAGTATATGGCCAGTCAAGGATGTTTTCAAGTGCCTTTAAGTATAGGAAGGCATGTTTTCCCAACGGACTTAATTATATTAGAGTCCCAAGGTTTGGATGTAATTCTTGGTATGGATTGGTTGTCGATGTATGGAGGAAACATCGATTGCGCTAGTAAGACAATTTTGCTTACGACACCAGAAGGAAGGAGAATCAAGTATGTATCACGGCATGAGCCAAGGAGGGCACATGTAAATTCCTTATCAGGAGTTGTGCAGGAGGAAGTACCAGTGGTAAGGGATTACCCGGACGTGTTTCCGAAAGAGTTGCCAGGCATGCCGCGAGAGAGACATTGAGTTTCGATTGAACTACTGCTAGGCCTTCGGGCGATATCTAAGAGACCATATAGGATGCCAGCTCAAGATTTGGAGGAAATTAAGAAACAGATTAAGGAGTTCTTTGGACAAAGGTTTTATTCGCCCAAGTTCCTCGCCTTGGGGATCGCTTGATGCTACGGTGGAGAAGAAGGATGGATCATTAAAAGAATGGTTGTTGATTATCGAGGATTGAACGAAGTGACAATCAAGAACAAATACCCGTTGCCGATGATCAACGACTTGTTTGACCAGTTGCAAGGAGCTAAAGTATTTTCCAAAATCGATTTGCGATCAGGATACCATCAGTTGAAGATTCGGGAGCAGGATATACCTAAGACGGCTTTTACCACCAGGTATGGGTTGTATGAGTATACCGTGATGTCATTTGGTCTGACTAACGCCCCAGCCTATTTTATGAACATGATGAACAAGGTGTTTATGGAGTTTTTGGATAAGTTCGTCGTGGTGTTCATTGATGATATTTTTTGGTTTACTCGAAGAATGAAGAAGAACATAAGGAGCATTTGCGTTTGGTACTGGAGAAGCTCAGAGAACATCACTTATATGCCAAGTTCAGTAAATGTGAGTTTTGGTTAAAGGAAGTTGGATTTCTCGGACATGTTATATCCGGAGAAGGTATAGCAAGAGACCCCACTAAAGTTGCCCTTTGTGACAAGCGGGAAGCACCAACAACAGTTGAGAGATCCGGAGTTTTCTTGGACTAGCAGGATACTACGGAGGTTTATTGAGAACTTTCGAGGATTGCGAAGCCTATGACAGAATTGTTGAAGAAGGATACCAAGTTCTTATGGACTGAGGAGTGTGAGGCTAGTTTCCAGGAGTTGAAGAAACGTTTGGTTACCTCACCAGTGCTAATTCTGCCAGATCAGACCAAGGATTATGAGGTGTATTGCGACGCTTTATGTCGAGGACTTGGAGAAGTGCTCATGCAGGAGGGAAGAGTTGTTTCGTATGCTTCACGACAGCTGAAACCTCACGAATTGAATTATGCCACGCATGATTTGGAGTTAGCAGCCATAGTGCATGCTTTGAAAACATGGAGACATTTTCTCGTTGGAAATCATTGTGAGGTGTATACGGATCACAAGAGTTTGAAGTACATTTTTACGCAAAAGGAATTGAATCTCAGGCAAAGGAGATGGTTGGATCTCATCAAGGATTACGATCTGAGGTTGCATTACCATCCTGGAAAGGCTAATGTAGTAGCTGACGCATTAAGCCGTAAGAGCCATGTCAACACACTAATGACGGGAGAAATACCAAAGGAGTTAGCCGAGGATCTTCATGAGCTATGTTTGGAAATAGTTCCGAGAGGCTATGTAGTAGCGTTGGAAATTCAGTCTACTTTGATGGATAAAATCAGAGAAGCTCAAAAGACAGATAAGTAAGTTGCTTCTATTAAGGAGAAAATGAGCGAAGGAAAGGCTAAGGGATTTCGTGAGGATGAGCACAATACCTTATGGTTTGAGGACCGTGTTTACGTGCCCAACGACCCGGAGATCAGGAAGTTGATTCTGCAAGAGGCACATGATTCACCATATTCGATTCACCCAGGAAATACCAAGATGTATCTGGATTTGAAAAATACTTTCTGGTGGACCGGAATGAAGAAGGATAATGCAGAATATGTAGCAGTTTGTGATGTATGTCAGAGAGTAAAGGCAGAACATCAGAAGCCAGCAGGATTGTTACAGCCATTGCCGATACCCGAATGGAAGTGGGATAAACTAGGCATGGATTTTATCACGGGATTACCCAGGACTCGTTCCGGCTACGACTCGATTTGGGTTGTAGTGGATCGGTTGACGAAGGTAGCACACTTCATTCCAGTAAAGACTACCTACAGCAGTGCCAAATTGGCTAAGAAATACATGACCAGGATCGTCTGTTTGCATGGAGTTCCGAGGAGTATAGTATCAGATAGAGGAACCCGGTTTATCTCGAAGTTACAGGCGATTGCATGAAACTTTGGGTACCAGGTGGAGTTTAGCACAGCTTTCCATCCATGAACCGATGGACAAACCGAGAGAGTCAATCAGATTTTGGAGGATATGCTGAGAGCTTATGCTTTGGATTATGGATCAAGTTGGGATGACAACTTGCCATACGCGGAATTTTCTTACAACAACAGTTATCAATCCAGTTTGAAAATGGCCCCTTTCGAAGCTTTGTACGGAAGAAGGTGCAGGACCCCGTTGTTGTGGGATGAAGTTGGAGACCGCCAGTTGTTTGGACCAGATTTGATTAAGGAGTCTGAACGGAAAGTGAAGTTAATTCGCGATAGGCTCAAGGTAGCCCAGTCAAGACAGAAGGGCTATACGGATTCAAAACGCAAGGAGACGGAGTACAAAGTCGGAGAAAGAGTTTATCTTCGAGTATCTCCGCTTCGAGGAGTAAAGCGTTTTGGAGTTAAAGGAAAGTTAGCACCCCAATTTGTAGGACCGTATCGTGTTTTGGAACGTATGGGAGAAATTTCTTACAAGTTGGAATTACCCGAGGGATTGTCAGGTGTTCACGATGTGTTCCATGTTTCTCAGTTAAAGAAGTGCCACGGAGAGATGGTTGATATACCACTAAGAGACACAGTGCCACTGGAAGCGATTCAGTTAAACGACGATTTGACCTACAAGGAGAAACCAGTTAAGCTTCTGGAGTTTGCCAGCCGAGTCACCCGCAGCAAGGTCATCAAGTTTTGCAAAGTTCAGTGGAGCCACCACACCGAGGAAGAAGCCACACAGGAGCGAGAGGAAGATTTGTAAGGACCACCTCATCTATTTTCTAGCCAACCCGAATCTCGAGGGCGAGATTCATCTTAAAGGGTAGGTTTGTAACATCCCAAATTTTCAATTTGGAATGTTATACATAGAGCATCTTTGCATATCATATTTTTGTTGCATTTTTGGCTCGATCCTAGAAATTCTACACAACTCAAGGACCCACGGAGAGAGTTGGGGATTTCGTTATTTTCATATTTGAGTTTTCTCAAATTTTGAAAATAGGATCATTTGATTTTAATTATTTTATCTTCAATTATTTCTATTACAAAAATATGAGAGAGGGAATAAAATGACTTCCCCAAAATAAAGAAATAATGAGGGTTTAATAACAAAATCAAATAATATTTATTTTGGAGTTTTTCGCCATTTTAATTAAATTTAGGAAAAATGTGCGTTTCTCAAAATTGCATTTAGGCCCCAAATAAATGTTCATCTAGTCCGGCTTGATTTTAGAAGCCGGGGAAAATTTATTTCGGGATTTTTGGAGTCCGTTTAGTATTTCTTTCGTTTGTTTTTCTGCGCGAAATTATTTATTAAAAAAAATGAACCGTCTTACCGGGCCGTGCCAGCGGGACTCGCCGGGCAGCATTATATACCGCTGCCCGAGCCGCCTGACCCAGCCCACCGCCCCCCCGCTAACCCGCCGCCCGGCCCGATCATTCCGCCGCCGAACCTAACCCTAACCCTAGCCGCCGCGCCGCGCCGCCGCCGCCGCCGACGCCGCCGCCTCGCTGGAACCGCCGCCGAGGTTGGCGCCTCCTTGTAATCGCGTCGGTTTTTTTTATAAAAACCGATCGGTTTTTTTAGTTTTCGTCGGTTTTTTTTAGTTTCCATTTTTTTATTAGATCGGTTTATTTTTTCGGTTCGGTTAAATAGCGAGCGTTCACTTGTTCGTTCGTTTTAACGAACGTGTTCGTCAGATTAGATCCTGTTCGTCGTTTTTCTTTTTGTCGGATTTAATCCGCGATTTTTCTTATCGCGATTCCTGATCTGATTTTCGTTTTAGTATAACTTTTCGCTCGTTTATCAGAATCAGGCGATTCAAGCGCCTGGAGTTTCGTCTCGAAACCCCTTTCCGAATAACTAACTTAAACAAGTTTTTGCTTCTGTAAAATTTGACTTAGATCCAGATTAGTAAAACAGAGCTGTTTTCTTTCGCCGTTTGACTTTCGTTGCTTCGTTTGATTTGATTCTTTTGGCAAACCGGAGTTCTTAAGTTGAACTTTCTGGTTAGATCTTTTATTTGAGTTTTACTTGTGCATTAGATGAGTACTTATTGTATGCTTGTTTGTTTGTCTGCGATAGAATACCCGGAGTGCGCCGCCTGTTACTTCGAGTCTCTAGGTTTCGCGGATCATCAGCAAGGCAAGTAACACTTTGATCATATCTTTTCTCATACCCAGTTTTTATGCATTAGATCGATCCTCAAACATTGCATTGATTTAGGATCTAATTAAATTGTGGGATGGGAAGTAGTTGAGGTAGTACCTATTACCTGTTTTATTATCAACCCTTGGGAGTTACTTCTACGTTATGAATCTCATCATTGTTGGGATGATATTGTTGGGATGATAATGAGTACTTTTAATTGGGATTGAGAATGCTGTCAACCATTCTCAATGTTTAACAACCACCATGATAGTTAAATAAAATTTATTCCTTTGCAGTAGGGAAAAATTGGCTTTACGCAAAACTGTAACCATAGAGCTTTCCACCAGCCAGATATGCATGTAGTATAGTTATTCCATTATTGTTCTCTATGTGTTGCATTGCCAGCATATTGCATGTGCTGACCCGTTTTCGGGCTGCAACGTTTCATGTTGCAGATTTTTCAGACGACGAGTAAGGTGCTTAGGTCGTGGTTCTATACTCAGTGATGCCGTTGGAGTTGATGGACTCGCTTATTCTTCCAAGCCTTCCGCTGTTATCGTATTTAGATGGCCTTATGCCATATTTATTTTATTAAGTTCTCTTTTGAGACACTCGATGTAATAAGTGTGTGATTACTACTCTGTTATAAATCCTTCAAATCTTGTGTGGTGCCGGCATTCTTGATCCGGGGATGACACACGAGCACGAGATCGGATTGTTTGAGGTCAGTCGGTACAAGCTCACGACACAACATGACTTGGCAAGATCAGATGAACCTCATGAGCATCAACACCAAGACGGTACCTGACCGAGTCAAGTTGCAGTTGCATGCTTCTTTATATGTACTCTCACAGTTTGATGTACACTAACACTTTCCATATTCGTTGTTGAACTAGCATCACGGTGTAAGCGGAAACAAACATCAGGGATAATGCTTGACAGATTAACAAAATCTAAAGGAGGAAGAATGGAGATCCATTTTGAGGCAGGTTTAAAAAGGCCACGTGAGGCTATAGAGTAAGCCAAGTTAGTATCAGAGGCAGCCGTTGTCGTTAGGTGTCATGCACGTATCCTCCCAACGTGGATCCAGTACAGGAATGAGAAAGACAATACCCAGTTTAACACCTTCCTTGACCATTTATCCGTGAGTAATGTTATTCATTGCAATTAGTAATATTCCCTTGCTCTGTCCCATACTTTCTAGCTTCCTCCTAATAAGACTCACATTCTTTTTTCAATAGATGAGGTTCAAGTTGGATTCGAAAGATGATGCAACTAAACAAGCATGCACTCATGTTTTTCAGTCTGCTCTGCGAAAGTATCGATACCACCTTAGAAAATCTCACTTTGAAGGCAAGGCTAACAATGAAATCGCCCAAACATCTCCAGTGGAATATATTACAAATGAAGAGACTGGACAGCCCTCGTTAAAGACTGCTCTGATCCAAAGTATCAGATAGGCTATATGTATTTGATAAGACCACATATTGAACTTGTATTTATGTATGTGCCTTACAAGTGTATCTTCTTCTAGGCTAACTGTTTGAAGAACAAGACCAACCGTTCTAAAGTGAAATTCCAATGACAACGAGGATCTCATAGCTATATTGCACAATCGTGAGGCTCTTGTAAATAGCTGCTACTTCCTTCTTTTTTCTGTGCCATATTATCGTATCTATATTGACTTGTTCCAAATACAGAGGAAAGCCCGTGCGGACCAAAAAGAACCTGAACTGATGCAGTGCAAATCTTCAAGGATTGCCACACCAGCAAGATGAAGGGCATGAGCACACCAGTTCAAGCCATTGTTGTAAGTCCTTACTACTCCTGCCTTTGAACTGATTGGTACTGTGATGTGTTCATTTAACTACTTGGTTTGCAGCCAATGTCAGTTACTCTGTTCACTTTTATACACAGTTGTCTTAACCTATCATTTCACCTTACATGGTTTAAAAGAGATGAAGGATATTCTTTTGGTCTTGATCTGTAATCTAGTTGTTATGTTCACGTGCACACACAATGATAAAATAGCTTGTTTGTTTTATATCTATTTGCCCATGATATGAATGATGTCATTCTATGTTCATCCTACTTTAAACCATGTCTCTTTATCCTTAGATGTCAACAAATGTGAGGAAATAGACAATACAGTAGGCATGCTACATGGACATATGTTCCGAAAGTGATTTTATTATGTAGTTGGCACTACAGTACATGCTAATGTATTACAGTAGTTCACCAAAATAAGTTATGTATAAATGTGTAACCTACTTTGTTTGTTTTTGTCTCACTAGTAACTTATCTGGTACACTAATCTACAAGTTCAAACTTTCAGGAAGCTATGGAACAAATGATTGAACAGCCACAACCACCTGAAGGTGACGAGGCTACCATAGGCACAATGTCACCTCTTGCTGCAGTGCGTAAGTATCTCTCCACTAGCAGTGCAAAAAGCACCTTCCTGCGTAAGTCTGGGTTGGTTGTCAAGGTAACCTCATCCAAATCGCCTACTAAACAAAATCTTCCGGCTAGACAGAGTGATATATCTGTGCTCCAGACACAAGTCCAATCCCTAATGGACGTCGTTTTGGAAACAAGAATAGTGGTTGACAAATGTCGTCAAGATATGAATGGTTTTGAAACCAGACTATCGGACATTAAACCGTTGTTCAAGAGCAATGGCGGAAAAAAGGTGAAGATCATGCTGCTCCATCAGATTCTACAGCCTGAAACATTAGCACTCAGGTCAAATGATATGTGCTTCTATACATCTGATGGTGCTTTTATCTGCAAGGACTGAAAACTTTATGCCAACAGGCCTTTTGTTGTATGGTTGGAATTTATTTTGTTGTGATACAGCATTTATGATGTTGCCAAAGGCTGTACTAATTACGACGCTATTTTTGTATAGTGTAGGTTTATCTTAGTAATGTATTCGGTCGAAAGCTTCGTAGGATCCCAACATGCCAACATTCGTCGGGCTCATTCCAATTGGGCTAAAAACGATTATGGGCCAAAATTTGCATGTAGCCCACTAAAAATATATGTGCCTAAATCAGCATAAGCTTTCATATTTTTCTGGTAGGCATGTGCCCATAGTGGCCTTTAACAGGCCTAACCATAATTTCGGCCCTCAGTAACAATAGGCCATTTACAGGTGTAAATATCTCGAGCCCATAAAAAACATGGACCTTTAATAGGCCGAAAGTGAGATTGGGCCCTAATTGTGCCAAATAACCCACTAGTCTTAGAAGGACGAAATGGTGGCCCATTTACGATGCAGATCTTTCACAGGCCAAAATTCGGACGGGCCGTAAATGCGCCGACCTAATACACGGGCCTTTAACAGGCCAGAAGTTCGGTCGGGCTAGATTAGCGTCATTTTTATATGGGCCATTTGTAACATCCCAAATTTCCTATTTGGAATGTTTTACAATTATAGCTAAGCATCCTATGCATCCTGTTTGATTTGAATGCCATTTGAAGTTTCAGAGAATTTTGAGTTTTGAATTTGAATTCAAACTTTGGCAAGTGGGAAACATTTCAAAAACTAAGCCTGATAAATACTTGATCAAAAGTATGAGAGGAGTAAACATGACACTCCAAAAATATCAGAGGAAAACATTGCCAAAAGATTTGGATTCAAATCTGAATTTTATTTGAATTTGAAAAAAATGGATTTTTATAAAGTTTGGATTTTGCCTTTGGAAAAATGTTCAAATGATAGGGAATATTCCCCTGATCATTTTGGTATATATATACCCTATATAAAATATTTATATTTTAAAAGTTATACTCTGTTTTGTTTTATTTTAAAAAAATAAAATTTAGAAATTAGAAAAAAAAACCCCAGGCGCCAGCCAGCCCCCTGCCCCCAGCAGTGTGAACCCCCCCACCTGCTGGCTGTGCCTGCCCACCACGGCCACCGAGCCGGCCAAAGACCCGGCCTCACTCGCCTCGCTGAAAACCCTTGGCGCGGTCGCCCGCTTCGCCCGCACCCTCTCTCTCTCTCCGACAGTGGGACCCCCCTTCGTCAACCCCCCACGCCACGCCGTCGCGCCATGAGACCGCCGGATCTCGAGGATCCGGGATCCCGATCCTCCGATCGCCCCCGAAGCTAGGCCGAGGCCCCAGCTATTTAAGCCTCGCCCGCACCCCATTCCCCCCTAGCCCTCGCGGACCCCTCCCTCTCGACGAGCTCGTGGAGCCCGAGTCCCCCGCCGCCATACTCGTCGCCGTCCGCCCTAGCCACCCCGATCTCCCCGACTCCACCAAAGCTTCCCGAGCTCTCCCACACCTGGCCGGCTACTCCCCGACCTCCCGGCGCCGGAGCCCTCGCCCTTTTCGTCGCCCGCCGCCGCCGCCGTCGGACACCGGTAAGTCACCGGAAGCCCCCTCCCCCGTCCGATGCGCCACCAACGGTCTAGATTAGATCACCCCCGAAGGGGTATCTCTGTTAAAATAAACCGGACCGGCCCGGTTTAGTTCACGGTTTATTTTAGTTAGGTTTATTTTTATTTAGCCGGACCGTTTTAGTTTAAACCCTAGGCCCGTTTAGGTTATTTGACGCACAGTGCGTAGTTTAGGCTCATTAGGCTTTTTTCTTTTAATTTCATTTTCTGTTTTAACAGAATAGTTTCTGTTTTGAAAAATTCATATCTTTTATTCTGTTTAATATTTTAGGTGATTCTTTTTTGTTGGTTTGCAAATTTTATGTAGTTTCTGTAGAATATATATATAGCTATGTTAAAATTAATTAAAATTGCTTTATTTTAGTTTTAGCCAGAATAGTAAATCTGCTATAACTTGAGTTAGAAAAATTATTTTTGGATGATTCTTTTTGTCCCAACTTTATTTTGGCATTGCCAAACCAAAAAATTCACTTGGGTATTTTAGGATTAATAAAAAATAGTTTTAAGCAGAATCTTGTTAATCCTAATTAATTAACTAGCTACTGTTTTTCTATTATTTTAAATAGTAAATAAATTTATTTTAACATGTAATTGATTATTCTAGGATAGTTTCTGTCACTTTAATGGATGAACTTTTATTTATAATTAATAAAAGTTTTATTTTATTTTCTTAATAGAAATTGGATTAGGCCTAATAGGAGTTTCATAATAGATTTTAAATTAATTCTTTTTGCTCCTAGTTGCTTAGTGAATTCTTTTCTGTTAAGTGAACCTAAAACCATGATTAGGTTATGTTAAGAAATTTTGTTATATAAAACTATTCTAGCTATTGTTTGAAGTAGGAAAAACTTTGAATGGGTTTTCTTTGAGTTTTCCTTTGGATTTTGATTTGGTTGTTTTGGTGTGTTATGTTACTTTGTTATGCTATTGTGTTATGTGATCCTATTGCTATATGCTTATTGTGATTTGTTTGTCTCGATAGAGTTTCAGTCTGAAGCTTGCTACTCTGAATCTTTAGCTTACGAGGATCATCGGCAAGGCAAGTTTTGATCATGTTATTTCTATACCTATGTTTTTGTGCATTAGAATTGTCACCACCCACCATGCATGCAGTAGTTGAAATTTTGAAGTTATTAATCTTGAGTAGTATCATGTGGTAGGGTGAACCAATCCCTTGTTACCATGACCCCGGAATAAGTAGTTTACTTTGCTATGCTCGTGAGCGGGTTTTGGTTGAGTGAAATTCATAAGCAAGATGAGAGTCAATGATGATGACAACCCCATGAACTACAATGATCAAGATGGACTTGAAATTCACTCTTTGGGTGGAGGGCGGTTGGCGGGCACCTGGAGAACCAGTGGTGGCGGGATGCATGGAGAAGTGCCATGACATCTTGCGGAAAGCTTCACCCAGCCACGAAGAGAAGGATGGATGCCCCATGACCGGAAGCTTACCTGTGCAGCCGCAAGCCATTATGGGCTCTGGCTGGGTTAACCTTAGTAGTGACGCTGGCTGGGCGGTACTACGAGATGTAGAAGAACGGTAGGATTGGATGGGTACTGGCAGTAGCCAGAAGAACTCTTTGGAAGACCTGTTTCATTCGTCCGTCTTCAAACACCATGAAGTGCGAAGACTTAAAAGGAGGAATGATTCTTGCGGGAAAGTCGCAAACCTCTGCAGAGTTAAAGATCTAATCGATTAGCCGTGTCCCCGGTTACGGACAAATTGAGCCTCTGGAACTTGGAAGTATTGAAATCTCAACACTAAAACTAATGAATTAATTTGAGGGTTTTATGACTTAATAATTTGGGAATGAGATATTGGTTGGCGGAACCATCTCAATAACTACCAACAATTGTAGTAATTTGCAAGCAAGTCCTTTGTAGTAGGGAAAAATTTGCTTTTCACAAAATGATGAAACTTAGACCCCACAGCCAAAATGCATATAGTGTTAGTAACTTTATTATTGTTATTCTTCATGACTTGCCGACTTATTCAAAAGCTGACCTACATGGCTGCAACGTCTTATGTTGCAGAGGTATATTCGATCGGGAGTGAGGCTACGCCCGCGCTTGGCGATTGCCCTTTGGAGTCGGATGGACTCGCTTTACTCGACCTTCCGCAGCATTAGTAGTTATTTCTCATGAGTTGGCCTTGAGCGAATTTATTCCTTGTAATAAAGACTCTATATGAGAACCGTGTAATAATATTCAGGTGTGATTGAACTTTGATTACTTTATCGATGTATTGTGAGTACCGGCATGATCTTGGGATGAATATGACCACGAGATTTGACCGATTTTGGGTCAGGTCGCTCTGAGAGATGGTATCGAGCACACGCTGACCGTAGGATCGTAACCCCTAGGATCGGAAAGCCATAGGAAGAGACCATTTACTTTTATCCTTTTCATTCCGTAATTCTCCCCTATTCATTTCTAACTCCTCTCCGATTTTCAACATTCTAGATGGCCGTCGAGTTCACCCCGTTTTGCTACGGAGTTTTGCCGGCCCGACGAGGCGATGCCCTTGGCGTAAAGCTGGTCCAGATGGTGAAGAAGCTGAAGATCGCTCTACCCTCGATCACCGGAAGCCAACTAATGCACTTAAGCGGACACCCGCTGAGGATTGAAGTGCATATCCGGGAGAACCTTCGGAGGTCACACGGAGCCTATTGACTTTGAGTTCACGAGTTCAATTGGATCATCGGAAGGGCGTGGCGATCTATCGAGCACTTGGACATCTCGAGAGGAGTCTGAGGCGAGCTCGATCCCTCGGACCTCGCCATGGTTTCCGCGAGGCAAGGAATGGAGATATCATCTGTACCGTTGATGGCGACTCCACTCTCTCTTACATCCAGGACTTGGAGTGTCTTCTCGAAGCGGGAGATTCAGACTCGCCGTAACTTCGAAGACACACGGAAGCTTTTGTTCCATGAACTGGGCTGGAGGAGAAGGCACGCAGACTTCCTTGGCCATGAGGAAGAAGTCGCGGACTTCATGGAGACGATCGGCGACACGAAGATGAAGCTTGCCGCGATAGAGGAAAAGATGGACTTGGGAGAGGACCTTTTTCCGAGTGGAGATGAAGGACCCTCGTGAGCAATGATCAGGATTTTGAAGGGAGTTCGAAGGAAGTCACAAGAGGAGGCGCCACAACAGAGGATGCAAGGATTATTGATGAAGACTTTTTAGTCGACCACCATGTTTTTTTTTCCTTTTCGTCGATCAGTTAGGCCGATATTTTCCTTCGATTAGTCATGAGCTTTTGTAATCGAGTTTGAACCATGTTTGAGTGGAATGAATAAATGTTTGGTGTGTTTATGATTGTGCATTCATATGGGTAGTGTTATTTCTCATAGACCATTGTTCCATTCTAATTTTCTCATCCACTCCAAAACACGGATGCCTCCGAGGCGTGACCTTTGGTTTTCCGCGGAGCTCACCCAGCTGCTCCAGCAGCAGAATGCACTCATGCAGCTTCTCATCGAATCGAACAACAACGCCAACAACCCACCGCCACCACCCCGTGGACAACTTGACTCGATTTACGAGGCTGAATCCGCGATGTTCTCTAGCAGCCTTGAGCCGATTGTGGCTGATGATTGGCTCCGCAAAGTCGGAAGAGATAATCACTTTGTGGGATGCACCGATGCGAGAGAAGGTGCGCTTTGCAGCGCATCAACTTGATGGACCTGCAGCTTCTTGGTGGGAGAACTACACGCCACCTATCCCATTGGAGCCATCACATGGGATCAGTTCCAACAGCCTTCCGCACCGCTCATGTCTCATTTGGAGCCATGAGTGCGAAGAAGCGTGAGTTCCGCAACTTACGCCCGGGGAACCGTCTTGTGGCACGATGACGTGGATGAATCAGCAAGCTCGCACGCTATGCCCCCGATGATGTGGCCACAGATGCATAAGCGGGAGAAGTTCCTTGAGGACTCAATGATGAGCTGAGCATGCAGCTTATTGTGGCTACCTTCAACAACTACCAGGAGCTGGTAGACAAGGCCACCATACTTGAAGGCAAGCAGCAGCAGATCGAAAGCCGCAAGCGGAAGTACAGCCAGGGGAAGCACAACTCGGGAGCTCAGCATAAGCCCCGTTATGCACCATACTCAGGAGGGCACACCCATCATAACCATGGAGGTCATAACCATGGAGGAAATGGGAACAACCGCAGCCAGGACAACAAGTCAGGCCATGGCAATGGCAATGGAAATGGTAATGGCAATCAGCACCGTTCTGCCCCGGCTCCGAAGGATCTGAGCCACATCACCTGTTTCAAGTGCGGAAGGCGGGCACTCGCCACCGACTGCCGGAGGCCAAGAGAGGAATGGAAAGCGGCAATGGAGGCTCAGCGAAGAAGCCCAATCCGTTCCCTCGTGCTCGGGTGAACCACATCGGCGTGGAGGGCGTCTATGATCAGCCGGAACTTTGTGGTTGGTAAGTTTTCATTGAATTCACGTTCAGTTTTGGTTCTCTTTGATTACGGTGCAGCGCATTCATTCATATCAAGGGTAGTTGTGGAAAAATGCGGGTTGCCCACTAAAACCCTTAGAAGCCCCTTCGCGTCGGTTCGCAGGAGGAGAAATGATGGCAGGTTTAGGCTGTCATGCAACCCTCAACATCGGGAACCATAAATTTCCCAGACCTCATAGTGTTGGAAACCCGGACCTTGGATGTAATCCTAGGCATGGATTGGTTGTCAAAGTTGAAGGAAACATAGGCGTGCCAAGAAGTCTATTCTGCTCACCACCGGGCAGAAGAGGATCAAGTATGTAGCCAGCACAGCCGGATGAAGAATCGGTGAATTCCCTCACGGGAGTTGTTCAGGAGGAAGTGCCGATGGTGCAAGATTTTCCCGATGTGTTTAGGAGGAATTACGAGAATGCCACGGACGGGGACATTGAGTTTTGATTGAGCTATTGCCCGGCACAGCCCCAATATCCAAGAGACCTTATCGGATGCCACCGAATGAGTTGAAGGAGATCAAGGATCAAATTAATGAGTTATTGGAGAAAGGATATATTCGTCCAAGCTCATCACCTTGGGGAGCCCCAGTTCTTTTGGTAGAGAAGAAGGATGGAAGCTTGAGGATGGTTGTGGATTATCGTGCATTGAACGAAGTAACCATCAAGAACAAGTACCCTCTACCGATGATTAACGATTTGTTTGATCAGCTAGTTGGAGCCAAGGTATTCTCTAAGATCGATCTTGATCGTGGTATCATCGATTGAAGATCCGTGAAAAGGATATACCCAAAACAGCATTCACTACCGGTATGGTTTATATGAGTATACCGTCATGTCATTTGGATTGACTAATGCTCCTGCGTACTTCATGAATTTGATGAACAAGGTGTTTATGGAATATCTGGACAAGTTTGTCGTGGTGTTCATCGATGATATATTGATTTTCTCCAAGAGCGAGGAAGAGCATAAGGAACATTTGCGTCTAGTTACGGAGAAACTTGAGAACATCAGTTGTATGCCAAGTTCAGCAAATGTGAATTTTGGTTGAAGGAAGTTGGATTCCTCGGACATGTTATTTCAGGAGAAGGAATAGCAGTTGATCCCGCCAAGGTTGAATCATCACCGATTGGCGGTCACCCACCTCGATCAAGGAGATCCATGATTTTCTCGGACTCGCAGGATATTATCGGAGGTTTATTGAGAACTTCTCGAAGATTGCCAAGCCCATGACTGAGCTGTTGAAGAAGGAAGCAAAGTATGTTTGGACCGAGGAATGTGAAACCAGTTTTCAGGAATTGAAGAAACGGTTAGTCACAGCCCAAGTGTTGATTTTGCCAGACATACACAAGGAATACCAGGTTTATTGTGACGCTTCTCGCCAAGGACTCGGAGGAGTACTAATGCAGGAAGGAAAAGTTGTAGCTTATGCCTCCAGACAGCTCGACCTCATGAGATGAATTATGCCACGCATGATTTGGAGTTAGCGGCCGTAGTGCATGCACTCAAAACACAGAGACATTTCCTCGCCGGAAACCGTTATGATGTTTACAGATCACAAGAGCTTGAAGTATATTTTCACGCAGAAGAATTGAACCTCGAGCAGAGGAGATGGCTAGAGTTGATAAAGGACTATGACATGAGATTGCATTACCACCCAGGTAAGGCTAATGTTGTAGCAGATGCTTTGAGCCGTAAGAGTTATGTGAATACTCTTACAGCAGGAGGATTACCCCAGGAGTTAGTCGATGACCTCAGAGATCTCCGACTGGAGATAGTTCCGAAAGGATTTGTTGCAACTCTGGAAGTTCAGTCCACTTTGACCGAAAGGATTCGTGAAGCCCAGAAGTCGGACAAGGAAATTGATGAGATAAAGCAAAAGATGGATGAAGGAAAAGCTAAAGGATTTCGTAAGGATGAACACGGAACTATATGGTTCGAGGATCGTATCTATGTGCCCAATGATCCCGAACTCAGGAAGCTAATTCTTGAGGCTCATGATTCACGTACTCGATTCACCCGGCAACACCAAGATGTACCTAGATTTGAAGGAAGTTTACGGTGGGCGGTATGAAGAAGGATATTGCCAAATGCGTAGCGATATCGATGTTTGTCAACGTGTAAGGCAGAACATCGAAGCCAGCAGGGTTACTTCAACCTTTGCCGATTCCGATTGGAAATGGGAGAAACTTGGTATGGATTTCATCACAGGATTACCGGGACCCGTTCAGGTTATGATTCCATCTGGGTAGTGGTTGATCGTTTGACCAAGGTAGCTCACTTCATTCCGTGAAGACTACCTATACCAGTGCTAAGTTGGCCAAGGTATACATGACCAGGATCGTATGTCGCATGGAGTTCGAGGAAAATCGTGTCGATAGAGGAACGAGTTTACCTCAAAGTTTTGGAAGCGATTGCATGAAACTTTGGAGTGCGAGGCTGGAATTGATACAGCTTTTCATCCATGAGCAGATGGACGGACCGAGAGAGTCAATCAGATTCGGAGGACATGTTGAGAGCTTGTGTGCTAGACTATGGGTCTAGCTGGGATGATAATTTGCCATCGCAGAGTTCTCATACAACAACAGTTATCAATCCGGTCTAAAGATGGCCCCTTCGAAGCTCTATACGGAAGGAGGTGCGAACACCATTCTTTGTGGGATAGTGTTGGAGATCGATCACTTTTGGTTCCGACCTTATCGAGGATTCGAAGAAAGTCAAGCTGATTGAGACAGACTCAAGATAGCACAGTCGAGACGGAAGAGTTATGCCGACGAGAAGCGCAAGGAAGTGACTTACGAAGTGGGAGACCGAGCATATCTTCGTGTGTCTCACTTCGTGGAATCAAGAGGTTTGGAGTCAAGGAAAGTTAGCACCCGATTCATTGGCCCTACAAAATCCTCGAGCGTCGTGGAGAGGTTGCTTACAAGTTGGAATTGCGGAAGGATTGTCCGGAGTTCATGATGTCTTCCATGTTTCTCGGTTGAAGAAGTGTCATGCCGACATGGCCGATGTTCCGTTGAGAGATCTGATGCCCCTAGAGGCCATACAGCTTGCGGTGATCGACTTACAAGGAGAAACCCGTCCGAATTCTCGAGACTGCAAGCGAGTCACCCGCAGCAAGGTCATCAAATTTTGCAAGGTCTTGTGGAGTCACCACACCGAGGAAGAAGCCACACAGGGCGCCAAGAAGACCTTCTTGAGACCACCCGCACCTATTTGCTAGCCAACCCGAATCTCGAGGGCGAGATTCATCTTAAAATGGGTAGGTTTGTAACATCCCAAATTTCCTATTTGGAATGTTTTACAATTATAGCTAAGCATCCTATGCATCTGTTTGATTTGAATGCCATTTGAAGTTTCAGAGAATTTTGAGTTTTGAATTTGAATTCAAACTTTGGCAAGTGGGAAACATTTCAAAACTAAGCTGATAAATACTTGATCAAAAGTATGAGAGGAGTAAACATGACACTCCAAAAATATCAAAGGAAAACATTGCCAAAAGATTTGGATTCAAATCTGAATTTTATTTGAATTTGAAAAAAATGGATTTTTATAAAGTTTGGATTTTGCCTTTGGAAAATGTTCAAATGATAGGAATATTCCCTGATCATTTTGGTATATATATACCCTATATAAAATATTTATATTTCAAAAGTTATACTCTGTTTTGTTTTATTTTAAAAAATAAAATTTAAAAATTAGAAAAAAACCACCAGGCGCTTGCCCAGCCCCCAGCCCAGCAGCTTGAACCCCCCCCCACTGGCCCAAACCATGCCCACTGCCCAGCCGAGCGGCCAGCTTGACCTCACTCGCTCGCCTTGAAAACCCTTGGCGCGGTCGCCCGCTCGCCCACCCCTCTCTCTCTCTCGACAGTGGGACCCCCCCTTCGTCAACCCCACGCACGCCCGTCGCGCCCTTGATCGCGGATCGAAGGACCGGGATCCCGATCCTCCGATCGCCCCGAAGCTAGGCCGAGGCCCCTGGCTATTTAAGCCCTCGCCCCGCACCCCATTCCCCCTAGCCCTCGCCGGACCCCCTCTCCCTCTCGCACGAGCTCGCCGGAGCCCGAGTCCCCCGCCGCCGCCATACTCGTCGCCGTCGCCGCCCTAGCCACCCCCGATCTCCCCCGACTCCACCGAAAGCTTCCCCGAGCTCCCCCGCACCCGGCCGGCTACTCCCCCGACCTCCCCGACGCCCGGAGCCCTCGCCGCACTCGTCGTCGCCGCCGCCGCCGCCGTCGGACGCCGGTAAGTCACCGGAAGCCCCCTCCCCCGTCCGATGCGCCACCAACGGTCTAGATTAGATCACCCCCGAAGGGGTATCTCTTTTAAAATAAACCGGACCGGCCCGGTTTAGTTCACGGTTTATTTTAGTTAGGTTTATTTTTATTTAGCCGGCCCGTTTTAGTTTAAACCCTAGGCCCGTTTAGGTTATTTGACGCACAGTGCGTAGTTTAGGCCCATTAGGCTTTTTTCTTTTAATTTCATTTTCTGTTTTAACAGAATAGTTTCTGTTTTGAAAAATTCATATCTTTTATTCTGTTTAATATTTTTAGGTGATTCTTTTTTTGTTGGTTTGCAAATTTTATGTAGTTTCTGTAGAATATATATATAGCTATGTTAAAATTAATTAAAATTTCTTTATTTTAGTTTTAGCCAGAATAGTAAATCTGCTATAACTTGAGTTAGAAAAATTATTTTTGGATGATTTTTTTGTCCCAACTTTATTTTGGCATTGCAAAACCATAAAAATTCACTTGGGTATTTTAGGATTAATAAAGAAAATAGTTTTAAGCAGAATCTTGTTAATCCTAATTAATTAACTAGCTACTGTTTTTTCTATTATTTTAAATAGTAAATAAATTTATTTTAACATGTAATTGATTATTCTAGGATAATTTCTGTCACTTTAATGGATGAACTTTTATTTATAATTAATAAAAGTTTTATTTTATTTTCTTAATAGAAATTGGATTAGGCCTAATAGGAGTTTCATAATAGATTTTAAATTAATTCTTTTTGCTCCTAGTTGCTTAGTGAATTCTTTTTGTTAAGTGAACCTAAAACCATGATTAGGTTATGTTAAGAAATTTTGTTATATAAAACTATTCTAGCTATTGTTTGAAGTAGGAAAAACTTTGAATGGGTTTTCTTTGAGTTTTCCTTTGGATTTTGATTTGGTTGTTTTGGTGTGTTATGTTACTTTGTTATGCTATTGTGTTATGTGATCCTATTGCTATATGCTTATTGTGATTTGTTTGTCTCGGTAGAGTTTCCGGATCTGAAGCTTGCTACTCTGAATCTTTAGCTTACGAGGATCATCAGCAAGGCAAGTTTTGATCATGTTATTTCTATACCTATGTTTTGTGCATTAGAATTGTCACCACCCACCATGCATGCAGTAGTTGAAATTTTGAAGTTATTAATCTTGAGTAGTATCATGTGGTAGGGTGAACCAATCCCTTGTTACCATGACCCCGGGACGAAGTAGTTTACTTTGCTATGCTCGTGAGCGGGTTTTGGTTGAGTGAAATTCATAAGCAAGATGTGAGAGTCAATGATGATGACAACCCCATGAACTACAATGATCAAGATGGACTTGGAAATTCACTCTTTGGGTGGAGGGCGGTTGACGGGCACCTGGAGAACCCAGTGGTGGTCGGGATGCATGGAGAAGTGCCATGACATCTTGCGGAGCTTCACCCAGCCACGAAGAGAAGGATGGATGCCCCATGACCGGAAGCTTACTCATGCAGCCGCAAGCCATTATGGGCTCTGGCTGGGTTAACCTTAGTAGTGACGCTGGCTGGGCGGTACTACGAGATGTAGAAGAACGGTAGGATTGGATGGGTACCGCAAGTAGAGAAGAACTCTTTGGAAGACCCTGTTTCATTCGTCCGTCTTCAAACACCATGAAGTGCGAAGACTTAAAAGGAGGAATGATTCTTTGGGAAAGTCATAAACCTCTGCAGAGTTAAAGATCTAATCGATTAGCCGTGTCCCGATTCTGAACAAATTGAGCCTCTGGAACTTGGAAGTATTCGGAAATCTCAACACTAAAACTAATGAATTAATTTGAGGGGTTTATGACTTAATAATTTGGGAATGAGATATTGGTTGGCGGAACCATCTCAATAACTACCAACAATTGTAGTAATTTGCAAGCAAGTCCACTGTAGTAGGGAAAAATTTGCTTTTAGCAAAATGATGAAACTTAGACCCCACACCAAAATGCATATAGTGTTAGTAACTTTATTATTGTTATTCTTCATGACTTGCCACTTATTCAAAAAGCTGACCTACATGGCTGCAACGTCTTATGTTGCGAGAGGTATATTCGATCGGGAGTGAGGCTACGCTCGCTTGGCGATTGCCCTTTGAGTCGGATGGACTCGCTTTACTTGACGCTTCCGCAGCATTAGTAGTTATTTCTCATGAGTTGGCCTTGAGCCGAATTTATTCCCTTGTAATAAAGACTCTATATGAGAACCGTGTAATAATATTCAGGTGTGATTGAACTTTGATTACTTTATCGATGTACTGTGAGTACCAGCATGATCTTGGGATGGTACAGACACAGAGATTTGACCGATTTTGGGTCAGGTCGCTACACCATTAATGGGCCCGATGTGACGTTGGGCCACATATGGCCCATGGATTTCGTCCGACTTTAACAGGATAAAAATCACAACAGGCCGAATGTGGCCCAAATCTATAGTGGCCTCTAACAGGCCGAATGTCAGACATGGTCGAATATGACCCAAATCCTTCATGGTTGTTTATGGGCCGAAAGTTTCAATGGCCTATAAATGGGCCCAAGTGAAGCAGGACCTTTAACAGGCCGGAAATAAACCGGGCCGTAATTCGGTCCAAATACTTAGCGGACTGTTAACGGGCCAGAAGTGACCATGGGCCGCTATGATGACAAGTTCAGGGTAGGCCGTTGACGGGCCGATTTGACACTAGCCGTATGGGCCTTAACTGAGAATGTTGGGCCTTTAGCTAGGCCGGCCCATTATGGTCGGCAAAATCTTGTCGGCCTTTAGCTGGGCCGCCCCATTGTGGTCCGCTAAATCTTGTGGGCCTTTAGCTGGGCCGGCCCATTATGGTCTACAAAATCTTGTGGGCCTTTAGCTGGGCCGGCCCATTATGTTCCACTAAATCTTGTGGGCCTTTAGTTGGGTCGGCCCATTCAAACTTTATGGGCCACTTTGGGGCCCATCCAGGTGTCAACATATCATAGGCCCATCTCAACCGTTGGATGAGTGACACCTGTGCCAACGCGGAGCTGACGCGTGGTTCCATTGGCCAATGAGAATTTTACACGTGGAAAATCGGCATTGGTCGTGGCTGTTAGCGGGTTATCGGATCCAAAACCGGACCCGATAGCTTAACAGCGTCCCGTTACGGTGGATGCCATGTGTCGGTCACCCTTGACGAAAGCACTTCTATGACGCGCAATTTATCGTCATGGAAGTGGACACTTCTGTGATGATAATTTTGGTAATGTCATGGAACACTTCTACGACAGCACAGGTATGACTATCTTGATTCTGTCATAAAATCGTCATGGATGTACATGCATGACAAAAAGCCCGACCTACTGTGACAAACACGTATCATCATGGAAGTGTATTTTTTTGTAGTGGAGGTCCATAGCCGCGACGGGCACCGGAGCAGAGAGCTCTACGACGGCGGCATCTAGCGATTTGGTGGCTCCAAAGGAGAAAATGGATGGGCGGTGGGTCCGGGAGGACCGCCGGAGTTCTGGTGGTGCGCTGGTGGTGGAAGAACCGAGGGGGAAACGCGCGGTGGCTCCGACCTAAAGAGGAACAGAGCCGGTGTGGATGGCGATGGCAGGGGCAGGGAGCTACTCCGGGGACGAGTGACTGGCTCGGGAAGGCGTAGAGGAGGGAGGGAAGGTGCTGGTGAGGCCGGTTGGGTCGCGGATGGCTATATATAGCCGAGCGAGGAGAGATCGCGAAGGGGGCGAGGTGGCATGCGCGCGGCTACGTGTCCGCGCTCCGGCGACGGGCAAGCGCGGCCAAGGGTCACAGGAAGGGGAGGCAAGGCGACGAGGGGGGTCCACACGAGCTCACAGGCTGCGCAACGCCAAGGGGGCACAGGGGGGAAGAAGACAGAGGAGGAAGACAATGACGCACACGGGAGCTCACTGTTCGGTCGATGGCATGGCTCAACGGAGAAGAAAACAAAGGGGGAAAGGGGTCCAGGCATACGGCGACGATGAAGCTGAGCTGGTTGACAAGCTGGGACGAGCCAGAGCCAGCCGGAGTTGCTCTACTGTGGCCAACAGTGCGCAGACCATCGACTTGGCTGCCATCACTCATGATCACCATGGGCACTGCATGCTCTGGCCTCCTACTTAGCACCAAACCTTGTCAGCAGAGGAGTCCTTACAAGGCTCATTAAAGATGAGGTGATGGCACGGGCAGAAGTGTAGGGAGCAAAGGGAAACAGGCTCGAAAATTTTACTGTTGCAAACTTGGCCACGTCTTGGTGATCAACACAGTGAGCTTAAGTACTAAACTTGATGTCTGGGATGCTTAGGGAAGCAAAGACTATAGTCCTGGAAAGTTGGAAGGGATTTGGGCAAGTATTTAACATAGCTGTAGTGCAATTGTCAAATATGGCCCAGAACACAAATGAGGATGGTACACTCACTAGGAGTGTTAGATTGGGCTACCACTTGGCAAATCTCCATTATTTGGTCGTGTGTAGATGCTGCAAAAAGGTCATACCAAATTGACTTCCCAATTGGTACTTGTTTCACAAGCATCACATCTAACCAGAAACTTGGGAAACATTTAGGAAAATATTGGCTACATGAAATGGGCCAATCTCTTGGTTAGGTGGGTTATATGGATAGGAGAAGGCTTGGAAATATTTTTCAGCCATAATGGAGCAAGATAAAATATACTTGCTTCAAAAACTGAAAATTTGGACATAACTCCAGAATTGCTCCTATGCTCACATAGATCAATAAAATTAGCTGAATTTGGGTGAAGGCTAATGATTTGTAATACTTGAGAGGATGGCAAAGTTTAATCCCATTTGGAAACTCTATGAAGGTACTTCCTTCACAGAGTTGCATTCTGGTCAGAAACTTTGAAAAATTGCACAGGGAGCTAGGATGAATGGATTGAGCTCATCTTTTGTATCTATGGGTGACTTATCAAGTTTAATCACCCTGCCAAATTGCAGCTCAATTGGAATAAGGAATAAGGCACTTCCTTTGCAAAATTTCAGAGAAGGCGGAAACTTGCATTGGATCATGTGCCCAATTTTTGATCTGTGAAACATGACATAAGGATGGAACTAGTGATTATATAGCAAGGACAAGCTCCACAATTTATGTGGGAATTTTCTCTGCTATAAAAATAGTAGTTCCTTTAGAAAATGGCAGAAATGCAATTTTGGCATAAAATAAGAAAAGGCAATTTTACTTATTTAATTATGGACAATATATTTGCCAGAGCTTGGATTAGGCATAAATATCAACTCCACCAATTCACATGAATTTAGGAGATGGCTAGCCATGCCTTTCGATTTTATTCCTCAGAAAGGCAGGAAGAGAAATAAATCATAATTCAAAAATATTGCATGGGACTTGGCAATATTTTTGCATATCCAAGGTTACAAGGATAGGAGGGTCTCTGGGAACAGATTGGATGATCAAAGATCAAGGAAAATGATAGCTCCTTTGTAATCACAAAGGCCATATTCAAATTCCAAAAGTTTGGAATTAGGGTTTGAGAGGGTTTCAGCTGATGCAAACGAGGTCTTGCCCACTGACAAAGACATGAGCAAGGTTATGAATGGTTGGAAATGACAAGAATTCTCACGGTCATCCAACAAACTCAGGAGAACATATTTGAAAATGAGTGCCAGGAAGGAATAACAGCACAAAAAATGATAACCTAATTTTGGGGTTGTTACAGACCGACTTTTGCTGCATCCAGCAACCGCTAAATAGTAGGGTTGATGGATTCTACCTCATGCATCACCTGATGGAGTACAGAAGGGATAATCAACACCTTCGCATGTCAGCTACTACCTAAGATGCCGAGATTGTCAGCTGGGCGACAAGCATACGAAAGACACCGGATCGTCGAATCCGAGCTGAGTTTTATCACGTACAGTGTGAACTTGCCCAAGTGATCATGAAGCAAGTCCTCGAACCAAAGGGGATGTTCTACCATGGGCCAATCACGTGGGTTGATGTCCGAGCACTGCTAGTCACTCAGCGTCTGGACCTGAAGCCTTTCACGAAGCTCGGGTGCTTCCTCCCTGACTATGAAGATTGGAATGCTGACATGGAGGACTGATTGTCAATGACAATGTGATGTAACTAAACCGTGGTCCTGAACTAGCGTGCCTTATCACTACTGTCTTTCTATGGCAAAACTTTGAAATTATGCACGGTGTTGTGGAATTGTCACGGCAGTTGGCGCCCACCGTGGGGCTATCGCACGATGGTTTGATGATCTTAGAGGGCAAGTTCGAAGGACTCGAAGGCTATCTTTGTGGGCGGATGACTAAGAGTCGTCGCGGCAAACTCTACATCGGCGATGCGGATCGGGGCCCGAGGCGGCTCGATCGATCTGGTACCGGGTCCCCTTTGGTGGCATACACGTTTTCATCGGCAAGATCGGCGAGCGGGGCTGGGCGGACACACGCACCGACCACCGCCGAGACGGCTCGTGGGCGAAGAAGAGTCCTGCCTCGCTAAACCGGCTGTCAAGCGTGCTTTTGTGGAGTCGTCCACGGAGACTATGAGGCGGATCAGCATCTGGCGGCGAAACCATTGTCTACTCTGGCGACGAGTCATCCGCCGGAGAAACCGAGTCTTTGTACCAGCTGCAGGATGGCGGATCGGGGCTGTTCCGACGGAGAGTATTCCGGACTCCTTTGATCTACCCAGCCGGGTTGGAATTTTCATGGCGGTACTGGCGGCCTTCACTCTTGACCATGGCGCCCATCGTCGCCCGGTTCGATGGCGGTGGTGGCAGCCGGGAAGCAGGCCCCTGTCGCCCGCCGCTCAAGTTCTCGAGTTATTTGGCGCATTGGTTGCGCTCATGGCGGAGGCTAACCCGGCGGATCGGGACCTGCTAACGCGAGATTGCAAGGTGAAGAACAGATCGCTGAAGCTAAAGCGGATTTGCCGGCCGTGGGCGTAAGGATGGCGGCGGAGCAGGCGCTTTGGATCGCGAGCTTATAGGCTCATCTTTGGATCGAGTGCATCACATGAAGTCATGAAAAGGAAATCACAGATCCGTTTGCCTTGGTTTCGAGGAAGAGAGCTCTTCAATACCCGAGGCGAGGACCAGATAATCCGCCACGGTGGTAAACGGCGGAAGCTTTGGGATGGCCGCGCCGTTCAGCCTCGTCGATAGACCAGCCTCGCCATCATACCGCGCGCTTCTGCATGTGCAGACACCTCCGAGTCACTACTCCAACCCGATGGACAACCTTGTCGCGGCTGCGGCACGATTGGGCGATTCGATCGAGGGCGATTCACCGCAGCGGTAGAAACACGCCGGGTCAAGGAGCTCCTCAAGGCGGCCCCGCTCGGCAGAAGCATATTCATCTGATCGGGACGGATCCCTCCACCCCCGCCCAGCCGGAGTTATAGCCGCGCGCAGATGAACCGGCCGTGTCAAGCAGCGCGCAGCGTGGTCCGCCTCGAGGCAACAACCCGGTGGCGGCCGAAGACACTCAAGTGGTGGTGGACGGGCGGAGAACACGGAGGAGGCGAGTTAACAGCACAACATGAGGACCATCAGCTCGCGCGGTTCGTCCGACCATCTTCGAACCGGGGTCACGTCCGGCTCATTGGGGTGCCTTGCCTCGTCCCGCTTTACGCAATGTGCGTTTGCCAAGGACTTCAAAGGGCCCGCAAGGTGCCCAATTACACCGCCGATTTGGCTCGAGCGTGGATAGAAAGCTATGAGATGGCCATGGAGATGCTGGATGTGGGCGAAGCTGCGTGTGCGAAGTATTTCACCATGATGTTGGAAGGTACGTCCGTGCTTGGTTGAAAAATTTGCCACCCAACTCGGTTAGTTCGTGGACTCGATTCGGACCGGTTCATTCAAAATTTCAAAGACACTGTAAACATCCCATATGCGTGGTGGATTAGGCGGCTTGTGTCCGAAGCACGGGGAGAATCTACAACACATTGGGTGCGCCCGCGTTTGAGGTTTTACATTCATCGGATCGGATCAACCTGATTCCGCTATTTTAACCCTAGAAGCCAACTGCGGTTTGAACCGTTGAAACTAAAGCTGGGTCGCATGAAGCGTTTTTGCAATGACATGGGCACGCTCATGGGCATTTTGGTAAAGTATGCTGATTCTGATAGTACAAAGGATCCCGAGTCTGAGGATGACGAAGTAGGGAAGGGAAAGCGAATAGCAACTCCGAGGCCAGCAGCACCACCGGCGGGCAATGGGGAAACAAGCGTAAGGCTAACGGCAACATGGGCTTCGTAGTTAACACCAACGCGCAGGACAAGGGTCGTGGCGCAAGGTAAGCAATCAAACCGGGCGGTGCACAAGGTCACAATCCGGGCGTTTGAATTACCTATTGAATCAACCTTGCCCAAAGCATGGGACGAAGGAGGCACCGCGAACCACCTTTGGAAGGATTGTTATATTATGCAGGAGTTCAAAAATTCTAATGCTTTCGGTATGATCAAGGGCCCGGGCGGTTGAGTCCGCCCGGTTCTGATGGGGAAATTCGGCCCGAGGTTGGTGGTAATCCGGCGGGCAAGGCAATCGAACAATCGAACAATCAGAACCAAGGGGTTATAATCAACAACAGCAGCGATCGGGTTACCAAAGTAATCCAGCAGTTGAGCAGTGGACGATACCATGTCTTTACCACCAGCTTGGACAGACGAGACCGAAAACTTGAAGCGGGCGGTCGGTGTTGTTGAACCGGCCGCGCCGCATTACTGCGCTGGTCGAGCAGCCTATCGTATGGAGTAGAGAGGATCATCCTCCCGGGTTTACAATCCGGGTCAGCTAGCCCTAGTAGTGGCACCTCGGTGGGAGGATACAAGTTCACTAAAGTACTTATGGATGGAGGAAGCAGCATCAACATCACGTACTACGAGACCTTCCGGCGTATGGGGTTGGCGGATAGGCATCTCAGCCGCCCAGCCACAGTATTTCACGGTGTGGTGCCGGCAAGTCTGCGTACCGGTCGGTAAGATAGCTCGAGGTAGCTTTTGGAGATGAACATGACTCGGATCGGAAACACCGGCGCTTGAGGTGGTGAAAATCCAAAGCCCTTACCACGCCTGCTTGGGCGGTCGGCTTATGCTAAGTTTATGGCACGGCCTTGTTATGTTTATTTGCAGCTGAAAATGCGGGTCACAAAGGGACGATAACGGTTCACGGAGCCGCCGGATTGCGTTGGAATGCGAGGAAGGTGATGCGGCTTATCAGAGTCGGTTTGTGCCACCGAGGAGTTAAAGTATTATAAAGACAATGTTGATCCGGCGGATATGACCCCGTTGAAAAATCCAACTCTGAGCACGATCCGGTTTGAAGTTTAAGTCGGTGGCTGAGACTAAACTTGTTGATTTTGTGCCCGCGATTCGTCCGAGCAGTTCACCATCGGTGCTAACTTAGATCCTAAATAGGAAAGCGCGCTCATCGAGTTCATCCGTGAGAATCGGGACATTTTGCATGGAAGCCTTCCGACATGCGGGTGTACTGAGGAACTCGCTGAGCACACTCTTAATGTTGATCCCAAGTACAGACGGTAAAGCAGTTTCTCGCCGGTTTAATGAGGAAAGGCGCAAGGCCATTGGAGAGGAGGTTGCGGGCTCTTAGCGGCAGGATTTATCGTTGAAGTTTTCCATCGAGTGGCTTGCTAATCCGGTGTTGGTCCTTAAGAAGAATGGCACTTGGCGCGTATGCGTGGATTATCAGATCTTAACAAGGCTTGTCCGGCAGATCCTTCGCCCCCCGGTATTGATCAGATTATTGATGCTACGGCGGGTTGTGGCGTTGAGCTTTTGGATGCATATTCGGATATCATCAGATTAAGATGGCGGTTAAGGACCAGGAGAAGACGGCATTTATCACCCTTTGGAGCCTTACGCTATGTATCTATGCCTTTTGGGCTCAAGAGCGCCCAAGCAACTTACCAACGTTGCGCATGTAATTGCTTGCATAAACAGATCGGCCGTAATGTGCATGCTTATGTGGATGATATTGTGGTTAAGTCAAGGAGAAGGAAACACCGATTGAGGATTTGAGAGAAACCTTTGACAACTTGCGGGTGTACGATGATGCTTAACCCGCCAAGTGTGTTTTTGGTGTTCCGCGGGGAAAGTTATTGGGTTTCCTTGTGTCCAACAGGGGGATTGAAGCTAATCCGGAGAAGATTACAGCTATCACCTCCCTGGCTAAGCCAAAGTGTATCAATGATGTCCAACGTCTGGCGGGTCGGATTGCTGCGCTAAGCGGTTTATCACCGCCTAGAGAGAAGGCCATTCCCTTATACGGATGCTAAAGAAGGCGGATCAGTTAAATGCGGAGTTCATTCTTGATGAAGCATTGGAGGACTTAAAGCGGCGGTTGGCCAACCGCCTGTTCTCGCCGCTCCCATTGACAAGGAGCCGCTCTGTTATATGTTGTTTGCTAATGCCAGGCGGTCAGCGTAGCCATTGTGGTGGAGCGGAAGGAGGCGGGGAAGGAGTATCCGGTTCAACGGCGGTTTATTACATCAGCGAGGTCCTCATTGAGTCTAAACAAAGATATCCGCATTGGCGAAGCTGGTATATGGAGTTTTATGGCAAGCGGAAGCTGAAGCAATATTTCCAAGGGCACCCCATCACGATGGTCGATTCAGCTCCTTTGGGCGATATCATACTGAACCGGAAGCGGCGGCGAATTGCTAAGTGGGCTATAGAACTTGGGCGCACGGTTTAAGGTATGTGCCTTGGACAGCAGTAAAGTCTCAGGCACTTGTGGATTTCATTAATGATTGGACGGAGTTGCAAGCACCTGAAGAAAAGCCGGATCATACCTATTGGACCATCCACTTTGATGGGTCCAGGATATTGGAGGCTCGGGGCTGGAGTTGTATTAACTTCCCACGAGGTGACAAGTTCATTACGTTCTTCGCAATGTTCCCTGTACTAACAATGCAGCTGAGTATGAGGCTTTGCTCCATGGTCTCCGGATGGCTAAGGAGATGAATCTAAGCGGGTTAAGTGTTTTGGTGACTCGTACTTGGTGGCCCGGCAAGTATCGGTACTTAGGATTCCAAAGATCCACTCATGGCTGCGTGCCGTCGGGGTGGATATGGTTGCAGGACACTTTAAAGGATATCGGTGGACCATGTGGATCGTCGGAAGAACGAAGCGGCGGATGCTCTAAGCCGGCTGGGTTCTCAACGTAAACCGGTCCCGCCCAATGTCTTCCTTGACGTACTGCACAATCCGTCAGTTAAGCTGCCTGATGAAGCCGATTTGGCTATTCCTGATCCGGAGGCTCACTTGGTAGCAGCTTTGCATGTCATTCCGGATTGGACGCTCCCTTATTTGGCATACATGAACCGGGGCGAGTTACCAGAAGATGAGACGCTGGCCCGACAGATAGTTCGGCGGTCTAAGTCTATGACCATACATAAGGGCGAGTTGCATCGTTGCAGCGTGTCAGGGGCGTTTCAGCGTTATGTGTCCCCTGAGGAAGGCCGTGAGATATTGCATGAGATCCATGAAGGGGACTGTGGTCACCACGCCGGTTCAAAATCCTTGGTGACCAAAGCGTTCCGCCACGGTTTCTATTGGTTGACTGCCCATGCTGATGCGGAAGATCTGGTCAGACGATGTGAAGGTTGCCAAAAGTTTTCCAGACGTGCTCATGTACCGGCCCAAGAATTGAGGATGGTTCCAATTACTTGGCCGTTTGCGACTTGGGGGCTGGACATGGTTGGACCTTTCAAAAGGTCCAAGGACAAGAAGACCCACCTGTTGGTGGCAGTCGATAAATTTACCAAGTGGGTCGAGGCTGAGCCTGTTAGCAAGTGGGATGCGGCCACAGCAGTTCAGTTCATCAAAAAGGTGATTTTCCGGTTTGGGTTTCCACACAGTATCATCACGGACAATGGCACCAATTTGTCCAAGGGAGCCATGAAGGAGTTTTGTGAACGAGAGCACATCCGCAGCGTTTCTTGATGGCCCACCCGCAGTCCAATGGTCAAGGGGAACGAGCTAATCAAGAGATCTTGAGAGGTATTAAACCCCGTCTTATGGTCCCTTTAGTAAGGACGCCGGGTTGCTGGGTCGAGGAGCTGCCATCTGTGATATGGAGTATCAATACTACACCTAACAGATCCACTGGATACACACCGTTTTTTATGGTCTATGGAGCGGAGGCGGTCCTTCCCTATGATATCCGTCATGACTCGCTTCGCGGGCGGCTTATGTTGAGGCCGATAGTGAGGCAGCCCGGCAGGACGATTTGGATCGACTGGATGAAGAGCGCGATATGGCGGCTGCTCGTTCGGCGATTTACCAGCAGGATCTTCGTCGGTATCACAGTCGGCGGGTTAGAACAAGAACCTTTCAGGAGGGAGACTTGGTGCTTCGGCTCATTCAAGACCAGTCAGATATGCACAAGCTATCCCCACCTTGGGAAGGGCCCTTTGTGGTCAGCAAGAATCTGTACAACGGGTCATACTATCTGATTGATGTTCGAGAGCGAAAAGACTCACGCACGTCAGAGGAGGAGACCAACAGGCCGTGGAACATAGCTCATCTTCGGCCTTATTATACCTGAGCCATCGGCTCCACTTATGTACATATTAAGACAATGTATATATTATGAATAAAAGCAATAAACCGGATCCTCGGCTAAAGCGGGGTATCCGTTCTGTAAAAAGTCCGGTTTGGGTACATGGAGATGTTGTCGTGAAGCGGCCTCCGGTTTAACCCTTGGTCTTGCTTTTCAGAAGTTTTTGTCACTTGGGGCTTGGTGGTGTCCGAACCAATGCAACACCTTTTGACGGGCGTAAGCCACCAGATCACTTGGGGACATGGTCACGCCCGAACCATCACGCCTCTTGGTCGGCCTAAGGCCATAGAATCACTTGGGGCTTGCTCGAACCGAACCATTGCCATGCCACTTGATCGGCATAATGCCATGATTTCAGTTGGGGCTGGCTGACTTGAACCATCGCTACACCTTATGGGGAGCTTGGTCTGTCCGACCATGGTAACACCATCGATCAGGCTCGATAAAGCCTCTTCTTGCAAACGGTTTTTATCATTGCCTTTGCTTCCATGTGGTTTTCATACCAATTATTTGATTTTTGTTTGCCTTCTTAAACCGACAAACCTTTTTAAACCGGATTCAGGTTGTCAGAATTCGGTCCATTTTTTAATCCGGCGATTTTGTTCCGGTTTGATTTTTTCTGTTAACATCCCATTATGGAGTAACAGGGGGCTTGTCATGCCCGACAAGGTTTACACGGTAAACCGGCACGCTAAGCACAGGAGTTGTTTTCTCCTTTGACGGTAATGGTTTATACTACCTCCACCTCAAGATTGGCTAGGCCAACTGCATGCCCAACGCTGGCAGGTATTTTTGTATCATCACATTTGGTCATATGCTTTAATATTTTCTTATATAAATATATAAGCGCCACAAGCCGGCTGGCGACACAAGCCGCCGTGGCGGTTTAAAGAATTTATGATCGCAGGCGAAGCTATTGCTCCCAAGTCGCCGAAATCACATCAATCCCATCACAACTAGATGTAGGCCTTTCCTTCATCGAAGGGGCAGAACTAGTATAACTCCCGTGTCTTTGTGTCCACCTTAACCCCTCTAGGTTAACCCGTACGATGGCCCTGCGACTAAGTCCTTTCACGAGGACATCTGCCGTGACAATTCCACGACACACGGCGAAACTATGTGATGTAACTAAGCCGTGGTCCTGAACTAGCGTAGATCGCTCTAGTTAATTAGTTTGGGTATGAGGAACTTCGTCATTTATGTTTACTATTGGTTGCTTTTATTTTGCTAATCATGCCTCTTTGTTTTCTTAAGTACATTATGTTGCATATTATCGTTCAAATCATGAACTCACGATGCAGGTACCTAGATCAGAGATGGCGAAGGACTACGACGATGTGTACATTGGGAGGGTTCCAGGAGTCTACGACCACTGGCCAGCCGCTCAGGCCCAGGTGCACAAGTACCCGGGTGCTAGGCTCAGAGGGTTCTACACCAGAGCCGAAGCGGAAAGTAGTTACTTGAGGTGGACACTCCAACATGAGCAGGGCGGGGCCGCCGGTACTACATAGTCGCGCTCTTGCTCATGCTGATCGCTCTTCTCTTCTACATCATGGTGTAGATAGAGATGATGAAACTTGTGTGTGTGCCATAACCATGCAGTTGCACTTATTCGAGACATGACATGATCGCACTTATGTATCACTATTTTTGATATGTGATGATATTTGTGTTGAATGATGATGATGATGATGATGATGGTATGACGAGACTATTGTATGTCTATGATATGTGAGAATAGTGTATGTTTAGTATGATGTGATGAAACTGTTGTATAGAGCCTGCATAAATACATCACAAATACGTAGAGGGTGCAAATCTGTGAAAGAAGAAATATTAGCAGTAGCGCTGGAAAATACTTACCAGTAGCGCTGGCTTAGCAGCAGCGCGTCATATGAACAAGCGCTATAGATAGTTATCAGTAGCACTGTACATGGAAGCGCTACTGCTAACAATACTTACTAGTAGCGCTGCCCATACCAGCGCTACTACTAGGGTTTAGCTGTAGCGCGATAGAAGTAGCGCTTGGCCCAGCGCTACTGCTATGCATATTTGAAGCGCTACTACTAGGGTTTTCCCTAGTAGTGCCAGGGAGCGCTCAAGACGAAGATTTTTTTCCTGGAGGTGATTTTACTGGCGATCTAGGGTTGGTGTGTCGCCGCTGCCGCCGGCGGTCACTGGCCCTATGTCCTCCGTGTGAGCTACTGATGTTCTGACGAGGTGCTTCCTCTTCAACTTTCTATCCCCTAGCAGAAGCTAGGGTTTGATGTCCTCCAGCGGCTCCGCTGTTCGTGAGTCTTTCTGTCAATCACCGTTGATTCAGCATGGATCTGCTGCCCTCCGGCGGCTATGCAGACCGTGAGTTTTCTCTCGCCGTTGTTCACCGGGTTCACGTCCTTCTCCTCGGAGACTGACCGGTCGACATGAAAATTCTTAGTTGAAATTGTCGTGGCCTGCAACAAGCTGCGGCAGTAAGGGATCTAATTGATCCTTGTTCAAGCAGAAGCCCTGATGTCTTGTTTCTGTCAGAGACCCATTCGGATGATTTCTCGACAGAATGTCTTTATAGAAGATTGAAGATGGATAGGAAGGAGATGGTTCATGGTGATGGGAGAAGTGGAGGTTTATTACTGCTCTGGAAAATGAAGTAACGATCTCACTGAACTTCAAAACGGATAATTACATTGATGTTTTTGTTCGAGAGGCGCCGAATAACACATGGAGGTTTACTGGTATCTATGGAGAACCACGATGGGAGAACAAGCACCTTACCTGGCAACGTCTTCATGACCTTAGAGCGATGACGAATTTGCCATGGCTTGTTATGGGAGACATGAATGATATTCTCTATTCTTTTGAGAAGGAAGGAGGTCGAGCAAGGCCGGACAATTGCATGAAAGCTTTCCGGGACACTCTGGATGAATGCCAACTTAATGGCTGTGGATACTTAGGGGACAAGTTTACGTGGCATCGCGGGAATATACGCGAAAGGCTTGACCGGGATTTGGCCAACTATGCATGGAAAAAATTATTTGCAAATTCAGTGGTTCAGCACCTGAACTATTACAA